>OZ059825.1:7822432-8485069 GCA_964057195.1 Orthosia cruda
TATCATCAATAATTTTCTCAGCGCACGCCAAAGAATGAATTTTTCAGGCAACATTGGATTACATTATTGCAATTTTCATAAGGATTTCATTTTTTTAATATATATTATAGCCTATGACACTCAAGAATAATGTAGCTTTCTACTGGTGATAGAACTTTCAAAATCGGTTCAGTAGATCCAGAGATTACCCTCTAAAACGTCACAAACTCACAAACTTTTCCTCTATATTAGTATAGACAAGTATCTAATTTTCATAACATTCAATTTAAATATTTAGAAAGTAAATTACTGAGCAGTCTAATTTAGTTTTACAGCAGCTAATTACAGCATTGAACTTAAGGAAGTGGCCGCACTCAATGTGAACTACTTTTATCAACTATGTACTTTTGTCATCAGGAAATGTGCCGCGTGTGACATTGATTTTAACTGACGTTTATAAAGAGTTATGTTTAATCTAATGGACTATGGTTTAAATAGAAATTTTATTATGAATAATTAAATAATTGTGAATGCCTTAATCATTTCACGACAGGTTGAAATTTCTCGTAACAAGGTGTTCTCGATGTCTAACCCCGAGTTTTTTGAGCTCAAAATTATCGAAGAGTTAATGTGACAAATTGTCAAGCACGCGTTATCTGCTGTGAATGGTTGAATGAATTTTCAACAGCCAACTACAGCAGATAACGCGATAAGCATGGTGTCTACCAAAGTTTTCAAAAATTACTTTCTTTTTTATACTGTCTCTCAAGATACAAGTTGCCCTAGTTTGAGAGGCAGGGTTCATTGCTAGGTTTCAATGGATTTCTTACAATATAGCCTTACGTATATTTAACCTTTAAACATTTTATATATTTATGTTTCTTCGATCATATTAGAAGTAAATAGCTCTTATATACTCATATTTAAGTATTGTCCACTTCCCTAAACTTCCAAAATCCTTTGCATCCTTCTCTGCTAAGATAATCTTCATTAAAATCCTGAAAAAGAACGGCTAATCACGAAATCTCCATACAGGCAATTTTAAAACATCACTAACCGTTCAAGACACAGAAATAAGATGTGAAAACGTGTTAGCTATCTTCGTCTTAAGTAACACTAACATTTACATACATTAGCTATGTATATCAATATTACATAAGCAAAGCTCAACAGGTTTTGTTATCAATTGAGGCCACATTAGGTAACACTTAAGAAGTAAAGTTATGATGCTAATTTGCATGGTCTACATAAAGCGTACCAAATAAATAAAGTCGGTACAAGTTAGGTTGATGCCTGTTATTACACTAATATGATCTGAATCTAAATTTAGAAAATTCGGTTATTCAGTGTGACCCAAAGGCATTTATTCAAATGGTATCTTATTAAGGCCGTACCCTGACCAAAAAATCAGCATGAGATATGAGCATTCCTATTGGCCTAGCGACACTGGTGGCGCATGAATTACATTAGTGAATACGTCCAGATTTTAGAATCAAATCTTTATAAAATCGAATATTGATCTTTTGAAAAAAATAAATCTACCAAAATGTTCGTTATCAAATTGTCTATCCATTAGTGTTAGTAAAAAAATATATTAATGAACGCTTTACGAGGAGATGCATGCTATCAGTAATTATTTCTCATTTTTATGGTTTTGTTGGAAGGAGATTAGTGAAACATATACTAAATTAAAAAAAAAAAAACTAAAATTTTGGAATCAATGATATGTAGTAATTCAATGTATTTTTATTAGTTGATATTTCATT
This sequence comes from Orthosia cruda, assembly GCA_964057195.1. NCBI lineage: Eukaryota > Metazoa > Arthropoda > Insecta > Lepidoptera > Noctuidae > Orthosia > Orthosia cruda. The sequence continues at coordinate 7,824,178 of OZ059825.1, forward strand.
TTAAATAACGAGTAGATAGCTTCTAAAAACTGCACGAAAAACGGCTAGCGCGGCGTTTTGCTCGGGGTACTTAAACACCCCCATGTTATAATAACTCGCACACCACACAACCTCACTATTCACACTCACACACTCACTTGTGACACACATACTACACGTTCATACGCGATCTGGCCTTTTTTAACGCTCATTCATTTGCAGAACTCTTTGTATAATTTTAAGTTACCCTTTTATTTTTACTTTTATTTTTAGTCTTGCATGTTTACATTGTCTACATTTCAATTGCATAAAGTAATGACAAATGGAAGTGCGGAGTCTCGTAATACAAGCAATTCCTTGCTTAAAAGGTGATCTCCAATAGTATGTATCGGATTGCCCTTTGTGATTGAAATAAACATTTTTTTTTTTTTTAATGTTCGAAAGGCAATTATGTTGTAAATAGGTCCCGATAAAGCAAAATAATAATAATAGACCATCGGAGACCTCCTCATATTTTATTTTGTCCTGAAACTTCTGACCACTACATTTTTATTTCAATAGATAATTACGAAAGATTATTTTCTTCCCTTATATTAAATAACAAACCAATTTAGACAACAAAACATTATTATTAATCATCTATTTTTCATTCCAGTGCTCGCATCATCAGCGGAAAGGCCAAAGGCGAAGGGTAGGAAACCAGTTAACCCACCCATCAGGACCATCAATGATAATGAAAGGAAAGCCGAAGCAGAGGCCGAGATCACCAATGACTGCCCCGAAGATGGCTTCTTTGCTGATGCTGAGCAGTGCGACAAGTATTATGAGTGCAGGTGAATACATCTTTCTGCTAGAATATTCTACATGGATCGGCTATGTTTTCTCTAGGAGATATAGCTTGACCCACACCAACACACCACCTCACATATTAAGTGCTCCACACCACATTTTTCCAGTTATGTTTAAGGCCCGTATTCGAGATGCTCATATTCGACTCAAACTCAAAATTGGCCACACCTGCCAACCAATCACAACTCTCGAGTTTGGCATATGATTCTTCAGCTTGACATTTATATGTACTCAATAGAGGAGCCCAAACGCCCCAGACGTTATTGAATCTTTTCTACACAAAATGTGTGATAGGTATTGAATGAAAAAGTCAAAAGAAAAGTCCAATTTAGCAAGTACGAGTACGTTCCAAGTGCAAGCGAACACTACTCAATTTCACTGAGTTTGTGGTAAAAGAGTCGGTGACGTTTGGGGCGTCTAGGATCTTGGACTTGAGCACGTTAATGTCAAAAAAACAAGCCAAACTATCACAACTATCCATTGCCAGTTTGAGTTGAGTTGAGCATGAGCATTCTGGAATACCGGCCTTAAGTCTCGTGTAATACAGGAACAAGACTGTTGCCATCAACCTAGCAGAAATCCCAACTTCTGACCGAAACTGAGTTATTCCATATGGACAAGCTAAATAATACTTGCATAATAATAACACACATGATCAGCTCATAAAGTTTCCATTGCTGGGAGACAAACAGCTTTCTTGGTATAATGAGTGGACTGTAGTCCACTATGCTCATCTCGTGCAAATTCAAGCAGTATTTATTTTTTACAGATTTTTTGCTCAAAATAAATCAATACAGCAAAATATCTGCTGGATCTTTAACGAAAGAATATTAAATGATTAATGTTGACAAAGCAGAAAAGGAAAATCAATATCTAAACATATATTTATTTTCTTAAAATCACAATTCATTATACATTTTCTCAACTCATTCCAGGGGTTCTTAAAATGCATTTCAAATTCAGAAAGCTCCTTAAAAAAGCATTTGAAGATCGACCCTAATTCTCATTGGACAATACCTGCTTCAAGCTCAAATATAAATCACTTCAATTTCGTATAATTTATTACAAACCCGAACTTACACACAGTTTAGTTATCCTCGTTAGGTCACTGAACTTGTGATATTTAAAGAAATAAGTAAGTAAATACAGCACTTGCGAAATATTTGTTTAAAAATTCTTTTGAATGAAGAAATGATATTGACTTTAAGATTAAAATCAGGTATATTTGAAGTAGTGTGCACAATGAATTGTCTCTGAGTGGTTTGAAGAGGAGAATGTTTGCTTGTGGGTTGAGTGTATTTTACAGGACGGATAAATATTTTAAAAGATTTTAAAGTCTGCAAAGTTCCTTTACATTTATAAGTTATTCGTGCTTATATTATGATGAGTTCAAAGTCGTGACTCAATAAATATCAAACTGATAAAAATTAAACCTCCAAAAAACTGCAAGCCTCGCCCAAGATGTTATCTTAGCTATCGGCAAAAGTATTGTAGACAGACTTCTATAATATAAATACAATAATTTTCAGAGCTGGCAACATAATCGAGAAGCTGTGCCCTGACGGCATGGTGTTCAACGACTACAGTGCCCAGGAGGAGAAGTGCGACCTTCCCTTCAACCTAGACTGTTCAGCTAGGCCAAAGCTCCGTAAGTAATGTCTATACCTCGACATCGTTTATCTCACTATAAAAGTCAAGAAACCAACTACTTATAATGATGCCAAGAGAGCCAATTCCTGATAAATGGCTTGACCATACATACATACTCAGGCCTTTTTCGCATGGGAGTAGGCAGAAACTACAGAACGCCACCTGCTACGATTCTTACATACTTCTTTTGCTTCACTCACATTCATACATCTAGTCATACACGCACGCCGGTTATGAGTACAACGCACCTGGCCTTTCTGAAGAACATTACTAATAAGGTCTATGTAAGTATTTCTAGGGCGTCCCCTCCCGGCGTTTCCATTCATGTCTGCCTTGTAAATACATTTCGTTGGCAAAAATTTCATAAAAATCTCAGGATTTATTTAACACTAGAACCGACTGATGACAGTCTGAGACCAAAGAATCTGCAACTTCGTTCTTGTTACTCTGTTGTTTATTAGAGTATATTTTTGGCATGATGAATACCGCTTGCTACCTCGCCAAAACCATGGATCAGTGCCGAGGCCAAAGCGTACTAATAAAACGTCATCTTATCAGAACGACGTTTTTGTGGTCAAGATGAACCACAGTGGTCAGTTTTTAAATGACAAGGTGCCTCATGAGTCTATTAAAAAGCCGGTAAAACTACGAGCAAAGTAATAATACAAGCAATCTTCGAAGTCGGTTGTTATTGTAGGATTTATGACAAGAATTGAATAGTTAAGTAGTTGTAATTTCGGAGAAACACGTGCACTGCTTAAACACGTGTTTGATGTTATGTAATTAAATAGGGCTGTCAAACTTATCAGCCTATTGAAACGGTTACCTGTCATCATCTTTTTTTTAGTCTGGGTAAGCTCTGCAACTGCAATGGATTTATTTAATATTTTTAATTGGCAAAAGGATACTTCATTCGACAGTCTCAGACAGCCAAAATCAAATATGATTTCCTTACATTTTGAAAAGATTTTAACATTCATTGTCGCCAAAATGAGACGGCATCTAGTTTTATTTTTTGCTAGCATGGGCCTTCATTACAGCAGAGAAACTTCCATACACACCTTCTTAAATAAAGAACAATAAACATAACTGTCAACCCTAGATAAAGCCACAGAGTGACTGGTTAGCGACATCAATAGAATACAGATTACACATAAATGCCGTAGGTCAACGGAGCTGAGACAACTTTCACAACTCAAGGGAAGCGCGGCCTTGGTGCCGATGCGGAATTTATTGCCCGGCCGAAATATACGTATGGGTCTTTATAGACGTATGATAGTATGAATAGTAATTTACACGAAGTAATCTTTCGTTGGAGGTCCTAAATAAATAACTTAATTATATATATATATATACTAGCCGACCCGGCAAACGATGTTTTGCCATAGAAGTAACAAAACACCAAACATTCATTTTTTGAATTCATTGTACTTTTTTCTACCTACCCTACCCTACCCTAACTACCCTACCTACTCTACCTACCCTTCTTACCTACCTAACTACTCTACCTAACCTACCTATCCTCCCTACCTACCTACCTACCCTACCCTACCGACCCTACCCTGCCCTACCCGCCCTACCCTACCTACACTACCCTAACTACCCTACCTACCCTACCCTACCTACCTACCTATCTAACCTACCCTACCATACCCTACCTACCCACCATTTTAATTTTTGTTTTTAAACCTTCCCTGTATTCTGTCGAAGACAACAAAAAAATAATTAATCAAATCGGTCCAGCCGTTTTTGAGTTTTAGCGAGACTATCGAACAGCAATTGATTTTTATATATATATAGATAGATAGATATATATAAAAGGGAAAGTTCCGACTGACATATCAACGCCCAGCCTAAACCACTAATGATAGAAGTTTGAAATTTTGAGAGGATATTTATTTTATAACGTAGGTGTCACTTAAGAAAAGATTTTTTGAAATTTATCCTTTTTAGGCATGAAATAGGGAACGAAAGTTTATATGGTCAATTTTATTTACTCTTGGACCACCTGGGAGCCCAGTCCACAACTGACCTGGTGCCCAGGTTCCTGAAGTACAAAGAAACCGGGGCTGGGATCATGAGTGGTGACTGTCAAACTACCAAGCGAACAGATACATAAAGAAAAGAAGTATATCCGGGGATGGAATCATATGTTGTAAAGACTCTCAAATTACCAGGAAATCAGAATCATGAAGAAGCAGAAAATCACAACTAACCAGACCGAAGCCGAGGCGGGCAACTAGTAAATAATAAATAAATAAGTAATATTGCCAGAAGATGGATGGCAATTCGAAAAATCAGGTTTTGCCAATATTTTCGAGAAGCTTGGTGATAAAAGGATTTACGATAGATTCCTCATTATCATCCACAGCTGAACCTTACCCATTTTCCACACAGTTCTCTCTTTCATTATCATCATCAATTCAGCCAAAAGACGTTTACTGTTGGACATAGGCCACCTCCAAGCGTCGCCACACTGATCGGTTCTGTGCGTCTCGCATCCATCGGATTCCCGCAACCTTCACCAGGTCATTGGTCATTGGTCGCCGCTCCACCTACTCCGCCCTTCAACGCAATGTCTTCCGGTCCGCGGTCGTCACTCTAAAACTTTTCGGCCCAACGACCATCCATTCTGCGAGTAATGTGCCCTGCCCACTGTAACTTAAATTTGGCAATTCTTCGGGCTATGTCGGTAACCTTGTTTTATTGCGGATGTCTTCATTTTTAATTCGATCACGCAAGGAAACTTCGAGCATAGCTGTCTAAGCCTTCTGATGAGGCCCACGTTTCGGTTTCTCTTTTCTTGGGCCAATCTATTTGTGACAGTTTAGTTATGAGCAAATTGACTGTTGTATGTTTGTTTTTGTTTATAAGAGTTGTAGGTACGATAAAGTATATATAAATAAATTATTAAATTGAGCAATTTTAAACACATAATATATACAATATATTTTACAGATAGTAAGGGTTTAACTTAATTCCTTTGACAATACAGTTTTCATTTTGGTGCAATATCATTGGGTAAAGTTTTTTAAGACTTATACTTGATAATATGCGGAAGTTGAAATCCGCTGGATGCGAGGCGCACAGGACCGCTCGATATGGTGACACTTTGGGAGGTCTCCTATATTCATCAGTGGGCGCTTTTTGGCTGAAACGATGATGATGATACGAAAGGGCTTAAGTTTTGATGCTCAAGAATGAAGTCATCAATACATTACCAAACCCAATTAAAAAGCGTAAATAAATATTTCCGTTTACAACAATCTTTATAACAACTTTCCCATTTCAAGGGAACTGCGACCTTGCCAATGACGCAAACTTTATTGTTACTTCAATTTTATAATAAAAAGTGATATTTACGGCATGATGTAAAAATACACCAGTCACTTATAATCTTGGAAACGATTTTCTTTACATTTGTACGTGAGGCAATAACATTTTTAAATGTTGGCGAATCTGTGTTCATCAGATAGAGTCAGATATAGCAATACTATTATTATTTGAGATCTGCAAAATATATAGGGCGAACCATTCCCGATCTATGAAAGTAAACAATTTTCCTCCTACGTGACCTGATCTTTGACCTGGTGAAGGTTGTGGGGATCCGCTGGATGCAGGAAGCACAGGACCGATCAATGTACGCTTGGAGGAGGCCTATGTCCAGCAGTGTACATCTTTCGGCTTTTTGATGATGATGATGATGTGACCTGACCTTGAACAGAATTAATGTTTTCACATGTCAAGAGGTTAGGTTGGTGGAGGACTATGTCCAGCAGTGTATATCTTTCGGCTTATTTGATGATGATGATGATGTGACCTGACCTTGATTAAAATTAATGTTTTCACATGTCAAGAGGTTAGGTTGGAGGAGGCCTATGTGCAGCAGTGTACATCTTTCGGCTTTTTGATGATGATGATGATGTGACCTGACCTTGAACAGAATTAATGTTTTCACATGTCAAGAGGTTAGGTTGGAGGAGGACTATGTCCAGCAGTGTATATCTTTCGGCTTATTTGATGATGATGATGATGTGACCTGACCTTGATTAAAATTAATGTTTTCACATGTCAAGAGGTTAGGTTGGAGGAGGCCTATGTCCAGCAGTGTACATCTTTCGGCTTATTTGATGATGATGATGATGTGACATGACATTGATCAAAATTAATGTTTTCACATGTCAAGAGGTTACTTCCATCTATTTAGGCGTTACAGCAGATTCAGATACCGTAAAGATGTGATTCTGAAGTCGACTGGAGACAGCAGCACCAGGCAAAGTGACTTCGTGACACGTCGCGTCTGGTTTCTATGAAATACCCTCCCTAGCAAGCGACACGTCACCTGTCTAGAAATTAGTGTAGAGACAAAAAAAAATAGTGTCGTGGCAACACGTCGCCTGCTGCTGTGGCTTCAGAATCAGAACTTTCAGGTAGAGTCCTGGGTTGTACAGGATTGTATTATAATGCCTTAAACTTTCACAGGAAAAACAATCTAATATATCCTCATTCTTATCAACAGAAACGCCCATCCCCCAACTGCATTGCCCCCGTCTGAACGGCTACTTCTCCCACGAGGACCCTAAGGAGTGCGGCAAGTTCTACTACTGTGTGGACGGAAAGTTCAACATGATCACCTGTCCCGACGGCCTGGTGTACAACGACAAGACTGGCATCTGCACCTGGCCGGATGAGGCCAAGAAGAAGGGTTGTGGCGCTGCTGGTGAGTAACTGGGCTTATATTTTCATTGAGTTCTATTCAGGTTCAGTTGTATAAATAAGTGAATAATTTATTATATAAAAGATTACGCGTTTGATATACATAATCAAATCTTTAACAGAGTAGAGTATTAACGTTGTTTTCATAGCACTGTGCTGCCGTAGAAGACTCCGTGGAAATGGCGATGTTTTGAACTAACCAAAGTGTAGACCTCTTTCACGTTAGCAAAGGTTCACACTGTCCAAACCCTTAATTACTATATAGTTTTCAAACAAGAACTTTGGTCAAACTTAAATGGTTCTATTTTACTGCAGAATTTCATGAAGTAGTCTTCTCTCGTTTTTACTGTAGTATTTTCATTTCTATTTAAATCCAAATGCGTCCCGGTTTATCTCAGAGCATTACCTTAAAACAATTTAAATTAATAATTTTTCCTCCACAGAGGTTTTCGACTTCGACTGCCCGCCCGTGAACGAAACCTTCGGTCTGACCCACCCCCGGTACGCCGACCCTGAAGACTGCCAGTTCTTCTACGTGTGCATCAACGGCAACACCCCCCGTCGGTCAGGCTGCAAGCTTGGACAGGCCTTCGATGATGTGCACAAGAAGTGCGAATGGGCAAGGAAGGTGCCTGAATGGTAAGTGTTGTCTCGAGATATATTGGCATATGAATTGGAGGAACACTTCGTTAGCTTAGAATTGTAATCATTTATCCACCAACCCAAAGCACTCACAGCCGTGAAGTGAATTGTAGCCTATGATTGCGTGGGCCTCTGTTCCTACAGTGTAACAGTATTTTAGAAAACTTACATAATATCCTACAGAAAGTGTTCCAACTTTGTTTCATTTGTGAATTAGGCAATAAAACCTGCAAAAAAATCATGAATAGATTCCAAAGCCATAGCAAAGCTTATCAGACAAAAGTTAAAAATAACTGTCTGCTTTTTCGATTAATTGATATTAAATTCATATTATCACTTCAAAACTAAATCGATTCTGTGAATAACACACCTACAACTAGGAATCCTGTCTCTCATAGATAAGAGGCTTATTCCCAGCTGTGGGAAATTCTAAACTACTTCTGCTATGCTACGCTTTACACAAGCGGAACGAAATAACACATTTGTATATCAGTAAGCCACCCTAGTCATTCTGAAATGCGAGTCCATGGCTTCAAGTGCAGAAATCCTTGGAACTGTGACCTGCCAGTGCTTTGAAGCCCCCAAGAAGCTTCTGTTATTTTGGGTGGACCACAGAATCCCCTCACGCACAATGGACCAAATGAGAGACTAAATGCGGTCCTACTATCTATCTAACACATGTGTATCATTTCCAGCGCCGAGTGGTACAAAGGCCAGTTGACTGATGCCGAGCTAGAAGCCCTGGAGAACCCGCCCACTGCCAAGCCCTCTTCACGCCGCAAGCCCAACAGGCCCCACAAAGGCAGCAAGGCGGTCGAAGTCGACGAGTAGTGCATTTAATGTAGTTTAGATTAATTAAATATTTTTTGTAAGGATACACTTCAGTTTTATTTTTAAAATTTTCCTTTTTTATTGGGTCAGATACAAGCCCGTGGCGCACCTGATCGTTAAATCCGCATATGGACATATATTATTATACTAGAGGACGCCTCGCAGTTTCACCCTCGTAGTTCCCGTTCTATGTCACCAGGCTAAGAAAGGGCTAGTCATCAACGTTAATGGCGCGTACATCACTCACTTCCGATTTGCCAACGATATAGTGGTCATGGCCTGAAACACAGGTTTGAAAGAACCTACGTATATATCAGGCAGGTCCCTACCAAAAATAGTAATTCCTGTATAAAACCTTGCAGTTCTAATAAATTATTTTAGTTATAGTTTACATATAAGCAATATTTATTCCATTATTATAGAAATAATACTACTACACCTAATGTACATTTTTGTGAACGTACTTACTTTTTACTAAATTATTCTTATTCTTATGGCTGAAACAATGGAGGATCTCATTATAATGCTCGATGACCCCAGTAGAGCTTCAGAAAGAGTAGGTCTTAGGATGAACATGGACAAAACCAATGTGATGTTGAATGACCATGTTACACCCACTCCTATCAAAGTTGGAGACTCCACACTCGAAGTTGTGGACGACTATATCTACCTGGACAAACGATCCAGTTGGGTAGGGCCAGCTTCGAGAAAGAGGTCAACCGTTGAATCCGACTCGGCTGGGCAGCTTTCGGAAAGTTGCGCGGTACCTTTTGGTCCAACTTACCACAGTGTCTCAAGACGAAAATCTAAGACCACTGTGTGTTTACAGTGATGACCTATGACTCTGAGACGTGGTCGCTCACAATAGGCCTCATCAGAAAGCTTACAGTCACCCAAAGGGCAATGGAGAGGGCTATGCCCAGAGTACCCTTGCGTGATCGAATCAGAAATGTAGTGATTCGCAAGAGAACCAGGTTTAGCGACATAGCCCGAAGAATTGCCAAACTTAAGTAGCAGTGGGCAGGGCACATAGCTCGCAGAAAGGATGGCCGATGGGGCAGAAAAGTTCTAGAGTGGCGTTGGAAGGCCTCCCACCAGGTGAACCGATGACCTGGTGAAGGTTGCGGGGATCCGCTGGATGCGGGACGCATGGGACCGGTCAATGTGGCGACGCTTAGGGGTAGGCCTATGTCTAGCAGTGGACGTCTTTCGGCTGATATGATGATGATGAATACTTTTATTGGGAATTCGGTTATATTTTCTTGTAAATTGTAAATTAATACCCAATTATATCGTAGCAAAGAAGGAGAATGAGTCTACCGACGCTTAGTTTTCAACCTCGTCACTGCAAACAAATGCTTTACTGCAATCGTAGGATGATCACAAATCAAGTAATTTGTAAAAAAAACAAGAACACTTTAATTAATTAAATATATTTCTCTTCTCGCATAACTTTCTATTTACATTTCCACTATTTCAGCAGCAATATTTACAGAAAAAATCTATATGAAAAATACATACATTTGACATTTCTACTGGTTAACGATACATATGTCTATGGTAACTAATATCACTCACGAATCAACTGTATTTGGCAAATCATTCGTTTTCAGTATGGGTTCAGAAATTACAGGGATCACACGGAGTTATTAGGTTTAAGGAATAAATAGGACTCGGTGGAAATATATTCCAATCATTCAGTGAAATTAAATTAATATAAAAATAGTGTATCACAAAACGAAAACGGTTGTTTATAAATTAGGGGTTTTCAGTTCATTATTATTATATTGTGCCTAGTGCCATCTATTGGTTTGTAAAAAAACGAATTAATAAAAAAATTGAGTCGCTTTTGGCACAAAATTAGCTCAGTAGCAATGTGGCACTTAAAGTAACTGTTGTTTATTTTTATTATTTTCTACCTCTTTCTATTTTTTTGTTTTATTACATCAATTTCGTTTTCGTCTTATGATACCAAGCTCTATCTCTCAATCACGCGTGTCCACAGTGAGGGACGAGCTCAGGATCTTCACAGGTCAAGCTCTGGTCATCGAACACCTTTCCTTCACCACAGCTGATGAGACGAGGGTGTCCTTCTACGCAGGTGATGAGTCTGTGGCAGTCACCGGGCACTGGGAAACGGGGGAAGGGCCAGAACTTCGCCGCTTGGGAACCGGACGGCACTTTGGCTGGGCATTTGAAGCCGACGACAGCTGTGGGATAAATATTTTGGTTAAGAACAGCAATAAAAATGTGGTATAATTGTAGCAGCGCCCTCTATTAAGCTGCCTTCTAGTTGAGTAACACAAAGCAGAACCATTTACTACTACGTAAATAATTTGTTTCGATTCTTTCACGAGGTGGCGTAAAAATATATACAAGTATAGCTGAATTACGGTATACTGGTCCAATAATAAATCTTTTACTTCTGCAAATAAACTTCACTGCTCTATTTGTAACAAAACTCGGTCTGGGTGTTACATGAAAAACATTTTCCTAAAAAATATGGTCAAGCGTATAAATTTGAACAGAAATATAGTTTATGTACTAAAACTTCAAGAAGAAAAATAATAATAAAAACATAGCACAGGCTATGCAATTTCAAAGGATCGTTGTCAAAATTGGTAGGAAGAACTTTATTGGTCCAAATCTTTGAATCATTCAGAAAGTAGTACTGTTAATTCTTTACCAGCTCTGGTTTAATTCTGTTAATAACACAAGAATTATCGGAGAAACTACTAACTCTACCAATAAAAATATGTTAATAAGTTGTGTGTTCAGTTGTGTGTGTATCAGTTACCTTCAGGGTTACAGAAGGGCTGGAGTAGATCGGGCCAGTTGCAGCCATGGATGCGCTCATCGTAGACCAGGCCGGGGGTGCAGGGCTCCTGCTCGGGGATACCGTAGGCGCACTTGACGTAGCTGGTGGAGCACTCGTCGCTGTCGGGGTAGATGCCGAACTGGTACTCGCAGCCGGGAGAGGATAGGGGGACCACTGGAATTTAGTAAAAATGATTTTTACTACTGTTTGAGATATCGAAAAGGTGGCGTTGATGAAATTTAATGTTGATTTTCAATTTAAATATTTTAATGATGAAAGATGTTCACTGGATATAAGGAGAACTCTCCTTCAAAGATAATTTTGATACCCATATCGAATTAAAAATCTACCTTCACAAAAGAGCTCATTGTACAGCACTATTTGGCACAACATAATGATACTTACCCCTAATCCCTCGACCTAAACAACATCTGTCAGGATAGACTAGATCCTTACCCGACACAAGATATTCTAATGCAAGTTACACCGGTACGTACAGTGCCACAGATAAATATCGTAACACGTTTTAAGGATATTATAATAAAAAAAAAAAATCTACTATTCCTTTTTAATGTACGCCTTATAGTCCGTTCTCATATTTTGAAAAGTGAAATAGATCATCTTATCTATACTCACAGTCAGCTTTCCTGGTACCGCAGTCGACAGCCCAGTTGTAGTTGCAGTGGTTGTGCACGGCGCCTTTACCGTCGAATAGGAGACCATTCTCACATGTTTCCACTGTTAGGGAACCGTTGGTGCAGAGGAAGAACTGGTCGCAGAGCTCGGGGTGGGCGTATGCCTGAAAATTGTGAAGAGGATAATGGTATTAATCGAGCAATCAGAATTGTATTCTGCTCTTGAGTATAATAGGAACTGGAGCTTATAATTTCATAAGATCACCAGTTAGGGGCTTTAGTCATAAGTGTAAAACTTCCACGCAGTTGTTTTTTTTTTTTTTACTGTTTGATTTCGCCTCCATAGTTGTGTTCACAGGCTCTGATGAAAACTACACAGCCAACATGCCAGGCGAAAAACTTTTTACAAATTTTCATATCAACAAATTTTGATTTTAATTTCATTTTTGCCGTAATAGCCAAAGAAACTGGAGGACTGACTGGGGATGACATTCATTCTTCTTCTTCTTTGCGTGCCAATTTGACACATATTTTATTCGAACAAAATGTGGCTACCTGGATAGCTCTGTCGTTGGCTTCGTTTAAGTCTTGGCAAGTGAGGGTAGTACATATTCTGTGAAGGGGCTCTATACTGGCACCGTGTTTGGGATGGGTCAAGGATAAGGATACCCCATTTTACTAGGTTTCCTTTCATTAATTTATTAGTAGAAGTTGATAGTTATAATAAGAAGGTACCTGAACTCCATACTGCTCAGGACACGCAGGTGCATGCTCCAACAGGATACCAGCGCTTGCTGAAACAAAAGATATACAATTTAATTCTTTATTCAAAAAATCACAGATACTTTTGACAACGGTCGATAGATGGCGCTGCCACTCGATTTGTGTATAAATTGCATGAACAACGGTGAGTTATTAATTGAGCTGTTGCTATTGATTACGATTGATTGATTGATAGAAGTCGTTCTTGTATATTTTCATTACTCGAGGTCTTGTGGTAGATTTCTAAACTTGTTATCTATACTGTATGTATGGCTATACAACCATGTATCCTTTGATGTTTTTACCTTTTCAGAGTTTAATGACTTCATTTGAGAGGAAACAACTCATTCACTTAACAGTGTATTACTATTTACTAATTTGTTTCTTACTAGTAAAGAAAAATAAAGAAAAAAACTTTTTGCAAAAAAATACTACCGACTTCTACATACAAAACTACAAAGTGAAAAATAACTTAATTTTTTGAAGTCGGTGTCTTTCGTAGGTACCATTATTTTGCGTTATGGACACCGACTTCAAAAAAATAAGTTATTATTCACTTTGTAGTTTTGTATGTGGAAGTCGGTAGTATTTTTTTGCAAAATATTTTTTTTATTTTTCCATTTATAGTTGTACGTACCTAATAGGCAAGTTAGTAAGGGAACTATTACGCCTGAATAGATTTCATGAAACTTAAACATAACCGGTGAAATGAGAGATCTGCTTACCCCTTAAGAGCGAACTGGCGTGATGTTATGTTATGAAATGTTATAAACAACAAAGAGACATGCGATTGCAGCAATCCCGAGAGATTTGCCGTTATTTTTTGAAGAGTTCTGTTGTATATCTCCGAAGTTCTTCATCAGATCTTCACCAAATTAAAATGGGACCAATTTCGGAACATACTTTTTCAAAAAAAAAAGAATTTTCAAAATCGGTCCACAATTGACGGAGATATGGGTGAACATAAACAAAAAAAAAAAAAGTCGAACATAGAACCTCCTCCTTTTTGGGAAGTCGGTTAAAAAGGTGTTTAACTGTCACAAAACGACATACAATATAAGAACATAACAATAGTATTAGTAGTACTTAAATTAAGTTAGTAAGGACGAGAAATAAATCAAACAATAATAACATATACTACCTAAATTTTGTTTATAACTAGAAAGACATAGGGTGAAAATGATGCCAGGCAGATGCTGTCGTAATTGTGGCAGCATAATGCTGTGCCGTGGGGGACTCACAGCACGGCATTGATTTTCAGTGATCGCCTAGGACGTGACGTACGGAAACCAAATCTGTTGTGTATTTATCATACCTCTGTTTCCCAACACACTTACAAGAAGTTGAAAAAATTGAATTGAATGTGAAATGGGGTAATAGATACGGGATATTACAAATATTTTGAACCTCAGTCACAACTTTTACAGACAATTAGCCCCCATATTAAAACACCCGTAACGAACGACATTTTCAACACGCATTAACCAATCAGCAACGAGTCAACGATCAAGGGTTGGCAAGAGCTAATTCGAGGTTGCACTTTCGATGTAATAATATGCGTGTGTAACGTGCGTTGAAGCGAAACATGTTGCAACCCTATCGTAAGTGAGGTCGCCGACAATTGACCGCAAATGAAACACTTGGTCGGACCTAGTACTTAGGCTAATTGGTTCACACTCCGGCAGAATGATTAATAAGGTAAATGAAATCTGTTTTAATGAGTAAAGGTCATGTTGGTTTCTAGAGGTGTCTAGTATCTTAAATATAAAACATTGCTTTTTTAAACAAAATACAGCCTCAGGACTTCTGCCACAACGTCAAATAAGCCCAAAACCAAGCTGCAATTAAATAAATGATGTCTAAGTGCAATATTTTTTATTGTAAAATAAGAAATACCTACAATGAATTTCATCTTATTCCGAATTTTATTTAAACCTTTAAAAAAACATGAACGAATACACATTCATATATATAAGAAAACAATTCATTGGAAGTTTAAAAAAAAAATGTACTGAAAAGTGTACGCTCCGAGTCTCATCATCTCATGGCTCAAACAATTGAAAAATATTGATTTATGCTCAAATAGCCGTTTGTAATGCTGTGTTTATTAAAATATGCGTATCATACTAATTAATATCTATACCTAAGTAATCTTCCTATGTACCAACCACTAATCACCAAATATAAGCTTGTGCAAACTTAGCATATGCAATCCTTTTAATTCTTCACTTAACAACTTACAAGATATTTCGACAAGTTAATTACATGTTCCTTAATTATATATCGTCATGTTTTATTAATAGACAAATTGATTGCCTGCAATGAATAAAACAATACATAGGCCTGTATAAGCTTCTTGAGTGTCCAGAGGCCCTAGACAAGTGTCATTATCTAAAGCGTAGCGATAGCGATTGTCAAAAAGGCAAAATTGTACGGGTTTGAGCGATATCGAAAAATCACGTGTTCAATTCCTTATACTTTGATATTTCGACAATCTCCTTCGCTGACATCGATTGCCACAAACTATCATTTTATCAGCGATGTCGATGGTGAAAATGCCCAAATTTAAGGGATTTATTCACGTGACATTCTGATAGTGTTTGGTATTTTTTACTTTTGTCCAATTGCAATGGTGATTCTTTCATTGATAGACTGTCACTCTATATATGTCACAGTGACAAGTGCCAATCTGTAGCCCCTGCCAACAAAATTTTAATTGGTAGAAATGGGTAGCATAGTGAAAATTAAATGTAAACTCAAAATATTTTATGGCTCAATAATTATCATGAAATCGATACCCTTGAGTGCCTTAGAAGCATCCTTTTTAGGATAATCATAGTCAATTAAAAACAACCAGGCCTAGCCTGACTAATCATACACATAGGTAGGTGTATGAAATGTATTAATTTTAAAATGTCAGCTAGATGTAAAATAAACTAAGTCAAATTTGATAGATGAAAAGCCAATCTCATCAGTTGGAAAGTGAAGAACCTAACTGTCAGGTAAAAAAAACTCACAAAGCACTAGCTAGAGTAACATTAATTTTCTAACTAGGATAACCCAAATACGTGTTACTACGTTTCCTATAATCCATTATCCATTCGCTTCAGTCACTACAGGTTAATCGTGAAAGGTCAGTTTTACTCCACGACCTATGGCAACACTTTCCCCTGGCACATTGTTAACTAACAAATAGAATCTTTCACTTATACCATTTCAAGCGGTGCAGTTCCTGTTCTTAGGAACTTCCGATGAGGAAATGAACAAAATCATACAATAATAATATTCTGCATATCATGCTAGCTATATTGTTAATTGTATAACTTCGTGTAGTTGAATATACCGAATACCAAGCAAGAGCCAGGGGAAGGCCTATGTCCAGCAGTGGACGTCTTTCGACTGAAATGATTATGATGATGATAAAACCAGAGCAGGAGAAAATCTTCAAAATAATCTTATGAACTGCGTAAAAGATGATATAGAGATAGGAGATAGTGGCGAAGCGCAAGCCGAACATTAATACTAAAAATGAAAGATTATGATTACTGAAATGACAAATAATATTGATTTATAAAATAAAATAATACAAACCACAATACAATGCGATAAGGGCAGAAGAATGAAATCAGTCAAAATGACTGAGATTACAGCAATTGATAATCTTTAACTACAGAAAGAGAAAGACAATTATTTGAAATTCAATGAGCTTCAGAACATAACAAATTGAATGAACGAAGAAAACGAAACACTGTAGCTATAGGTGACCGCATTAAATGAAGGAAGTAATTCTACAATAACATAGGAAGCACCAATTCATATACACGAACTGGCGATACAAAACCATCGTAATAGCTATTCCGTTTATATCTAACCAAGTGAATAGCTTCAAGAGTGTAATATTTCAGTTTATGTCTGATAAAACGTATAAAGATGTTATAATATGACACAGATTCTTAATTTTCACACAAAAACTTCAAAACAACTACAAAACAATAGCACACCGATTGCGTTTATCTTGCTGGCGATTGATTTGCATCTCGAGATGAATAGCGTCGTGAGTGAAGCAATCAAGACTTACTTGAAAATAGTATTAACTAGACTCTTGTTGTATTTCGACAAAAAGGTGAGCAAGAAGATGCTATTGGTTTAGTGGGTAACATTGAAGACCTGAAAGAATCTATAATGTCGAATAGTAATTAATGAAATATAATCACGATATATAAAGCTAAAAAGATTACTAGAAATACAGATTATTAGACGAGACTAAGGCACTGGCCACAGCGCCGGCGACGGCGACAAAGCGATAAGCTATCAACTATTTTATCGCTGAAGAAACGAACAAAAGATACAGAGCCGTTGTCTATAAAAGACACACATATATTAATAGTTGATCGCTGGCTATTCACACTGCCAACAAGTACTCTCTCACCACAAGTTTGTCGCAGTGACAAGAGCCATCAAAAAAAAAACTCGCTCTGTGATACTCGGTCGGCGATGCTCGCTTGGCGGTCAGGAACTCACGCCGAGAGACCAACCAACCAACAAGCGAGTAGTGCGAGTAAACGCCCGTCACACAAAAATTCTTGTACATAGCCGAGCGGTAAAAGTATCAGAACTACACACTCGCTTCTCGCTGCTTGCCAACTAGTATTTACGTTCTAGCTCTACTCACTGCTCGCTGATCGTCGGCAGTGGGAGAAATGTCTAATGCACCTCATACATCCACTCAAATCAACAAAGCTCCAATTTTCTCACAAAAACCTTCCAAACAACTACAAAACAATAGCAAACCGATTGCGTTCATCTCGCTCCAGATGAATAGCATCGTGAGTGAAGCAACGTCTTCGCAGATGTTGGCCAGCGAAGCAACAACCTCGAAAACTTTTACTTTTACGTGCAACGTACCAGGGGAGCATCTTCGTACAATTCTTAGTGGTTTGTTTGTAGTGTGTTTGTGTGGAGGTCATTATTTTAGTTAGGGTGTGTGTTTTTAGAAATGTAATTAGCATGTTCTGTTTCAGAAATGATGTCTGGGCACTTTTTAGAGACATTAAAAAAGGAGATAATCAATTCGACACGTACGTACTCGTATGTTATATTGTTGGAATTGCACAATATTCACATAATTATGTTACTCTGTTCTGTTGGCTTCTAATTCTAAACACGTGTGCCAAATTTTATAAGTGTATATATGTATCTATGTTTGTCCACGCATATCTCCGAAACTAGTAATTGAATCGTTATCATTCTATTGGATTAGGTATCTCTCAAATTAGGGAACAGTACAAGTTTCATCAAAATCTGTTCAGCAGTTTTCGAGATATGGAACATATAACCGAATTTCTTAGCAAAAAAACAGCACGAATGTGTAAATTAAGTTATTATGGGTATTTTGTCAATCCTTTAGGAAAAATGATTAAATCAAGAGGTACCGACTACACGAAAACGAAAGTTATTTTTGCACTTTTTAGTGTTTTGTTTTAGAAGTCGGTTTAGTATTTGTGATAAAGTTTGTTTATATGCTTAAGTTATTGGTTTTACCAGACTTTAAAGACTGACTTCGCCGCAGTCTATAACGGTGTTGTGGTCTTCCTTCTGATATTTCAAGAATGGAGAAACACTTTTTATCCTATTGCTTTAAAGAGTATTACATAAACTCTCGACATTTTCCCATGTGGTAGGCAGAAACTTCTAGAACATTAGATTAAGGAAATTAAGAAGTGCTAAATTCAGAGATCATCATCATCTTAAGCCTTTCAATGTTCCCACTGCTGTGGGGAGTGGGGATGGGCGTTATCCACACGGGTTGGTGGATATCACATATCTTCGATTTTTTGGTTCTAGGACATGCCGGTTTCCTCACGATGTTTTCCTTCACTGTTTTGAGAGCAATGGTGATGACCCCGCCTGTCTGGGTTCGACCTCGCGACCTACAACTTGCAAGTCGCGGCCGCTACAACAGGTACCACCACTTTTCTCAATTCAGAGATAATACGTGCTTATTAGTTTTTAGAAGATTTATAGCATTTAAAAAATAAATTATTACAAAATATTTTTAATTCAAATAAACTATGTTGCTAACCTGTCTAGACAAAATATAAATTTGACATTCAAATTAAAACAGTCTGACACTAAATCAAATCAGAAGTCAATGTCGCCCGACATTGTAATGTCAATTACATATCAACAAAATAAAAATAAAATGTTTCTGTAACATGTGCAACCAGTTATTTAGAATAGTAATTATACTAAATGTTATATAAAAGAACTTGCCGCTGTTATACTTTCCGTGACCTTGCTGTACATAGCAACATGGTATTACCGACCAATAATGTGTGTTGGGCCGCTAAAATGAAACAATTTTGTTTCTATCGTTTTGTAAAAAAAATATGCCTCACAATTTCTTATTTATTCAATATGTAAATCTGAATGGTTTTTAGGGTTCCGTACCCAAAGGGTAAAAACGGGACCCTATTACTAAGACTCCGTGGTCCGTCTGTCTGTCTGTCACCAGGCTGTATCTCATAAACCGTGATAGCTAGACAGTTAAAATTTTCACAGATGATGTATTTTTTTTTGCTGCTATAACAACAAATAAAAAAAAACAGAATAAAATAAATATTTAAGGGGGGCTCCCATACAACAAACGTGATTTTTATTGCCGTTTTTTTGCAATAATGGTACGGAACCCTACGTGCGCGAGTCCGACTCGCACTTGGCCGTTTTATTAATATGCAAGCTAACCATCGAACCCCTTACCGAAGTAACGTTACCAGCAGTAATATTTCAATACAACTGTCCATGTGCCCTGGTTTCACCTGCTATTAAATATTACCATTGTTTTTGTCAATGATTGTGGGCATTACTAAAATCAGCGTCAGATAACAAAAAATAAAAAGTCATTGATTCGACTTGACCTACCTACGTTACATGAAAACATAACTTTTTTTTTATTGTGATATTTTGATAATTTTGGTCTCCAATGAAAGGTTACAGGTGTAGAACATTTTATTTTTTGTGTAAACACGTATAAACGTTGTACATCGGAAAAACAGGATATGCTCTGCTACGCACAAAATTACTTGGTTGTACCGCTTATCTTATCTAACGCGGGTTTTCCCTCAATTGAAACTCATAGAGATTTTATCCCACGGATATAACTATTAAATGTAACTGTAATTGGTGTTAGATAAGCCTGTTATTAAAATACTCCTGATAGCTATGATGCGAAGAGATTATATGATTAAACTTTAGGCCTAGGTTTTATTTAATAACTAGCTGTCCCACGCGGCTTTGCTTCTGTCAACTGGCTACATACCTACCCATCTACCCTACATACATGATTGTTGCGTAACTTAAACCGTTTACGCAGCGCACGCAACGGAAGCTCTCAAAAAGGAATGAATTTTCCCGTTTTTGCAACATTATTCATTTATGCTCCGCTCCTACTGGTCGTAGCGTGATGTTATTAGCCTATAACCTTCCTCGATAAATGGACTATCCAACACAAAAAGATTTTTCAATTCAAACCAGTAGTTCCTGAGATTAGCGCGTTCAAACAAACAAACAAACTCTTCATCTTTATAATATTAGTATAGATTTAGTTATTACATCATCTCAAGCATTAATCCTTATTTAAATCTGACATATGTATAAAATAAAATACACAGAACGAATACAGAACTAATGTTGTTGAATTGTTGTACGGGTAGCTAATTAAAACGCGTTGCAGACATATATTACAATGTTAATAAATAAAAATAGAATGGTTACTTTTCAATGTTACCTTTTAATTATTTTATTAGTACTCTAAATTAATTGGTAAGACAATTAAATCTTTAAAGCAGTGAAAGTGTTTGTTGAAATATTTACTACTCTGAAACATTAATTGAAGTTTTAAATATTAATCATCACACACAGCTGACTTGTTTTTAAAATCAAAGGTGACTTATTCAGCCGGTCTATTCTGAAAACATCTCATTGTGTAAAATATGGTGATTACTCCAAGCTTGAAATTTGCACCTAGATTCGATATTTTGACAGTTCACTCCACAATTGTTTTCACAGTAACAGAATAACGCTACAGTTCCAACTGCACCGTCATTAGTAGTCCAAAGCAGAACTCCGTACAAAAATTCAACTTTAAAAGGTCTCATTGTACATTCCTTGAACTTTGTTCGGCTCATCGCTACTTTTATGCACCAACATTCTAAAGCATCCGAGCAATACTCGTTCAAATATGAATAATTCATATTTTGTGCTCTGGTGCGATGTGATCTCAGTCGCAGTGTCGCGTACGCATGTCGTGACAGAAAACCTGCGCGCTTCTTAAATTTATGATACCATAATTGGTTTATGAATATGATTAATTTTCTGTAAATCTACGTGCATGCAAATGTTAATATTATTTTCCTATGATAAACTACCTTTTGCCTGAGGTTTCACTCCCGTGGCCGATTCAATAGGTATCGTAATATTTTTCGAGATAAAATAAGAGCCATATATATCAGTGAAATGAGTTTTGGCATCTGTTCGTCACTCTCAGGGATTACCCATTAAAAACATATTAAGACATCATTATTTTTAACCGACTTCAAAAAAAGGAAGAGGTTCTCAATTCGTCGGAATCTTTTTTTTTTTTTTTTATGTATGTTCCCCGATTACTCAAAGACGCCTGGACCGATTTCAAAAAATCTTCTTTTGTTTTGAAGGGTATACTTCCTAGTTGGTCCCATAGTCATCAGGTCAGGATCTGATGATGGGATCCTAGAGAAATCGAGGGAACTCCTCAAATATTATAGGCATTTATATAGATGATTTTGGTATTTTTACCAACAATGCAATCACTTGCACTCAGAAAGTATAATTTGGTGAAGTGGAACTGATGAAGAAGACCACAGATGGCCACTGAAACTCCTTAATGCTAAGTATGTCACGGGTATAAAATCTCTCGAATAGTTAACCGACTATGATTAAGCGAATACTTATAATTGAATGGTACTGATGAAAATGGTACCATTGAACTGTTCTGATGATGAAGCCGGAAGGTAGGCACTGGAACTCTGAAATAAAACAATGTATCCTAGTCGTGCTTGGGCTTATTGGAATTGTCATGAGATGTACTTTGGCCACAAATGATTATCATGTTAATTGGAGATACCTACCAAAACTAAAAAGAGAAAAATAAAAAACTTTTTAACAAAAAATCAAACCGACTTCCAGAACAAAAAACTACAAACCAAAAAATAACTTTCTTTTCCGAAGTCGGTGTCGAAAAACTGAAAAACAAATGGGTACAAAAGACACCGACTTCGGAAAAGAAAGTTATTTTTTGGTTTGTAGTTTTTTGTTCTGGAAGTCGGTTTGATTTTTTGTTAAAAAGTTTTTTTATCTCTTAGTTTAGATATAAAGAAGTGCATTCTGTACTTCTTTATAATAAAGGTTAATACAGAAAAGGTTCATCAAGTATTTGTGTATTCATCAAAAAGTATCGGTCTGAAGATTACCTCGTAAGAAGTATCATATATTAACCCTAATTAATCAGCGAACAATCTCTGATTGTATTTAATTTTTTTAATCATAGTATTAATAACTCCGATATTCCATCCAAATTTTATTTTAACTTGCCCGGTTATAGTGCGTGCAAATAGAAAAAAACAATATAGAAAGTGTGTTTTTTTATATAAATTTTATGATATATATAAACGGCATGATTTTGATCCTTTCACAACAGTTGTGTCCTCGGTCAAAAACTGCCAGAGCCTTCGCTTCTTTAATTAAGGTTTTGTATGTTCAGGTTTTTAAATTCTTGTATTGTTTATGAAATGTGAATTTAGTCTAAGCTTGAATGTTATACCGTTTTATTTTTATCGTTTGTAGATGTGTTGTGTTATTCACACCCTTTTTTACCCGACAACGGCGAAGCAAAAGGGAGGGTTTTGTTTTGCCAATCTAGTTTTAGAAGTGATGACTTTTAATTTATTGTCAATCTCACATACTATTTTTGATTCTGTTTGTTTAAGCTTTATGTCGTCCATAATTGATAAATAAATAATATTAGTTTGGATTCAGCTGTTTTGTTGCGTTGAATTGCTTTTTAACCGACTTCAAAAAAAGGAGGAGGTTCTCAATTCGTCGGTTTTTTTTTTTTATTATATATTCCCCGATTACTCAAAGACGCCTGGACCGATTTCAAAAAAACTTCTTTTGTTTTGTAGGGTATACTTCCTAGTTGGTCCCATAGTCATCAGGTCAGGATCTGATGATGGGATCCTAGAGAAATCGAGGGAACTCCTCAAATATTATAGGCATTTATATAGTGATTTTGGTATTTTCACCAACAATGCAATCACTTGCACTCAGAGAGTATAATTTGTTGAAGTGGAACTGATGAAGAAGACCACAGATGGCCACTGAAACTCCTTAATGCTAAGTATGTCACGGAAAAAATATCTCGAATAGTTAACCGACTATGATTAAGCAAATACTTATAAATGAATGCTACTGATGCAAATGGTACCATTGAATAGTCTGATGATGAAGCCGGAAAGTAGGCACTGGAACTCTGAAATAAAACAATGTATCCTAGTCGTGCTTGGGCTTATTGGAATCGTCATGATATTTACTTTGGCCATAAATGATTATCATGTTAATTGGAGGTACCTACCAAAACTAAAAAGAGAAAAATAAAAACTTTTTAACAAAAAATCAAACCGACTTCAAGAACAAAAAACTACAAACCAAAAAATAACTTTCTTTTCCGAAGTCGGTGTCGAAAAACTGAATAGAAATGGGTACAAAAGACACCGACTTGGTTTTTGGTTTTTGTTCTGGAAGTCGGTTTGATTTTATTAAGTAAGAATCAGAACCTCATTAATAAATCTGAAGCTGGAAAAACGTCTGTACTAGACGTATTTGGTGCGATATTAATCTCACTACAACTGGTTTAAATGTACCAATCACAGTACCAATAAATGTTGATAATAATTAGTGCGAGAACCCGCAACTCGTTTCATGATTGCAACAAAACCATACATTTTGCAATATTTAGGAGACCATACCCTTTTCGAACGGTAAATTACTACATTTTACT
This sequence comes from Orthosia cruda, assembly GCA_964057195.1. NCBI lineage: Eukaryota > Metazoa > Arthropoda > Insecta > Lepidoptera > Noctuidae > Orthosia > Orthosia cruda. Next base: position 7,848,152 of record OZ059825.1, read on the forward strand.
CGACACGAAATATCCTTACAGAAAATCTGTATCTTAAAATGTGTGTGCAACATTTTAGCCGCCCGCGCGGCTAAAATGTGAAAGTAGTTGCTTGCGAGTGGCTAGCCTTGGTGGTCATGCGCAGTCGCCGTCGCGCTAACTGCTTCAGATTAGATCGTACATATGCTACATTAAACAATGGTTTAGTAGACAATCTGATGTAATTATTGTAATTAAGATTGTTTAGCGGCTGCCTATCTTGATGGATAGTTCTCGTGGCGAAACTGTTTTATAGAGTTGAAATAGACCATTCTTTGACATCTAATCATATGATTACACTTATATAATCATTCAACACACGTCCTTCTCATTATTCTATTCTCATTTCAATTATTTTTTTTAATAAAATTACATAGTTACTTTTTGTTTGTTCATACTTTTCAGTGATAAAGTTAACTCTTTTGTATAATTTTCGCTGAATTTTTATATTTCATTCTCTTTGGATTTGATTTTAATTCTCTTTAAATTTAATTTTCATTGAATTTTAATTTAATTTAATTGTATTCTACTTTAAACTTAAATTTTGTAAAGACTACACACAAATTAGCTCATGGTTAATTATTCCTTTATGTAAAAAATGGGTGATCTGTAACACAGGGCCGTAAGTACCTATCTCAGACACCCTTCTCCATACAAGGTAACATAATAAGATAGTCACTGTATTTAGATGTCAAGATAAATAAAGATTTTTATTATTATTATTGAGTTCAGTAAAGTCAGGTTTATTCAGAGATTATTTCTGATTAAACCGTTGTGTCGAAGTATGCTTTGATGATGTGTAAAACAGTTATCGGATTGGTGTAACACTAATTTGAGCTTTAATAAAAGCAATTGGTCCTATTTTGATTTACATTGATGAAACGTGGCAATTTCGATTAAAATTGAGTATTATTTTAAGGCATGTTCTATTTTTGGGTAGTAACTAATCTAATACTAATCTCAATTTTGTTGGCCGACTATTCTAGATTTATAAGCAAAACAATGTCTCATATGATATGTAGTTTCGTGTAATAAAAATTATTTACTCTGACCTTGAGGAATTTATGTTTTTGTACCTGTGCAACTATTTGAACTAACAATGTTTATTATTAAATAAGTATAATTAAATTTTCTATTGCACATTCAAAGTATCTGCATTGTTAACTTAATTGGAATAGTCGACATTTTATGGAGATAAAGTCATCTGCTTGTTTTGCTTTTTGTTTCAGGATTCTTTTTGGAGTATTTTTGATTAACATAATTTGATTTAAAAATTAACTAAATTCACACTGATTACACTGATACACGCAAAAACATTTCCTGTTTTTTTAATGGTCTTGTAATTTTAATTGTAACTAGACATGATATCTTTATTTAGCTTAAAACATGATAGGAAATTGTTAATAGTCGAGCAGCTGTAATCGAGTTTCAAATGATTGTAATGGTTGACCTTGCTTACGTAATTGGAGAAGTCATAAATTGTAACAACAATTATTCTATTTTGAGTTCCGAGGCTAATTAAGTATTAAATAATAGGTACTAATTTTCTTTAATTCTTTGGCTAACAAATTAAACAATACGATTTTAAGACGAGCCGTAGGTTACATAAAGCCGCGAAGCTATGAATTTAACTTGGAAACATCACCCAACATAACTTTTGCCACAAGCCCAGTTGCATATCTGGAAAGTCGTGGTTATACTCGTAGCTAGCAGGGTGACTTTTTTATAGACAATATCCATCAAAGACATTCATAGCTTGCAAGGTTAGCAGGCTGAAGTGGCAGAGGGCTGATCATTTGTGCCGAAGGACCGGTGACCAAGCAGGCAAATACTAAAGCCTGCGAAGACTGCGTGTCATTAGGCGTAAATGGATGAAACGACAGTCGTAAAACTTGCCGTGGCGTGGTCTTATTGAAGTTTTGGCTTTAAAGCTGGACATGGAAGGTTGAATACCGGATGTTGTGACGTTATTTGGGCGAGTCCTAAGATGTATAGCTGTGGACTGCGACTGCGACAAGCTTAGTTGATTTATTAATTACTAGTGTAAGCCTCGCGGTTTCACCCACGTAGTTCCCGTTCCCATGGGAATACAGGGGTAAAAAGTAGCCTATGTCACCCGGGGTTAGTATCGCTTTCCAACGGTTGTAGAGTTTTTGAAATCGTTCCAGTAGTTTTTAAGTTTATTCGTTACATACAAAAATACAAATCTTTCCTTTTTATAATATTAAGTATAGAAGTATAGATAGTATTGTTGCCTAAAGCATCTGTGTTCGAATGTTTCTTTTATTTGCGACAATTTACAACTAATTATGTCCTTTATCTTTGAATGTCATTCCATTCAAGTTGGTACTCCTATAATAACATCATCCTTGAACACAATCGCATTGCCATTGCCACAATTTCCTCATGAATTCTATGCGAATGAGATTACATTAATATACGGTGCGATTGTATGAATATTAACAATGCTGTCACTTGTTCTAGGCGTAATTATGACATTAACTAATGATTGTTGTTGATATGATCATTTAAATATTGTTGCCTTGTAAGTTGTTTTTTTTCTTTGAGTAAATAAGTTGCAGGGAAGCTTTCGTTGCATGATTTTTGTAACATTTTCCAATGGAAAAGTAGTTTGCCTTTGTACTTGCGTTAAACCGTAAGTTTTCCAGGGTATATAAATCTAAGTCAATCTTGGAAAGTATTAAGTATTACGTGCAAAAGGAATTCAGAAGTAATAAACTTTTCCAAATGTAAAAATTTTGCACTAAATTTCTTATTCGTCCAGGGAGGAAAATAAAATCCCAATTATTTCCTATGGGACAAGATTACATGTAGTTTACGAAGAATTCTTAAAGTACGAGTATTTACACTGTAACACTTACTGTAAATGTATGTTATTGTTTTGTGTTTCAACACCAAGAATCAAGAAAAGGAACGACCGTGTGAAATTATCAAATACTTAATCTTTATTCCCGTCTGAGCGAAAGTATCGCATTTAACTTAAGGATTACAACAGCACTAACAACAACATTGATGCTGTGGGAAACTACCTATTTGCTATTAACCAACAGTTAACTGTACTTCATTGTTAGCCATTTGCCAAGATTAACCAATCCTTACAATACAAGTAAACTGTATTTAGTTGCTACTATTTAACTAAGTTGAAACAAAAAGTGAAGTAATAAGTAAAAGTATTAGAACAATTAGGCCATATGGTTAAGGGTGAATGAACTCCTCGGTGAGTTTCATGAAACTATTGAGAACCAAGCCATGCTTGGTGAAATGTTTGCAATTTGATGGTGCTAAATAGCAACCACTGAATGGGACACCAGTTTTTAGTAAATGATTGTTTATGTGTTAATATGTTAATGATGTTGACATACATATTTAATTGATTGGTTACATTTGTTGTTTACTCTTGTAATATTCATAATAAGCTCGTACTTACAATAAACTTCAACAAATATTACCTTATAGTGTTTAATTCTACCATTAATTGTCTCTGCATAACCCAAAGCACAAAGTACGTAAGCGGCGGCGCGCCCAAAGGTTGACTGGTAGAAAATTATTAAGGTATTAAATCCGCCTCTGTACGTTTGTGTACATAAAGTATTAAATTAGTAAATTTAGAGCGAGTTGTTTGATATGCTCGTGCTTATAGGTATCTATAGTATATTGTACTAGTGTGAGATTATATCACTACATAATTAATCAAGCTACATAATACGACCTAGAATGGACAGAATGTTCTAAACAAAAAAAAGGCCTTTTAAAACGAGCCTCACAGAATATGTCAATCGTTTCCTCGGTGACGCAAGCCGAGATGGCTCGAAGCCGGTTTCTCCGAGCCTTCCGCGGTTTTGCAATCCTATTATCGAATAAATAGGAAATCGACATCTTATCAACATTCGTAGCATCACGACTTCTCATAAACAAATGGCAGAGGTCTCGTTTTAACTGGCTAGACTAGAAAGTGAATTTCATCTGACATCAGTCGAATTCGGCGGTGGAATTATCTAGAATATGGATTCTGGTTTTAATATTTTTAGCTGTTGTAGAATCTAGATTTATTAGTCTGTGTTTTTATATTACGAATAGTTTTGTAATTTAGAGGTTTGGCTGGTTTGCTCTGCAAAAATACTTTCGTCTACTAGACAGGTATAAATTTTATGGTGATACATATTATGATTTTGGATAAATTAAATACCTAGATTATGAATATAATACATCATAGATAAAATATTATTTCTACAAGGAAGATTTTTGCGAGAAATTTCTTGAAGAAACCTTCGGTTTCTAGTTTGCTACGTATCTCGTGTGGTCGTGCAAGGACAAATACTTATGTCAACTAAGTGATTTCCCGACAGTATTATTCATGGTCAACATTAAGTAAAAGTTTATTCATTTCGTCACCAAGTTTGCAAAAGGCAATCTTATTAAATTCAGTTTTATTAACATACGGCAATTTCTACAATTATTTAAGCATATATATTTCACTAAAGGACTGAAGTTTATCGTGGGGTTTTAAGTAACAAAATATGAAACAATGTGTATCGAGGGCGGGGTAAAAAGTTCTCGGCCTAACCGAGATTTGAGGGTAGTATGTAAATATGTTTATATTCTTCCCCGGGAAATGGAAATAAGTTAAATATGAACCGTGATAAATATCTCGTCGGAAAAAAAATACGCCAAGCAGCAAACAACGACAGAATAGGAGAATCTGTGCCTTCGTATTTTACTGTTAAACAGTGGGGAGCTTTGTCTACACAAGGTAGAGAGAGCATCAAAGATGACCCGATGACGGAAGGCTTTCCACGTCCACCACGCCAGAAATCTTCGAAAAAAACCACAATATGATATATATAACCGAAGATGGAAACAGATTTCAACGGTGTGGGTGATTCATATTTTAACCTACGAACTAGGAATGAAAAAGGTGTTAGTAAATTGGGTGTCGCATTTGTAGACCGTCGAACAAAAAAATCAAACGTATTGATCTGAACCCTGAATGGTTAGCAGTAAAAACAAAATATAATGTAGGAAACTCGCTACAAACAGTAAACATGGTAAATATCCCGATTCTAATGTTAATGATAGTATTAGTGAACATGACAGATTAAAAACTTGTTAAAAAAATATGTTGGTCAAAATACAAATAAATCAATTCCAAGATAACTGAAAGAATAGGGACAGTGTTTAATTATAAATAAATGGCTGAATATTTATAAATGATAATCATCTACTTATAACAGGACTACCAACACCAAAAAATAATAACTCTACCGACTATCAGAAGAAAAGAAATAAAGAAAACATGTTTAAGCAAGCAAGCCTGTTATTTAGAATGATACATAGTTCCTTACTACAATACATAACATGCAACAAACCACTAACATTCGTGATCGAGTTAAGCTCGTATTAAATAATATTACTAGATATCTATTATACGACAAAGCCACAATATAATAAAACGTGAAATGCCGCGGTCCGCTAACGATCTATTCATCACTTCAGCCTCGTAAATCATTGATACTTAACTCATTCAAGTTATTGCTGATGTCACGGAAGGCGTCATTAAACTCTTTTTAAGGAATAAGTAGGTACTAATATTTTCTAGGAACACTATTGAGAAAGTTGAGAAAATTTGTGAGTACATAAATTGAGACACGATAAGTTAAGATAGACAAGGTCTACGAACAATGAAACGAGCGAGCTCAGAAGATGCAGGTTGATTCTTACTTTGAAGGCAAAGAGTTTCACACTTTGACATGTAATGTCTGTGGTCTATTGTGTATTTAGTAAACTCACGTGTGAAGCTAATTACGTAACTAAGAAAATAGTATTTAGGGATAGGTTGGTAGGTAGGTAGAGAACAGGTACAGAACAGGGAACTGGAACAGGTATGATCTTATGTTAAGTTAAGCTTATAATATTAAAAAGACGACGACGGCGACGCTTGTCCAGCATTGGACGTCTTTAGGATAATATGAGGATGATGATGAAGCTTTTATTGGAAATTGAGCAAACCCGTAAATGTATAAGATAACTATGCAATGATGAAAAGAAATAGTAAGCTATACAGACTAAGAAATTCTAGATCTTTCCATTATATGTAGGAGATGACGCCGAAATCTTTTTCTTCACAACACAGTTATTAGATAAAATATTCATCTTTTAAATCGATATTGAATACAAAAATTTCTTTTAAAATGGCAGAGCTATAAAATTCTTAGCGGAAACTTGAGGAAGTGTTAAAAACATTGTGATAATTTGACTCGGCTGGCTATTAACCCATTAGTGTTAAGTGATGCATCAAAAGTATTATGATTACTCACTCTATGTAGAATGGAAACGATCTTTTGACGCTCTTTATGAGCAATATATTTATAAGTGAATAGATTGCAGCAGGCTATTTTTAGATAGACATTTTCTACGCCAAGTTATTTTCAGTGATAGAAAGCATTGTTGTTGGTAAAATATTAATTATAATCCAAACTGCTTAGCTTTTTATCATATCAGTATTTTACATGCAGTGATTATCTATCTGATCTCCACAACCCAGCATTGCAGTACCTAGGTATCAGTGTAACCGAACTATCCAAAATACAAAAACTTTTCTTTTCGTTTTTCTTTTTTACCCGGCTGCAAGGAAAGGGTTATATTTTTCGCGCGTATCTTGTATGTGTCTTAAATAATCTTTCTTAAAAAATCTATTCAATTGATGTGTCTCCACTCCCTTTGCCCATAACCAACACAATTGCAAAACATTGTTATTTGACGATATCTAAGCAAATATATGCACATAATCACATAATATAATATGTATTTTACTTAATATCCCTAAACTTCGCAAATAACACTGCAAGCATCGTCCACCGCGCAAAATGACGTGAGACATAAAAGAAAGCTCATTACAGTGCGTACGCGCATTGAACGTAACATATGTTAATTTATAGCCGATAAGATGAGCGAACCATTGCGTAAGACGCCTCTATGCGTAGCGATGAGCGAAACTGAGTCACAAGGTTTTATTGATGAATTATCTTTTATTGCGGTTTTTAAATGGCTTTATTACTCTTTTTTGTTTGTATATAACGTTACGCCTAAACTGCTCGGTATTGTTATTATACACACACACCATCACCGGATTTCCCTAATGCTAGATTAAGCCCTCGAGTAGGTAGGCAAAAGACTACCCCTATTTGTCTACTGAGTTTTCCTATAGTGGCCTCCTTCACCAACTTTACGTTATAAAAGGCGGCACACTATACCAGGCAACCCCTTACGAGGTGTCTGGAACCATCTTCGGTAGGTCACGCCTCCGAGAGCACTCGCCCCTGGTACTCAAGAGAAAATGTGAGTCGCATCGTGATTACTCACTACCATTTGTCCAGAATGGTACCGGAGCAATAAAGCCGCTCACCACACGCACCCCAGCACGCCAGCACTAGTGCAAGCACCGGCACCAGCGCAGCAGGTGCTAGCGGATTCAATCCCCGTTAAGGACGCCACAGAAGCTGGCTCCCATTTCTCCAGAATGGTCCTAGAGCTGTAAGCACGCTCACCTCTCGAATACAAATCATCGCATCTACCCAATGCCTACAGCTGGGTTGCCGGAAAACTAATCCAACGGGTAGTCCTCTTCTTTCTATCCAGGAAAGTTCCGGAGATGCAGCTCGCTCACAGGACAACGACTAATAGATCAAAAGGCAAAAGACTAATAGTAGATAGGTACAATCGTCCAAAGCTACATCTGACCACCGTAAGGACTATTTCTGCTTGCAGGGCTCGCCCGCTAAATTAACGCCGACTTATACGCATCAACCAATAGCATCGCAGCATCGGGTGACTGTTTCTCTAGTACCTGTCAGCCCCTTGTTTTGTAATAAAAAAGACTGCAAAAAAACAAACAAGTAATTTGTTTATGGTCGACGCAAAAAGGGCGGACGCAGCTGTGGTCATCTTGTGCACGGGATTTTGTTTTCAAAGTGGTCAGATATAGCTTTGGCCCATAGTACACCCAAATTTTGTTTGGTATGTCGAATTCCCATATACAGAATGGCTGGAACATTCTGGTCCAAAAAAAAATTGTTCTCTCGTATCATGGGGTATCCGAATCACACCCATGTATGATGCCACGACTTTTCATAGTTTTTTAATTATGTTTTTTTTCCCGGATATTTTGAGCATTTTCGAACTACTTATTTTTTTTTTTGATACTTAATCTTCATGAGTAGTACTTGTATGCATAGAATAGTCAGTTTCGTAACTGTGATGAAAGTTATGAAAATGTTGGTCTGAATTGAAAATTTTAAGTTCGGTGAATTATGACTTAAATATTGAACTTTTAATTAAAAATCTAAACAGGTGACTTCATGGTTCCTAAGTAGGCCTCAAGAATAAGACAGACAAAAAAAACAAAAAGGAATAGTTAGTTGATCAAGAAAGAGACAGATAAAAGAAACTGAGAAAAATTGTGTTGACCTAGTGATGGCCCAGCGTATTGCCATCAATCTAAGCTACACACTGTTACTTAGAACTTCCTAGAGAAAATTATACTTTGCTTGATGTCCGGATGAAATCACATCGGAAGGCCTTATTCATATTTGCAGCAGTTCCCTTTTCCACCAGAGCAGTCAGCTAAAAATACTGCTTCCTTTCTTTTTTTCTAAATATATTTTTTGTAATCAGATTAAGAGATAATTCAACTTGACGTAGCTGCATATATATATATGTTTTCGACCTCTACAAATACAACATGAAAAATACATAAACTTGTATCACCGGTTTCCGAATTCCTAATAGGTAATTTTCTAGAGAGCTTCATATCTAAATTAAAAATAAACCTTATTTTTTATGACAATGTTAGACACACACGTAAAAATATTAGCCGTTTATATAGAACGATAATGTCTCAACATAAATTCGGCATATATTCAAAGAAATTCTTGACGATCTGCACACAGGTTAACTAAAAATAATCGTAACATTATCATTATTAATATTATAAATGCGAAAGTAAGTTTGTGTTTCTGTTTAATCAGAAAAATCCAAAATAAAATTTGTTTAAAAAAATTACAACTTAGGATGATAAGTCCAATCTTTGAAGAGTGGCTTGAGATGTGCCACGGCGTTCTCACCTTCCGCCTGACGCAGGACCTCATCGGACTGTTTGCGATGAGTTACGAGGTTCCTGCTCATGATAAGGCGGGAGAAAACGCCCGGGTGTCACCATTGTGTGGATTGCCCGGAGGACACGGTGGAGCATACGGTGGAGGTCCGCCCGGTTGGGCGGACGCCTCCAAGAGGAAACGGCGTTGCTCCACCCAGGGGTTGCCACCGCAGATCGCCATCGACCACTCGCGTCCGGCTTTAGTACAGGTCATGGTACGGAGCGAGAGGACATGGGAAGGTGTCACCAACTTCTGAGAAGCAGTAATGCTCGCAAAGGAGGAGGCGAAATGCTTGTGGGAGTCGCAACGGAAACGCCCTCACGGTCCTAGCCACCGCAGGAGACGCTCTGGCCTTCGGGAGTCGCAGCCGATTCCCGGCCACCGTAGGCACGGGCTTGCGGACGGCGAGTAATGGGAAACTCGCCGTCCGGTAATAACAAGGCCCGAGCCGAGGGCGCGTAGAGTTCATTAATTTATTCTTCATAGAGATGTCAGTAAAAACTGTCGGGTCCGCTTGGGCCGATGCCTGTCTGGGTCGCGGATAAATTTGAAAGAGAGTTACCGCGGCCCTGGCACAAGCATCTGAAGAAACACGGGTGGGTTTTAGTCCGTAAAAGTCTGACACGCCCGAAGTCATTGGATGATTTCTCAACCCAAAAAGAAAAGGTTCAGAGAGAGACTGGATCTTGAAGAAGAGCATGGGATACTTTTATCCCGGCACAACATTCCCGAGGATTATTTTCTAACTTCCACGTGAGCAAAACCGCTATATAGTGATTGCCATTAAATTTTATTTTTACTATACATACACAACAGTGGATTTACTCTCTGTATGTTTTCGTAACATGAGCAATTCAACAAAAGTTAGACGGTAGTTTATTTTTATATGGACATTCCTCTGGTTTTACAAATATAGAATTGGTTTTATGAGCTATATACAGTCACACATAAATAATTTTAATTACTGCTTTTTGAAAAGTGAGATTGCTGTAAGTGATATCAATCGATAAACTGTAATAGTTTTTTGTTGGACACACTTGTACTTAAAAGGAGTAGTTGAAACCTTTATACAGCATAAAGAAGTGATTTGGAACGTGTGTTAAACTGTTAGCCCCTAAATTACATTGGAATTGGAACTGTCAATCGTTCGATTCTCAACGTTAAATCGCACATAGAATATGAATATATCATGATCGAGATTTAATTACCTAATACTGACAGACACCTATTACCGACTAATCATTAACTATTGTGCATAAATGAAAAACCATGCCTTCTTGGATTCGGGTCTCCTCACTTGCCTGCGCCAAATTGTTCTGTCATGGGTTGTCTGTTCTGGCAATTGGGGTTGCTTGAGACTTCTTTCTACATTGCATGACTGGTCAACGGTGGGCGGCCTGAACCTCTCTTTTATTCTGGTAGGAGCAGAGCTATTTGCTCCACATAGTCCTCAATACGTCTCTTTATATTTTATGGGTCATTTTCAGCCATTCTATCGGTGATAGATGCGACTTTGAAGTTTCCTTGTATGTGTTGTGTGTGTGAGTTCTTCCTTGTGTTGGATAATATATTGTTTATAACACAACAAATAAAGGATTTATGAAGGTGAAGGAAGACATAGCTAGGACGTCACTTGACAAAAAAGTTAACACTAGAACCACTAATCAAACAACAAAACATAATAGACATAAAATGTTGTAACCCACAAAAAACAATGGACGCTATCTGTTGAGAAACTAAAACTAGACAGTACCACATAAAAATTTAATATCGTAACTAGCAAACGCACACTTTGACCGCGTAATTGTTAATTAGGTACTAAAACTGGCTGTCGCAAGGCTAACCTCGTTCACATATCACGGCACTGTACATGGACAGACAAACAGACTGTATAAATATGCACTTGAAATTTTGTGAGTGAGACTACGAATTATGATTGTGAGTTTAGATATCGTCTTTAGTCGCGATATATCAAACGATATATCGTATTATTTTTATGTTTTATGTCTGTTGGTATTATTTTTGTATATTAGAGTCAGTACTTTTATTATTCTTTGTTGTTTCCTTTCCCTTTTCTCCTGCATCTCTTTAAGGCCACCAAGTACAATAGGGATGTTTTCTGGGTAGAAGAATGCCAATTCTGTTTAGTCCGTCAGTGAGATTATCAAATAATATTAGACCCGTATTTTAGGTTTATCAAATTGACAAACATAAAGCACATCAAAGTTCAAGAGTGGGGGGGGGGGATTGTGACGTCACTTTGTCAGTATATAGTGTAGCGCACCGTGACGTCACATGATATGTCATATTTCAATGCACTATATCGTTGTAATTTTTTGTTTCTGTGGCTAAAGAAAATACGTGACCAATATTTTTAGGTAATCTTACTTACGGAATTAATATATTTTTTTAGTCATCTAATCTATTAAGGCTTAAAATAATAATAAATTCTTGATAGCGTTACTTCTTAAAATCAAGTAGAAGCAAATCTACATCACTACAAAGGATTGGCTAGGCAAATACTAGGTGCTGGTGCTGAACTACTTCGGCAAAAAATTTGCTACCTGCCGGTAACTATAATGCCTCTATAACTAGTGACACATTAAATAATTTGTTCAATTTTGTCATGTTCTAAACAAAAAGTTGTTAACAGCATGTTTTGAAACAATTATACTCGACACGTGTTCTTAAATTTGTAACCACCTAAATATTAATTGAATATGATTAAATCTGTGTGTATTCACACAGATCTACTACACGAATACTCATATACTTCTTTTGAATTAATTCTCTTTTGTTGTTAATTTCTTTTTAGTTTCGGTATTCACTTTCGTAACCCATTGTGCATTGTAACTAAACCTAATTTTATCTGCCTCACTGAGTACAATTGCTATCCTTGATGTACTGAACTTTATGACATACTTTTTTTATTTTATTTTCTTATATTCAAGGATATTCCTACTTTAAAATTGTACAGTAAAAAGTTAAATGAAGTCATAAGACACAGTATGTACTCATAACAAAATAATCACATAAGTTGTGAAGATAACCTTACAAACGTAAAAATATAAGCAGTAATAAAACGTACTTGAATTGTTTTATTGCTTATTTGTGTACATACATTTGTATGGTATCAAATATTCACTTCACGTTAACGTTCCATACATGACTCATATCACAAATATTTAAACAAATACTGCATCCATAAAATCTTTGCGGAATTCATATATAAAATTAGTATAAAAGCCTGCACTTATTAGTATTACGAACAAAGGTAAGTGCTTACGAATTTACGAGCAAGATAAAATCACTATCATACAATGGATTGTGCAAGAAGCGCGTTGAACTCTTTTGTACGGGTGGTTTTAGCGTACAAGTCTTATTCAATTTTTACCCGACTATTACGGATTATAACCGTGCGATTATTTAATCTTTTATCTCACGATTAACATTGTTATTTTACCTTTTCAGTGCATGTTGGGAATTATACAACTAGGATAGCTTGCGTGTTTATTTGGCCTGTTTCAGTATTTCTACTTGCAAGCCATTGGTCCCGACTGTCATACGAAGATCTTTGATAGTTGTTATGATCGGCAGAAACCCGAAAACTTGACATCCAGTTTTATCAAGGGTCGCCTTGTTACACTGCAACTGGGTAAGCTATTTGAATGACAGTTAGGCAGTCTTTTCATGCAAAATAGTAGTTATATTCAGTTGATATTCAGATTAGAAGCCAACTTCAAATTTCCATTCATAGTATACATTCTATTTTTTCGCGGTGAGTGTATTAGTTAGTTAGTGCGTGCCTGTGTTCCCGCCATAAGCGGCACAGGAGGAAACCATAGAGTTTAAGTGGGTTGGTGAATCTGAGTTATTTTTGAATCGTCGTTGTCATAATTACGTATTTTGATAGATTGTCGATTACTATGTATATTATATGACGTAAAAAAAGAATTAATTTTTTTTATTAAAGAACCCCCGATACAAAACGAGGCTGCAAGTACGAGGCCTATTTTTTCCTTTTTAGAGGTTTTTGTGTCGAGGGTTTTTAAAATATTTAAATTAATTTTTATATTTAATTATATTGACAGATAATTTATGTGCCTGGCTGAGCTAATCTATATTAATCAATGTGATGAATTTATGTCAAATTGAACGTTTAATCAAGTTAAACCAGAAGCAATCGCCATAAACCCACTTTGTCATCACATCAGACATTTCAATACCCATTAAGATTTCTCAACGACACATAAATCACCCACGGGTCGGCCCAAATATATATAGTTTTTAAATGTCGTTCAGAAGCAGGTGTGGACCTTGAGATTTGTGCAAACGCTCTCGATTCCGGCTCCCTTTCCAATTGGTTGGGTAACGAGTAACTGCAGGAAAAAGCTATATTTTATACTTGATACAATTGTACGTGCTTATTGAAACTCTGTCCTTATTTTCTAGATTTTATTTGATGATAATTAAAAGTATAGCAGAATAGCTACATTTTTTAAGCGAATGCTATAAACTTGATATGAATGTAATTAAAATTCGGGTTAATTATTTTGTGCGTGCAGTTCAATATAGCGGTATTTGTGTCAAGAATTTGAACAAAAACTGACAAGAATGTTAACGTAACTTGTCGCGCAAGAAGTTGTGTAATACAACACTTTAAAATTAGGTAAAACTGACTTTATGACGAAGTACTAACAAGGAAAGAAGATCCTTAAGTAGATAGTCATAATGAGCCTTCAAGTTGGTTCCTGGTAAGCATTTTAACATTTCATAATTGCATACCAAGATGAAAAGTGGAGGGACAGAGTGAACTCCTAGCGAAATGGCAGAGCACAAACGTATTAAGGAAGCCTTTGCGCAGTGCTGGGACCTAATATGTTAATTATATTAGTTTAATTTGCATTAATATTAAATTAAATGATTAATATGATCCTAGAGCTCATGAAATAATTGATTATTCATATTAATAATAGGTTTGTTTATATGAATATATAAATATCGTAACTTTCAACATAACATCAATATACTACTGACATATTGTCATTGATATATTTAGTAGTTTGACTTTTTTCGAAATGAAACCAAAACATCTGGCCTTTCATGATGAAATCAAAATATTTACAAGAGAATATTTTACAAAATCATGCATAATGCGTTATCTTTTGACATTTGACATGTTACGTCTGGGGCACTAGATAAAATGAAATTCTGTCAGTAATAATGTTTGACGAAAAATCCAAAGTATATAGAATTGAGATGTGCTATCAAAATGCGGCTAATCCCTAGTCAATCCCCATTTTATCATTTCCTAGTGGCTTCACTCTAGCTCACTTACCATCTTACCAGCGTAATTAATTTCTGTTAACGTGCTTATGTGTATATTGTTTTGTGTAGATAATATTGAACTATTAGTATTAAATATCAGCTACTAGACCTAAAAACGAATATTATTAGGTAATCGCTTTCTTTGTATAAAATAATTTAATTTAAAAAAGGGGGGGCCTGGCACTTTAATTTAAAAATGTGGGTCTGCAAACCGTACATAATTTACTTAGGTTAATATATTGGTTGTAATCAACATATAAATTATTAATGTAATATGTTAAAAGAGGCGATTTAGCCTACTTTACATTATTTGATGTATGTTAGTTTAAATTTAGAATAAGATCTTTTTTGTTAAATTTGTATGCCTCTATCTAATACCTTTGAACGAGCAATTCTTGTCAATTCAATTCAATGTACATATATATAATCTGAATATCGGAAACGGCTCTAACGGTTTTCATAAAATTTAGTATGCAGGGGGTTTCGGGGGCGTTAAATCGATCTAGCTAAGTTTAATTTTTAGGAAACGTCGTTTTCTCCATTTTCACCCAAGCAGAGCTCGGTCGCCCAGGTACTGTCAATAAAAACCTTTAAAAATCAATCAATCAATATATCAATTATTTGAAGCTCTATTAGACATAGTGACATTCTTTTAGAAAGAGTTTAAATTGTCATTGATATTCGCTAACGAAATGCCATATGACTTTCGGTATAATTTTGACTTTTCTAATATAGTTATTGCCTCTGGATATTTTGTCTTGGTGTTACATGTGTGGATACATAACATGTCGTTACGAAGTCAAACTAGTTTGTCTAGTTTACGAAAATGTGACTATTCACTCGTGAAAAGCTATTGGATGTAAATATATACTGGTTATGCAAAATTGTCTATTGCGTGTTTATATAGCTACTTATTATTGTAAGTTTATATGTTAGTGCTTAATTCTTTTTAGTAGAAAAGGACAATTCTTGTCATTTGTGTTGTTTATTTTTATATGAATGATTTCAACGCAGTGAGAGATAATTATGTAAGTATCTAATAAAATACTTGAATGTGTACATAGTCGTAGGAACCGTCTTTACAATTCTAGAATATTAATTCAATAACTAATTAGGTTCAGGCTTTGATTTACTCTAGAATCCATTTAGTATTCAATAATAGCGGCACGTCTGATTTGCAAATCAGCGACAAATGTCACCTAGACTAGTTTTATATTTCCTATAAGTTTTCCACTCAACTTTTAAAAGTCAAGAACGTTTACCTGAATAAAAAAAATACGCATAAATATCTAAAGACGTTTACAGCCCCAAGGGGTCTGATAGTGATTCTAATAACCAAACCGTGTTTCTGTTCTTTTAGCTTAAACATATATGTTAATTATTCCGTGGGGACCCTAGGAAAAGCTGGCGTGAGGACTTAGAAGTGTTTACGGGAGTTTGGCCGCAGAAGGTGAAAAGGCTATGGGGGACCTTTGCCCAGCGGTGGGCAATTATAGGTCATATAAAAAAAACATATATTTTATATATAACTTACCATAAGCCACGAAGGCGAACAAAACCGCGAACTGTGCACTACTCGTCATGTTTGTTTGCTTGTCTCCGTGTGTGTGTGTGTGTTTGTCGCGACGTGTGCGCGTCGTAGTCGGCCCGGTAGCACTGGCGGCGCGCGCGCCGAACACCGACCGTCCGCCGAACATGGATTGGCGGTGCTATCTATAGTGTGGATGGGGTTTTCTTTTGATTTGTGTTGTGGTCAGAAGTGTTGGCTTATGTTAAACCCAAAGAAATAATCATCAGTTTTTTCTTCATTTTAGCAGAGGAGTCCTAGAAAGCAAGAGTGCCAACCGTAGCGTGTAGTGCCTCCCAGCTAGGTGGACAGATAACTTTAAAAAGGCAGTTGGAACAGATTAGATGTGCAGAACAAAGCGGGACTGCGTCTAAGTTGGTCAAGATCAGTTTCTGTCACAAAATTAACTGAAACTATATTCGTGGTTTTCCGGAGAGGTGAAATGCTATTTCATTTGATTTTTATATTAAATCACTTTTATATGAGAACGCAATCCATGGGTTATCTGAAGGAATCCGTCTGTACCCGTTACCCATTAAATAATCAATAACATATCTGTCTAAATGTCGATGAGGAGCTCGTGGCTAAATAAATAACAGCTGCACGGGTCGATCTGCAACGCTTGACGAGGTCGGTCCTTGGATGGGTGACCATTTCAACATGCCGAGTTTCCTCCGTGCCTCAGAAAGCATGTTCAGCCGTTGGTTCCGGCTGTCATTTGAAGATCTTTGACAGTCGTTACGGGTAGTCAAAAGCTTGAGATCTGACACCAGTCTTGCGAAGGTGTACCGTGTTACCCAGTTACTAGGTTGTGGAGGTCAGATAGGCAGTCGATCCATGTAAAACACTGGTACTCAGCTGAATCCGGTTAAACTGGAAGCCGACCCCAACATAATTGGGAATAGGCTAGGCAGATAGATTCAAGTTTCTAAGAACTTTTGGATTGGAAGGGCAAGCACCAGGCACTAAAAATATTTTTCGTGTAAAATAACATATTCGTCGAGAGAAATTCGCAACTATGTTCATAATAATAAAACATTATCATCCTTTCCAGCAAGACTATGAATACAACACCCGCCACTATCAGCCTCAAGTCACCTCTTACGAAAACGGCCATATACCTCACGCGGCGTGCTTTGATTGACAATACTACAGACACACAGAGACACACGCCTGGAAGTGATAGCAATTAATCGAAATTAAACTTTAATCTGTTGCGTAGTCGTGAGAGAAACCCGCTGTCACTGTGTCAGTGACAAGAATTAATCAACGTACGTAATTAAGATGGCAGGGAGATTAATTGTGTACCTAGATAGTTGAGACAGGATTATTATTATTTTGTAATACTGTTGTCACTGCATCGAATAATTATAATCATTATGTCACGCCCATTGTTTCTTGTCCATGTTTACTGAACCGTTAAGAGCTAATAGTCCGGTCAAGATTGATATTTCTTTTAGCGGACGTGGGGTCGATGGGTATTTTGAAATTTCGTTTATAATTACACACTTGGCCCGCACTGGGCCCGCGTGGATTACGGTCCATTCCCTCCCTCACAAAGACGAGGCTGTATCCCAGCAGTGGGAACATTAAAAGGCTGATAATGATGACGCGAATTAATGCAAACCTACCCATAATTTTAGGTCTATTTTGACCGGACTATATCTCCTATTTTTTTATAGTTTCAATAACAGCTGACTTCATTGTTGAATGGCGATAAACTGCCTAAAAATACGCCATACCTATAAGTAATGTTTCAAGTTCACGAACACATTTCCTTGCTTAAGCAATTTGATGAAAAAACACAAATAAAAATTTGCACTTAGGTTCGATAGGTTCTAAGCTACGGCGTGGGTGTGTGATTTTCAAACATAATTTGAATGTTGACGTGAGATGATAATTCAAACCGTCTTTGTATTCGTGTATCTAGTTTTACGAATATATTTGTGAAATATAGCAGTAGTCCGAAGCCAAAGCCTCTGACACCAGTCTTTCCAAGGGATATTGTTTTATCCAATTACTGAGCAGTCGCTACAGTGTTGTAATATGCTGGTACTTTGCTGCATCAGGGTAGATTGAAAGCGAATCGCAATATATTTGGGAAAAGTCTATACAGATTGATTGGTTTTTGTGAAATACATGGCAAATATTTTTATTTATTTATTTAGACATGATGCACAAAGTTACAAAGGCGGACGTAATGCCTTAGGCATTATCTAACAGTCAACCAAGGGTGGTGAAGAGACAACAAGGCAGGTGCATAGCTTAATAATAAAAAGCTAGTAGTTATCATACCAAAATAGGTAAAATACACGTACATATATATTGAAAATTATATATACCTATATAAATATACATATGATATACATTTATAAAGTAAAAGGAAAGAAGAAAGTGAGATGACTCTGCTTATTCGTGTTGAAAATAAATCCGCAATTTCCAATGGGTCGCCATCCTGAACTCGGGAGGAAGCGCATTCCAAAATAGAATATCGTTTTTTTTATAACTTATGGCACCTTTTACAATAAAATATCTTTAAAATTATAAAAGAACACAGAATGCAATGGATACGAAAGGAGGAGTTAACAAAATCAGCAGTATGAGAAGGGCAGAGTAAGAGGAGATTATTGGAAGAAAAGCAGATTGCGTGTTAGAAATAAGATAGGAAGGGGTGGTGGGCGAATTGATTAGAGAGAATAGCGTGGTCAAACCGCGTAAGCTTCTTCTCTGGCGAATGGGCAACAATTTTAACTCAGACCTATAGTTATATTAGACTCGGAAATATGCGGCTCAACTACATAACCACACTTTCCAGAAATGGTGATAGTAATTTCGGGGAAATCTGACTACATCACCAGTTTCTTTATTCACGCAACAACCAACAAAAAGAACTGCAACTGAAAAATAAACAAATGAATAAAAATACAACAAGATACAACTTGTTATGTAATGCTACAATAGTTCTTATTATTGAGTCATACAACTGGTATTTATACTACTATTAAGTATTTATTAACGTCAAAATTATAGTAGTTTGGTTTATAAATAGCCATATAAATGGCATTTTGTCAGGCATATACAGGTGAATAAGCTATTCAATGAATAGATATGACCTTTGCAGAATCATTATAACAATGATTTATTGTTTTTTTACAATCGAATTTGAGGTGTTTATGAGGCTTTAGATACAGTGTTAGTGATACTGATCAAAAGTAAAATAAATGTAACGTTACTGCTACAAAATTTTCACCGGTTAATTCTTTATATTTTGACTTTTCGATAATCTTACGAGTAAGCGCTGATGAGAGATGTGTTTGTTACCATTATCATTAAAGCGCTGTCACATTTCCGAGTTCCCGTCCCTGACGGAACATGGAAAATCGGTTACATACGATTGGGAATCCCCCTCTTGGCATTATTTTATTAGGCATAATCTTGTTTGGCTTAAATTTTCGCAAAACTTTTATCAGCATAATACTACTTTGGAATAATGCAAAGGTGAGCATAATTGTCATTTGGTCTAATATGTTTTGCCATAATTTGGTGTCGCATAAATATTTAAGGCTTAATATTTATTCGTCTTAATATTTTATGGGTACTTTGCTGAACGTCGAAAATTAAAATACCTACGGGTAAAATGTAAATTTTCAAAATATCTAAGATTTTATTATCGATTTGAATCGATTTAAAATTGTTTAACCTAAGCTTTAAATGTCTAATATTTAATTAGACATTTAAAGCTTAGGTTAAACTTTATATTTATATATTTAATTATATATTTTATATTGGGACTCAAATTAATAAGGCGGGGCCTTTGGGCCATCCTTGAGCTGCGAACATTTTTGTTTTATTCCAAAGAACATTATGTGTGAATATCATTATGCGTTTATAACATTATGCTTTATAAGATTATGCATCATTATTATTATGCCAACAGTATTTATGACAATATACATTATGGCAAAACATTTATGCCTAATACCATTATGTGTAATGATCATTATGCTGAATTTCGTTATGCCAATATAAATTATGGCCATATATTATCATTAGTAAACCCATATGATTTGTATGAAAGACCCGGATCCCCCTGATACGGAGATGTGACAACAAGTTCGTACAAATCGTATGAAACCGTTTTTTCTCCGTCTCTGCCGTGTTCCGTCAGGGACTGGAACCCGGCAATGTGTGGACAGTGCTTAAACCGGTTTTTACACGCAATGATCATAATTTTGTAATGTCTTATTTAAGATAGCAAGTACTGGATAATAAATCAATATCTATCATAATAATCCTACTTATATTATAATTTGTTATTCTTTTAATAAAAAACTAATGATCGCATTTGGATAAAATTTGGCACATAGACATGCACCCTAGTTACGTAAGTTCAAAGCATAGCACAGTTTCATAAGTAAATAATTCGTCTACTCGACAGCGTAAAACACGAAGTGAATACTGTTGAGTTATCAAAATGAAAAGGAGAGAGTGTTCTTCGTGCTGTCAAAATAGATACGCATTTAACACATAGCATATTTTTTTTGTATATTCCTTTGGTATAATTTCAATTACACGCCGGTGGAGTCTCGTGGATGGCAGATAGAAATTATATAAAGTGATACAGACTGCCGGATTGATCTATGTTAGGGCCCACTCCAATCCCCAGGCCTAAGAAATTGAAATTATTCGCGATTGTTCCCTTTATTTGTATCATGCAAGTTCAGTCCGGCTTTTCAAAATTCCCAAGGAATAATTGGTAACATACAGTTGGGATGAGGTATATTTATCAAACTCATTGAAGTTCTTGGCTGAACAGAATATTCCATATTTGTTCTTAATTTACAATCAATGGCACATACGCAGAATGACAATTTCAAATATTGTTGATTGGATAGGTCAATAGTGTTTTTGGAGTTGTCGAGTTTTCACCTGCAAAGCTAATGGTTGTGATTCTGTTTTATATTATATATATTTTGTGAGTTTACCACGCAGTCTGTTTCTCTCCTGTTATGTTAATTAATTATATACCTGCCCAAGCTCACCTGGTATCCTTTAAATAATATAGAGCAAGCAGAGACGCGGACGAAATGATTGTAAATCATAAAATTTAACTCTAAGTTCTTTAGCAGCGTTTAGGTCTGAAACTCAATAAAATATTTGTCAAAGTATGTATGTATATATGTTTGTCTCGTTTGCTTTGCTCAGTGGAACGTGTTCGGTAGATAAAAGGTGATCGTTTTGCAAGTCCAAGCGTGGTAGGTTGTCAACTTGTCATGTTTCGCAATCACTTTTCTTTATGTTAATCTTGGGTTGAGTGTATTTCTGCTATTTGTCTCTGTATTTGTATTTGTTATTTGAATAAATTCTTGGAAATCATGAAAAGGAAGATTTATGTTAACTAATCTAATCAGATGGCAGTTAAACTGTAATTTGTGATACTAGCGACCACGAGCTTTAAACAAACATCGTATATTATAATTTACTAACTTCTGCCAGCGGCTTCGCCCGCGTGAATGTCGAAAATTATCCCGACCGTACATATTCCCGGGATAAAAGTACGCTTTGTGACGACTATTCCAGACAATTATCTATTTCTGTGCCAAATTTCATCCAAATCCGTTCAGCCGTTTGAACGTGAAGAAGTAACAAACATACAAACACACTCACAAACTTTCGCTTTTATAATATTAGTGTGATCTCTATGCCAATTTTCATCCAAATCTGTCCAGCCGTTTCAACGTGAGGAAGTAACAAACATACAAACACACTCCCAAAGTTTCGCTTTTATAATATTAGTGTGCTTTACTTTAACATAACACGACCAAAGGCCAATTATTTTAAAATAATCCAATACAATGCATAATCCAATTACATGTTTAAAAAAATTGGGCCACCTAACCCAGATTTCTGAATTAAATATTCAATGTAGAGTGTTTATCAAACTTCTAACTACTTTTTCACCCTAAAAACCTGTCAAATATTGGCATTAAAATATGGTATGACACATATAATTAACTCAAAATCCACAATTCAGAAAATCAATCCATATCTTAATTTATTATTAAGTAACCCTTGCCAAGATCATATTGAAGTTAAAGGCTTTCTTACCTAAAACTATAATGAATACAATACGAATACGGAAATCAGGCATTCTTTACTGGTTACTGTTGTAGCGTAACGTAAGCTCCGGAGAGCTAACGTTAGCCACGTTAGTAAAAATAAAAGGTAATATAAATTAAAACTAAGAAAAAGGATAAAGATAATAAAACTGTGGTCCGGCTTCGCACGACGTGGGCAGCTAACCAGGCAGGAAGACGTGGTAGGCCCTGGGTAGGCAGATGAGCAGGCACCACGACGGCAATCGGATAGGCAGGCTGTAGAGTAGGGCAGGCAGACGTGGCACGGTGTGATCGGACGGGCAGGATGACGTCGTAGGCCCTGGGTAGACAGATGAGCAGGCAATCGGGCTGGTACGTAAATGAGTAGGCGGCAGGAATCTGTGCGTGCTGAAACGGGCGCGCTGTGGCCGTGCGAGTCTGAAGACCTGTCTGCTACAGCTCATACACCAAGTGTGGTAGGTAGGCAGTAAGGAGCGTCGGGGATCGGACTGGGCGTTACACGCCGTATATGCGCAGGTAAACGGTAGGTATGAAGGCTGGCAAATTATAATAGTTTTAAAGACTTTCAGATTCGATCGTACATTAAGTAGTATTCCGTAGTCCACCGACTTTCGGCGTTCCGTCCAGATTCCAAACTGAAAATTGACGCCCGTTTTTCTTCGTTCTGTGTTCTATCTACATTTCAAATTCAAATTTCAATTAAGAAATAAAGACCAGAACGAATAAAAACGGTTCACAAAGGGGTCTGTCTACGCTACCCTTATAATAGTGTAAACCTAGCTTAAAGGAGGTTTAGTCCATGGTACCTATGTTACGGTCTATGGTTTTAAGAAAAATAAAATAGACAGACAGTTGTCATGTCAGATTAAAATGTCACAGTAGAAAAATATTGCAAGAACATTGAGGTAATAATGTACTATTACAAATTATCAATATAATTTAAGTTTCAGATATTAAAACAATCAGATATAACTAAAAGTATGTTTTTCAGATGATAACAATAGAAAGAAAACATAAAAATGAATTACAAAAGTTGATAAAATATCAAAATATATGAAGGTATGGTTTGTATAGTGTTATGAATTGTAAATAGAGTTAAAAAATGTGGATCTGTAAATCAGAACACCACACTGTCACTCTGCATTATCCCACTTATGGGGAAAGGTTCCGATCTCAAAGCTGGAACTCATAGGGCAGGCCACTAGCCAGGCTAGCACGGCCTACTGTAATAGACAGTTTTATCACAATTTGGGAGCAAAAACCCGTGATAAAATGCGCGTGACTCAAGCCTATCACAGAGGCCGTGCTCGCCGGCTGGTCTGTATGTCGAAGACTAACGGTGTTTTTGATCGATTATTTGGATAGCTCATCCTATCAAATCAAACGGAGTAAACTAAGGTGCCTTCTGACTCTAACTGGATTCTACATAGTGGCAATTTTTGCCTACAGAGGTCCTAGTGCGAAACACTCGATCGCGTCAAATTAAGCGTTTTCTGCAATTTTTTGCAATTGTAATTTCTGCAATTTGGCTACAAAAAGTGAGGTTTTCCCTTACTGCAGCGTTGATTTGGTTTCAATATGTAACAAATATGTTTACGTTAACGTGATCGAGCATCAGTAAAAACTCGCAGTATAGAAAGAAAAGTGTATTTATTGGCATTGAAAACAAAAACACCTTAAACTTAAACAAAATAAATAATTAAAACTATTAATGCCAAAAGGGCCTCAGCTCAGCATAATGCCAAGTGGTAATACAGTACCAACTGATGCTGATTTTCAGCTGCAGCCCACGAGTGCCACACGCTCGAAAACACAAACAAACATTTATAATATACAGTTTTTTGTTTTAGAATTACCTAAAATAAAATTTTGCGACTCTTAATTATAACACAACAAATTTAAAAGTTCTATGTGCCCATTAACAAAAGAGAACAAATAAAATTAATATTGTATTACGTTATTAAAGCGGAGGCAGGTCACTGAACTAAAATAAATTAAAAGACAATAATAAAGCACAAAAGATAAAATCTATCAATGTATAAAATTGATAAAAATTGTTTAAAATTTAGGAATTAAAATATAAAAAATTATAAAAGTAAAAATGATAAAAAGTATACAATTATATTAGTAATATTGAAAGACGTATAAATTTTTAAATGTATAAAGTTGATTCATAACAATGCCAACATTGAGAAATGCATAGGATACTATGATAAACTCAATATACCCTGTTGATAAAAATAAATATGAATAATAACAACAGAAATATATTGTGCTTTAAATATAGGTCTTTAGAGTACTTGGTAGTGGGGCCTCTGTCCTGCCCCGTCACAGGGCGACCAAGGGTGCCATACACGAAGTCGTCCGGCGCCCATGTGCTGGTTTGGACCCTGGGGGTGGCCACGGCGTGTAACGTGTTCTGATGCGCCGATGATGGGGTGTTCTCCCCGGAGGAGGCTCCGGTGACGGACAGCCGCGGTGGGTTCGCGGTGTGCCCGGGTTCCCAGCACAGGCACAGGAGGACACCGTGGAGTTTTAGTGGGTTAGAGTCCCACATAACTGCGCTATCTTCTCCCCATGGTAGCGCAGTATGCATGAGATATGCTCATGACAAAAAAAAAATCTTTAGAGTACAGTGCGTTATTGCAAACTTTTCGTTTGTTCAACGCAAGTTTCATACAGAACTAAACCTCTATAGTGAAGTACGTTCTAATTTCGCCAGCCCATTTATTAGTAGGCCTTATAAACTGCCGGAACTTAAACCGGCAATACACACAATTTATACAGAATTGCTCTCATTTCGAAAACTTCTAAATGAATACGCTCAGTATTTCGGAATACTAGAACTGGTAGACAAAGTAAGTTAAACTAGCTGTATCGACATATTGGGAGCAACGCATTATGATTGGAAAGGGTTTTAGCAGAAATAAGAGCTTTGTGCTTTATATATTGAATACAAAGTACCTACCACTCCAATAACCTTACCATTTATCTTCTAAAGATCATTATCTTTAGAAGCAAAAATGAAAACAAAGGGGCACAGTATATATCTTTCTTTTTCAGTTTATGGAACATCTTTTAAATTGGTCCAATATTGGAGGAGGAAATAGGTGAGAGCCTAACCTCGATTTATGACTTTTTACTTAGGATATTCAGTCGAGTGTCTGCGACCGCATTTTCTTTTAAATCCCATATAATAGGGGACGAGCATATAGCCATCTACTACGCTGTTTTTGAGAAATTCCAGATAGAAAACCGAAACAAATTGCCCGACACAGGAATCAAATCCAGGACCTCACGCTCGACAGTAGCACTAGCGACTATTTACTAGATCTTTGAGGCAATCCTCTCTGCTCACTAGTAAATCTAAAGTTATTTCTGCATACAGTCTCAATCAGATTTCATGGTAACTAAGTTGTAAGTATTAACTTTAAAACTTTCGCGTTTCATAATTGAGAAACAATATATGAGTGTGGGAGCGAGACAAAACATGGTGTGTGCTGTGTTTTGCTTTTGCGGGTATTACTTTTATGTTTTGGTCAGGAATTCAAGTTACTTGTGCTTTTGGTTTTTAACTCTTTAGTAACATCATAATTTTGGGTAGTTTATTTTTCATCTTACTGTATACGTATTTATTTTATGTTCTTTGTATCTATTTTAACCGACTTAAAAACAAGGAGGAGGTTCTCAATTTGTCGGAATCTTATTTTTTTTAACATACACAACAGATTTGGTTTCCGTACGTCACGTCCTAGGCGACCACTGAAAAACAGCGCCGTGCTGTGGGTCCTTCACGGCACAGCATTATGCTGAGCGGAAGCCTTCTTGACACAATTACGACATGCATCTGCCTGGCATCTTTTTCACCCTATTTATCTTCTGTTATAAACAAAATGTAGGTAGTATATGTTATTATTGCTTGATTTATTTCTCGTCTTTACTAACTTAATTTAAGTACTACTAATACTATTGTTAAGGGTTTAGCATAAGCATGTTCTTATATCGTATTTCGTTTTGTGACAAATAAACACTTTTTCTTTATTTTCTTTGACGGGCATTTAACGCGATGATTTTGATTGTTTATTTACCTGTTTCACCCGACGTTTCGTCCGTGTTGCAACGACTGTGGTCCCAGGTAGACACGACGACGGGTCGTCGGGTCGGGTAAACAATCGAAATCATCGCGTTAAATTTCCGTGATATATTGTTTCTCAATTAGGTTGTAAGTTGTTACTGGTTTTGCAAATACCTATTATTTTTCTAGAGTAATAAGAATTTCATTGATGAAACAGTGATTAATTACGCATATTATGATAATTTCAACCTTCAAACTTTTGTTGCTGATTTGAGCTCTGACATATTATATAGAATGACATGATCCGACTACTCCATTTGTTAACAGAACTCTAACAACTAGAGATTCTTAGCGTATCGATGACAACTACAGTTTAGGTTTTATTCCTAGATTGCTTGTTTGGCCCAGTTACACCATCTGCCAATGCAGTTATTAGGTCTTTACGTGAACAGGTAACATGGCATGCGATGGACAGAAGCCGTGTGAACAATGGACATCGTTGCCGTCCGAGAAAATCCATCTGTGTAGATTGTCTTTGCCGTCTTGAGTGCAGAGGCTGTTAAAGTCTTCCAAGTCAGCCATGACAAGTAATGACAACGCATGCCAAGGTGGAAGCCTCTCCGTTGATTCTATGAAATGATCAGGAGGTTTTAACTTCTCTCGCCACAGGCGCACCTTTCCGAGATAGTGTGCATGCATTAAAGAAAACTTTGGGTTAAGAGTCTCTGAGGCACTTAGCTGCAAATGTGTCATTTTCTAGTTTCGCCCTTGCCTGCGAATGTCTGGGGACGCAATCCAGATTAGTGGACTAATGCTCCACTGAAGTCGGTTCAAGGAACCTAGTTGAAATCCGGTACTTCTCATTCAGGGCTTTATTTATATATAAGATTGGAGTAGGTACTGAGTACAACAAACAATCATTCTACAATCAATCATTTACATTCAACATTTACCACTATAGTAGGTACTCGAAAAAAAGCTAGATCGATAAAACAAGCGAGTATTATAGGTTGCGTACGCGCAATTCGGTCACGATTCGCGTCGCCCGACAAAAACTTGACGTTATCTGTTATCAGTCGCTCCACTAGTTATGTTGTAAAGACACTGGACGTGACCACGAGTTGGGAAATACATGGAGAAGGTAATTTAAAGAAAGTTTTTTTTTAATATTATAGAATGAGTCGCCGCATGGTGACCACTATCTCACCGGATGGTAAGCGATTATGTGGTCGACGGTGTATTTCGTTGAAAAATAGAAAAAGTGGAGACGTCTGATGAATAACAACTAATAAGATTGTCTGCTAACAGCAAACTAATCAATGATGAGATTCTTAGTATCTTTAAAGAAGCAAAGATCAATACATCTTCAAAGACTAAATTACAAATAAGACAACTGCATAATATCTAACAATTGGTTCTTAAATACCTAACTTTAATGAAATATTTTCAAAAAGGGCAAATTATATCTTCCGTAAAAAATATCAAGATACTTTACTACAGCAACAAATTTTTTGAAGAATGATCGTATTTATGTACATAAGCGATGTAAATATCGTTCAGGTCCCTAAAAACCTGCTTCTAGTTTGCTACTTTGTAACTGACTTCCTAAAAAGTAGGAGGTTCTATATTCGTCTGTATGTATTGTTTTATGTATTTTCACCGATTTTGGAATATACATCATGAATATTGTATATACAATGAAAACTACACACCTTTCAAAGACCTTCCACAGAAATACTTTCTCTCATATAATAAAAGATAAATATAGCACTGTTACATAATATATGAATAGTAGTCGAAAAAAAATTGCAAGTCGTGATCCAGCTAAGAGAAACATATCATATATCTGACAAGTATATGATACTCACGTATGTATTACGTGTGTCTATAGTCATAAAAGATATGTCTATAGCATTAAAAGATATTGATGTTTGATTGACGTCTGTATTATGACATATCTTTTTGAATAAACTATCAATAACTTCTGGGATTCAATAGGCTAATGAAATCGCACAGTAGGTACTTAGACGATACGCGTAATTTATTATAATTGGAGATAGATAATTAACTATATGAATTCAACTTAAGAATGCCAAAAAATAAATTACCCTTGTAACGAGACGATAAAAGACAACTATGCCTCTTCCATCAATACAAATGAAAGACGACCATTTTGGGAATAGGCTTCTTCCAAGGGCCGCCACATCAACTGGCCGCACCGCTCCTATCCAGCGGGTTCTTGCGACTCTCACTAAATCATCGGTTGATCTTGTGGGAGGCCTACCAACATTGCAATTTATTTCCGATACCAAATTAGTTGCCACTCTATCTTTCTACCTTTCGGCTACATTGTCCATAAATTCTAAGACTCATGTGATGCCATCTATACTAATATTATAAAGCTGAAGAGTTTATTTATTTGAACGCGCTAATCTCAGGAACTACTGGTTGTAATTGAAAAATCTTTTTGTGTTGGATAGTCCATTTATCGAGGAAGGTTATAGGCTATATAACATCACGCTACGACCAACAGGAGCGGAGCATAAATGAAAAATGTTGCAAAAATGGGCATATTCATTTTAGAGAGCTACCGTTGCGTGCGCTGCGTAAACGGTTTAAGTTACGCAACAATCATGTATGTAGGGTAGGTATGTAGGGTAGATGGGTAGGTAGGTAGCCAGTTGACGGGAGCGAAGCCGCGTGGGACAGCTAGTCTATGATATAATTAATCATAATTATTGTTTATTTAACTGCAATACAAATCAGAATTTGCATACCTCCTTGATATCGAATAGACGTCAATTCGATTATGAACTCTTTGAGAGTAGCAGCCCAATGGTTATGACAAGCATGTAATTTAATATGTAACCTCAGGCTCTTATAAACAAAATTATAATTACAATTCGACAACTTGAAAGTGATGCAATGTTGAGGCTAATTGTTACAAATTGTGGGTGGTTGCGAAATGTAACCTGTATTTTTTTTAACTGTAGTTATAAATTTGATTCCGACATAATATGAAAACCTCTTTGCCTCAAAAGTCTGTTACACAGCTAATCAAAATCGAACAGAATTAAAATAGTAGTAACTAATATAGTAAATTTGGTACCGTAAAACGAGGTTAAAATGATTAATTTTAAATTAAAATTGACATAATTATTAAATTATACAGACATAATTATTAGAATTAATATTTCGAAAAATATGAATAAAATGCAGTGTTGCCGACTTCACATATATTATTATATTTTCAATGGTTCAGTTTTTATTTACATATGTACAATAATATTTACAAACTAATATTAAAACTTTTAAAAGAATAAAAATATGTACAAGTAAGGGGCGTCAAAAAATTCGTCTACATCGCTGTCAACAGGAAAAGTGACTTCACATATGATTATATATTCCCTAATACATTTTTTTTTCATAATTTGGGATTAAATAAAAAAAACGAGTCTATGAACGCTAAAATAAAATGGGTTTACTTTGATACCCCATTGTTTTTTCATTGCAATATAGAATAATTTACAATGTATTTTTAATGAATTCACACTATACAATTCAACATTTTTTTCCTGCAACAAGTAAACTTATTCTTGCGATGCAGTTGATGCACAACATAGCTGACATGTCAGCGTAGCTAATTTTAAAAAGAAAATTGAGGTGCGTTTCGTTTTCTCGGAGTTAGCTTTAAAAACCTAAAAAAAAAAAGTTATCATCAAAGTTACCCAACATTTCAATGTAACCCCGTTTAACCGGTAGTTAAACAATCCCTTAGTGTCATATAATGTAAGAAATTAGAATTAAATAGACAATAACTTGTTTTTTCAGTCTTACCGATATTCAGAGCAAAATTGCAGACACTGTCTACGAAGCTTACGATACTGTAATATATGGCGCCATCTCTCCGTGATCAGCAAGAACTACTAACAAAATGTTGCTATACATGCTTACCAACTGAGAACACTACACAGTTCAATACAATGCCGACAGGCGTCGATAGAAAGGACTATTATAATGTTTATGTATATATAGGAAAAGATTCGGCATTCTCATTTTATGAATTAATATTATCTGTCAATAAATAATAATAAAAAATCACAGCAATAGTATATATAATGAAATTAAAACGAAAACTATTCCACCAAAAGTTTACGAGTACAACTTATAAAATGCACTTGGAAAAATGAAAAAAAAATATAGTAAGGGGACAACAGTTTTCGAACGGCGAAGTTAATTTTGCCCCTTCGTTAGAGCTATGTTCGCTGCTTTAATTGTTTATGAACGTTAATAATTATATCTTTTTGTTTTGGTGAATGTGCCTGTTTATACGGAACCTTCGGCAAATCTGTCTGCCTACTCTATTTTTCTTACATCAATGTACCGAGCACAGGCGACTAAGACTGCGCTGGCGCAACTGCTATAATTATTATCTGTAATTGGTTTGCAATACTGCCTGCTACCACCGGAGGCTTTACTTGCTCAAATAAAATTAGCAAGACAATTTGTGTGTGATTATTATATTGATAAGTTGTTAAATCATTAGGTAATTTTTAGTCTGTTCAGTAGCTCCTCGTATTTCTGATAATAAATTAGTTTTTCAACACACTTGCTCATAAAGTGGCTCTAATTTCACCGCAATTAGGGACATAATGACACCTGTAATCAAACTGTGACTTTTTCATTGCTATTATTCACAAGTGAGTTATAGTTGTTTTTTTTTTTTGAGTTGCTTTGTTCTTAAAAAAGTTACGATACAAAAACGATCGTGTTCAATAGTACAAGTAAATTGCTTGCTCATTTCATGTAACTTCGTATTTAAATAGATAATTCCAACTTGTACTTGTTTAATAAATAAAACTTTCAGTCAATTTCGTTGCAGGATCGAAGACAGTTAAATTCATTCTCCGGGACTTCGTCTAACTTCATTGCCTCGGCGTTTTTCTAGTGGTCGCCACTGTTGAGTCTGGCTTTCAGGAGTTGCAGTGGTTTGGGAATAGTGCGGTGGGATTGTCCCCTTTAAGAAAATCTATCAACGAAAGCGTCGAGATAGGTGCTAGGCAATGTATGAAATGTATGGGAATGTCAACCACTATCAAAATAACACGTGACCAATCCCTTACTTTTGGCATTTCAACCGTTGCCATCGCTGATAGAATAAAACTTTCTCTAAAGCCTGTTGGTAATGTGTCTCCTTGATTGTAGATAGTAGATATGAGCAAAAGCATTCACAAGGATTTGATTTTATAATAGTCATAAGAGTACCTTATCTTTACCACAGATAATATACTACTAGCATACAGATGCCTCATCCCATACACAGAAACCGTGCTGACGTAACTAGCGTTTTGCGTCGGACTATACCGACTATTTTACTAAAACTACATCGAACGCGGTCAGTTCTGTCCCAAGCAATAGATGGTGTTAGCAGCGACTTGCAAGTAAAAGGGTTTACATGGTTAGTTTACGTAAATTTTTCTTTAAATACAGTTACGATTTCTTTTATAGTATGTATGCACGTTTTTACAGTTACATTGTACAAAAATGTGTCACAATACAAACTTTAAAAATCGAGTGGCATGCCTCAGAAATTTAAAACCGCTCTTTTCGAATCAATTTTAAATGATCCGATCAAATAATCATTGAAAGTGGTATCAAGAGCCCAATTATTCATAATTTTGTGCCTAGGAGAGTTGATTTAACAATAAAAACAATGTGTATGATCGATTATATGAAATGTTAATTTTAGACGCAATTCAATAACAAATCGAAGCACATCGCGCCACCTAGTGATATTTATTTGAACCAAATTTTCTTTATTAGCGCTGGGACCCCGTGTCTTTACTAAATATTGGTAGAATGGAAAACAACCCAGACATAGGTACGACAAGGCTAGATGGATTGATTTATTAAAGAGTAGTTTATGTATACGAATTCTATACGAATTCAACGACACTTAAAGTAGTATCATAAAATTAGATAAAACAAGCAAACAAATATTTTTATAAATTTTTGTTTGCTTGTTTGTATAGCCACTATGCGCATACATATTTTACTACATGTAACTTTGGCTTATTACTTTGATTCGTCGTTCATAGATGGCGCTGCTTAGATATCTTCATAATCACAATTAACTTAGTATATAGTGTTTTTCTTTTGCTATTTATGAATTTTACTGGCACTAAGAAAACTCTTTTTGCTTGAAATTCTGACAATCTTATTTTAAGAGTAATATGTTGTTTCATTCGCATCAACTGAAATACGCCTTGAGCTTTGTATTATTTTCTCAAAAAGGTCAACTTCTTGCAAGTACGCAATGTACACACTCGCTTAGTAAAATCCCTTTCCTATTACTTGGCAAGATTAGCGTAGTGTAACGGATGTGACGTCAGCCTACGTGCAACCGACCAACGACCGCCGAAGCCGCCGAAGCCAAGTCGCCAACTTGAAGCCTCCCCTCCAGTCAAGCCATGTCAAGCAGTGAGGATGTGTCAAAGTAAGCGATTGCCAGTCATTTAATTGTCTCTTTCGATTGTGAATACAAGATCTGAACAAAGCTCTGTCCGGTTTTTATTTATCCGTTTCATTAGGAAGCTGGTGGAATAAAATAAAACTCACAGTAACTTATTAAATATTTATTAATTACATAACTAATATCTTAATAAGTATGACACAATTTACGCCTTCTTAGGTTTGCTCTTCTCAAACGTCTGGCCTTCATAGAAGTTTTCACTGAAACACACAAAAGTAAGATTAATAAAGAACTTTGTGGGCACTATCTTCTAATCAAAACGTCTTCCTTTTACATGTTTGAACCCAAATTAATATCAAAAACACATAACCTCATGCCCATTTCCCCAAAAGAGTACGTAGAAAAGTATATGTCTATATTTTACTAGTTACGTTAAGTTCTATGTGATCAATTAGACACAAATCAAAAGACTTTTAGAAATGTCTGTCTCAAATTGCAAAAAACCTGAAACATAGTCATTAAATCACAAAACCATGCTCAGTATCCCTAATATTATACAGATTATGTTGTCATTAATTAATGTAGCACCCTAGCACCCTTATAGCTTATAACATCATAGCACTTTCTAGGGTCAATACTAAATCTAGCATCTAGAACAAAACACTCTTCGTTGAGAGCATATCAAAGACCAAAATAAGTATCAAGCCATGTCCTTACCATCCTTGAACCTTCTCGGCGTCATCGCACATGAACGTATCCTCGTTGTAGACCTTGCCATGAGGGCAGAGTCCCTTCTGGGGCTGGACGCCGTTGCGGCAGATGTAGAACTTCTGGCAGTCTTCTGGGTGAGGGAAGGTAGGGTGGGGGAGAGCGCGGCCGTTGGGTCCCATTACTTCACCGTCGGGGCAGGAGAATCCGTCGTCAAGCAGGTCTGGAATATTATAAAATTATATTAGTTTTATTGTTAAAATAGAGTCATAGTTCAAGCCCTTAGTTAGAATGAGTCCTTGTGTAAGTCTAACTTCAGATTACAGACGGAAATGGCCATAATATTAGTGGTATTTCATTTGTAGCTGAATCTTTATGTTTTTCCCGAATAAATATTAACAGGTATTTTATAAGGTAATTTATTAAAAAAAAAATACTGTGTAAAAATACGCTCACTGATTTACACTTATGAAATTATAAGTATTTTTTTTATTTGAAAGCCTCCTTTTGCAAAACTTTTCCAAGGTTTTTGTAATATGCTGCAAATATTTGTTGCAAAGTCTCATTGCCGAATATTTTCAAGGTCGTTTGTGAAGTCAATAAAACATTTTAAAGGCAACTTATTTAACTAATTATTATGATTACTATAAAATGAAATTGTAATTTGACATTAGGACAAAACAAAAAGGGCGCTGACTCCTGTTGTTCAGGCACTCCTAGTTCGAGGCTTCAAAATCTGCTGTTATAAAATTAATAAAGATTGTTTGTTTTGTATTGTATTTGTACCCTTGGTCAGTTGATCACACTGCCTGTTGACTGCCTCCTTCCAGTCACAGTTGGAAGTCTCCTCGTCGAAGTAAAGGCCGGGAGGGCAGGGCATCTCATTGGGGACACCGTCTGAGCAGTAGTGGAATTTGTCGCAAGCCTGTAAATACACAATTTGTTTATTATTTCCGTACTGCTAAGAATTTTGGGAACTCAGAAATTTGGTTTCAACACCATGCTATTATCTGATAAAACCCTACCTGACATGTACGAACTATTGAATCATTTAACCCATTAATATATAATTTCAAACCATGCACTTAGATTATTTTTATAGTAACTACTATCTCAATTGATGATGTGTCTTTAGGAGGAGGTTCTATGTTCGACTTCAAGTTTGTTTTTTTTTTTTTTTTTTTGTGTGTGTTCACCGATTACTCCGTCAATTGTGGACCGATTTTGAAAATTCTTTTTTTGTTTGAAAAAGTATGTTCCGAAATTGGCCCCATTTTAATTTAGTGAAGATCTGAGGAAGAACTTCGGAGATATACAACAAAACTCTTCAATAAATAACGGCAAATCTCTCGGGATTGCTGCAATCGCATTTCTGTTTATTGTTTATACCATTTCATAACATAACATCACGCCAGTACGCTCTTAAGGGGTACGCAGATCTCTCATTTCATCGGATATGTTCAAGTTTCATGAAATCTATTTTGGCGTTAAAGTTACCTTACTAACTTGCCTATTAGGTACGTACAACTAAAAAGTGAAAAAAAAAACTTTTTGCAAAAAAATACTACTGACTTCCAAATACTAAACTACAAAGTGAAAAATAACTTATTTTTTTGAAGTCGGTGTCCATAACGCAAAAAAATGGTACTTACGAAAGACACCGACTTCAAAAAATTAAGTCATTTTTCACTTTGTAGTTTAGTATTTGGAAGTCGGTAGTATTTTTTTGCAAAAAGATTTTTTTTACTTTTAATATTTATTATTGGATTTTGTTTTTTTGTTCATTTGAAATCAAATCAAATCAAAAATCAAATCAAATCAAATAATTTATTTGCTAGAATGAAGGTATACAAAATAAGATGTTGGGTTGTTGGAAAAGTTGAGCCATACATTCTGCACAAAATTTGGCATGCAAAAATTAAACAAATAAAACAAACACATAATTAAACAATTAATAATAATAAGGTGGGAAAACAAAACACTAAAATAAGATTCAGTTAAAATTTCCAAAATACAATCAAAGCAGTCAGTTTGTCAATTAGGGTTATAAAATCAAAATAAAATCAAATCATTAAAATAGTCAAATATAAATGTCAAAATAAAATCAAATCATTAAAACAGTCAAATACAATTAATAAAATCATCACGGTCAAATACAAAATAGTCGGAATACAATCAAATTAAAAACAAAATATCAAGGATTAAAGTCGGTCGTTCAAAAAATCACTAAGCGAATAATAACATTTCTCCAGTAAAAAGTTTTTAAGCTTTTTTTTGAAAAGATGTAATGTATTATTTTTTATATGATCTGGTAATTTATTAAATATAATTGGTCCCATACAAATAACACTTTTATTTAATAGAGCTGTTTTAAAGCTACCGACATTCAATAGGTTTTTATATTGACTTCTAACTGGGCCCTTTCTGGTGTTCGAGACCTTAGTATACAGGTGTGCATTAGTCTTTACAAACATTGACATTTCCATAATATACAATGATGGAAAGGGAAGAATTTTAAGAGACTTAAACAGAGGTTCGCAACTTTCTGTGGACTTAAGACCACGCATCGCTCTTACGCATCGTTTTTGCGCCTTAAATACCTTATCCCTTAGGCTACAATTACCCCAAAAAATTATTCCGAATCTCAAAACCGAAGCTATCAAACCGTGGTATGATACTAAAGCGGTTTTTATGTCAACTTTTTTTGCTAAGTTCCAAATTACATATGCTGCAGTGTTCAGCTTTTTACAAACTTCTTCGGCTTGTGGTTTCCATGTTAATTGGTCATCTATCAATAATCCCAAAAATTTTGCGACCCGAACTACATGGATCTTTTGGCCATTGTATTGTACTTTTACATTTGGTGGAATTGTACGTTGGTGGAAGTGCATTACATTAGTTTTGTGTAAGTTTATCGCTAGGTTATTCTTATCAAGCCAATTTATAATATCTTTTAAAGTGTCATTGATATCTTGTGCATAGCGAGTAATATCGGTACATTTTACAAGTGCTGTGCTGTCATCAGCAAATAAAACCATTGGGTGCTTTATTTGACTAGGCAGATCGTTTATATACAGCAAAAATAAGGGTGGTCCTAATACACTACCCTGTGGTACACCAAATTTAACTATTTTGCCTTCAGATCGGTATTTTTTTTCGCATTTAGTTTTGAAATATTGTACATGCATGCCTTGCTCTGTTATATAGACTTGTATTGTTTACCTGGAGGGACACTGATTGTCAAGATTCAGGCAACTGTCTAGTTTGGGAATCAGAATTCCACAGTTGTTTTTTTGCCTTGTTCTATATTTCAGGCGTAATTTTATACTGTTATTGGCTTTGTTATAAACAAATGAAATTGAAATTGAATTGATGATGTGGTTGACGGTGAAGCACTTTGATGGAATTATGTTAGACCTATTTAAGTTACATGTTTAATGATTTTCTTCTCCATTTCTTCATTCGTAGTCTTATCCCATTTTGGTCAGCCCTAGTTATCCTATTTTCCCACTGTGCATTGAGTTGAGCTGGCATACAATGGGGATGTGAACTGCCATTTTATCACGATAGGTGGCGCATCGTCGCTATGGCTATTGAAAGCTGTCAAATTCATACATTTTGTAACCTATTATTCAGTAAAATTTAATTTTCTCGAAATATGTCTCTGTGTGCTATACCAGGATTTACCAACCCCAGTATTCATTTGTTGAGCGAAGATACAACGCAAAAAAAAACTGGGAAAAGGCTATATATATTTATAGGTTATGTTATGTACCTGTCAAAGTAACTCTGATTATGTTGCTTGGTAATCTTCGCCAATATAGTGGAGCTATTAACGTATTGTTAAAGTTCTAATGCTGGATTGTCATTTGCTTGGCCTTCAGAAGCTTGAGGTCTTTGATTGCCGAAAATTAAATTAAATTTCAAACCTAAAACGTAAAGAATACCAAAACATTAAAGTAATGTTCTCTATATTTTTGTAAATTTTCCTACCATGAGTCAAGTAAGAAATAACCCGTTACCACTAAAAAAATAGCCAAATCTAGAACATATCACCGATGAAAAATATTGTATTGTATAAAAATCTACTTTTCAATAAGATCTGTTTTCTTTCCAGTTATCCTTGCTCCTTATTTCTTTAGTTCGTCTTTCAATTCCTTAAGCTTCCAGAGACTATACATATTATCAATAACGATGGTAGACCGATTTAAACACAAAAAAACGTGATGTAAATAAAGCAAAAATGATTTGACAGCAGCCATTGCGCCGCCAGCGACATCTGCGCTCAGCTTTGCGTTCACATCCTCATTGAGCATTTAATTTTGTGTCAACCAATTTTGTTTTTTTTTTTATAAAAAACTTTGCCCCACACTAGGAATTTCTTCCTGTATCGTGGGTGCGTTTACAAATATATAAACTCACATACACAACACCCAGAGCCGGAACAACTATCTGTGGGTCATACAAATATTTGTTCCGTGCGGGAATCGAACCCGCGACACGCAGCGCAGCAGTCAATCGCTCAACCACTGCGCCAACCGTGCATCAATATTAACAAAGTTCAGATGCAGCTAGCTCCAAACTATTTTACTATTCATTGACCTTCGTACACAAATGCTAGCTACAAAACTGTTTGGTTACACAACATACCTGAGGATCGGGATGTTTGAAATATCCGTTCTGTCTGGGGCAGCCTTTAGACGGCTTCGGCTCCTCTGTGAAAAAAGAAATCTGGTTATTATAAGCATAATAATTTTGCGGAATTCAAAGTCAAGTAAAAAAATCAATTTAATAATAATAAGTTTAGAAAACAGGTTATATTTTGTCAAAACAACTTTCGTTTTATAACTTTTGCTCACTATAAGAAAATACATAATTAATCAACTACCAAAGGTCAATTTTTTAGAAAGATCTACGTTTTCTCTAAGGCTCTCTCATAGTATATTTTTCGCTGAATTTTTATATTTCATTTCTCTTTGATTTTGATTTTAATTCTCTTTAAATTTAATTTTCATTGAAATTTAATTTAATTATATTCTACTTTAAACTTAAATTTCGATTTAGTAAAGACTACACACAAATTATTTCATGCTTAATTATTCCTTTATGTAAAAAATGGATGATCTGTAACACAGCGCCTTATCTATCTCAGACAACCTTCTCCATACAAAATTAAAATAGTCACTGTATTTAGATGTCGAGATAAATAAAGTATTTTTATTATTATAGGAAACAGCTTCAAATATCTTGAGAGCATTTCATCAAAACTAGCTCTGTTGAAACAATACTAAATGTGAATCGATCAATACATTAAAAATAATAATATGTTATCAGATAAATTGGTCTTGCTGAACAAGTAAACCACTCTTTCGCAACCTTAGATGTATTGTTACTGAGTTGCGAAGTCAGTTAACTAGGGAACTTCTGAGCTATTATATTCTAAGAAATTCTAAAGATGATGAAAGAATCTTACTACTATTATAAATGCGAAAGTTTGGATGAATGGATGTTTGGTAAACAATCACGCCAGACCGGCTGAACGGATATGGTCGAAGGTGGAGCCTTGCTTGCCTAGACGTAACCTATTCACTCTTGACTTGAAGACCCCTAGGTTGTACCTATCAGAAAACAAGGACGACGGCAGGGAATTCCACTCCTTAGCTGTGCGCTCAATGAAAGTATTTTCAAAACGCTTTGTTTCCGATTTACGCGGGAGAAGCTGTTGGCAGTAGCTTGTAAGAAATATTTCTTAATAATTCTTTTTTTTTTTTGGTTGTTGCCAAAATAATCTTTCTATTGTTTGGAGTTTATAAGTCTCTTTTCTTTCTCTTTCTCATATTATCATCATGGAGAATATTTTGGCCACTGAATGAGAAAGATGATGATACCACCTAGCTGGTTGGGCCACAGCGACCGCATTCTTTGCCTCTTAATTGTGGTATTGTGAATGGTTCTTCTGACATGTCCATCCTGCCAAACTTCGATATGCAAGTCATATGTGCCCACGTGACTGAGCAACAAATATGGCTTAAAATATAAAAAAATCGTTGCCTATGGACAGTAATAGTGTTACTTACGCAGCTCTTTCCTTTCTCCGCAGTCTACATTTGAGGGGATGTCACACTTCTCCTTGTTGGGGTTTTCATCTGAGAAGACCAGACCGTCGGGACACAGCTTCGCTTCCGATACACCTGTATTAAAGAAGAGAACGCACATTAACAAATGAATAAGATATGGCCTGTATCTTTTTAAAAATTAACTCTATGTTTATTTTAAATACATCATAATCAACAGCCTTTTAATGTTCCCAGTGCTGGGACAGGCCTCCTCTCATAGAGGTAGTGGGCTATAATCCACGACGCTGGCCCAGTGCGAGTTGGTGGATGTCACATGTCTTCGAATTTTTGGTTCTAGGACATGCCGGTTTCCTCACGATGTTTTCCTTCACCGTTTTGAGAGCAGAAATACTAAATACCAGAAGGTATTGCTTTAGAAATCTCTGTGTAGTATGACTGTATTATGCCCATTCTTTTGTTTGTAGGACGTTTTGCCAATAGGACATTTTGATACGAAGTAAAAAATTTGAATAAAGAATCTACTAATCAATGTTTCAAATAATCATTTGTCTGATAGTTGCTAATTGTTTTAGATCTTGCGAGAGTCTACACGTGTGGCTTTTAGTGTAGCGGATTCTCCTTGACCGAGACCTGGTTTTGTAGATACATACGCGTAGATAAAATAACTTGCGCTCATTTAAATCTTTGTTCGCTGTACGTATTTAATCAAGTTTTAGTGTAATGCGTGCTTTATGATCTTCAAAAAGTTATGGCTCGTATGTTTTGTTTCATTTTATTATACAGGATATACCTTCTTAAGTTTTATGCAGTTGCTATGTTTGCAATAACTTAGCATATTGTGTGCAAGTGCGAGTTAAATCAAAGATTGGTAGCATGAGTCATATAATATATCCCAGGCAGATTAAACACCAAGCAGCATTCAATGTCTTACTGTCTGAGTCTTTCAAGCCCATCAAACACCAAGCGTACACAGAGTCCGACACTTTGTCTTTCAAATAAGACGTTACATTATCTACAACAATATCTACCAACAATACATACACATATATTATGCAGTCATTGCAAAACCACAAAATACCGCTCTCTTGTATCACTGACGGAAACACAAGAATGCATATATGTACATTATGTTGGTGCATTACAAAA
Organism: Orthosia cruda; assembly: GCA_964057195.1. Lineage (NCBI taxonomy): Eukaryota > Metazoa > Arthropoda > Insecta > Lepidoptera > Noctuidae > Orthosia > Orthosia cruda. Next base: position 7,888,835 of record OZ059825.1, read on the forward strand.
TGTAGGTAACTGTGAAACCATACTTGTTTGTATAGTGAAGGCTAACTATTATTTCTACTGGATCTAGACTATTCTAGAGGTTATGAGGGTTTTATTAAGTGTCTGTGGTTGTGTTTGAAACTGATCTAGTTAGCGCAAATGGTCGTTTTAATTTGTTGTTATCATGCTATGGTAACTGTAGCATTTGTTAAGTAATGGTCAATAAAAATAGGCGTAGTAAATGGTATCAGATTAAGGCAAGAGGACTTCACAAACAGTTTCAAGATCGTTTCAGTGATAACCATTGTTACACCATATGAAATCTCAATCTCCTAATTTTTATTTATCATAGTGTACTATAAAAACCGGCCAAGTGCGAGTCGGACTCGCGCACGAAAGGTCCCGTACCATTATGGAAAAAACGGCAAAAAAATATCGTTTGTTGTATGGGAGCCTCACCTAAATATTTATTTTATTCTGTTTTTAGTAGATAAAGCGGCAACAGAAATACATCATCTGTGAAAATTTCAACTGTCTAGCTATCGCGGTTCATGAGATACAGACTGGTGACCGACGGACAGACAGACAGATGGATCGTGGAGTCTTGTAATAGGGTCTCGTTTTTACCCTTTGGATACGGAACCCTAAAACGTATATCCATCTATCTCCAAGAAGAGTTTTAATAATTTCAGGGAAACTAGGGATCTTTAATGCCTTAATACAATATGTAAATGTCTCTAGTATAATAACATAAATAAACGTAAGTATTCTGATTACCAGTTTTGACAAATAAGCTGAAATCATTGAATAAGTTCCAGATAATCTCCTACAGTCATGACCTATCACGTTCTCTCAGAATGTTTGAGAACACAAATCGAACGTGCACAAAGACAAATCATGGCAAATGCAAGAAGTAAAATTAGACGGATTATTATGGATATTATAACAGCCCATTCTCGATCAGTTACTACTAACCAATCCAACCTAACCGAAACCCCGAACTGAAAAAACCAACTAAAAGGTCCCTCGAAACATTTTAGAAATGAATCTCATAATTTTCTAAAAACAATATTAAACAAAAGTTCACTTCAATCTCTACCATAAATAAAATCAAGTTAATAATTAGTTTTAACAATCACGAAAAAAGACAATTGTAATATTGACATGCTATTAGAAACAGCAATTATAATAATTATTTAAAGACGGTAAATTATTATTACTTTTAGCTTTCTCTTTGCACAATACTTTTACTTGCAAGCGTGCATAATTCGAATTAAAATCCGCCATGAAAAGGTGAAATAATAGAAATCTTGTTAATATTCCCGCTGCATCTGCCATACATTCTCTTCTGTATGTTTCCATTGAAACTGAGAGAAATGGTGTTTTGTATAAATTAGAAAATACAATTATCTAATAGGTGACGGATTTGTAGCAACCTACTTGAATAAGTTGACAGTTCAACAAACTGTATACATCTTTAAACAAAACACGATCACAGGCCTCATGGAGACTAGACACATGTCTACATACGGAATTACGAAACTCACTTTAAATCGTGTCGATAGGCGATATCCTATCCTAATAGAATTTCAAGTGCATACATACGAGTACATACATACATAAACTCACTCCTTTTTTCCCATGGGGGTAGGCAGAAACTACAGAACGCCACCTGCTACGATCCTTACATACTTCTTTTGCTTCACTCACATTCATGCATCTAGTCATACACACACGCCGGTTATGAGTACTGCGCACCTGAGCTTTTTGAAGAACATCACCTATAAGGTCTATGTATGTCTTTCTAGGGCGTCCCGTCCCGGTGTTTCCATTCACGTCTGCCTTGCCTTCAAGTGCATATCATATATAAATTTCATATCGTTGCGTTCCATGTCAATGTACTTGCAGTTTCGTTTGGTAAAAATCGCTTCGTCAAACCATCATGAAGTATGCTTAGTTGTTTACCGTCCCAACTGCGATGGCTTAGTTTCGTCATTCTTATAGCAAATAATTAAAGGTCCTATCTATAAAAAACAATATTTTATTACCTATTGCCAAATTGATTGATATATTATGCAATAACAGCTGTTTGCAACTAAAAGTTTCCGCTCACGTGTTTGTATCCTTCTCTTACAATAAATTAATTATGTATAGGATATATTAGCGTTTTGAAATCTATTAACAAATCAAATTGGTAATTAAATTACATTCAAATTAAATTATATATTCTTGTTAATTGAATTTACATAACAATGTAACTATTTAAGTGTACAAGAAATAGTATTCAGAGAATCAGCATTGCCATCCAACGTGGCAATGCTGCCAGCGTTCTGGACACGTTTCCCATTGACATCGATGTGGACGAATTTATTGATGCACAATGAGTCCTTTTCCCTCTCCCCTTTGTATTTCGTTTTTGAAATGTTTTTTTTTAGAATATTCATTTGTTACTTTAATAAAGGAATACGTACACATTTAAACAAGTAAAATTTCAATATTTAAAAAACCCTCCGACATATTTATCTTGCGAAAACACCCCGATTCAAATAGTAAAACGCCCATAACTTTTGAACGGCTGACCCGATTTTATTCAGACATAGCTAACTCTCGACACAATCACCTTTCAAACAAAAAAAAACTAAATCAAAATCGGTTCATCCATTGAGGCGCTATGATGCCACAGACAGACACACAGATACACAGCAACACACGTCAAACTTATAACACCACTCTTTTTCCGTCGGGGGTTAAAAAAACCTATATATACACAATGGTATCTCCATACAAATTTACTGATAAAATTCTTTACAGGTGATTTTAATTAGTCGATTGCCTAGACATGTAATGCATGCTACTCATAAAAACACAATTTTCGCATGCACACATGATTGCCGATCAACATATTTTTGGGCAATACCGTGCAAGCACTCTATTATCGCGTTATGGTTGCCTTCGTAACATTTCGCTGTTTAATAATGAGGAAATATTAGGAATTTTTACACTCTACTTACTATAGTAACGAGAGTGGCCGAACGTCGGCAAAAAACACGAGTAGTCACGACATTTTGTGTAGTAATGTCACATTTTACAATGGGCCTACTCATTAATTGAATTCATAGTAAGCCTGTTGGCGGGCTATTACAAATGTCGCATTGGACCTATTGGCTAATTGAATGACCTATTGACAAATCTATACTAATATTATAAAGCTGAAGAGTTTGTTTGTTTGTTTGAACGCGCTAATCTCAGGAACTACTGGTTGGAATGGTAAAATTCTGATTTGTGTTGGATAGTCCATTTATCGAGGAAGGTTATAGGCTATATAACATCACGATACGACGAATAGGAGGGTGGCATAAATGAAAAATGTTGCAAAAACGGGGAAAAATATTCTCTTTTTGAGAGCTTCCGTTGCGTGCGCTGCGTATACGGTTTAAGTTATGCAATAATAATGTATGTAGGGTAGGTAAGGTAGGTACGGTAGATGGGTAGGTAGGTAGCCAGTTGACGGGAGCGAAGCCGCGTGGGACAGCTAGTGGGATAATAATAATGGATCTTTCAAGTGTATTTTATGGTGCTAGTAAGTTTACGACGGTGTTAGTTAATTTCCAAACTGTTTAATGAGAATTATATCTAGTCAAACTTGTTTATTAACACATTATATTGCATATGTGGCAATCAATTAAAGGTCTGTGGCCATCATCAAAGCCGTTAATGAAGAAAGATTGTTAGTAAAAACTCTTAATCTATACTAATATTATAAAGCTGAAGAGTTTGTTTGTTTGTTTGTTTGTTTGTTTGTTTGTTTGAACGCGCTAATCTCAGAAACTACTGGTTGGAATTGAAAAATTCTTTTTGTGTTAGATAGTCCATTTATTGAGGAAGGTTATAGGCTATATAACATCACGCTACGACCAACAGGAGCAGAGCATAAATGAAAAATGTTGCAAAAACGGGCAAAATTATTCCTTTTTGAGAGCTTCCGTTGCGTGCGCTGCGTAAACGGTTTAATTACACAACAATCATGTATGTAGAGTAGGTAGGGTTGATGGGTAGGTAGGTAGCCAGTTGACGGGAGCGAAGCCGCGTGGGACAGCTAGTACAGTCATAAAACGCAATGCTTAATTAGATACCAACTCTTGTAATTTAGACGATAGTAAAAATTAACGATGTGAATGTGAAATAGAACAAATTAACCGGAACTTTTTAGAGCATATTAACGTGTAAAAACTTCATAGTAAATAGTAGTGCCTAATTAAAAGAATAACAGTTTCTCTTTTCCCTCATTAGACCCAAAACCCATTCTTTTTCTGCACATAAAAAATCTAATAATAATAAGATACACCAGCATTAAAAACTCAATTAAACCTTCGTAATAAGTGAAACCCAGAATACGAAATATGCAATCATCCTCTTGTACGTATGACGTCATCAGAGGTTACCTATGCACTGCACGGTTGACCTTTGTCGTTCTATACTGACCTTTGCTGCATTTGAAGTAAAGGTCACACTGGTAGGGATCCGGGTAGAATCCACTCTTCTCTGGGCAGTCGAACTCCTGTGCTGAAACTGAAAGGTAATTTTCTGTTAGAAACAAATTGAGAAACATATTTCGTGTCATATTTATACGGAAAAGCAAGCAAAAAATTTTAGAAATATAACCGAATCCTACTGAAAATAGGCAATAGACTGAAAATTGGGTGAATTAAAATAAAACTTTAACAATGAAATAAATTTGGAAACGAGAGGATCGATACTTGGCACGGGGTTCACTCTTCAGATACCTACAACAAAAATTAACTCAGATGTTTTTCTTTTCATCTGGTTGAAGCTTCAAAAAAATTTAAATCCTCGACTATTTTAATGCTTAAACCCAAATTGATCTATGTCACTTTGGCTGCATGTTTTACGGCAATGAGGGCTGGACTGGAGCTTTAGGGAAAAAAAAAATTTCACCTTCGACCACATCATCGCTTACTATCAGGTGAGATAGTGGTCAAGCACGAGCCTAACAATAATAAAAAAAACCCTTTTGACATTAATTAAAATAATGCCAAAATAATTTTACAAAACTGAAGTTAAGAACAGTAAAGCCAGCACTTAATAAACAAGAAAGTAACCTAACGCCTGTACCAAGGCTGCTGAGTCTTTGAACTAATTCCAGTCCAGTGACCGTATGAGTTATTATCACTGAATATATACCTACTATAGTTTGAGTTGGGTGTTGTATTATCTCTACGATTAAACATAATCTTCTTTTTTATTCATCAAACTTATGTTTTCACTGAATATTGAATTATATAAGCATATACTAGTTAATGAAATGGTAATCGTATTCATAACAATAAGTACAAGTAAAATTTCAAAATTTAAAAAACCCCCGACACATTTATCTTGCGAAAACATCCCGATTCAAGCAGTAAAACGCCCATAACTTTTGAACGGCTGAACAGATTTTATTCAAGCATAGCTAAGAACACTCTCGATACAATGACCTTGCAAACAAAAAAACTAAATCAAAATCTGTTCATCCGTTGAGGCGCTATGATGCCACAGACAGACACACAGATACACAGATACACACCCCTCTTTTTCCGTCGGGGGTTAAAAAAACTTTTTACAAAATGATACTACCGACTTCCAAATAAGAAAACTACAAAGTGAAATATAACTTTATTTTTGGAAGTCGGTGTCTTTGGTAGGTACCAATTTTATGCATTATGGACACTGACTTCCAAAAATAAAGTTATTTTTCACTTTGTAGTTTTCTTAATTGGTAGTATCGGTAGTATTTTTTTGACAAAAGTTTATTTTATGTTTCACTATTTAGTTGTACCTACATAATAGGCAAGTCGTTTGTAAGGTACCTATAAGCCAGAACAGATTATCCGAATTTCATGAAACTGAACATAACCTGTGAAATGAGAGTGTACCAAGGTGAACTGTACACATCTGCCTACCCCTTTAGAGCGTACTGGCGTGATATTATGTTATGAAATGGTATAAACAATAAACAGACATGCGATTGCAGCTATCCCGGGAGATTTGCCGTAATTTATTGAAGAGTTCTGTTGTATATCTCCAAAGTTCTTGATCAGATCTTCACCAAATTAAAATGGGACCAATTTTGGCACATACTCTTTCAAATAAAATTAAAAGAATTTTCAGAATCGGTCCACAATTGACGGAGATATTGGTGATAATACATTATAAAAAATAATTGAAAAACAAACATAAAGTCGAACATAGAACCTCCTCCTTTTTGGTAAGTCGGTTAAAAATAGCAAGCAAGATCTTCTTTAGATAATTAATTGTTTTAGGTTTTGTAGAAAACAAAAGAGGTCCTATAAACCTCCAGATTTTTCTTTAAAAAAAGGAGACCGTATGCCGCCTCAAAATTTTGAAAATACAATTGCCTGCAAATTCCAAATTCAAATTTACCAATGGAACTGAACAATGTATCTTAGCCTCTCAGAGTATACAGACAGAAGCACAATACACCTAGGACATTACTCAATGTTCCTTTGTTACCATCCATTGTTAACGCTCACTTAGTTCTCTTAAACAGAGTGATATAAAAATCACTAGCTAGTTTTCGCCGGTGACTCTGTCAGTGTAGTTGTAATGTTTCCTGTTGCTCAATATTCCTCTTGAATAATTTATTGATTATATTATTGTTGTATTGTAAGTCAGTAAACTTTAGATCTAGTTTCACATAAGCTGCCATGAATTGCAACCCGTTAACTTTTTGACAATCGTTCTTTCAGATAAAATGTCGCTTATTCTTAATAGCAGTATTCGTAAAACTGGTTCTTAAAACACAAAAAGGGTAAAAGTAATGTTGTCCCAGGCCTACTCTCACGTAATAAAACGCCTGATATTGATGTAATCCTCATCATCGTCATCATCAATTTAGCCAAAAGACGTCCACGGCTGGACATAGGCCTCCCCCAAGCGTCACCACATCGACAGGTCCCGTGCGTCCTGCATCCATTGGACACCCACAATCTCTCTCAATTCACCAGGTCATCGGTCTACCTGGTGGGAGGCTTTCCAACGAAGCGTCTTTTCTGCCCCATTGGCCGGATGGCCGAACGAAGAACGAAGAACGGATGTTCTGAAAGCAATGTGCCCCGCCCACTACACTGTAGAATATCTATTCGCAGTTAAACTTTATAGCAGACTCCAATTGCAACGGTAATCCAGATGACTGTCCTCGTTATAAAGTTTTTAAACAAGCTCTTCGAATACTGCTATTAAGAAAACATGTTTATTTTCAGTGAAAAAAGGGCTGTGAATAAGCGACATTCTAAATGAGACAACGATTGTCAAAAAGTCAATGTATGGGAATGACAAGCGCAATTGTAATATGGTTAATCATAACATTTTTAAAGATAATCGATATTGCTAATAGAATGCTAATAGTCATAAACCTTCACGTCAACTACATAGTTTAGATGCAAATCATCAAAAATAATAGTAGTTTATAAAACTGTTGCATAATAAGGGGTATTAAAACAGTATTAAAACACACACTCATGTTTTAATACCTAGTTATGTGCAGTTTCATACACTACTTTATCTATACACGTACATTGTGATTGAAACTACTAAATAAAAGAAAAAGTCAAAGAGTAAGAAAAATCAGTACAGCAAAAAGTATGAATGGCGTCAAAACCCAGCACATCACCGCATTAACCGCGTGCACTAAAGCAAGCGTTGCCACAGATAAGTAAAAATTGGGATCAAAACTTTTTTAAATAGGTACTATACAAAAACATTTCACTCCCGCAGTCGGATAAAAATGGCACGCACCGTATAAGATTTCCTTTTCAAAAAAAAATATGGTGTCTCCTTGGTGATATTATCTTCTTGGATTTGCCCTGTATCTTAATAGAAACAAAATTGTTATAATAATATTCTATTTAAAATTTCGGTATTGTGTTTATTAAGTATGTTAATATAAACTCGTTTTAAAGTGTATAATTCGAATATTACGTTAAGAGAGTAGATACACATTTTTATTACACCAGATTAAGGTGAAATACATTACCAAAGACAATTTAATGAGCTAGTTCAAACCTCATCTATTTTATTACCTACATACACAACAGCAATTTAAATTACCCAAATAAGAAACTTGAAACTTGACATTAAAATGCTGACCAATAGTAGTTTAGTATTTTAATGTTCAAGACCAACCTTCAATTAAATTACTAATCTAATGAGAAAATAGTACAGTCGACAAGGTGGTTTGGTATGCAGACAAAATATAATCCTCGGGCACCACGGCCATTCACATCATTATCAGCTGAAAGACATAGGTGCTCCACCAAGCATCGCCACAATGACTATTTATGCACTCATATTTGGCAATCCGGGGCTTTGAATTGTATACACATTCAGAAATCTTTGATTGATTTGACTACTCAAAACAAGCATAACGTGAATCAAAAAGGACTTATACCTAACTGCCTGAACACGTATCTATTATGTCGACTGTACCAACATACAAGCGCTCAATTACTTCCAATGAATTCTAGACTAAGTTGTTGACCCCGGCAATTGTCACTCGAAGCCTTAACTTGATTCGAAGAGACAGCTACTCAAGTACGCCTTGCATTTGGCAATCAAACTACTTGTTGCATCATTAGTACTTGATAAAATCTTAGTGAGAGTAGACAGTCTTAAAAATGAAGCAAAGTATGACTTATAACTGGAATAATAAGTGACAGATGACTTTGATGTTTTTGGAGTTGACTTCCACAAACATAGTAAACAGTGATACATGGTTAATTTATTTGGTGTACAAGATTACAATAAAATTATGTTTGTGAGTCACCAAAATTTTGTTAAGCTTTTTAATCCCCTAGCCATAAGAAGTACGAATATTACGGATAATATTGAACAGTTTCGAGTTTTACAGAACTATCATGGTCCGTAGTTAGAGCCCGTTGCCAGACTCGAAGCGAGCCTGCAATAGGCAACGTAAATACAAACACAAACCCACGTGCGTATACGAGTCTCATAACAGGACATCTACCCACCAACCGACGATAATTTTATGACGATGAGGAGGTAGATCATTCTAGACGAAAGAAAGATTAAAGGTGTGATTCCACTACTGGTTTCTATGTATTTCTATGAAATACCTTCCATAGCTAGCGGCACGCCAAGAAATATATGGAAACCAGTAGTGTCGCGGCTACAAGTCACCTGCTGCTGCCGCCTGCAGTCGGCTACGGAATCACACCTTAATACCACATAGACTGACCTCACATTCATTCTAGAACATAGGCGAGATAACAGGTTTTCCCTTTAAGCTCGAAATAAAAGTAATGTGCGCAATTCTGCTTATTTTTACCTCATGCAGTACTCGTAAAGCAATGACATCATATTTCCAAGCCAAAGAAATTACGTGATTGACATTGACCATCTTATATAAGTTCAAGTAGGCACTTATACAAGTATATAGTAGAAATATTTGCTCTACTTTTCAATGAGTCATCGATGAAATTAGAACGAATTAAAAAAAAATGCAATCTTCGTTCCTTGGCAAGATTTGTATTAGATTTTTCTAGGTTCTGATTAAGATCACCGAACGAATTAATGGTGACCCATCCACAGTCCGACCTCGACATGTTTTGCCTAACCTTGAAGTTCGATCCGTATGCCTGGTATTACTTAGACACCAGTTTATACTGCACAACATTCATCATCTTCATCATCATTTCATCTGAAAGTCGTCCACTGCTGGGCATAGGCTTCCCCCAGGCGTCGCCACATTGACCGATCCCGTGTGTCTCGTATTCAGCGCCTTCCCGCAACCTAAACCAGGTCATCAGTCGACCTAGTGGGAGGCCTTTCAACATATCGTCTTCCAGTTCGCGGTCGCCATTCCAGAACTTTTTGGCTCCATCGGCCATCCGTTCTGCGAGCAATGTGCCCTGCCCACTGCCATTTAAGTTTCGCCATTCTTCGGGCTATGTCGGTATGTCTGCACAATATTAGATATATTTATTGTGTAAATAAAATATATCGGTCAATTTATTACTTTAATGTTACCAAACCAAAAAAAAAAGAGTTTCGAAATGAGTTCAGATACATTTTAGGTCGTAACAAGCTGACATGTCATTACTTTTAAAATATAATTACTAAGTTACAAAACATAAAATGTGTAGGCACTATAAGGTATTATTTATTCGTTTAGTGTTGATGTAGAAATCAATAATAGATCATTTGTGTTTGGGTATTTGGTGTTAGAAATAAATAGACTACACTCGTAATTTCTGCGAAGTATCTCAATCGTGATGTTGTTTGATTAGTTAGGTATATGAGTTATGACCTTTCAAAGTTGAAAATTAGTCATAATTCAAACCGTCTCTCAATATTTCTCAAAATGTATAATTAATATGTTACGGTTAACTTCTAGTCTAACCAGAAACTAAAAGCAGTTGAATTATATATGCTAAGATAATATAGATCTCTGTAGCCAAATAGCTGCGGAATTTTGGGTATTTTAACCGGTTGTCAAAGTATGCTTTTATTCCTTGTGGCAACTGTGACCACCGGATTAATCTATCCAAAGTCTGACCACACCTAGATCTGCATTTTAGCTATTTACCCACGACACGAACCTTGTGTTGTCCTAATTATTTCAGCCTTGAGCTTACGAATTTCATAGATCATGAATATTGTTATTTCACAAACAACAATAGTATTTGTAGAACTAATTAGATAAAATCTCATAATCATCTTCCTTCCCAATTATTTTAAAACAAAGCATTTTTGTTTCATATTCCATTATCTCTTTCTTTTCTCAATGCTGACCTGTCAGCCACATATCTTTGTATACAGACTTTGGCAGCTCTTTTCCTGTACCGTGTTTGAAACATTCTTATTTTTAAATGCTTATCCATTATTACAGCTTGCACTACTTAACAAAATAACCCATGAGCACAGTTCGTGACTTATGTTTCGAAAACTGTTTGAGTTTCCATGCCCTTACGTCATGTGTAATGTGTATTAGGCGAATTAACTGGAGCATCGAGCATTGAGCATTGAGGTGAAAGGAAGATGTAGTCGTAATCGATCACATAGATACAAAGCAGAACAATCAATTTGCCTAGTCTTTTGAGGGTTCCGTACCTTAAGAGTCCAAACCGAACCCTATTGCTGTCACTCACGTGTATAACAAAATATTCTATATTTAGTACGGAACTCTAAACGTGCGAAGTCCAACACGCACTTGGGCGATTTTATTGGAACTATTTTCCAGTCCAACAGGATACAGCACAATACGACGTATTCCAGATTGGGCACCCGTTTTAACGGCACCTGAATGAATCGCACCTGAGATATTCCACATATGACACCTATCGATATTTTTCGCAGGTGCTAAATGTGTAATAATTTATTTAAATCCTTTTTTTATTTTAAATGTTGTAGGTTCCTTCGACAGGGATATTTCGCTCATTCTAAGCAATCGATCAGCATACAGTTCGTTCGTATTGACTTCTGGGTCAATTGTGAAACATCTCCTTTATGTATCGCTTATCATGATTTCTGAAGACAAGATGTTTCTTATAAGTAAGAACCATCGTGTCGGTAAAAGAGGCGGTGGTACGTACCTATAATATTTCCAACCATTTAATTGAATATTAAACAATTTACTTTACATTTTTGAGGGTTACGATTGGCATAACTTCACTACGCGTTTATTAATCAATTTATTAGATAACTTATTCAGCAATTACCTACTCTAATGATAAGGAAACCTAAGAATACATCTACGTAATCCGTTATACAGAAATATAATAGCTATCGGCATAATGTTTAATAACATAACAATTATTAGTTGTAATGAGAATCGGAAATCAATACATAACCCTTTTAATAAGACTTATTAAAATCAGGAATGTTAACACGTAAATGATGTTAACACATTTTGTAATTGTTTTCAATTATGTAATTTGGAAAATATTGGATATCCGAATTATCCGAGCCTTAACTCAAAACGTGTTAAGTAGGTTTACATAATAATGTTCACAAAAGCATCTATCTGTTTGTTTCACGCAACTATTTTAATGAATTTTGGTAAAGAACGTGAAGAGATAGATTAGACCTTGGAGAAGGACATGGGATGGTTCTTATCATGGAAGTACATTTATTGGCATAATTTCCGACTATAGTCCCCGCCAGATAACAAAAAAAAATAAAAGTAATTGATCCGACTTGTAAAAAAGTTTAATTATGTAACTTGAAAATATATTTTTTGTTTATGGATATATTTTGATAATTTTAGTATCGAATGAAAGGTATGGGCGTAGAACCATTTTATCCGTTTAAATCATGTAAATCGGTCCTAGCGTTTATGAGATATTAACTCAATACTCTAAATAATTGTCAAATAAAGGTTATAATTGGTAATATGAGTTTAATTAAACTAGTAAGTACCTACACAAATAAATACGATTGAACATGGGTTTAACCAAAAAGGTTTGTAACTCATACCATGTAAAAGGTTCAAGGAAGCCCCTTACCGCGATACTTTTGTTTTGATCGTGTTAGCGACACTGCCTTTACATTTTTTTCGTGTCGTTTTGAAATATTGGAATACATTGGTAGACAGGTGTTAACGACTTTTATTTTTTTGTGATCTGGCGGTTACTTTATCAAGCGGAAGCCGCTGGCAAAAGCTAATATGTCATATGCACAGAAAATTAATAAATCCCCAAGACTCAGCTTTGAGAATAGAAGGCTGGCAGACCACTAAGTGTGTGATTATGGCCATTTCCTTTGACCTTTAATTATAAAGGTCATTCGAAGGTATACAACCTATATATATATATATATATGATTTAACAAATATAAGTTGTAAAAATAAGGCACAGAATATTCTGAAAATTAATAAACAATCAAATCACGATATATCATGAGATACTGCCAAATTACATAAGAAAAACTTAATTATCATTAACAATGAAATAGGTACACTAACAAGTTTTCAACATCAACGGTACCGAACAGATTTAGAAATTGTATCCAAAGTTATATTGATTGTTACATTGCAATTGTATGTAAGACCAGCCGAACGTAGGAAACTTAAATGACTAAATACGTAACTGTGACTAACAAACAAGGCAAGAGTTCCAGTTTCACACAAAACTATTGCAAGACTGTATGACAAACCTCTGGCGTCAGTATAGAATATAATGGAATAATCCATTCCTTTCAAAACTGGAGCCCAGACATAGCTAGATGGGATGGGAGAAGATGGCAGGGTGCTTTGGATGGCTTTGTTGAGGATTGGCAAAATGAAGTACAACGTAGAGATAAATGAAAGGAATGCAGGAAAGCCTTTGCCCAGAAATGGGACTTAAAAATATATCCCTTCCTATTATTCCAAGTCTAAATAAAAAAATCATAAACAAAAGCAGGAAAGAACTATCAAATTCCTTTGCCCGGAAACAGACAGTTCCTAAACATGCAACAAGTCTAGGAGTCTCATACCATTTTTCAAAAGCGCACGTATGTTTCCGCTTCCAAAGAAATGTTCTAGAAGTTGCACACATTGCAAAACTCTACATTGTCGGAATCAGTAAAAGCTCGATCAACTATCAAAGTTGAATCGAGTACAACCAAATGGAACATGAACTTAACCGGGAACACCTGTTCCCGGTTAAATTCAAATCGAAATTCACGTCATACCAAAAAGAGCGAATTAAATCATTTTAAATCATAATTGAACTCATTAATCGAACTCTTAATATGGGTAATGACCGCTATAATCAACGGTAACTTTAGTGTGACAGAAATATTCAATTCATTGACTAAAATGGTGTCAACTATGCATACAATGTCAAATTGGCCATAATTATACAGCACACTATACACGAAGACTATGAATTATAAAAGAAATGGCCACAAATGGGCCAAGTGAAAAGGTAACTTAGCCCGACCTGTATGATGCATACGATGTCAAATTGCACATATATAAGCACACTACACAACACGACTACTTAATTGAATTATAACAGAAATGGGCACAAATGGGTCACGTAGAAATGGAATTGTATCCAAACCCAACTATAGAAACTGCATTAAAAGTTGCTGTATATGGCACATTATATACGTAGGTTCAATTAAATTATAACAGACATGACCACAAATGGACCATGTGAAAATAATAACATAACTAGGCTATATATGCCTACCGCATACAATGTCAAATTGGCCGTATATAGACACTTTATACGAAGACTATTCAATTGAAACATAACAGAAATGGCCACAAATGAGCCATGATAAACTGTCACTAAAGTGACAGTGTTAACTGTCACTAAAGGTTTAATAAGTGTAACTGATTGATTATTCACCTTTGTCGGTCTTGTTCCGATTGAGTCATAGGACTGCTCTTGCGAAACTAAGTACTAGCTAGTCGATTGTAATACTGCCATTGACTGTTTGTAGGTACCATTTCAAAAGGGCTAAATTCGACATAATGACCACAAATGTTACGTAAAATAAACACAGATGACAGACATGTAAATATTATGCGAGACTAATCGTAAACGAGTTCATTAAACTCTAGAAGGAAATAGAAGGTGATATATGTGTTAACTATGACGGAAAAAGCTTTTACTACTAACATAACTGAAGCATCTGCGACAACTTTTCCATTGGGACATTAGGACCATTTGAATAAATTGCAAAAAATGCATATGTAAATGTATTATGACACTACGAAAAGAGTTTGGAACTATGTAGATAACCATTCGCATTTAAAGTAAAGTTCTTATTCTAGCTTAAAAGACTCATAACTAAAGTCAAATCACCCAATTTCTCAATCGAATTTCCGATAGTAACACACCTCGCTAACAATATCAAGTTAACGAACACTAACTTAATTTAAACTTACTACAAAAAAATTAAGAAAAAATAACACTTACCCAATCCGCACACAAACCCGGCGACAAGAAGTAAACTTTTCATTTTATTTTTTATTAAATTTATTTGAGGTAGAAAAATATAAATAGAATTCAACTGTTCGTACGTGCGTTTCCTTTCGAAGGTTGCTCTGTATTGCGGGCCCGGAGTATCGTGACCGGCGCAAGCGCAAGCTTACTACACCTCGCACGACCGAAATGAACGCGATGAAAGTGAATGAAAGTTTGAAAAAATAGACAGTGACTGATGGAGCTTGCATGCACATGAGATGTAATTTTAGAATCAATGTTTGTTTCTGTATGTGTATGTTTTGGGTGTGTAGTATGTAATTAATCTTTATGTACATTGCTTGTCACTATATTTATTAGTTTTGTTATTGAATATAGGAAATCAATTACTTTGTCTGTTTTGACAGGTTATTAGAAGAAGAGCGTAATTTATTATCGACTAATTTTGAGTATGAGGAAATAATTGATATGGATAAGTGCATTTTGGTATCAACGCCTTGTTATTGCTTATTGCGTGTGACCCAGTGGATTGACGTGATCTTAATTAAAGTGTACAATTTCCCATAATAATATTACCCGAATATTTCTTAACAAGCTGTCCCACGCGTCTTCGCTCCCGCTACCTACCTACCCTACATACATGAATGAAGCGTAATTTTAACAGCTTACGCAGCGCACGCAACGGAAGTTCTCAAAAAGGAATAATTTTGCCCGTTTTGCAACATTTTTCATTTATGATCCGCTCCTATTGGTCGTAGCGTGATGTTATATAGCCTATAACCTTAACACAAAAATATTTTTTTCAATTCCAACCAGTAGTTCCTGAGATTAGCGCGTTCAAACAAACAAACAAACAAACTCTTCAGCTTTATAATATTAGTATAGATTTTCTAAATTAGAAGCACCGATGCGTATGAACAAGAATGATGTATGATAAATTCTTCTGCGGATAAAAATATATGGGATATGATAAGGGACAGTTAGTTGGTTGATATCAATATGTTTAATTAATTATATCTCTATTTTTAAATCCTTATTGTGCAAAAACACAAATAAGCCGATAAATTGAAACCCTAGACTCCACGACACAGGTTTGGTTCTGTACAGGGTTAAAAAAACATGTTGGATTTGTTGATAGTTTTTCTGTCCGTTCGATGGTTTTTCCGTGAAGTACAAAAGAAACCCGTTCCCACTGTTGTCGGACAATAACCTATTTCATTGAAAAAGCAAACTCGCACCCTTATCTAGTGCACGCCCTCTCATGACAGTGAGTGTATCAAGTCGCCAAGAAAAGTCACGACACTTACCTATACCAGTACCTATCTATATGCATAATATATACATGTAGGTATGTATAGCAGCATTGTCGAGGTCCAAAGACGATAGCCTCCAAAATGGTCACGTCACGGCCAATTTCATGGAATTAAATGCTGTTCGGTTCAATCAATTGGTACCTTATTATTATGCATTTAATATGAGGGCCGTCGTATCCTGCTTTTTGGAATGGGTACTTAATTTTTATAGGGAGCATCGTTTCGCTGTCGACTTGTATTGTAATAAAGATGGACTTGTTAATGTATGTTAAATTATGAAGGCTTTTACGGGATCTAAAGCAGCCTGTCTGCCCGAAAAAACACATGGGATACCTAACTAGCGCATTGTGTGAATCGTTCACACAATGCGCTAGTAAGGTATCCCAGACACCAATTTAAAATTTTCTTCCAATAAAAAACAAAGCATAATGACAATCCTCCTTCGTCAGCATAGTTATTTTTATACTAGATTTAGAAATTAAATTAGATCAATCTAAAAGTATAAAATCAAATATTATTATTGTGGGCATACGTTATATTTTATAGACAGATGTAATTACAAATTACAGACAATATTACAGATTAGATTAAATCTGATCTGATCTGTAAATTACAGTTCTATTATATCCTGCCCAGTAGGCATATAATATAATTATGTCAACAAGCAGTATAAAATTTCATAGGTATCACTTAAAAAGCAAATCTAACAAAAAAAAAATGACACAACATTTTTTTTGTGTGGTAAGGTGACAGATTGTGGTAAGATTAATAGTAAGCTTCATCAATTAAATTAAATTAATTAATAATTTATATTATAATAGTGGGAGTACCTTGGGGTTTAAATGTGCACAGGTACCCTATTATAAATTTTTGATGTCATTTCGAAAAGACTTTTGCCCTGAAGCGTAGTTCTATGTGGTATGCTAGATGATGAAGATCTGTTGTGGGAATGAGGTTCCTATAGTACCTAGTTAGAGCTAGTAGTTAGAGGTTAGAAAATCTGTCACCAATCTTGCCATGGGATTAGATAATATGTATAATACACATATATACGCCTAATCCCATACAAAGAAACCGTGCCGACGTACTGAGAAGATATTTTTATAAGTACTTCGATCGCGTTCGGTTCCGTTCCACGGCTATAGATGGTGTTAGCAGCGATTTGCAAGTAAAAGGGTATTTTCGGTTCGTGTCAATTTTTTTCTTTAAATACCTTGTCGTTTCGATTTATAGTATTTTTTGCGAGTTTTTACAGTTTCATTGTACCAAAATGGGTTACAATACAAATAAAAAAACCGGCCAAGTGCGAGTCGGACTCGCGAACCGAGGGTTCCGTACAAACCTCAGCTTAAAGGTATTATAGACATGAGTACTTGATATGAGTTTCAATTTAATTGATTGTCGGTAATTACGGTTTTCGCAATTTTTCCTTTATCTGTGCTATAAGACGTTGCTTCGTACCAAATTTCATGATTTTGAGTTCACGGGAAGTACCCTGTAGGTTTTGATTCCTTTGCGAGTGTCGAAAATTTGCGGCAATTTGCGGCATAAACGGCTGTACCTTTTGATTGCGTTGGCTTAGAAGTTTTTTTTTACAGCTTAAGAGACAGCAGACCAGGATAATTGATAAAAATTTCAGCTTGATACCTCCACGTGTTCCTGAGAAAAATGGTCTAGACAGACAGACGAACTGACAGACGGACGGACAACAAAGTGATCCTATAAGGGTTCCGTTTTTTCCTTTCGAGGTACGGAACCCTAAAAACGAGTGGTATGCCTCAGAAATTTAAAACCGCGCCATCTATTGGAATCAATTTTAAATGATCCGTTCAAATAATCTTTGAAATGTTAATTAAGAGCCCGATATTCCATAACTTTTTGCTTGGAAGAGCTGATTATAAAAGAAAATACAATTTTTATGATCAATTCTAGAAAAATTAATTTTACACACAATTCAATAACGAATCGATGCATATCGCGCCATCTAGTGACATTTATTTGAACCAAATTTTCTTTTTTAGCACTGGGACCCTGTGCGAAGGGTGAAGTAACTTGGAAGTGATGCTGATAGCTGCATCTAAAATACAGGTAAGCAGCTGTGTCTGGTAAGACGGGAAGCTATAGTTGAGCAAAGGCTAGAAAATGAAACTAAAATGTGTTAAATTCTTTGTAATTTTCACATTCCGTCACTATTTTTAATACGAAATCTTAATAGCTACCTATACTTAATATTATAGTGACAGGGTTCAAAAAGGAATGTTAATTTTTATTATTAACTGGTAGGCACTTGAAGGTTGTGCAGATCATTTAAATACTTGGATACTTCGATTTTATGTATTATTGGCAGTTTTTAACACTACCTTTTATGTCTTCCGATGCATTAAAGACTACACTTACTGAATTAAGTTAAAGGGACACGGTTAACTTTGTTTATTTTATTTTTTTTAACATCCCTGTATGAAAACTATGTTTCGTTTTTATTTTTTTATCGCTGTTAGCACGGCATAAACTTATAGATACGTCCACCAATACTGCTGAGCGTGCCCGCCTGCTGGCTGTGGGTGAGTGGAAGTCGGGCCTCTGGCTACGGGCACTAAAGTCACCCAACATATGTACCGTGTTGGTCAAACGACTCTAGTGCATCAAGCTTATACTTGGCAGATCCATCCCAGAGGTGAGAACAGTTCAGAGACCAATTCCATGCATGATCAAACTTGCGCTTGGTACAACTTGAGCAGCTGTTCTGGCGTACAGTACTGTCTCACCTTCGTGAGGATCCACAACTTTCTGGCAGCCAGAATTTGTCTCAACATATGGGCCAACATTCATTGTCGATGTCAACGTTACGCTAAGAAGCTCAAGTTGGTCCGTTAGCGGCACGGTTACACCTCGGCAAGATATAGCCGGTTGCAATTAGCTCTTTTTTGCGTAAAGAGACATGCTTGTGTTTAAGTGGCATTAAACTTGACCAGATTGGCATCACCACAGAAGAATGAGACCCGTGCGTTGGACAAATATCACTCAGCATCATTGCAGGCGTCTGTATACCAAAAGGTTTTAGCAAATTATTTATGTGCAGCAAGAATAATGTTGCCGGGGGACCCCGGCATTAATATCCAATTAGTCCGAAGACCAGCCATCGCTAACCACTCGAATGGGCCGAGCTCTCAGGAAACCTGCAATCTAATCACACAAACCACCCGGGCAGACCGAATGAAGGAAGCATACCAATAAGGCTTTCGCACCAGGCCTTAACAAAATCTTTCGAGATATCGAGGAAGACGGCAAGCGCTTCCCCATGCCTTTTGATTGCCTCGTTCCAGATGTGAATAGCATGAACTAGAAGATCCCCAGTAGACCGATTTAAGCGGAAGCCGTATTTACGGTCACTGAGGATGTCGTTAGCTTCTAGGTATGTCAGGTGCTTTCAGTAAGCTTACGGTTAGTCGATTCTTCATGTGACCAGAGGGCTGGGATTTTCCTCGGTCAGAGAATCAGCTTTGTCATGTGTGTGTCAAACGTGGCAATGCTGCCAACGTTCTGAGCAATTTTCAAGTTGACAGAGAAATGGACGAATTTTTGAAACCCAATAAAAAAATGTTGATGCCCTATAAAAAGAAAATATAAACATTTGTTATCCCTCTTACTATTACAAAACGGGCAATTTTGTGGGAATCAATGTTTTTCACTCTACCACGCACACACGAACGAATTTTTATAAAACTTTTCATTAATGAAGCCTCAGAATAATAGGCATCATTTCTTGTAAGTTATACAAATATTTTGGGAAGTACTAATTCCACGCGGGCGGAGTTGTGAGTGGCAGCTAGTAATGAAATACTTCTCGGAACCTATTCCACACATTTTTCAAGATATCTACTGATATAATTCCAAGTAAGCTTACAATAGCGTTGTTACGATATTAATAACAATTTGCCGATGGCGACACGATATTGTTCCCATTTACCTATACCCTAGATTCTTAATACTAATGGTAGGGTTATATTGTAGTAATAGAAAAACAGTTGAAAACCATGTGGACACAGACCCAACGAGAGGTATTGCCGTGCTCCGCAAACGATACGTCGCGGCGCACTGCAGACTAGGCGCCAGCACCAACAGCATCCTGGCCGTTATAGCGGATAGGCTGGATGCGCGGTACGTCCAACACTGGGTCAGGGCCCACATGATGAAATAAATGTCTTTTTGTTTTCTTTAATTTTAGTTACTAACCATGTTTGTTCGTTCGTTTGTTTTGTTTACTGTACTAACATTCTATGGATTCAGTAAATCTGAAATAAACAGTTCCTTTTTATTTTATTTTTATTAGTTAGTTTAATCTGTAAGTATTAAACTAACTGATAGCTCTCGATGGGTATATATAACGATATTCCATTTATGTTGAACCTTGTAGATCTAATTGCATGTAGTTCTTCTTGAACTACAAAACTACTAGTTAATGGAACGGCACCTTAAAGAACAAACTACCTGGAAGGTCCAGTTCCGCTTTCCATATTATGAAAAACCTTTTTTCCTCCAATTTTTTTATAGCTACCTGCTCTTCTGCCTACCCTTTAGGGACGTAATTTCAACGATAGTAAACTTTCATCTGAGATATTACCATAGTACTCTACTTAAATTAACATAATAGACGACTTTCAAATACTTTCGTTTTGTTAGACAACTTGGGTTTACAACTATGCGGAGACCTTCTTGGTTGTAGCAAAAAAATGCGTAGTTTTTCAAGGATTGAAGGTTCATAATTAACATTCTTTTGCAGTCCATTCACTGGTGTAAGCTTTGGATTGAATTTAAACGTCCTGGTAAGATTCAGTTCGAACTCGGATACAATTTTTCAGTGTACCATGCTTCCACTGTAAAATAAAACTGCCTGCATTTGGAGAGGTCTGGCTCTTGTGATACAGGATTGCCTCCTACAAGAACCAGGGCAGCACCGAGTTTTTTTTTTACTAATGGTGATAAATAAATTAAATATATTTTTGTAAATACATAACCTTGTTTCCATCGCGCTTAGGTAAAATATAATTATTTTTGTTCTTTATTTTTAGTTACGGGTAGTCAAATGCCCAGAATGTCTAAAATTCTGTTATCGCGGCAATGCGGTCGCAGACATCCGACTAAATTTCCTAAGTAAAAAGTCGTTATTCGAGGTTTGGCTCCGGCCTATTTCCTTCTCCAATATTAGACCAGTTTAAAAGATATGCCATAAACTGGAATAGGAAGATATATACTGTGCCCCTATGTGTGTACAAATTAGAAAATTATAAATGAAAAAAGGGGCACAGTAAATATCTTGCTTTTTCAGTTTATGGAAAATCTTTAAAATGGGTCCAATATTGGTGGAGGTCAGATAGGAGGTCGGACCATCTAAAATACTGCTTTTCAGCTGCATCCAGCTAGACTAGAAGCCGATGCCAACATAGTTGACATGACATGACATTAAAATAGAAAAACATAGACAGATTAGTAGGTAGGTACAATCAAATCTGCCTAACCTTTTCCCAAATATGTTAGGGTTGGTTTCCAGTCTAACCGAATTCAGCTGAGTAC
Organism: Orthosia cruda; assembly: GCA_964057195.1. Classification (NCBI taxonomy): domain Eukaryota; kingdom Metazoa; phylum Arthropoda; class Insecta; order Lepidoptera; family Noctuidae; genus Orthosia; species Orthosia cruda. Next base: position 7,910,655 of record OZ059825.1, read on the forward strand.
CAGTGTTTTACATGGAGCGACTGACTATCTGACCTCCACAACCCAGTAACTGGGTAACACGGTACCCCTTGGCTAGACTGGTGTCAGATCTCGAGCTTGTGACTACTCGTAACGACTGTCAAAGATCTTCAAATGACAGCCGGGACCAACGGCTTAACGTGCTTTCCGAGGCACGGAGGAAACTCGGTATGTTGATATTGTCACCCATCCATGGACCGTCAAGCGTTGCTTAACCTTGATGATCGACCCGTGCGGCTGTTATTATTTAGCCACGAGCTCCTTTATATTTTAGGTATTTAAAAGCTTTATTAGTAGGTAGGTACATTAAACCAAATAAAAACAGATACATTGGAAATACAACTGAAATGTTATTATGGAAGAATATTTACCGATATTCCTCTCTCCTAGACACTGACTGTATCTAGAATGTTGCTGTTCCCGACAGGGTCCATAATTGTTTCTGTAACTTATATTTACCACCCGTATGTAGGTACATTATGGATACAAAAAATGGATTTGAATTCAGTTGGAAATGGCTAGGCAAATGATACTAGTAACATTTCATGAAGAATTACAAAGAAAATAAAAAACTTGCTAAAAGATAGCAAAGATAACGGCAATTAAGGCCCGTATTCCAGATGCTCATACTCAACTCAAACTCAAAATTGGGCACACCTACCAATATACTGCCAACCAATCACAACTCTATATTTTGGCATAATATGATTCTTCAGCTTGAAATATGTGAATTAAATAGAGCAAGAGCCCAGACGCCCCAGACGTTGCTGAATTCTTTCTACACAAAATGTGTGGTAGGTATTGAATGAAAATGAAAGTCCAAGTTAGCAAGTACGAGTACGTTCCAAGTACATGCTAAAACTACTCAATTCCACTGATTTTATTTTAAAAGAAAAAAGTTCGGTACCGTTTGGAGCGTCTAGGATCTAGGACTTGAGCACGTTAATGTCAAAAAAACAAGCCAACTGTCCATTTCCAGTTTGAAATGAGTTGAGCATGAACATTTGGATTACGCCCTTAGTCATGAGCTGTCTTTGTAAGTATTTTATCATATAAGTTGATCAGTGAAAGTGAGTGCTTGAATAACGAATCTATTACTTGATGCTATAATATGCCCTAAGGACTAGAAATAGCTGCCTTTGTTGCTAGTCCAGTTATTGATAATAATATTGATATGTGCATGAAATTGCAATCACTATTACGTGGAAAATTACTTCGAGTTGAACAGTTATAGTAGTCTCATAAGTCGAGTTGAATTGGCCCATAAATGTATTATTTTTCTTACAAACCACATTTTGTCTGTCTTCCATCTAATCTAACTTAATATTAAGGGGCGATGCCAATCTGGTCAGGTTTAATGCTGCAAAACCCAGGCGTGTCTTTTTTCGGCTAAAATGAGCCAATTTGAACCGGCTCCAACTTTCCGGGATGTGACCGGAAAGTTGGACAAGTCAAGAGTGAATAGGTTATTTCTAGGCAAGCGTGTCTCACCTTCGACCACATCATCGCTTAGCAACAGGTGAGACAGTGGTCACGCGCGAGCCTATAGAAAATAAAATTTTATAAGAAACTAAACTGGTGAAGTGAGTCTGACTCGCGCATGGAGGGTTCTGTATAAACAGCTACATTCACCAAAATAAATAGATAACATTACTAAAGTTCTTAAACAAGTACCCGAACATAGACGAGCAAAAAAAACATTTCCAATTTACGTGTACACCAGGAAAAGAAAAAAAAATATATTTTATCACTTTGTCGGCTTGAGCAATATCCCATCAAAAAAATAAATGTGAAAAATGGAGCCAAGTTCAATACTAAGAATATGCGCGGTTTACTAAGCCGACAAAATAATTGAGATCTAAAATAAGACAGACGGACATAGCGAAACTATAACGGTAGAAACTCTTTCTGAATGCGGCACCCTAAAAAAGAAGTAAAGTTGTTATATGATTTTAAAACGTAATCTCTGCAAATACTAGTCCGAACACGAGAATTGTTTCACTGATAGAACGCTATACTAAATTATTGCTAATTTTCATAGGATCTATATAATTTGCATACTTAAACATATTTTAATTAAAGCAAGCAGACAAAGTCGTAGACAAAGATACTTAATATACATATAGGAGGGTTCCGCAGGAGAACCAAAGTTACCGACATAGCCCGAAGAATTGCCAAACTTAAGTGGCAGTGGGCAGGGCACATTGCTCGCAGAACGGATGGCCGATGGGGCCGAAAAGTTCTGGAATGGCAACCGCGAACCGGAAGACGATACGTTGGAAGGCCTCCCACTAGGTGGACTGATGACCTGGTTAAGGTTGCGGGAAGGCGCTGGATGCGAGACGCACGGGATCGGTCAATGTGGCGACGCCTGGGGGAGGCCTATGTCCAGCAGTGGACGTCTTTCGGCTGAAATGATGATGATGATGAGGGTTCCTATATGAATATATCAATATTACTGAAGAATACAATGGGCATACATAGGCCCACGTACAGCAGTGGGTGTCTTTCGGCTTAAGTGATGAAGAATACATTTCAAATCATCAATTTTACAATAGTATATAATCTTACGACTTTTGACATAACATTACAGCTAAATAACGTCAAAGTCATTTCAAAACTGTCCCCTGCCGATACAATTAAACTGATAAGCCAATATTAGGCAATATTAGCACATTTATAGTTGCGTAACAGCCTAGCGGCATGCCTGGCGAACTGGTCTTAGGCATTGTGAACTAGAGGCAGGGTCCTAGCGTTGCGTGTGCATATTCACGATCGCGACTAAGGCATTGTTCACACTGTTGATTAGTACAATAATTTAATGTACAGTGAAACTTGGTTAAGTGGGACCTGGATAAGTGAGAAACCTCCATAACTGGAACTCATGCTGAGGTCCCAACACATTGACACTGAATTACCCCTGTTAGTGGGACGAAGCAAACCTCTATATTTGGAATTCGTTCTTTCGATTTATCATCATAGTTACCTCTATAACTGAGAGAGCGAGTTAATTTTATATGCATAAACCTCTGTAATTGAGATAACATCGTTTTGTTTGTTTACTTCGTAATTCTACACGCAAATTCCGTCATTAACTCCGTTCACTTTACTCTAATACGGATGTTTATTTGAAAAATGTCAAAACGAAAGCTACAATATTTATCAGTTACGTGAAAAACTGAAGTTAATATACGTTTATGTAAGTGGGAAGATACGCGATGAAGTTTGTGTCGAATTTAATGTACCAAAATCTACTCTTTGTATAATAATTCAGAATAAACATAAAATTCAATTACAATGTTCTGAAGAATATCCTGAAAGTGAGCAGTGTTTGCTAACATGGGTTGCACCTCTATAACTGAAATAACCTGTATTCTTCTGACCTCTATTAATGGAACCCTCTGTAAATAAGACAGATATTTATTTATACCTGGATATCTGAGACACTGGGTAAGTGGAATACCTCTTTAAGTGAAACAACATTGCAGGACCCTTGATGTCTCACTTAACCAGGTTTCACTGTATATTTTTTGAAGTGGAAACTTTTTTTAACGCATTGAGCGATTGTTGGTAGGGGAGAAACTGATGTGTTTGCGTCAGCGATATACTAATGCGACATCAATCTATCTATACTAATGCGAATTAAGTTTTCACTGTTGTCGGCAGTCCCCATGATATCCTATTTTTTATCACATGGCAGTTTCACACAACATTTTGTTGTGAACAGGGCTGGGAATCGCCGCACTTCTCCGAGATTCTCGAGACGACATAGACAGCTTATATAATTCGTGACGGCGAAACTACGTCGAACGCATATCTTTTGTCACAGATATCATTCTAAGGCCGGGTTTCTCACCGCAAAATTATCGCAGAATTAATGTGACAAATTGTCAAGCACGCGTTATATTCTGTGATTTGTTTAATGAATTTTCAACAGCCAATAACAGCAGATAATCGGCGATTATTCGTCGATTATTGAGAAATCGGGTGTAAGCCTCCGTCATTTAAATCGTACTACGAGTTTACGGTAACGCTTGGTTTTTATTGTAAGTGTTGAAAATGCTGTTTCGAGCAACGACCGCAGCGGCTTCCCTAGTCTGTGGTGAAATCAGTGGAATGTTAGTTTTTGTGATTCCAAACTTTTTACTGGGGAATATCTTACAGGATAGCAAAGTTAACGCTTGATTAGAATGTGGACACGTGAGTCGATTGTCGTGACCACGACGGATATATCGACACGTTTTATGCACAGAAGCACTTTTGCTAGGAAGGATGTTGTAGATTACACTGTAATAGAACAAAGAAATTATAAAATATTGCCTGATTTATTGCAAAGGTGAAGACTTCAAATAAACCACAATTAAACAGCATTTAACAGCAAAGGCAGGAGAAAATGCTCATAAGTTTAAGTCGTTACCGTCAAATTGTTACCTCGTTGTTATTGTTTAAATGTTTGTACTGATGATGACTTGCGGTTGACCATACCTACTAATTCGGATACTATACAAGCTTTCACACAAAACGAAAGCTTACACTGACATGCTGAAGGCCTATTCGATTTCACCAGTTGTCTAATCTCAGGTAAGTATTTTATCGTTCAAGTGGTCATTGGAACCTCGTTTCTCTATCTAGAACACCCTCCTTACAGTCCGTAAAACATTAGTGGACACACTAAATAAAGGGATAACCGAACAGCTTAGTTATAAGTATCTTAAATTTAAGAAAACTTTAGTTATTAGATTTTTTTTCACATCTATTTAAAAAGATATTCTTCGTAAACAGGGACTAAAATAGCTCATTAATCTCTAGGGACTAAAAGTGATTTGAATTTAGAATGTAGATATTGTTAGTAAATGTTCCAATCAGCAAAGAGATGAATCACAAGCCATGCGGTCCAAAATAGGATTACATCGCTAAAATCGATTACGACGAATGTATGAGGTGATTGTCTAATGAGCGATTGTAATTCTATTTCGGACCGCACGGGATCATTATATTGAACAAGTGACTGGCTGGAAAACCGCACGCAAGCCAAATTTAAAAAAATAATCTATAACTGTAACTTATGGTACCAATAAAATTGTTACGATGTACTTCCATAATTGTTCAAATATAGACATTAGCCTCTAATTATTTATATATTATATTATGTCTTATGGTTCCTAATTGTATGAAAATAAATAAACTTAACGTTCTTGTTCATAATTTGTACTTACTTATTTTCTCATAGAGGGTGAACACCTCCGGAGCAACACTATTTTAAGCTCGTGTGATGTACTTTGAATCACTCACTGCGCTCTGTATTAAAAAAATATATAAACAATATATTTTATTTTAAGGAGCTAGTTTTCTTTTTACAGGTATAAACAGACGGTTAAGCGTTCCTTTATTTTTTGATGCAACATTATTCATTTATTTTCGATGAAATCAGATAGCTAATGTCTCGGGATCGAAGGACCCGTGCCCTTGGATTCATGTTCACCGAACATTCTACTTTTCCTTATTTATTTTCAAGTTGGTTTTGAGTTACAGGAATATCGTGTATAGCGTGTGTGTGTCGTGTAATAGTTAATATTTTTTGTTTGCGTTATATTTACAAGTCCAAAGTTGATAAGGATACAGAGAACAAAGACAATAATACTATGTTTGCAATATGTGTAAGTATGTGAGAACCATGTTCCTGTTTATCAAAGAATGAATTTACCTGTTAATGCTTTTAATACTTTATACCTATACGTAGTACTATAGTAGTGCTATTCTGGGTGCGTCGTCTTCACGTATATGAATAAATATGTACTTATATACATATTGTAAAACACTTTCTTTTTTTTAAAGGATATGTAAGGAGTTTCTTGTTCCTTCTTCTTCATAACAGACTTCTTTTCTGAATGGACGATAGAATCAATTATTATTACTAGTAAATTTTAAATGCTGACGTTCTAAAGTGCCACTTAATGGCCTTTTTTTTTTTTTTTGTTTTAGGGGGGAAACCTTCAAAAGGCGCCTGGAATTTTGGGGAAAAAGACCAGGGTGTGTGGGATTTTTACCTCACTAAAACCACCCCGGTGATCACCTTCAGCACGTAGAAGGGACCCCGTGACCTCTCAAAAGACCACCCCGGAACCCCCTCTGTGCAACGCCTGTTAGGGCACATCCCTGGGGAGATTAATAATGCACCTCCCCTGAGGCCACTTAATGGCCTAGTTGAAATAAATATTTTTGACTTATGAATATCAATCTAAACACTCTCAAAACCAATTCTTGATTTTACAGTAAGAGTGACATTTTTATACCAACACACTGTGGGTTTTTTTGCAATAAATGCATGGTCTTGGGATATTATAGAACAGGCCTTACCATAACAAGCACGATGACTGGGTGTCAAGAATCTTGCATCACACGCATAGGTGAGATAATTTAACTATGTTGTAATCTAAGAGGTTGAAGAAATAATAGTTATAAGCATTTACTGAACGTTACTCACTTTCCGTGTTAAAAGTCCATTAGGAATTGAGATTATCCAATTTACTGATTTTGTCATTGATGCCATTGCAAGCAATCTGTACAAGTATACAAGTTAAATAAATAATCTAACAGTACTACTAAAATTATCGGAGAATTAATGTGACAAATTGTCAGTCTGTGTTATCTGCTGTGATTGGCTGTTGAACATTCATTCAACCAATCACGGCAGATACGAGTAACACTTGCTTGACTATTTGTCACATTAATTCTCTGATAATTTTGAGCTAGGAAACTGGGGGTTAATCGAAATGTCAAAATGTATGGGATTGATCGCGACTTTTTCCCATGTCAATCTCATACAATTTTGCCTTTATGACAATCGCTATCGCCACGCCTTCGATGAAAGAATGTCACTTGTCTAGGGCCTGAGTCGCTAACAGAAAATCTCAACCCAAAAATATTCACTAGTGCATAACATAACAGAACTTACATGCAAGTACTAACATAGATATTAATCATCAAACTAGTTGAGTGTATGAAAGAATTTTAGTACAAACGCTAATTAGCCTCAATTACCTAGTTTAGTCCGTTTTCACAGTCGACAACATTGAACTGATTTCTAAATTGTGTTTCATAATTGGAAAGTCCGACCTTTGAGGGTGCCGTTGAAGTGTTTATACAATGGATTACGCTAGGCCTAGACTAAGTTTATGGGGTTTTGACACGCTCTGAATGTAACTAAAAATGTTATGGTGTAACTAGGTAAATAGAAAAGCTTATTACTCAAAAAAATGGCTACAATCTGCCCTTCATGCTGATCTGATTCTGGCAGCTTCAATGTAAAGTCAAGGCCCAAAATTCAAATGAAGAACTACGCTTTGAATAAACCCATTCGACAATGTAATCCTGCTTCCTACTAATATTATAAATGCGAAAGTTTCGATGGATGGATGTTTGCTACACAATCACACCAGAACGGCTGAAAGGATCTGGATAAGATTTGGCGCGGAGACAGAAATTATAGTCTGGAATAGCACATAGGCTACTTTCTATCCCGATAGACTATAGTATAATGATCCCTCCCTAGGGATCATTATCCGCCTAAAAAGTGTTTTTTATTCCCATAAAAAACACTTTTCAGGCGGACGAAGACGCGGGTGGAAGTTAGTTGTAGAATATTTTATTGTGATCACGCAAGAACAAGTGATTGATACTTTGCACTGCGAAGTATAGTAGTAAATCACATCGCAGAAAGGTCGCCTGCTTGTCGGTCGTCTACAGACTAGGCTACGGTGTGTGTGCTCAAAAACTCCACGACCTCATCCCCCCGGCCCCCTTCTACCACGGGACATCTAGATGCACTGCAAGTTACCATCCTTACCTTGTTGCCATTCCACCAATCCGCACCAAGCGCTTTCAAATATCATTCATCATGCGCTCAGCAAAAGAGTGGAACTCACTGCCTGCGTCTGCTTCAAAGTTAGAGTGAACAGGCTTCTACTGGGTAAGCTCAATCCATCGTCGACTTTGTCTCTGTCACCTCTGACCAAGAGTCAGGAACCAATCCATATAAAATTTAAAAAAATCTGCAAATGCCAGCATTCATAATGACTTAATTGGGTCAGCTTTTGACACACTGAGTTCCAGTCCCAAAATACCAAGCAAAAGCAAACCTTTTTTTCAGATATCTGAACCAAAAAGAAGAGCAATGAAACAGCCCCGGATCTAAGGGGGGGCAAACCGGTGCACTTGCCCCGGGCGGCAGTTTCATGGGGGCGCCAAATCCTTGAGACAAGAATTCGAAATATCTAACAAATGAAGCCTCTTTTCATACAATCTCATAGGTTTTTATCATGTAATCGAATCTTAATATAGCGTGTCCCAATATTAGAATAGCTTAAAGAATGTATTGCACATTACCAACAAAATCTGCAAGCTGTGAGCGAAGCTTCAGCAAATTGAAAATAATTAAAACTTATCTACGTTCTACAATGATTCAGGATCGTCTATCTGGCCTCGCGATCCTAGCCATTGAAAACAAAACTGGCTATGCGACGGACTTTGAGGAGCTAATAGATTCTTTCGCAAAAAAAGAGAGCACGCCGTGTAAAGTTGTAGTCTTTATATATTTTTTCTGTGTTTCTGTTTTATGTCAAAAATGAAAGTTATTAGATAGTAAAAAGTTTAAATTTATTAAAGGATTATTATTTTAACAAATGGTCACAAAAATGCTACTCATTGGCAATTTTAACAGTTTTTTTCAAACACTGAAGGGAGGGGGCGCCACTATCAAGGTTTTTCCCCGGTTCGAAAAAATCGTAGATCCGGAGCTGCAATGAAATGATATAATAATAGTAAGTTCTTAAAGTTACATATTGCGTGTTGAAACACTGAACATCAATCATGTTCATGATGAGACTAAACCAAATACTTCCGACGTCCTTTCACTAAACTAAAGCACTATATTGCGAGGTATATGAATCCATTTTTTTATGTAATGCACTTAGTAATAAAACAGCACAAATTGGGATTTAAATAATTCAATATTTGCGAAGATTTTGAGCATATTGCCCATATGTGGTGAAACAGAATATTACGACTCGACTTCTTTCGGAAAAACTTTATATGAAATATTGTTTTTATCTCACACCCTTTATGTTCCAAACTAGAAACTTTGCAGTCTTTCAGTATAATGAAATATTTTCTTAAGATTAGATAAGATTTCTTTTTATTAAGATGCATTTCTTAAGACATGTAAAAATAAAATTATAAAATACACAAAACAATAGTTAGCTTTACATTTATTTAGCTCTCTGAGTGCCGAATTGTACTTAAGTTTTGATTGAATTGCTCCCAGGACACACTATACCCAATTGTGACCTTTTTGCTTACCTTAAGCAACAAAATTTTATTACGTCATGCCATACATTTTACATCACATTTACTGCTACCAAAATTGTATCAGAGAATTAATTGATAGACATTTTGTAAGCCTAAGTCAGCGCTAGGTCATAAGCGCAAGCGCAACGTAAAAAAAAAACCAGCACATACTTACACAACATAGATATTGCTGCCTGTTGCGGCAAGCCATTTGCCACACTTGCACGAAAAATAAATAAATAAATAAATAATATAAATGGTATAAAAACAAAAAGTTCACATAATGTTACAGCACGAGAGGCTTTAAAAAGTATTGAATTTTGATTTGGCACGCGCATTTGTTTTTCTCTCTCTTGTAATTAAATTCAGCGTTCGGTTGGTTGATTTTATTTCAGGCAGTATATTTTTGTTTCTTCTCTTGGCATACTTACATAACACCTACATATATAATGTTCTAAACATCCATTTATATTTTGAAAATTGTTTAAGGGTTTCCCAACGAATCTTCTCATCATTATCATATTCCTTCCCTTACTTATATTAATGTATTTGATGATGGTACAGAAAAATGCTGTGGGAATCCGATGTTGCGAGACGCACAAAACTAGTCAGTGTGGCGACGCTTGGGGGTGGCCCATATCCAGCAGTGGACGTCTTTCGGCGAAGCCAATTTTGCTGCAATTCAAATGGACATCATCTTCTTCCTGCCCTTGTCCCATGTTACTTAGGGTCGGCGCAACACGTTTTCTTCTTCCATACCGTCCTGTCCTCCGTCACGCCATCACTGATTCCCTTTTATTTCATATCACTCATCACACAGTCCATCCATCTTTTCTTTGGCCGTCCCCTTCCTCTCCATGCATCCTCATTTATTTTCATAACTCTTTTTTGCTGCCAGAACTGCAATACATAACATAGTTAATCATGTAACTTTCGTAGCTCTTTTCATCCGAAGTCCAAAAGATGAGCATCACAATCAGATCATAATAAGCTCATTAGTAACAATACGGTTACCAAGGTGATATAATAAATCGTAATTAAGGGCCCTTCTCCACGTTCAATAAGTCTGCCGTTACAAAGGCATGCCAAAAAGTACAACTTAAGTTAGTACCGACGTACAGTCAGCACATCATCACTTGCACTACGTAAATCACTCTTTCTGCTACGACATTTCAAATTTACGTGATCTCTTCTTTTTCTGTTTGATTCGATTAAACTCTCTGTATGTCCCTAATATTACTAACATGCCCATCTCTTTATATTTTCGAGATGGCTGTTTTTGTTAAATCAAATATGCATCTATTTAATAAAGTGTCCGAAAATAGAAACCGGCCAATCAGGAGACAGTGTAAAAACTTGCTAATTGTTAGTGGTTCCCATACCGCCATATTAAAAATGTTAAAATGTTTAAAATTATAAAAAAATTGACATTTCTACTGTTCAAAAAGAAATTGACAGATCTATTCATTAATAAATTGTTTTTTTTGACTAATTTGTAATCCCATTCTATTATAAATGACATTGTGTACTGTATTGTCTATTTCTAATATTTACTGAATTTGATCTTGACATGGTAAATTTGTATTGATTTAATTGAATGTTATAATTATTTATACTAAATGGGTCTTTATTATTATAGTTAAAACTGTTTGCATGCCTAAGGTAGTTAGTATAAGGATCATTACATTAAAACTTAACATCTGTAACTTGTACCTACTTTCTGTGCAAATAAAAATATATTCTATTCTATTAAACGAGTATTTTGTCCGACTAGTGTGTAGAAACATGGATATATCTGTCGTTGGCTTGCTTATGTCATGGAGGTGGCCAGGATAGTAGGTCACTTATATCCTGTAAAGGGGTTCTACATTAGTACTGATTTCAAAATCCCGGTGCACTCTGGACAGCTAGTACACGGTAACGCAGAGTCTTGCTGGACTAATCCTTTCACCACGATGAATCAAACTCTTTGTTACCACTGTAACCGGTTGACTGTACTGTCAGGAACTCTATAAACAATAAATAAAATATCGTTTGGTATTTTTAGTGAAACTGGAACTCCCATATTTGGTTATAAGGGAATGCTTCCTGCAGTAATGAATATGGATGAATGCTTATATTCGGAATAATGAGATGATTTAGTTGTAAATCTTATTCTTAACGGGTGTGATCTTAATCATGATGATAATCTTCGTTTGATGTCTTAGGTGTTTAAGACAATTAAACGACTTGCAGATAATTTGTATTCTTAGATATGATGAAGATTAACGTTTTCACTCCAGCTAACATGATGACATCTAATTTCATTCCCAAATCTGTTGTAAATTCTGTTCACAACCGAATTGTTGCTGTTGTTGTTGCTGTTATGTTGTTGTGTTGTTGTTCTGTGCTGTTGTTGTGTGTTCTGTGTGTGTTGTTAATTCTGTTTCTGTTAAAGATAAAGATAAAGATATTTTATTTGCTTAAAACATGGTATAAAAGGTGTTATTGAAAATAGATAGATCAAACATGTTTTGCTTAAAACTAAGCGTGCAAACTTATTCACTAAAATATTATGTCAAAATTGAAATTAATTACATTAAAAATTCATTTTAAGTCATTAATACTATAACAATTAAGAAAAAATCATTTTAAAAAGTCATTAATATTATAACAATTATTAGAAATTCATTTTAAAAAGTCATTAATACTGTAATAATTATTATTATTGAGCCATTCATACAGTTGCATTTTGAATAGCTTACAATTTAATGTTCTAAAAACACCCGGTAATTTATTATACAGTCGTATACACATAGCCAAACAATTTTTATTATATTTTGCTGATCTAGGTAGCTCTTCCAGCACGAGCCTATATTGGTCACGTCGACTTCGAGAGCTTGTAAATAGTTCTTCTGCTGTTCTAAATAATTCCAAGTGCTTCCGAACAAACATACATGCCTCATATATATATAATGAAGGTAACGGTAGCAAACCAAGTTCCTTAAATATTGGTTGACATGATTCGTCCGATGGAATCTCGTATACAGCTCTTAGACATTTCTTTTGGGCAACAAATGCTCTATTACGATCAGTACTATTTCCCCACATAATTAGTCCATATCGAAGTGAGGACTCCACATATGCGCGGTATGTCATCACAGCCGTTTTTATATTAGTCACTTTTTTTATTTGTCTCAAAGCATACACAAACTTATTTATTTTATTGCATACAGTATCTACCTGTGCTTTCCAGTCTAAGTGTTCGTCAATTACTACTCCTAGAAATTTAGTTTTTGTCACTTGTGTAATTTTCGGAATATCCATTTTAAAATTAAATGTATTATTATAAGATTGATTAAATTGTATATATACTGATTTATTTAGATTAATTGATAAATTATTATTATTTAGCCAGTCAATTAGATTATCTATTGTATTATTTATGTCCGCTTCATGATCCTTAATTGATTTATATTTTTTATCGGTGGTAACGATTATGGAAATGTCATCGGCAAAAAGAAAGCATTGATGATCAGTTACATTAACTATGTCATTTATATAGAGTAGGAATAAGATAGGGCCCAATATGCTACCCTGGGGGACGCCCCGTTTTATATTTCTATATTCAGACGAATATTCTGTCATGTTCCTACTTTCATTTAGTATAGTAACAGTAACTTTCTGTTGTCTGCTAGTTAAATACGACGATATCCATTGTAGTGGCAGTCCTCTAATACCAATAGCCTCAAGTTTTTTTAATAGTCCTTCATGTGAAACGAGGTCAAATGCCTTAGACAAATCAAAGAATAGCCCTGTTGTTAGCTGTTTGTTGTTGATATTAGTCAATACCGCTTTCAGAAGTGAAAAGATGGCAAGAGATGTGGACTTGTGTTTCTGAAACCCAAATTGTTCTTTTTTTATAATATTGTACTTTGCGCAGTAATCGACTATTCTTTGATACATGCACTTTTCGTAGATTTTTGACATGATGGGTATCAATGTTATGGGGCGATAATTATTCATGTCATATTTTTCTCCCTTTTTAAATATCGGTTTGACAACAGATATCTTTAAAGCGTCAGGAAAGACTCCTTGTGAAAAGGAGAGGTTAATGAGATGGGTCAATACTTCGCTTATTTCATTAACACATGTCTTAATAATTCGGGTACTGAGTCCATCATAACCTACAGAATTGGTATTTTTTAATGACAAAATGTGTTTTCGTACCTCATTTTCGCTCATAGGTGTAAGGAACATAGAGTTAGCAATTAAGGTATCACTGCGATAACTATTTGTACAATTTTGAGTAGGAATAGAATTTGTAAAATAATCATTGAAGGCAGAAGCTATTTCTACTGGTTTGGTAAGTACCGAATTATCAATTTTAATACATTCAATGTGGTCTTTGGGGTCCGAGTTAAGTATTTCATTTTTTACGACTGTCCACGATGTTGTTGATTATTATTACTTTATATGAGGTATTAAATATCAGTATTATTTCTTACAATCCTTTTCACTGAGAGGACGCTTGTGTCCCAGCTATGAGAACATTATTGACTGATTTTGTATGTATGCACTCTTATAAAAAATTTGCAAATAGCATTTTATTTTACAAAAACAAGAACTGCTGAACAAAGAATTACAGAATCTAATACATCAGAGATTTCGGCAATGTTGATCTATATTACAAATAAATAAACAAATCCAAACAAAAAATAAAATAAGATCTCATTGTACTCGTTAGTTTCAGAATCTAGATATATATCTAAATTACATTACTCTTTAATTATTGTTTAGATACGGGCAGTTTAAATAAAGCCGAATAGTGATTTTATCATTAAAATCTCCTCATGACTGTACTACTCCTTTCGCAATACAATAAAAGGAACAATTTTGTTTATGTGTATAATTATTAGGAATGATTGGGTTCCGTTTACCTGCCAAAATGAACAATTAAATGAAGAATAAAATTAGTGCTTTATTACATTCAGAAAGCAGTTCGTATATTGGAGAATTGATGACCTCCGCGTTTTTGTAGTCGGTTAAAAAGAGATTGTTGATCATAAAACTGCCCATTTTATAGGCATTGCACTTCAGGAGTAGGCTGAAAGGCAAAAAATCAAGCCTATTCAAATCGCATATTTTCGGCTCTATCAGTTTCGTGAATCTATTTCCCTGTCAAACCGTACATTCCGTTGTCAACAAAAAGCAAGCTAAAGCACAACGAGTTGATTACATTTGCTACTCAAAATAACCAAATCATGTTCAGTATAAACAGTGTTCGATCCTGAAGACCAAGAACCAGCGAAATAACTAACTACCGACTTCGATAACACAGCCTGGCATATTTACGACTTATTCTGGAGGACAGAGACATAATATGTTGTAAGGGTTTGTCCAGACCCAGACCCAGACCCAGACCCAGGGTTTGCCCGACGAGCGCTTATGATATTAATCGTCACTCAAAGCGACTCTTACTTCCACATAAAGTTAAAAGCTTGCCAAAAACTTTTGTTCTATTTCCACGGATCCCTAATCTGCATGCCATGTTAACCAGAGGTCTTCCAGTTTACAAGGTGAGCGCTTTTGGAGGCCACTAAAAATAAAAAATACCTGAGTTTAGATTGGAACATATTACTGAGGTTGTCGACCTTTGCAAACCACTTGCGTACTTAAGGATTGGAAAGGGAATTTTTAACATATTTTTAACTTGTTATTGTCACGAGGGTTTTCTTAAGATATTTGTTGCACTTTTAAGAAAGGGTTTTTTACTCATTTGGAAGAACAATATGCTAGGTTCTGCTACCTAAAGCATAATATGCCTATACGTTCCCACTGCTGGGACACGGCACACCTCTCTCTGAGAGAGGACCGTAATCCACCTCGCGGGCCCGGTTTTGGATGCTACCTTATCTATAAAATATTATTGCGTATTTGTAATGAAACCCGCCGTTTGAATAAAACTTAATGAAATCGCTGAAACACTGTTTAAAAAAAAATACTCTCTCTATCTTGGCTATTTTACAAGCTTTTATTTAACTTGTTATGTACGTTTGTATGTATGTAAGTGTGTTCGGGTCAAATCTTACAACTGAATTTTAAAGTAGTTATCCAAAACCGATATAGATGAAGTTTTGCGTAAACGGTTATTATGGATGACAATGCATGGCTAGCTAAGTGACGTCATTCTGAATCCAATATGGCCAACGGCCCAAGATGGCGGACTAGGCAATATTTATTCACTATCTTATTATGGGTATCAAATGAAAGGATTTGCTGAGAATAATACGAAAAAATCTTGTTTTAAAAAGTAAAATCTTTTGATGAATAATTTTATTTGTTTTTAGTTTGTTAGCTATGACAAAAAAAAAAACGAAAAATCTTTCTGTAGTCAGTGTATATGTATGGAATCTTATATAGGTATAGAGTATGCTATATTAACAGTCTGGAACTGGAGAAGGCACGATTATATATCGCCTCGCTTGCTCAAGGCGGCTTGACGATTTTACATACATATATTTTTTTTTTAAATCTTTACCCCACACTAGGAATTTATTCCTGTATCGTGGGTGCGTTTACAAACATATAAACTCACATATACAACACCCAGAGCCGGAACAACTATCTATATACAAATATTTGTTCCGTGCGAGAATCGAACCCGACACACGCAGCAGTCAATCGCTTAACCACTGCGCCAACCGTGCGCCCTTACACTTATAATTACTTACAATTAAAATATAGTATATGAATTAAATTGTGTGTTAATTAATTAACGGTGTTATTAATAGCAATCAAACGGAAAATATAGGGAAAACCACAATGCAGCATCGAATTAATCCCTAAAATGTGCGATTAAGTATCATTACCATACAGAAATCGAACGCAGAAAGTCTCCTAAAACAGAATTCAGTATAGAAGCATTCGCAAAAATGTTGATAGCCGATGATAAAAAGACGAATACGATCGCGTATGTGGCAACAAGAACTCTTTCACCCTGAAGGTAGTACATGACATATCACTGTTACTATGTACGACAAAAACCAAACTACCTTTACACATAACAGCTTTTACATGAACGCATTCACATTGACGATAGTTAAAGGTCATGTAAATGTCAAATGAGAGTCAAATGCTATGCTCAGATGCACGCATGTCAAATGCCAACAGCACTGTCTTCCTAGCGTGTGGAAATAACGAGAATCATGTTCATTTTAATACCAATTATGGGATGTTTAAGTACTAGAGTGTCTTGAAATTAGCTGAAATGTTGTAGTTTGACAGCTGCCGGTCTTCAATTTCGTAGAATAACGTGGGAACGGGTCAAATGTCTTTAGAGAATCGATTAAGCTGTTTTTCCGTAATAAGTGATGGTATACAAAGTATTAGCTGATGTAAGAGGTATAGCAGAAGTGTAAGAGGTATAGTGAAAGTTTAGTAATTTTTCACCGTCTCATGCAGATGCAAACCGAACAAGACTCCCTGATTTATTTCAGTGTGGCTGTTCTTAATCGCATACATACCGACGAGGCTTTCTTAGCGTGAAACGTGATAATCTGGCCGCGATGTCCCCAATTGTGAGTCCCAAGCCTCCCTTGTTTGGAAGGGAGCAGTCTGTAATCCAGCGTATGATCCCGGTATGGTTTCAGCGATAAACCTAGAGCAAGTTATCAAATTGACTAAATTCCCTTCGTCACCTCGTTCAGCTACAAGTAAGGTGGCCAATTCTCAGTACTCCTCGACATATTCTCATGCACATTGTCTCCTACACTATTACATTATATTTCCTACGTGCAGTGAGAACTAATTTTTGAAAGCTCATTGTCTGTGACATAGATACAAGTTTAACAGCACAAAGCGTTGGTGAGAGGATGTGACTAATTTTATAATTGTCTGACAATATGTTAGATGATGCATTACAATGAGACATTTTGTTTTACTTCTGACAGCATGAACGGTGTTCAGCTTTTGTTAATTATTGTGTGGGTGATATTGTGTAATGTATTCGCATGGACAGTAGGCCATGTAACTAATGTTACAGTAATAGGAAAACAACGAAACACTGTCGACGCGGTAGTCCCAGAAAGCGATGGCATGATGAGTTAGCTAAAGGATTGACCAGATGGAAAAATGGAAAGACGGAAAGAAGGCATAAAATAAAACATTTTGTGTGTGACATGAGAATATTTAACTGATTATGTTAAGAACATGGATAAGTATCATAAAATTGACAAAAGTATTATTTAGATACGAGCAGATTTTTTGTAATCTATATCTATACTAATATAATAATTACTAATCTATGTATGTAATATAATAATATTATAAATTAAAAAAAAAGATTTGTATTTTTATATTTTTGTATGTAACGAATCCTATCAAAACTCCTATCAAGGTTTGAGACTCTACACTCAAAGTTGTGGGCGACTATGTCTACCTGGGACAAAGGATCCAGTTGGGTTAACGCCAACTTCGAAAAAGAGGTCAACCGTCGAATCCGACTCAGCTGGGCAGCGTTCGGGAAGTTGGGCGGTATCTTCTCGTCCAACTTACCACAGTGCCTCAAGACGAAAGTCTATGGCCAGTGTGTGTTGCCAGTGATGATATAATATGGCTCTGAGGGTGAAACCGCGAGGCGCCCGCTAGTAAAATAATAAAATGTTTTCAGGTGGTTCTGGTGTAGGTAGATCCGTCACAGTGATACGGATCGAGTTTTTTAGCAGATAGGTCGTCAGAATACTCAACTGTCTTTTTATATTTAAGAAAGCTAAAATATAGCTCATTTTTTTCTTTTTAAACTGATAGTATAAATTTCCTTTTCGAATTTTCAAAATAATTTCACCACAAATCTAACAAAACTTGTCTGGAATTAGCCTGGCTTGTATTGTCAGGATATTTAAATTTAGCTAATTTTCGAACATGATTCAAAAATCAAGTTAACTCAATAAACTTATAACCCAACTACTTTATTGAAAATAGGACACGATGAATGAAACAAGTTACTAGTAAAATCGACGTAAACGGTAGGATATATAACACAAAAAATAGATCTAATTCATACAAAATTAACATACTCGTATAATGAGGAGGAAGGAAATTACAGTCTGAAGCTAAAGAAGATCATAATGGATTCATGTATCTTGCCCTCCTTAATATACGCAAGTCAGACATGGACCTTCACTAACAGGACAAAGAACAATATCCTCTCGTGCCAGCATGCTATGGAGAGAAGTATTCTGGAACTAAGAAGAACAGATAAAACACGAAATGTTGACATACGCAACATAACAAAACTCACCGATGCACTGCAACAAGCCATGACACTGAAGTGGAAATGGGCAGGCCACATAACCAGGTAAGGTATAGGTATAGGTACCAGGATAACAGATGGACACTTCAAACAACGAAGTGGCAAGGTCCCACTGGAAAAAGACAAAGAGGACGGCAAAAGAAACGATGGGTCGATGATATCGTAGAAACGGCTGGAAAAAACTGGATGATCACCGTCCAAGACAAACAAAAGTGGATGAGGCTAAAATGATGGAGGAGGCTTTTTACCCTACAGGCCATACAATAATCCATATAAAAAATTTGTTGTACACTACTAAAAAAATAATTTGTTATTGTATGGATAAATAAATAAAGCTACAATAATAATAATAATGAGGATAGACAAGTATTTCAAAATTAATAAGCACAAAATCTTGTTGACCAGTAACGTCTTTGCCCTGCAGGGGGACACAGTAGGCTAATAATAATAACATAATATGAAAACAGTGTTCCTTTATTCTGTTTACGCTTTCTTAGTATACTGGAGAAAAAGTATTGTAGTGAAATATTCACTATAGTGGCTTTAAACTATAATTTCACGGGCTGAAGGCTGCAGACCTAGGTTTTGTTTTACTAGGCCATTGATTTTAACTCTATTACTTTGTGCGGGCTTAAACTGACATTGTAGATCTTCAACCGTTCTTACAGGTTTTCAGAAGTCAGTAAATCTGAAACCAGTGTTAACCAGCTACTGGGTTGTGGCGGTCAGGTAGGCAATGGGTCCATGTAAAATACTGGTATCTGGTTAAACTAGAAGGCCCGAGGTAGCAGTGCGTAGTGTTCCACGCGCGCCCCTCTTAGACGTCGCAGCGGGTAGTCAAATACCTCAAGAACAATTCATTTAACTTTGTCTTTATCTATTTCAATCCCCTCCTCCCGACCCGATGTCAAGGCCCACGGAGGTGGGACACCATCAGCCGGGGGCTGCGGAAGGATCGCACCTTCTCGCAACCGCCGGCACAGGTGTGAGATGGAACAACGGGGTGCTTTTTAGTCAGCACGAGTCTGACAGGCCCCCCCGCCCCCAGTGCGGAGGATTTGCCACCCCGGCAAAATAATACAAAAAATAAAAGAGCTAAACGATTTCGGCAGCTTCATTGACCTTGCACAGACATGCGATAACAAAAATAGATAAAACATAAGTATGCAGAATTGGCCTTTATTGTGGTCAAACGAAGCCTTATAGACTTATGTGAGTGTGAGTATTCTAGGCTACCTTTGCCTTTACTTATAACTACATTGAAGGTGAAAGAGTCCTGTACAATATCCGTCATGATCTGGGGACCTATGCTTATAGTCTGGTTTTTCTGAGTAGTTGTAACACGTCAAAAACAGCAGCCACGCATAATACGTAAGGGAAGTCATGTACAGCCCTTGTGGTTTAATAGTAATTAATCATCACACCTTTATTTACCGAAGGTTTGGGCAGAAGGGCATCTACTACACCCAATTCAAACAAATATCATTGAGAGTTCCGCAAGGCACTATCCTTTGCCCTTTATTGTTCCTTTTTCATAATGCGGATGACATTAACTTGTAAGCAGCACATCACATACTGATGATAATCCTCTCTTCTCTTCTCTTCCTTTCCTGTCTTTCCTGTCTAAGTTGGGTCAGGACATGCAAGGCACATTCTGCACGCATAACGACAGCAAACATTGGCAAATAAGCAATCTTTTAAAATGTCGATATTGATCTGTTAATTGGTATATTACATGCTTAAAAGCATGTAATATACCAATTCGCTGCTTCAGTAATGCATTGTATAAATATTTGAAAGGTACGCCAACTTAGTAGATGATGGCACTTTTCGCATTTTATTGTAGAAGATAAAAGTAGTACCCAACTCAAAGTATGAGTAAACAGGCTCCTTTATATTAGTGATAAAATAAAAGACGGCCATTTAACTTAAAATGTATTTAACTTATTAAGTCTTAACATACAACTATATTAGAATATCACTAGGTCTTAAGATCTCGCTTTGGGTGCGGGGGCGGCGTCCTCAGAGTCTTTGTACCAGTCCTCACTGCAAAGAAAGATATACAAATTATACAACATATTTTTTTATGAAAACGGGGTAAATTCAGTTACTAAATTCAGTCTCTGGTAAATTGTGATTCTAAATGTTGAAGTGAATTATAAAAAGATTTCGTTTTTTCCTCCATTACAAGCGTAAACGAATTCAACATACATGTCACTATTTGTAATACAAGACACAAGTCAAAATTAAATCAAAAATTGCGTCGTCCAACGTCAAAAGAAAGTGTTTTAAGTTAGTAGTAAAAATGCCTATTTTAAAAAATTCTACATTTCACCCTTATTCTGACAATAGATTCTAATTACAAAAATCGCTTCAACTCACCATCCGCGCACATTCTCGGGGGCATCACACCTCTCGGTTTCCTCGTTGTAGACCTCTCCGGCTGTGCAACCAAGGTCACGTGGCTCCACGCCGTTCAGGCAAACGTAGAACCTTTGGCAGTCGTTGGGGTGGGGGAACTTGGGGTGGGCAACGATCTGACCTTGGGCGTCGACCTTGGGTGACTCAGGGCACTCGAAACCGTCTTTGGTTTTCTCTGTAATTGGAAATGAGTGTGTTATAATTTGAATTTGGTGACAATGGTCGATGGAATATTTCTAGATATCTTATTAATAATAATTTATAATTGTTGATATCTTAACTCTGGTTTCAAAAGCAAACAATAAAGTTTTGGTAACAATTATATGCAAGAACCATATAATCAAGGATCCACAACTGATGCTGCTCTTAGAAAACAGCTTTATCAAAATTTGTAACCATACTAATCATCCCACTATGGTCATTTTCATATTAATAAATAGGTAGTATACTTTGGCGCTCCGTCATTCAAAAAGTGAACAACGAAACTATATACTTACTCTCTTGAGCATTGCATCCCTGTCTGCCAGCAGAGTCGGGCCACACGCAGGTACCGGAGTACTCGTCGAAGTGGAGACCAGCGGTACACTTGACTTCAGTGGACTCGCCTTCAATGCAGTTGAAGAAGATGTTGCAGACGGCCGGATCAGGGTGGGCGAAGAAACCGTTGCGGCGGGGGCACTGGGCGTTGGGCTTGGCGGGTTCTGTAAAAAAAAAATGGAGGTAAGTATAATAAATGATAATAGTATGGTAGGAGACGGAACAGAAAAGGCGCCTGCCTACTTCGAGAACGTATAATGTTTTTAAACATTATACGAAATTATAAGAAATTGCAATACTCAAGAATTCGAAAGAGAATTTTGACAAGAGTCAATTAAAATCATCTTTCCAAACACATTTGCAACGCTATTAACCATCAATCCAAAGCTTATGCAAAGATCATAAAAAATGCAGCGCATAAAACCAATTATGCAAACTCCGTAAATAAACAATCTAAAAAATAATTGCAATAACATTTCGCGTGACCTATTGCATTTTATTAACATTGGTTCATAAATTATTACCGTTACACATCAAACACATAAATTAAGACAGATGCAGACAGGTTGCATAAAACCAATGCAAACTACAATTTGAAATTCGAATAATTTAAAATTTTGATTTTGTCTCTTCGGCTAGACATTCAAGGAGTCTGATTGGTCTAGCATTGAGCATTGTCGGAGACACGGCCTTGGTTATAGATGGCCAGTCATTTAACCTAGGAAATGACAGTTGCATTACGCATTGTAGGAAGTCAATTCGCTTTGGTTTCTCTCACTCTGCTATGTCAAGAGCTCTACCGTTTGCAGCTATTTTTAATTATTTACGCCTGTTATGTGCCTTAGTTCCGGACGTTTATAAATGTTTAGGTTTTTTACCTTTAAGTTTGTCATCGATGACATTTTTGTAGTCTAAATTTGTTAGATAACTTTTTCAATTATTGGTAATATTGGTAGCTTTATCAATTCTATAGCTTCTCTTGCCAACTTTGTTAAGAAAAACATTGATTTTACGTTCTTGTCCCTATCCATGTGCGCTGACATTGTCAAAGTTACTCAACTTCCAAGTCACGAACTTTAAGTTGTTGCATTCCACACATAATTTGAACGAACTCCGTAACTTTACAACACATTCGAATGTAAATGTTATTACTTAGAATATACGGTAAAATACGTTTTCTGTATAATTGGAAAAGTAACGGCATAAAGTACCTAACATTTGAATTCATAGCTACTCATTTAATAATAATAAAGCTGACAGTAAAAAAGACGAAATGGTTTACGGCTCCCTATTAGATGGCACAGAGCAGTGTTGACCCAGTGGTTACGGCCCCGGCTTACGAGTTGTAGATCGTGGGTTTGAACCCGATCAGGAGCTTTATATTGTGTAATTTATTTCATCACCACTGCTCTCAAAGCGTTGAACGAAAATATCGTGAGGAAACCGGCATGTCCAAGAACCAAAAAATCAAAGACATGTGATATCTACCAATCCGCACTGGGCCCGCCTGGTGGATTATAGCCCACTGCCTCTATGAGAGGGAGCCTGTGTCCCAGCAGTGGGAACATTAAAAGGCTGATGATGAAATATAACTGGCGTAATATGGATAAGCCGCTACCCAAGCCTTCGCGGAATGTGCGCGTGATGTTATGAAATATTTTTATATCTTTCGCCACAAGCAATAAATAGATAATGCCATACCCGGATCTACACATTTCAAATACGCACATATGAATGTCTAGAATTGTCTACTGGTTGGCCTAGAAAGTCAGTCGCATGTCGCCACGACCTAGCCGGTCAAAGGTAGACGGGGTACCTTCACTTCATGAGAATTGTCGCAAGTGACCTCATACCGACATTTGATCTACTTGTAACTGGACAACGCATTTAATTGGTAATTTTTCCTCCTGTGGCTTTTGTAAATCATTTCCTAGAATATCAAGTGTTATTGATATCAGAAGTTTTATTGTGGTTGAATTCTGCGAATGCAAGAACCGCTTTTACTGTCTGAGTAGCATGGAATTACTCTTCATTTAGTAGTATTTTCTACTGCTATAAGAAGCAATTCTATCTACGATTTAAGTGGCAAAGGAATTGAATTACATGACTTTTTCAATCAAGCGTTCAACAATTTAGCACCATTTTAGAAGCGACTCTTCCTTCAGATCAAGAGGTGATCTAGGGCATTCGGAACCACTGCAGTACTCATCCACAAGTACTTATAGGTATTTTTTTGTAACCTCAAAACACTAAAGTTCCTTCTGCATCGTCTCCGGCGCTGCGGGAAGTGCAACCCCTTCGCCCTTACGTAACAAAGGATATGCCCCCCCATGCTCTCCTTCATCTGGTTTTCATGTACACTCTAGGGGTAACAGCCAAAGGGCTATATAAAGTCGGGGTGCCCCGATTCAGTTTTGGAACAGATTCGACCTAAATTATTGAAAGTTTAGAAAAAGAAATCTCGAAATCTATGAAGCTTCGCGACTTGAACCCCAGCCAAATCCCTTTATTGAAACCACAGAATCTGAAAGTCATATAAGTTAGTTACTTACGCAGCTCAGTCCTGTCTCCGCAGTCTACGTTGAAGGGCTGGTCGCACTTGTTGATCTTCCTGATGGTGGGGTCGAACACCAGTCCATCGGGACACAGTTTCGTGGTAGAAACGCCATCCACGCACTCGTAGAACTTGTCACACTGGGTCGAGTCCTCGTATTGGCCGTCTTTGTTGGGGCATTTGAATTGTGCACCTGTGGAAGTAAAGTAAGGTTAGTGGACAGTCATTAAGAATTTTCGAAAAGTATTTGTGGGAGATTGTGTTCTTTGTGGAAGAAAAAAAAGGAGTTCTAAAACATTATCATAAGCGCGCTGGTTTAGGATCAATACTGGCTGGATTTTTACGATTAATTTCCTGATAGTGTTAGAAAACGTAATTTAATTTTTTTCTTGTATTATCTACCATGATATATTAAATTGCTGACATGATTTTTAATAGATTAAATATTTCTTAACGACCACTATATAATAAATATAAAAAAGCAAGAGAGCTGTGGTGGTCCAGTGGTAACGGCCATGACTTACAAGTCGTGGGTTGCAACCAAGGCAGGTATTTTGTGTAAAATATTTGTGGTGAAGGAAAACGGTGGAAACCGGCACGGCCTAGAACCACAAATTCAAAGACATGTGACATCCACCAATCCACACTGCGCCCGTGTGGTGGATTACGACCCATTTCGTCTCACAGAGAGGATGCCTGTGTCCCAACAGTGGGAACATTAAAAGGATGATGATATAATAAATATTCAAAATGTTATAAAACACTTTCGCCAACAACATATTTCAAATAAAAATAACCAACGTGAACATTACAACAACTAACTAACAATCATTGGCCCAAAACAATTGAAAGGACCATTTATCATAATTGTATAAACTTATTACTTCGCAGCGATAAATATTAACACATTATCCACCTAATTAGATTACAAAATCGATCGTCCGAATCGGTTCCGGTAGAACAGGTTTGCCCAAAAATCGAACCAGATAGTGAAAGCCGATTTAGGTAAAGCAAGTTTTTCTTCTGAGAGATACAGATCAAGTTTCTGTTATATAAGTATGTACTGTTATGTAAGGAGTGACACACATTCGAGAGTTCTCGACTACTCGATAGGTTACGAATAGTGTTGTGACTAGCGATCGGATTCTTTGCATGAGTTGTGCAAATATTTTTTTGCGGCTACTTCAATGTTTCGACTCTTTTTGTTCACTTTCATTGTTGTGTTCATTGTGAAAACTGAGGTTGTACAGTGATGAAACTTGTTGTCATATTATTTGAAATTAGTATTATAGGTTTCCAATCAGATAGAGACAGTGTCAACAAATAATTGGTTACGCCTTCCTCTAAGCCTATTATGATTTGTCTAAGTGGAGTACCCGATTGATGACGCTAACTGTACTAAAAAGGTTTAAATTTTGTAGAGAATACTTCTTAAGGATCATATTTAGAAATTATGTGCAACTGCAACAGTTACTAAATACACGAAGATTTTTATGAATGCGTACCCGTGCTTTATCACTAGCCGAATATTTATAATTATAAATTGACATTTTAGGATTGGCGTTTTTTTTGCAATTTAAATCCACTGTAATTGCCAAGGCCGTATTATATTAACATAAGAAGAAGTTTTAAATAGTATTATCGATTTTAAATATATAGCCACTTAATCCTTACATAATTTACGTATTTAATTAATAATTCAGTAAAATTACTGTAAGTCGATACATCTATTATAAATTTATGTGATATGACCTCATTAATTTCAAGATCATGACATTTTCATAAATTACAGGATCTAATCTTGACCTAGTTATACTCCTCATGTGTAGGAAAAATCACAAAGTTAATATTTGCTAAAGATTTATCCATATACAGATATCAATTAATTTTCCATGGCCTGACATACTAGTTAGTTTAGTTTAGTTTCGACGGGCTGTTTCCGCAACTCCACGACCAAGCGCGTATTTTGCAGTGATATATCTAGCTTTTCTATACTCGAGTCTACTTCTATTGTGGTTAATGAAATACTGCTGTAAACCATAAAACAATTCCAATATGTTCCTTTACTTATCAAAAGAAAAGACTTTTGTGAGCCAAATGATAACACTGTCGACGTGGCTGAATTTTGGTCAAAGTATATTAAATTTGGAATCAACGATATGACGAAGAAGAAAGATATATAAAATCTTATGAATTTTGTTGCCTAGTGAGTGGTAAGCACTACAAACTGTAACTACACCTCTGAATAAACGCTGCACCAATAAAAGTGTGTCACAAAGTGACCCAAGTAGCAGATATTATAAAACAGCCTCACACGACCCGGAGATCATGTAACGTGTAGGTAGGTACGACGCAATGGAAGTATTTAATTGCGTTCAAATCACCCGTGTGGGTGTACCTACCTATATACTAAAGAAATGTAATAGGTTGATGGAATAGTAATGGATGGACTGTCAATGAGAGAAACACTTTTTAAGAGATTAATCAACATGATTTTCTATCATTGAACTGACCCAAAAAAAAAATGTCTAGAGGACTCCTTTAAGAATCAGAGACTAATCTGTGTCCATCTTACAATCTTCTTCATATGTGAAGCTACAGAACATGTCTCTTTTTGGATTTTCATTAGCATAGGCCAAATATGGGTAATATATCCTCTTCTCCTCCTGGGATTTCAATAAGACCATTCATAGTCTTCAAAATTCTCTATCTAAATTCATGGACTTTGTAACACCTATTATAGCCAATCTATTACCCACTACACTTTCAACAAACAATCTAATACAAACCATCACCTATCGATCAATACACCAACAAAAGTTCGTACCATAATGTAACACATGATTATCGAGACGTACCCGAATGAACGCGCGTGACGCAAGAAGTGAAAGTCACTCGGGACTTACGACACCGGTGCATCGCGCTGATGCAGCAAGGGTCGAGATCACACTGACCTATGATGATACTGGTCTGATGTATGTGTTATGTGATGAGGAATATGTGTTAAAAGAATTATCTAATGCTGTAATCAATATACATGAGCTTAGATAAGAAATTGAAAAAGAGGAAAACGGTAATAGACGCAGAAATGCCTCTTAGGAGAAGAATTCTAATATACGAGTATATAAAAGGAAACCAAATACAATTGAAATAACTACTAATTTTTGTAATAAACAGAAGTAGGAATACAGTTATACAAGGAATCTTGAAAAACATGAAGTACAGAAGCTGAAGAAACAAGAGAAGAAGTCAATGAAACTCGTAATAAAAAGCTGAGAAAGAAAAATAACAGTCTTCATTTAGATGTTATAAAAGATCAAATCCAGTTACAAGAACATGAAACGGTTGTTCAACAAACAGATTACTTGAAGAATTATTTTAATAACGACAGATTATTAAGCACTTGTATTTATTACTATGATGGAGGCTGTTGCTAAGTCCGCTTTTATAAATACCATTAACATATTTAATGTAAAACAAGTAATGTTCAATACACGACAAGAATTTGCATTTAAGGAAGTATATATCGGGAGTAATTGTAGTCTCCATAAATTAACAACAGATGATCGAAGATAAACGAAAGTCTCTCAAGGAGCAAAAACATCTTGTATATGTTCAGACCCCAAGTTATTCTGAGACCTAACCCTGAATATTAATCATTTGTTATCCAATAAAAAGCGAAATATATTTAAAACACGGACGTGTCTGAGAATCACGTTTTTCCTCAGGTAGTGACAGGCATACGAAAATAACTTAAGACTTGTGGATAAAGACATTCCGTTAAACTGGTTTGACTTATATTTGCTCACTGGCTAAACAACCCATTCCATTAATTATGTCTTTGCTTTTCCGAGCAAATATGTAATATATTGTACCTTCAATCTTTTAAAAGGTTAATAAGACAAGTTAATATGTAAAATATGTGTTCACTTTTCTTCTTCTTCCTTATTAATATGTAGGATTAGGATTTCCTTATCAGACTTCGGATTCGCATGTTTTGATATTTGTAGTTTCGCAAAATCCTTACTGGAAACGAACATTAATTCTGTATGATTAACTATCTAAATAGGTACTTAATTATTCAAAGTAAATGTATTCTTATCTTTAACCTGTCATAATTAAGATATTGCAATTACGATAATCCACACAAACGTTTACGGCTGTCATACACTTATAATTTTTATTTTTATTATTAACTAATTTTAATGGAATAGGTAGTTTAGTTGTTGAAATATATATAAATAATAAGTTTATGGTAATATAAATAAAAATTACTACAAAATACTACTACTATTTCTGCTCAACTTTTTATTAAAACTCGATTTATTAAATATATAAGAATCTATTACTCCGTTACCACAATACAAGTTTACAAACAACACCAGCCAATAAATTTAAAATACAACTAAGTTTCAGTACAACAATATATTACAGTAACTTAAATCCATATACTCTCTCCGCAAGAAATATTACAAAAGCCGACTTTATTTGCGTAAATTTTAATATCATTGTGTCAACATGGTTTCACGCAATAGTTTGTGGTAACGAATGAACGTATTTTATTTTACGACAAAAAAATTCATAGCAAGTGAATGTCAATGTCGGATTACAGCAAAATCACTCGATTGTGAATGTGAACGCAATTTTCTTGTTTATTTTCATCAGCTTGTTATTACTTTATGGTTTTCTAAGTGAAACTTGTTGGAGTATTTCTTTGGCGTTTGGAAGGTTGACGTTATTGCTAATTTTCATAGTAGTTTTAACCCCTACTTACTAAATTTTTATTTAAAGCTGAGAATTTCTCAAACTCTACTTTAGCTTTGTTTTTAGCGAATTCATCAAACTTTAGCATTAGAGTTGACAAGTTTCTAATTAAGAACTGGAGACCATTAATTTTTTTATTCATTGAAGATATTAATATACGAGTAGGTCATAAGTTCTATAACTTACGTAACTGTTCGGTATCAAGCCAAGAGTTGATTATAATTTACTCTCAATTTAAATGATAATGTCTACCACCGATATCCATATTATTAACATTAAGACACTTCAAATAACGTGACCAAATTTTCCTACCACGTATATATATATTTCAAGGTCCTGGAAAACTGCCCTCATTCAGATAAGGAGAAATAACAATTAATACTGACATATAAACCTGATTGCAAGCCGCCATTACACACGAACGCTTTGCTAATTGATTGCACATATTTTATGAATGCAAGCGAGGCAACCTAACGGGCTATTACTGGGCAATTGAACCCGAAAGTACGTGGTGGGAATTTATTATTCATAGGAATATTTATTGCGAATTTATTCTAGTATCAGTGTTTCGGGATCAGCTCTATCTTGAGTGTTTGCTGTTTTTAGAAGATTTTACAAATGACGTGGTACTGTTTTATGTATTTCGTTTTGGTGGTGACAGCAAGTTCATGTACCTAATTTTTTATTAATGTTTTCTATATTACATGGATCACTCTCAAGTTATGAGCAAGCTTCGGTCCACGAAGATCTTGTCAATATCATACTTTTGTGACAATGTGCGATATATATCAAGAATATAATATTTTATATTATTTATGTATAATATTTTAATATACTTGACACACATTTTTATATAAGCTACAATCAATTTCACAAGTGATTTGAAATGAAATGTCATCACCAAGATGTAGATAACATTGATCGAAATATTCGAGCATAAAATTGATTGCTTTGTCAGAAATACATGTAATATTGATGTTCTGTATTGAAAGGAAAATTACATTCAGTAACAGGTCCAAGTAAATGAAGTACGTGCTCAAATATTTCAGCATTGGCAAATACTATTAACAAGGCAGATAGATATTTTTGCATTACAGGGATATCAATTTCTGACAACTGCCTCCTAAAACAATAATCAAAGGACTCAAAATCTCGAAGATTCAGGCTCTCTGACTGATAGAAAAAGAAGTCTCTAATCTGCCACAGCTTTCTCCATTGATATTTTGTTTGTCAAAAAAGTGATAGTGTGAACAGTTAGGGACATTATATACGTATAATTAGCCGGGTCACCAGCTGGTTGTATAATATTTTCGCAATAGTTACATAGCCATACTAAGTATTGTTGCGAGGTATATAACAAGAGACCTTAATTGCGTCGTGTCAAGCAAATGACAACATTTCTATTATATTAATAAAAACTATGGGTATGTGTGTCAACTGAACTGCACTGAAAGTATTGTTGTTAAAAATCTAATTATTATTGTTTCCAAAGGTTTATAAAAAGCTATTTAAAATAATAATTATTAAAAATGGAGTTGATAAAAAAGGTGCACTCGTTGATGTCTTTTATACTAACCAATATCGAAATATTTTAAATGAACTTTTTGTGTCAAATATTAACTAGGTACGTGGCTGGTTTTAGTTATGAAACCAGTCACACACTGACATTATATATTCACAAAACAATGGAATTATTAATCACAGCATGAATTATATTAATGAAAAACAAATGGAACCGCACCTTTTTTTAACAGTTTTGATAAAAATCGAGTCTATAAAAGCAATTTTTCCACATCAATAAATATGTTTTTCTTTCACAAAGAATACTTGACATGATAACATATTGTCACGAAATATTAATCTTATATCAAAGATACTTACTCGCTAGCGCGGTGACTGCTGTTAGTACGATGAACACTTTCATGATGGTGTTTTGATTACAAAATTATAAAAATTACAATTATAAAAAAAGTTTTTAATGACTAGATTGTGGTCCGACCCTTGTGGCGACCCTGGCGAGACTGACGAACTCGGCCGTCGCGCGCGCCTTTTCTTCGCCTGCGCACACGCTCGAACCGGTAAGACTTAGGCGTGATTTAATAAATTCTTCTATTAGTGAAACAATAATAATTTCTTATAACATTACGCGGTTGCATAGCCCCATCATCTGCTGATTATGTTAACTAGAATTCCGAAGAAACCCTAGGAATCCGAGGGATTACGAACCGTTGCAGCGATGGTGCAACAACCTCGAGCTTCTCTTCATTTGAAAAGTTTCCTTACTTGCTCTCTCAGACTGAAATGTCCTTGAAAACGTAAAACTTTTTCGCACCGTGCAGAATTCTAAAGAAGTCTACGAAATAGCACCTTAGTATGTGCATAAAATCGGGAAAGGACTGTATGCATGTCTAAATTCAAGGTCTCGACCAGATATTAAATATATTAACTAGACAGAATTATTTAGTATTCATGAAACGACATTTAGCTCTACGATGAGGAATTAAATTTTTATTAGGCAGACTCTATTACAGAAGCATATTTTTAAATTATGCTGCACCGATCTAGACAAAAATTGGTATGGAGATAGTTTGAGACCCTGGGAAGGACCTAGGATAGTTTTTATCCATGAAATCATCCTTAAAGGGGTGCAAAGAGGGGTGGAACTAATAATTTCTCAAGTAAAGCAGTAGCTATTGTGGTGTAAGATAAAATTGTTTGGTTGTAGGCGACAATTGGTGGAAGTGGGTTCTGACTGTGCTTTCTGAATCACGAAAATTCTTTCATAGCTATCTCTCTTTTTATTTCAGAAAAATGCACGGTCTCAGTACCTCGGTACGAAGCCAAGGGAAGAAGATAGTTATCAGATAACTTTCAACTATTCCTTCTACTTCCCTCCTCCCATCGTGTTCCTCATTATGAAGGACGTGATTCCCCGGTCTTCGTGGTAATAACTTCTCCTTGACCAATTTGCCAAGCGCCATCTATTTCTGTCTTTGGCGTCGTGGAGAATCTTGGTATTTAACGAAGAGCGGACTTGCCTACTACATAAACATGAAAATATGTGAGGATGGATAAATGGATGTTTCACGCAAAAACTACTGAACGGATTTTGATGAAACTTTACAGAAATATAGATTCGAAGCTTAACGAATCTGGTATAAATTTTGCATAGAAATAGATTATAATCTGGAATAGCACATAGGCTATTTTTTATCTCGCATTAATGTTCCGTTCCACAGAAGAGGCCTGTTTCCCAACAGTGGGAACGTTAAAATGTGTAATGATGTTGATGATTAACGTTTCCTCGGGATAATAAAACACTTTTCATGTGGGCGAAGCTACGGGCAGTAGCTAGTTACCAATTATTTGCCTGCCACACTAAAAGATATGTGAAATTAATTATGAATTCGCGTGTTAGATTCCGTCACATGCAGTTCGCAAACATTTGATATCACTCGTCAAGTCGAGTGTGTTGCAACTTGCAACTTCTCTGAATGATTGGCAAAAGTATAAAAGTTCTTTTTCCTTATTTCGTCCCTCATTTCACCTTCACTGCGTTATTTTCAGACTGAACTACGTCATTCATAAGATGTAAGTTAAGCTTGTTTCGTGTGAATGACTTGGGTCAGTGATCTTTGAATATATTTTTATGTCATTTGGAAACTGGATAGGGTGATTACAAGTCTTTTGTGAGTTTGTGGCATACGTAAGATCATCCCAGAGTTTCTCGAAGAAGTAAGCTGAACAACCTCGACTGAGAGAGATTAGAAATCCAAAAACTTTACGCTCTGTTGTCGTGCCTAAAAGCGCGACTG
Organism: Orthosia cruda; assembly: GCA_964057195.1. Lineage (NCBI taxonomy): Eukaryota > Metazoa > Arthropoda > Insecta > Lepidoptera > Noctuidae > Orthosia > Orthosia cruda. Next base: position 7,943,401 of record OZ059825.1, read on the forward strand.
ATTGACTTTTTATTTTTGTAAAAAATAAACTGTTAAATTCAGGATTTTTATTAAATCGAAACTATTGTACCAATCAAGTTTTATTTAATACAAAATTCTCAGGTACCTACGCCCAAATCCAATAATGAATCTATAAGTAGATTTACTTATTACAAATAAAGGATTTAGGATCGAAATTTGACATTACTTGCATGAACCTTATGTCAAAATCCTATCTCTATTAAGCATATCGACTGACAGATACGCTTTTGGTTTCAACCTAGCTTTAAGGTCTATCCACACATATCAGGGCCGTGCCCGGGACGGGAATCATTGAAGCTTCGTTACTGGCCCGTGCACAGCCCGGGCACGGACTTGTGTGAACGAGTTCATATAAAATGTACACCACGATATTTTTTTGAGCCCCTAACGGGACACGGTCCGTCCACGTCCCGGGCACTGCCCTGATATGTGTGGATAGACCTTTAGACAGCTGGCAAGTAAAATAATAACAGCTTTAGTAACACAGCATATTCTTGAAGTTCAGCTACTTCAGTGGTCAGCAACATATTCAAATAGTTAAGTATTTAAAACTTGCTGGTAGGTCAGAGGCTAACAACCTCTCACCAATTGAGCAATTATGAACAAGAAATAATTACTGCTTATTTTAGTTATGAAAGTTTTTGTGCTATTATATCTATCTGAAAATAAGGTCAAGTATATGCAAACACAAAAGTCTTTCTTTTTTATTGAATGTTGACAGCTGTCCGGCTGTCATTTCAAGATCTTTGACAGTTGTTACGAGTAGTCAGAAGCTTGAGATCTGACACCAGTCTAGCCAAGGGGTACCGTGTTACCCAGTAACTGGGTTGTGGAGGTCAGATAGTCAGTCGCTCCATGTAAAACACTGGTACTCAGCTGAATCCGGTTAGACTGGAAGCCGACCCCAACATAGTTGGGAAAAAGGCTAGGCAGATTGATTGCTGACTTGGCACTATATACCAGGTTGCGAACTTGACTGACTTGACCAAGAAAAGTGGATCAAGCCAAAAGGCAGTTGTCTTATATATACAATAGGGATGTTAACTGAAAAATTGTTTATTGTCCATCAGGTAGATTATTAAAAAATATTGGACACGTATTTTCCTTTTGACACATAAACATAAAGTGACGACGATATAATGCGATGAAATAATTATCGTGTGACGTCACGCCGTTAGTACACTTTATACTGATATAGTGACGTCACAAGCCCCCACTACTGATCTTTAATGCGCTTTATCTTTGTAAATTTTTATTGATTTGAAAAAAATACGTGTCCTATATTAATTGATAATCTCACTGACGACTAAATAATAGAATTATCATTTTTCTACCAAGTAAATATCTCTATTTCTTCATGTCATTGATACATAGCAATATAAAACTTTCATTTCTTATCTTCCAGATAATTTACCCGTAATTCGTTGTAAGAGAAACACTCTACTATCTGACTGTAGGCCTAGCTATATCTACCTACCTATAGGATTGTAACTATCAGAGATACTATATTATTATATACGTCAATAGAAACTTTCATTTATTATAGCAGTTAGATAAGTCTGTCTTTATGTAAATATGTCTATGTGCATAAGTTGTCAGACTGACTCAGGCTTTGTTCAATGCTTTATTGTTGTCTATGCGTAATCGTCGGTTACAAAATAAGCTATCGGAGCTATGTAGGTATAGGGCAACCCCAAGGGGTATAGTTGCCCTGATTGTAATTACTCTAGTTTCGCGGATGAATCGCATGCATTTCATTAATGTATCGAAAGTGTCTCCAACTACCACTAAGTTGACCGTATTTCATGTCTCTGTGCGATTGCTTGGGCAGACAAAAAGAGATCAAAGTTTTTGCGGGATAGATGTCTTGTTTCTCGGTGGCGCATCTAGCCTAAACGTAATTTACATGGATTTGATTATGTAGGATAGATGTCCCAAAATATAGAGGTCCGCAAGAATAACTAATAGTCTGGAAAATTAAAGATAATGTTATTTACTTTTAACCAAAGTACCGGCGCAGATATTGCCTGATCTTCTCGAAAGTAGGTAACGAATCCATATTTTGATGGAAAACTATTGGCTCTCTGGTTTCTTGACAATGCCAAAGCTTTGGCTAATGACTTCGATGAGGTTTCTAAGGTATTGGTGGGATGTACATATCTATATTTAAGATTACCTCAGAGAACTTACACCATCTACATTTTAGACTGTTTTAAACACGACCAATTTAAATGCACTATATCTAACCACCCAAAACCTTGTCAAAAGCCGACAAAGCACCTAGATGCAATACGTAGCGAATTACATTATTATTCAGATCGTTAACCATGTTTTATAGTACCCTGACATTGTTTAAACATAATGTAATTATTAAAATATTCACGTCGGTAGCTGCCACCTGTGACTTCTAACATGATCAATTAGTTCGTACCTTTGCTATTCATCGTGGAGGTCTGGACACGGAGGTCGACTACGTTTTAAGCTGATGGTTTTACAGGCATTTATCAGTAGTCGGTATTCAGTAAGCACCAGTTTGCTGAGATCACTCGATGATACCTATCAATGGATTCAATTTAATTACTAATTGATTATGAACCAAGGGGTTAGAGCTGTGTCTTTTGCACGAGTTTCCACACGCATTTGACATTCCAAATTCAAATCACTTTACTCCCTTGGGCTTTGCATACAACTGTACCTCTCTTAAGAGTTAATGTTTTACTTCACGTTGAGATTGCATGATATGTAATTGGACATTGTCGAGCAGGTGGTGTGAAAAATATCTTATAACTAAAAATAAATGTTGTGTCGAGAATGACTAGATACTGCGAGACAGGATATCCTAGTGCAGGATGTAGTGTCACATTCAATAATGTAACTTTTGTTATGAATAAAACTTGACTTTACTTTTAAATATCGACTGGATACTTCCGAGCAAACCGAAGTCGAAATAGATTCGTACCAAAAACAAATTTTCTTTTCACATTACGAGGGCAACCAAACTTGTGAGATTGCAGATCGCTTGATGTTATGCAATCTTTTAAGCCCATGTATATCTGCAACACCGGGGAAGCGGATGCATTGCCGATCTTTTTCTCTTCTTGAATTATTCATGTCGTAGTATATACGGAGACAAAGCAGACAAGGGGTTCTAAATAAGGTAAAATTCTATCAGATACAACGAACAAACATGACACTGATGGAATGTCGCTTTTTCTAGAGCTGAGTATATATTCCCACCACACTATTCCCAAAGCACTGCAACTCCTGAAAGCCAGAATCAACAGTGGCGACCACCAGAAAAGCGCCGAGGCTTTCTCATCTCCGAAAGGAGATGTACTTAGGGCTGTTTGTTGATGTTGAGTTGGGGCCGACGTTTAGTTGGGGCTATCTGTGAAGGAGACTGTTTGCCTGGGGACGACTGTGCGGCTAAGACCGAATGTTCGGCTAACACCGATAGTTCGGCTAAGGCTGTGGCCGTCCACCCGAGGCAGGACTACGAGGTGTGGAGTTGTGCCCTGCGACCCTTCTGAGCGACAGGCATTCCGTTTTAACTATTTGTTCTTTCACCCTCAATGTGAAAATTATGAAATAAATATTCCATTAATAAATTTAATCAGACAACTGCAACCAATTGCCCTATATTTTTATTGTGATGTGTTTCGGCGTGATTAGCAGAATAAACCACTTGTATATTGGGAACTTGCGCTTTATTTTCCCGTCCCGATCCTACGTTACATTAGCTCGACGAATTCCAGGAGAATGAATTTAACTGTCTTGGATCCCGCAACGAAATTAATCAGAAAAAACTATACTAGACTACTACTAGAGCCTATAGTTGCAAATTTGCCATATGTATTATTATTCACTGCTTAGTCTTCGCCAATATTACTTTGGGTCAACGCAACACGTGTCTTTTTTTCATTCTGCCCGGTCAATCTATCAATAGCTCACTCTACTGTAGCGGCTTAAAAAATACATAAAACCAAATCAATACAACATTATTCGTCGCAACACCTCGTACCACTTACGCCATACAGGAACATAATCAAAAATATTAAGTAAAACAAAAGAACTGGAGCACGTTTCGGCAAGTTAACTGTCCAATGGCCATTCAAAAATCAGTCACTTTGCTGATACGATACGCATTTCAATAGTTATGTACCCTAATTTATTGGAGTCATGCCGTGTGCGTGTGGCGAATAGTTTGTATAAAGGTGAATGTGATCGGGCAAGTTAAAAGAGAAAATCTGTGGAAAGAAGTAGAATTGTGTAAGGAATCTTAAGAGATTTGTAAGGAGAAAACTTTGTTTTATCATAGAGGATATTTTATAGAACTGACCGATGGAAAGTTCCAAAATCACATCAAACGTGTCCTTATTAAAAAAGCATATTATAAAATCAAGGACTACGTTGAAGATAAAAAATTTGGCTTTAGCTCCTTCTGCGCATGCGGCTTCCCTGGTAACTCATAAACGGCACAAATATGTGGATGTCTCTAACTATTCTCAATCTCATTTTTTCATATTTTTTTTTCTTCTTTTAATTGGATATTTTACAATAGTTCGCAATCATCTTTATCTAAGAATAGTTACAGCACTGATTACAACATTTGTGCCACATGTTAAATTTAGTCTTGTTACATTTTTTTTTTCCTTTGTATAGATTCCTTTACCGATTATTTTGTGAATGTGTGAACATTGTAGGCCTTCTAGATATTAGTTAACATTTGTTAACTTTTTTATATATTATATATTCTTTTTTTTTAGTTTCTTACGACGTATTGTCGGGCCTACGTTGTCCCCCCATAGTACTAATGCTGTAACATGGAAATATTGTAGAACCAAACCATTTTTTAAAAGAGTAACCATGGAGTTTCTTGCCGGTTCTTCTCCATAGGAAACGACCAACCCGAACCGTGCACCTTTTGTCGACGTTTTATAAGTGCCCATGTAGGCTTATGTGTAATAAAATAAAAATATTTTGATTTTGAGGTAGATACATATTATGACCGCGGCTCCGTTCGGGTCGCCTTATCGATAAGTTGGTAAGTGGGAAACTAAAACGTAACAAAATAATTTATATATAAGCAAATAAACAAACATACATAGATACTTGACCGGATTAGTGGTTCCCTTGTTGAAAGCGGACTAACAGACAGACAGAAATACACTGCCGCAACTACTGATGCCACTGATGTAAAGATGACGTGTCTCAATAACTACCTGATTGCCTATTGAGACATCACATCAATAGACTAGGTACTGCTATTTGATTATTTGATTTATATTATTTTTAGGTCAATGATTGCCAAACTTGCCTTTAAACCCAGAGCCTAGTTATCTAATAGCGCATACAAGAAATCGACATAATCATAATTAGCTACAATATCCTGTATAAAGCGTTGTGTCAATATATTGATTACAAAATCATTCAGTATAATACAAGGCGGAAGTAAAAAATATTTACCTAATATAATACCTAACTAAAAGGCATTACATAATAGGCTCTGTCTGACTGTAAGAACAATGCAGGCATATGTCCAAACATCTTTTGTGCCGTGCATTGCATGAAGTGTACATATATTTGTCCACTGCCAATCGGAAGGGTAAGATGACAATCACGATTTTCTTAATTTTTAATTTTTGTTTACTACTCTTGCAAGGCATTTTCCTTCAGTGGGAACGGTGACCTCATAGGCTAAATAAAATCATAATAATATAAACCAGGTTCAATGGAGCATTCAGGTTCAGGTTTAAGGGCTATGCTCGGAGTTTCCTTGCGTGATCGCATCAGAAATGAGGATATCCGCAGGAGAACCAAAGTTACCGACATAGCCCGAAGAATTGCGAAACTTAAATGGCAGTGGGCAGGGCACATTGCTCGCAGAACGGATGGCGATGGGAACGAAAAGTTCTGGAATGGCGATCGCGAATCGGAAGACGATGCGTTGGAAGGGGAGGCCTTCCAAGTTCCAACGCATCGTCTTCTACTACAAGGTGGACCGATGACCTGGTTAAATGCGAGACGCACGGGATCGGTCAATGTCTCGACGCCTGGAGGAGGTCTATGTCCAGCAGTGGACGTCTTTCGGTTGAAATGATGATGAGGATGTTAAACTAGGTTCAAGTGGTAGTGCCTTCAGTAGGTACTATCCAATATTGACCACACAAAATTTAACATAGCACGTTCTTCTCGGTATTGATCTTCTTTAAATATTGGAACAAAGGTGTTGTTTGTAGTCAAAACCAATTTTAACATGTTTACATCACTCATCCATCACTCCTTTGACGTCATTTCCATAACTTAACCCGTTCATCGACTAGTCTATTGATAGCTATTGCCGTCGAACCCCAAGCAAATCCTAATTAGAAACTTACACCCGAAAACCATTGACTATACTTACCGGGATCTTAGGTATTTAACTACTCTTACGCCTCACAAAAACAGACAGCGGATATACAATCAGCTACATAATCAGAATAGGCTGCGTTACGCGCAAACTTGCGCACAAAAACAGCTGCGGTGCGCGTGCGCACTTTCGCACAATCTCCTTCGACACACTCCTAGAAGATCGCGTGACCTCGCCTGCCAGATTGTCGCTATCGGCTTGTTCCAATCTGACGGAGATAATATTTTATCACTAACAGATTATTTGTGCTTGGGGCTACTAGACATAGGCTTGATCACCTTAGGGCAATTCGGTTGGTTCGCTGGCTGTCGCTGCCTAAGAGCAAAACTCTCACTTTTGCTGCTTGCTTTGATTTGACAAATGTCCTGTAGTATGATATTAATCAAACGACAGTCGGATTTAATTGGCAGGTAATTAGAGTGACGTGATACCTAGTAGGTAGACTGCGGATACAATTTTCCGAAAAGCGAGAAAGTTCATTCATTTACCGTCGTTATACAATGATGTCAATTCGAATCGCTTTCTATGATTAAGACCATGCTTTATTTAAATTACCTGCTGTGGCTGCTGTTTCATAGTAGCGTCACAGATAATATAATGTAGCGTTCATAGTCATGTCTGCTACTCTAGGTAGAACCTTCTGCAAACTGACTAATTCAAATCTATTCTGATAGCTTCATAACAACATAATTACATTATAACGATAAATATTAATATCTAAGCCAAATAGCTGTCCATCTAATAATTACTACGCTATTTCTCTTAAAAATTTACTTAACAGACACATAATTTACAATAGTAAACTTCGAACCGTATCAATGACACATTCTCGGTATAGATACCTACGGAACAAGCCCTGCCAACAATCCAGATCGATAATTTCATCAGAACTGAGAACAGCCTATTTGCATAAAGGAAACCGGTCGCGCGACAAGATCGCAAGATAGATCACAGACAATGAGAGTGACTGACAATAGTTTTAAGCTTTCACATTTTGTCTTTGATGCCACTACGTATCGTTCATAGACGTAGTGCAATCGTAAAATTAATTATATGTCAGTATTCGCGTAGGTATGGGTGTAGGCAGGGTATGTGCCCATCATAAGATTCCTGAGGCGAGATTATGAGTAAGTTTTGCCTGTAAGTTAAGGTGTGGAACATAATTGAATCGGTGTTGATGCAAAGCTGGGTGCGAATATTCATAAATGCCTATGTAGGTGAGTCATGTGCAAAGAAAAGCTGTGTTTAACAAACTTGAGAATTAAGTCATGTCGGTGGATTTGGTTGTTGATATGGTCTAGGTACGAGTCCGTGTTGAATTTCACTGGATAATAGATTAATAATATTGGCACTGTGCTAATTGGACAACCAGTTTCAACTATTTTCGAACCCACTAGCCGAGATTATAAGATTTCTTAGAATTAAGCAGCGATTATGGTCTAGGACCTATATATGATGCGAGAAGCACGGGACCGGTCAATGTGGTGACGCTTGGGGGAGGCCTATGTCCAGCAGCGGACGTCTTTCGGCTGATATGCTGATGTTGGTCTAGGTTTGAATATGCCCAAAGAAAAGGACATAATTTCTGAAATCTCCATGGCTTGCCAGAGAGCTAATTGGGGTAACTGTAATGATATAATATGTATGTACTATTAACATTAACATAACATCACGTCTGTATTCTGCTTAGGTTTGGGCAGAGGTGCACCTGTAGGTAGTACGTACTACTCCCACATTTCGCCAATTATGTTTAAGTCTTATGTAAAAGGGGCGAGTATATTACCATCTAACAGATCTAGACTCCGGGCAGCTACTGAGAAATTTCAGATGGAAAACTAAGAAAGGTACAGGCAAAAATAATATACATTTTCAGTAAAAAAAAACGAACTTTTTTCGTATTTTTCTCAGCAAACCCTTTCATTTGATACCCATATCATGGCAGTGCACAAAAATAACTAGTCCACCATCTTGGGCCGTCCGCCATATTGGATTTAGAATGACGTCACTTATCTAACCATGCATTGTCATCCAAACTAAACGTGTAGGTATGCAAAATTTAATCTTAATCGTTGGAGGATAACTGCTTTAATATTCAGTTGCAAGATTTGGCCCGAACACATCACATACATACATTGCAAGTTAATTAAAAGCTTGTAAAAACAGGGAATGTGTATTAATTAAATAGATTTTGAGAAAAACGCAGTTAAAAGTTTAGGTGTATGTAATTTTAATCCTTCTTTACCGGTATATGATGGACATTCTCGTTTTCGTTACAGCCATAAACAAAACGTCGTTTTGGTGACTCACGTTTACTTTTTAAAAAAATTGTGATTGTGAATAAAACTAGGTACCATAGATTTGCATGCCAAAAAAACTAGCATGGCCTGTTCTTTGCCTGTACTCTAATAACATGCCCAATAAATGCCAAAATTGAAGAAGAAAAATTGGTAGGTAGATAGGGTAGGCAGGTAGGTAGGGTAGGTAAGAAGGTAGGGTAGATATGTTGGTAAGGTAGATATAGGTAGGGTAGCTATGTAGATAGTGTAGGTAGAATAGGGTGGGTAAGGTAGGTTAGGGAAGATAGCGTAGGGTAGGCAGAGTAGGTATATATGTAGGGTAGGGTAGGTAGGTTAGGGTGGGTAGGGTAGATGGGTAGGGTAGGCAGTTGACGGGAGCAAAGCCGCGGGAACAGCGAGTTAATAAATAAATGTCCGCTTGTTTATCGCGAAAGAATTGTTCGCATGTCGCATATCGCACCGACCAAATCACGGAATTACCAAACAGAGATGAGTCTAAAGGCACGTTGCATAACCATGCACAGCATAGCGACGAAGTCAATTACCTAAAGGTCACAAAGCTACATAAGCGCAGGAGTAACGATAAAAATTAAACAAACATTGGCTTAACATTCTCTACTGTTGTTTTTATTGTGTATGTAGGTGGTAAAAGTTCTCTGTATAGCTGAAAAAGTTGTGAAACGGACACTTGAACTGAGAGGCTAAGACGTTGTTCTCGTTTCTGTACCGAATCTGTACAAATCTGCTGTGCGTGTATGCGCTCAGTAAAGAATCTGTACCGAAATGAGTCGGTCAGGAATTGTAAGGCTACAGATTCTTATTAGCAACAATTCGCATCTTGGCACCTTAGGAGTGAAAAATGGCGCTGTTGCACTCATTGATTGATTGTGCTTTTTACACGTACTCATAATGCCAGTTATATACTTATCTAGTTTTTGATCGCAAGTAAAACATCTAACGAATAAGAGATATTGGAAAATTGAAAAGATTTTTCTAAAGCTTTCGATTGCGTTTAGCATAAATCATGTCTCTTATAACTAAAAAGTTGTTTAGCTATGGTGTCGGTAACGCAGTAAAAAATATATATATCTGCATTACCGATTAATTTAGTTACTTCAGTGACAATTGAAAGAGATTTGAGAAAAGCCTGCCTGTTTTAATGACGGGTACCACAGGGTTCAGTGCCTGGTTCATAATAGTTTGGGATATTCTTAACCCAATAAGAAGTCTACATAGCTCAGAAATCAGGACTTCATCTAACTTAGTGTAGTCATAATTATTTAAATGGCAATAAAAAAAAATGGAATCATGTTAAAATGTTAAAAGTGATGTTAAAAAAATAAGTGTGCAAGGCAATTAGACTCGAGAAAGTGTGCATGACATGGACAAGGGACAAGGATGGGAAGATAATTTAAAACATTCATCATTTCTATAGTTCTTTTAAATATAAACAGACAAGATAACAGAATCTTAACCTTTTTATTAATCTAGCTCTTACAGAAGAATTATAATACACTACGCCTCTTCTGTCATCTCCACAAGTCTTAACGCGACTTCTTCCAACTGCTTATTCTTTATCAATAATTCACTATTCTTTTTCTTCACATATCTTAATTTTTCCTTCAAAATAAAAATGCTTTGCAGGTTTTGCCCCAACTTTTCCCTTTGGGTTTCATCTTTTCTGCGCTTCTTTGTTCGATGGCCATCTTTTATGTACCATATTCTGGTGTTCCCCTCTTTCCCTTTTTGCGTTGTAGTAATTTTGAACATGGCTTTCTCGTTGTATATGTTTGTGAACATTTGAAGGACGTCCATGTAAGTTTCCTTTGCAAGTGTTTCAATGTATTTGGGGAAGTGTGGCTGCGTCATATATTTGTCTATATTGTATTTATGTACGTATTCATGTTTTGTATATGTCTCACCTGATTTTCTATTAGAAACGTGCTGGATTATCTCTCCATCGAAATCTTGGTTCCCTATGTCCTGTGTGTAGCTGTAACAGATGTAAGGGGAAGTAAGTACTTAAGTAGTGATAGAGCGTGCAGCCCCGGATCTATCGAATCTTAATATAATATGTTTGAAAAACAAACTTTTCTAGCTTAAAGCTAACTTTTTAGTCATTTATAACAAAACTGCCTATGCGACGGACTTTGAGGAGCTAATAGATTCTCTCGCAGAAAAAAAAGGACACCATGTAAAGTTATAGTCTTTCCTGGTTATATTTATCTTTTCTGTGTTTCTGATTTATGTCACAAATGAAAGTTATTCATACGTCGTCTTTTTATAAGTGCCCATGTAGGCCTATGTGAAATAAAAAAGTTTGATTTTTTTGAACGAAAACGTTGGAACCAAAAACGCGACACCGTCGCCATACACATAATTAATCCCACGAGCCGTTTCTGCAGCACTGGTGCCACGATGGAACTCGTACTCGTAAATAACGCGATATTTCAAGTTTTCCATTTTGTAAACTGACTGGCGCAAAGAAAAACCAAAAGAAAAAAAAAAACAAATGAATTACGGTTTTCCAAACACAAAAGCATGAGTAATCTCTAAAGCTGTATAAATTTAAAATTGGAATTCCAAAAACCAAAGAGGAGATATTTGAGATCAAAGTGGCCAGTACGACAAAACGCCAATTTCATAGGTAAGAACCTAATATTTAAACAAATGGTCACAAAAATGCTACTCATTGGCAGTTTTAATAGTTTTTCTCAAATACTGAAAGGTTTACACTATCAAGGTTTTGCCCCGGTTCAAAAAAATCTAGATCCGGGGCTGAGAGCGTGTTACGAATATGTTGTTTTCAATACTATAGTTGTAACCAATTATTTTAAATTATATTATTTGGATTAGATTTAAGGAACAAGTAATTATTCGCAATTAATTAGAGTAAATATTTATAAAATTTATATAATTCTTACCTTGGAGTTACATCTTCACTGGTTTGAATTTCTTTATCTACACCATCTTTCAGCCCCGTGATCAAGTTATCATTCACAACAAAACCCGTAACATTTCCATCTTTCATATACACATCGAAAACCGGCAGTAACGAATGTGCAGTACTAGCGTTGCCACCCGCACTATCTGCTGTTTGGACAGCAACATCTTGTGCACTTTCTTCATTTATTTCATCATCTAAATATTCTACTTCATGATTATCTTCTCCGACATATTCGGTTGTATATTCAACATGATTTTCTTCTTCAACTGTATTGTCAAAATCAGTTATTTCTTCACCTGTATCCTGAGTATTCTCAAAATCAGTTATTTCTTCACCTGTATCCTGAGTATTCTCAAAATCAGTTAAAATTTCACTTTGGTCATTCACATCTTCTTGCGAAACAATTTGGTATTCAACATCTTCTTCTGTAGTTTCATCTTGATCTAAGTATTCTTCCACTAAGTTCTGAGTTTCGTCAATATCATCAGTGACGACCGTTTCGTAAGCAATATTATCAATGTTAGTTTCATCAATTTCATTAGCTTCAATTTCGTTAGCACCAACTTCATTAGCTTCAACTTCGTTAGCTTGGGCATCATTCATGATTTCGACGAGTTCATTAGTAATTTCATGATTATTGTCAACACAGTACTCTATTGTGTAGTTCAAATTGCCGATATCATTTTGAGCCAGTAGTATTTCGTCTAAACTTTCTACTGTTTGTATGCGCACAGATTCTTCAACGGGTTCAGGTTTTAATGCAGTCCTGAAAATAATTGTCAAGAATAAGTAACTATACTTCTAGAAGAAAACACAATATTTTATAAAAACACAATAATTATAATACCTATTAAAGTTATTAAATTAATATTAATTGAGTATGAAGAGGTATGATTTACCTATTAGGCAATACAGGAACACACTGATCTGCAATCCATGGGTTTTTTTGTATTTCACATTTAATTGATTCTTGTAAATGCTTGACACTCTGCAATGTTTCATTGTTGTAATTATTTTCTGTAGGTTCTCTGTTCCCTTTAATTCTTTTAGAATCTTCAGAAAACATTGCTTCTTCATTTGGTTTTGATCCTGTGAGTTTGTAATCAAGTTTTATTTTAATATGCCGTTTATTTTCTTTTAAAAATGTGTTACTTACTTTATTCCATGATATTACTTACGTCTTTTCAAAGGCGAAGTTTTGTTTGGTCTTGCACTTTCCGCGGTTTGAATTGTCCGCTTGAACTTTTTCTTAGTTGCTTCGACAAAACCATCATCAGCATCTGTGATAAATATAAGAATTGGTTTTATAATACAATATTGCACACTCATGTTTTTTACTCCTTCTTCTTCATTCAATCTGTGCTAGGATGTTCAGCAATGATGATTAAAAAACTTGCATGGTGAACTGGAGACACTGCCATGGATACACTACAATGGAGTTTTTTGTGCATTCTTCTCCATAACAAGCTACTTTTCCGGATGCACGGTAGAATCAACATTTATTACTTGTAAATTTTAATTTGTGTTCAAAAGTAAGTTTGATGTTCAAAAGTGCCGCTTATTGGCCTAGTCACAGATAATATAATACTAGCATACAGATGCCTCATCCCATACAAAGAAACCGTGCCGACGTAACTAGCGTTTTTCATCTGATTAATCTTGTTATTTTTTGTACATCGAACGCGTTCGGTTCTGTTTCACGGTGATAGATAGATGGTGTTAGCAGTGACTTGCAAGTAAAAGGGTTTACTAAGTTCGTGAATATTTTTTTCTTTAAATACAGTGAAGGTTCGTTTTATAGTATTTATTGCCACGTTTTTACAGTTTTTTTTGCACCAAAATGTGTTACAATGCAAATTTTAACAATCGAGTGGAATGCCTCATAAATTTAAAAATGCGCCATCTATTGGCATCAATTCTAAATGATCCGTTAAAATAATCTTTGAAATGTGTATGAAGACCCCAATATTTCATAATTTTGTACTTAGGAGAGTTGATTAAACAAGAACATACAATTTTTATGTTCAATTCCAGAAAATGTGAATTTTACACACATTCAATAACAGATACGTGCATATCGCGACATCTAGTGAGATTTATTTGAAGCAAATTTTCTTTGTTAGCAATGAGACCCCGTGGCCTAGTTGAATAAATATATTTGACTATGACTTTGACTTTGCCCATCTGATATCTAAGTATTAAGGAAGTAATAATCACATTTCGTCCTATAACACATTGATTTAAGAAGAAGTAAAAAAGGAGCTATTAATAAAAAGAATACACAATGTAGGTTCACAAAACACTTACGATCTTGCATCTGCTCAGCCTGTTCATCTCCATTTTCATCATCATTGTTGCTATACATTTCATCAACAACTACAAATAATGATAAAAAATTGTTATAGGCATATATTATTAAAAAGTTTCATTGTTTTTTAACATATTGTACATAATAAAGCTTTCATAATGGGACTTTTTCTACTACCTTGTCTATTATGTAACACATCGCCTAAGAAATTAGTTTAGAAATATGAAAATTTAGAAAATATAAAAATATTAACAAAATTACATAAGTAATAACAGTTACGAAATGATTTTTGTATGGATCATTTTGTAACTGACAGAGTGATACTGAACCTGTAACCTCTGTATATAGTCTGTGGTTAGAAGTCTTAACGTTTCTAATAAATTGTTGTTGGAACTTATTTGCATTTAATTAAGTAAGCTCATCAGTGGTAGTAGAAAAAGAATTGTTCGTGTCTCGCATAGAAAGGCTTTATTTTAACACTTGCATGTAGCTTTGGCTTAAATTGGCTACATCGCTCGTGTTAAAATCTTGACCTTTTAAGCTCGACACGAAATGTACTATTTTGTTTACTAACTCAAAAGATGTGATTGCCCTGTTAAAATACACAAAACGCTGCCAGTTCTAACAGTCAACTCACTGTTCAAGTTAAAGTGATATTGTACATAAAAGTTTGTTTTTTTGTTTAGTTACTTTACTAAAGTGAGCCTTATAAAGTAACAATAAATTGGTAGTCAAAAACAATTAGTATTTTTTTACAAAAAAAGTGATTAAAATTATTCATCTACCCACATTTTCTAATAATCATAAACGTTAAGTTGTGACACTAGTCCATTTTGCCAAGCAATTTTCACCTATGCTATCAGTTATATTAAACAAATTAGTTGCCTACCTGATATTTTTTGGTTCAACAACATCAATCTTTGCTCACTGATGTGTCTTTCTACCTCTCTGCTCTTCAAATTCTTCTCTAAAGCATAGAAAAAGGGACGGCTCATAGTGAATCCGGTTTCCATTTCTACATATGCTCTGATTTTCATAATATCCACTTTGAGTTGCAGAAAGTCCTTTATCTGTAAATCAAGTTTTAATCATTTTCTGTTCCTAATTGGAATTAACTGTATGTAGAGTAGCAATCCAGTGACCCCTGATCAGCCTTTGCCAATTTAACAGCTGCTCTATTCCAATCCAAGGCTATAAATCTGATGTTTGCCTGAATAAAACTTTTATGTACAATCAGATAGAAATAGTTCCTGGATCAACATACATTAGCCTTAAAACTCATGCAAACAGTCGCGACGCGACAATACGACGACCTTTAGATATAGGTTTTTTACAAATACATAATGTAGTTGTGAAACACTCAATAATTCTTCATACAACAATAGGGATGTTTCGTGGGTAAAAAAATTATAATTCTGTTTAGTCTTTAGTCTAATATTATTTGATAATACACACAGAGTGAGATAATGAAATAATATTAGACCCAATTTTTTTGCTTTATCAAATAAATAGAAACTGACAATAATAAAGCGCATCAAAGTTCAGGAGTGGGGGCTTGTGACGTTACTTTGTCAGTAAAGTGTACCACACCGTGATGTCACCAGTGGTCTCGAACTAACCGATTTTTCGGTATATCTCGGTAGGAATACCGAAAAATCGGTAGGTCCTGTTTCTTCCAAAATACCGAAATGATTGCTTAAGATTTTTGAGAATACAAGCAAGTTCGCCCAATTTTCTTAGTTACCGATTTTACATTTTTGGAACAAAAACTTTGAAGAAATCGATACAGAGTGGCGTGTTTTGAGAAACTTTGAACAAATCTAACTATTTTCTGATGATATGTATGTAAATTATTTCTTACAAATAAAACAGTAGTGTAAGTTGTTTTGTACTTTATCTCACTATAATGTGCCCACGAATATGAAGGAATCTGGAACTGGGGAAACATCAGTTTATTATAACGTGGTGATGGCACTAAAATACTTCCATTGATGTCTCTTTTCGTTTTTACCATGTTATCACTGCCCCATTCCTCAGGCAATGTTGAGCGCATATTCTCACATATTAATCTATGATAATGAAAACAAAACAGCGAAATAGGCTGTCTTCTGAATGTATCACAGCTTTATTACATACAAAACGATTAATAAATGATGTGAGTTGTTATAATTTTGAAAGTAGTTCTAACATGACTGTTAGTATGACTAAAGAATATTGGTATGATCATGACTGTTAGTATGACTAAAGAATATTGGTATGATCCTAATAAGGTCTAAAAATGTAAGTGTGATAATTGATTATACAAAGTTGTTGTTGTGTTGTATCTGTCAAGTTTGTGTTCTTATGTTCCTAATAATTAACAAAGTTAATTTTTGTTATTAAAATAAATGTGAACTTAAATTATACTTAGCTGTTTTTATCTACCGATTTTGGGTACGACTCTACCGATATTTTAGGGCAGCTCTACCAATTTCGGTTTTTGACGTTCGAGAACAGAGAACGTCACACCATATTTCAACGCACTGTATCGTCGTAATTTTATTTTTACGAGGCAAAAGAAAAAGTAAGTGTCCTATATTTTTAGATTATATACCTGACGGACTAAATAGAAATTTTTTGTCAACTACCCTATTACTACGAAAATTTGTTGTCGCATTGTCGCGTCGCACATTTCTGCTTGTAAATTTTTAAATCAATTACCTCTTCTTTGACATACGGTGGTAATCGCCGGCCGTGTTGCAGTTTATAAAACTCTTGTAAAGACAATTCATGATCATGATGATTACAAACATAGACAACGGTCAGCTCATCCTCATTGGGTAGATGCCTTAATTTTATTTTGCACGGGCAATCAGTCTTCATATTATTGTTTCTGAAAAAGTTCAACATTAAGATGACATGCTTATTGTAAGATGTTAGCTGGTTTAGCCTTTACCCAGTCCAAAGAAGTGGATAACCAATTAACCACAGACATACAAAACTCCTCATCTGTATGAAATCCAAGTGTGCCACTTTTTCTTTTTAGAAAATAGTTTTGTGATTTTACAGATCAATACAGCATAATATTAATTAGGTTTTTCAACAGACTAAAACACGAAAATACCTTAAAATAATTTTAGGCACAACTATGGGCTATAACCCCCTCAGTAATCATCTTTTTAACATAGGCATCACAGACAGCCCCCTTTGCAGTGGCTGCTTTAACGTCGAAGAATCAGCAGCCCACATCAACCTGGAATGCGAGGCTGTGGCTTCTCAACGTGAAGAAATCCTCGGAACAGTGAGGTCGCTCCGCGAAGTGAAGCCTGTGAAGCCCCCAGGAAGCTTCTGGGCGGAGCTAGGCTGTCTAAATTAGCCAGAACCATGTACAACGGACCAAA
Source organism: Orthosia cruda (assembly GCA_964057195.1). Lineage (NCBI taxonomy): Eukaryota > Metazoa > Arthropoda > Insecta > Lepidoptera > Noctuidae > Orthosia > Orthosia cruda. Next base: position 7,960,763 of record OZ059825.1, read on the forward strand.
TGGGTTTATAAGTGCGAAAAAGGGAATCCCTATTGTCATCTTCACCATCGGTTTTTCAATCGACTTCAAAACAAAGGAGGTTATCAATTCAATATGTAAGTTTGTAATTCTAGATTTAGGTTGATGTCCGACATATTCGCGAGCTGGCTGGCCAAAACCAAATGTATCCTCCGCCTGCACAGCATGATTTTCTCCTTGTTTACGTCTTTTTAGTTCGCTTTTTAAGCAGTCTAGCTTTTTGATTTGTTGAATTATTATTTTTTATTTATAACTTTTTAGTAAATTTTTCTTCGAATTAGATACATTAAAACATATAAGTGTTATATATTTTTGAAATAAAACCCCACACGATGGGTATTGAAGAAAAAAGAAATTTGGTTTCCCACAATATGGCGCCCAATATCCGCTATTTTATATTTTCCAATTTTAATGTAGCCAGTGATACCCGCGCCGCGGGGCTAAGACGAATCAATTGACGTAAGAACCATCAAAATCGGCCAACGCGTTTGGTCTCTAGAACACCACATAGGAACAAACATACATATGTACATACATACATTCATACATACATAGACTGATAAACACATTACCCTCCTTCGGCAGTCGGGTAAAAAGTAGCGCTCCTAACACTAGGTTATTTTAAACAATGGGAATAACAAACCTCTTTCTCAAACCTTTCTTCTTATACTTCTCCTTATTCCTCAAATAAACACAATTGTATGTATAAGTTTCAAGACCTGTGTTAGGTTTACGTGAATCAGAACATCTATAGTAAAAGCACCATCTCTTGGCATTCTCATTCAAGTATTGTACAAATTCATCATGAGAAGCGAATTTGTCACCGGGCTTCACAAGTTTGTCATCTCTGTGCAAGAAAAAATCTTTGTGGTCAGATCCGGAACAGTATTCGCTGTAAGGCAGGTACACAAGCGCTGAAAATGAAACAAATCAGTATTATGTAACATGTTTTTTTTTTCTATATTTATAGTAAAACAAAATTAAAAAGTAAATAACTTTTATTTACAACTTTTTAATTACCACACTTTTTCGAATTACAAATAAACATATAGGTGAGTGGTATATATTTTTGTAATCAAAATCAGTCCAAAATTCGGGATGTTTTTTTTTACATCACTTATCTAAGTACACATTGGCGGTCAAGATGTATCTAACATCTAACAATGTCTTAATTATATAAATTCATATAGTTGTTTAAAAGATATGAGATAATTAGCAAGAATAGTTGTTGTACCAACTTTAAACCGTTATAATATTCCTAAACCATTATTTAAAATGAAAAAAGGTTTAAGGAATATGATTTTTAAATACCTATCCAAAAATACCCTCCCTTGCTTGTCTAAGTTTGCCGTCTTTTTTTTTTCATTTCAACTATACGGGGTCTGGTGGTGGCTTTGGTGAACTTTGATTAGTGTCATTTCTTAGTAACAATTGCAAGTTTAAGACAAATCGATTGACTTAAGAATCATCAAAATCGGCCCACACGTTTGGTCTCTAGACTGCCACACAGGAACAAACATACATACATATACTGATAAACAGATTACCCTCCTTCGGCAGTAAGGTAAAAATATCTACTTATTCTGTAATTTCATTGTGAGGTATTTTTATATTTATCTATATCAGCATTATTTTGAAGGAAATGAACACATTTAATTTAATTAATAGACATTAGGTTTACCTTTTTTGGACAATTTATTTGTACCTTCACTTCTAACAGTCATTCCACTATTAGAACTCCCTGATAAATCTAAATACCTGAAAATGAAAAATCATCTTATTAGACCAGTATGTGCAAGTACATGAAAAGTAAGTAATGTTGAAGAAATAAACTAGAAATAGCAGGTATTGTATATATTTATTATAATCAAATGAGAACAGTACAGTATTTAAAGTAAGAAAAAATATATGAGTACAGAACCATAACTTTTTGCACACCAAATAGGTAGTATGAAAATACAACAAGTAAACATTATAATTTCACAATCAATATAATCAGGGATTCAAGGTTGTCTTATGTGATAAAAAAAAACTGTTAGCGGAGCCCTATCTTATATAATAAATCTGTAAGAGTACAAATTTTGTAAGAGTAGTCTATCTTCATTGGACAACTTTGGGTAGTCACTGGATATGACTATATTGGGCTATACATCAATCTAATTTCGCCTCCTGCTTGAAATAATTGAAATAAGTCTGCCCTATTCATAGTATACAAGCAAAAGCAGAAAGGTGTGGAGCAGTTGTAAACTTTGCTTGCCCTCAAAAGAAAAGGTGTGAATTTAAGTATATATCTACTTTAAATGTACTCTATTATCGGAATAAATGCACAGTAACAATTACCTAACCAAAGGTTTCTCAAGGATAACATGATTCTGAGAAACTTGATAATTCTCTGCCATAATTTCCACATTCATCGCCACACTGTCTGCAGGATCATCCAAATAACAATGATCTTGAGTAAAATGTTTATCAAATCCCATTATTCTGTAAAATAAATACTGTTTCAAGAGTACATCAAGATGTTTCATACTTCTCCCATCAGAAAAGTAATACCAGTGGAGGTCGCAAAACAAGTAATGATTTTAAAAACAGTTCAGTAAAAACACTTAATGGAATTAAAATTCTTACATATTAGAAAAATATTAGTAAAAATAAATAACAAAAACTTGTGGTCACGTTTGAAAGGTTACATTTTGAGTAGCTTCAGAGATAAAAACGTTAAGTTGTTTCGGACAAAAGAGTTTACCTAAACGCAGTTAATTCATGAACCTAAGTTTTTTGCATTTAGAAATACATCTAGAAATAAAATAAAAAGTGTATGATTATAAAGTACACAATCACAATGTTTTCTTTCACGCACTTTTTCCTTTCATTTCATGGGGACATCGATATTTTTTTTGACGTAACAGACATTTTGACATTTGCGTGACACAATATGGTATAGATTAAAAAGGCTAAGCGAGTGATCTCAGCAATTTATAAATCGAATCATTGCAGATCTAGCAAAATCACTGACCTCTAACATACAAGTACGCTGGATTTCATATTATCGATGACTAAATGAAGACATTTGATTTTCGCCGTCAACGTGAGCGTCCATGGAACTATTAACAGAGATGGGACACAGCCTTCGGTAAAAAAACACTGCTATGGACTTTATCGATCGTGAGAATACGTCAGAGAAAAAAAAAAGGTTAACTGAAAAATATTTTCAGTCAGATTGCAAGCTATAAACAAGTGGATAGCGTGCTAGTAAAGTTATAGCGCATTACTGTCGGATCAGTTAGATTTAAATATGGGGATAGGCTAACAATTTATCCATAAAACTAGTATATTTGAGCAAGTAGGTATCTCCTCGCTCAAGTACACTAGTTATTTAATACTTACAATAGTTCGGATTCACTCAGTTGCCGCCCATCGGATTCGTGAAGGGAACATCATTCATACCAAAGATTACTATTATATACTGATTCATACAAGTATTTGCGTACGAATGAGATGGATAATAATTTACAAATATATTGAGAAAGTGCAAATAAGAGTGATATCGCATTCCAACGAGGTGAAGACTTATATCAGATTTCAACTCTGTTTCAGATGCAGATATAAATTGTTTGACTTCAAAACATTTGTTAATAAAATTATATTCTTATTATTATTAATTATAATTATCATTATATTATTCCAGAATTAATTCCAGGCACAGGAACCTGGTGATTGGTACAAGAAGAGAGAGGCCTGTGCTCAGCAGTGGGCGAAGTCGGGCTTGGATGATCATGATGATGATTAATTTATAATTTTTATGTAATTTAGAATTACACATTGCTTTTGAACATATTATTACTGAATAATAGGCATTCATATAACATTCATCACCCAATGAGATGTTTAGTTGCAACATACTACTAGAAGTCCATACAGTAGATGAGTGATACGCCTTGCCAAGTCTACTATTTTGATAATAGTGTAATTTAAAAATATTACTAATAGGTAGGTACTGTTATAATAATTAGTTACAATATTAAAATATTTCCAGGCGAATATATTAATATTTCCTAATCTTGAGAACTATCGGTATTAACCTATCTCTAAATGTGTAAATTTTATTTCCTGAGACGCACGAGCGGGGCGCTTTGAAACAGCACAAAAATCAACTGTCATTTCATATAGGTATAGTCCAGCGTACTTGTATAATAGAGGTCAGTGATCAAAATCTTAAAGTATAGTGTGGTCGTGGCGCATGAGCCACCAATCAAACGACACTGTCCCAGCCCAGCCTACGTCATAACGCAACGTGTTTTGTAGCCAATCAACTGCGTCAGAAGGCGCCACAACACGCCACGCCACATAAGTGTGGTTCTCAGTGGTGCCAACTTAGGGTAATTTACCCTAGATTTAGAGTAAAGTTGAGTCAACAGGGTAATTTTTAGGGTACAAAATCGGTGAGGGTAATTTTAGGGTAAGTTTTTTGCTGATGCTATAATAGAATTTATAACTTATTTGATTAAAAAATTATGATGAAATGGGCTGTAGTTTAAATATTTTCCTTGAACCCGCAATCTCTCAAAACTTCTTTCTCGATACGCCTATTATAGCCTCAATGATAGTCAAGCACTTGTTATAAATAGGATCTTTGGAAAACACCAGATTTATTTAGTTTCAAATATCCTTATAGTAAAATTTGAATGTAATTAAAAGTGTTATGATTGTATTGGCTCGTCTTGTATATGATCTTGCATGAATTGTAAGAAATATAAAAAGTACCGAGGGAAAACAAATTTAAAAATTTAGGGTAATTTTTTCATTTATCTTAAAATCTAGGGTAAATTAGGATCAGACTTGGGGTAAAACAAAAACAAGACCTGGCAACACTGGTGGTTCTGACTTTACTCTTAACCAAACTGGATATGAAGGAGATGTAGTAGCCAGGTTTGAAGCCACGCCTGCCACTGCCACCAGAGCTGTGCGACGATGCGAGTGACGAGTTTTGGATGTTGAATTTTTAAAGATGGACGACAAGTTCGTCAATATAGAATGCTTGAGTGAGTTCGTCCCAAACTAACGTCCAGTTTCAATAAAGATGGAATGGGCAATAAATCTATAAAAGTCGAATCGGTAGGTAGGTATTTCTCTAAAATCATTCTACTGTTTAAACCGTTAAGTGATTATAATTTTTGATTTTAGAATCAACTAAAATGCCCATTGTTTGCCATAATCCAGTACTTATTTAAAAGCAGGAACATGTTCAGTAAAATGATTTTTCTAAGAAATCTACAAATTCATCTTTTTAGCCGAAACACTGAGTTCTAACAAAAACCGGTTAAGTGCGAGTTGGACTCGCGCATGAAGGGTTCTGTACCATTATCGCAAAAAACAGCAAAAAAATCACGCTTGTTGTATGAGAGCCCTACTTAAGGGCCTACATACGCTTTAGTGCCGTATAACGGTAACTTTCTAAAGCATACTCCTTAGAAACGGCTAGGTTAAAAAGGATCGAAAAAAAAAAAAAAAATTGATTCATGTACATAATTTGGAACACAAGGTTTTTTCGTGTAACTAATAGTTTTGCTTTAAAAAAATAATTAACAAGACGATATTTTTCGCAACTTTTGGAAACTCCTCCAAAACGACTTGGATGTTAAAAAATATTTTTATACAGAAAAATTGATGGCTGGAATTACTTCATACCTAACATAGCATATGTAAATCAAATAATATTTTGCAAACAAAACTGTTCAAAAGGAGGTTCAATTTTGATATTTTGGCACCGAGCGGGCGCACGGCCAGTACTGCGTTACATTGGGGCGTATATATCACCTTAAATATTTATTTCACTGTGTTGTTAGTATTTGTTGTTAAAGCGGCAAACGAAATACATCATCTGTGAAAATTTCAACTGTCTAGCTATCACGGTGCATGAGCTACAGCCTGGTGACAGACGGACAGAGAGATAGACGGATCGCGGAGTCTTAGTAATAGGGTCCCGCTTTTACCCTTTGGGTACGGAACCCTAAAAAAGACCTTTCATTAAATTGATACCCGTTAAATTTGTTGTGATAAGAACTCGTCACACTAGTCACATAGACTAATATATAATATATTGAGTCGCTTTCCCAACTCGTCCGACCACAGACATTAAAGTTAGATTTATAAAATTATAAACTGAATAAGTACCCGATACAACACGAGGTCAGACCAACTGGATATAAGTGCGATCTGCTAAAACCACCGGCACCTTTGGGTATGCAGACGACAGCACTATTACTAAGGGATCCGACGCACGGGCTCCTGGGCCTCAGACCCGGTATCCCCGGGAGGCCATGGTTGAGCGCTTGAACCTATCCTTGAAGGCAGTCTCCGAATGGGGCGATGCCAGTGATACTAAGACCCAGGCGAGTATTTTTTTCACGCAAAAAGGTGGCCATTCCACCCAACTTCTTGCCGAGGCGTGACCTTTCCGATAACGGACCATCTTGCTTGAGATTCTTGGCGTTACTTTAATATCGCCCCTTAAATTTGGTCCATACATTGAGGCAAACGGCCAGCTGGCTGCCAAAAAGTTGGGGATCCTTGCGAAGGTGAGACGGCACTTCACGCCAGAACAGCTGCTGTATCAAGCACAAGTTCGATCATGCATGGAGTACTGATCTCATCTAGGCCAGATCTGCCAAATACCAGCTTGATGCACTTGAGTCGATAGAAAAACAGGCCAAGAGGCTGATTGGCAATGAGACACTGGTCAAGGCAAGGCTCCAAAACCTTGAACATCGTCGGCGAGTTGCCAGCCTGTCGGTTTTTTATCGGTTACATTTCGGGGAGTGAGCGATGGCTGCTATGGCATTTCGGGGATTGCTATTTGATTCTGCCTAGTTCATTCCATCATCGAGCTACAAGACGTACCTACGGCGATGCGATATTTTGTTCCGGTTCATGGTGCTATTGGTCGATTCACATGGTGGTGGCCTGTGAACTATCATTATGGTCTCGTCCCGAGATAACTGTAAAGGAGACCTTGACGGTCTAGTGGCTATCATCAGCGGGAAATCGTCACGATGACACGGCTGACACGCCCCACGGCTTTTACTCGGGGATCTTAACGCCAAATCTGCGGCCTGAGGATCCCCAGTTGCGGTTAGGTACTGCTCGCAGAGTTGGAGGATTCGGCTATCACGACGAGGCCGACATAAAACAGGGTTCTGCCAAAACGTGTGTTCGGCACTGGGGTGGGTCAATGGAGACACTAACGGACCACCGATACATACCTTTTGACGTCTCCACCCAGACCGCTGGTGACCGTAGCCAATCAGTCCCACATATAGACGGTCTACGCTGGCTGCTTAAGCGCATTGGCAGGGAAACTCTCGAGAAGGCTGCTGTCTTTAAGGCCTGGATCTGGGAGTCGGCGACAGACGGTCACATCGAGGTCGAGGTGACGCAGTAGTTCAATGATGCAGCCATGCTTCACGTCCACGCACAGTTCACAAGTTGCCTTTTGTACTGATGGTCTGCAGAGAACGAGCAGCAACGTGTCACATGCGTGGCTGCTAGACGCCACACAAAACCTGAGGCACTCTCACTAGATGGGAATACGCACGGGGTGCGGCAAGTATTTGTGGCAGCGCCGGCAAAGCCTGCCGTACTTAGAACATGAGAAGGTAGGTACCGACACAGGTTGCGTCCCACACTAGAAGTCTACCAGGCAAGGAGAGGCAGCTGCCCCCTCTAGAGATTCTAAAAAAGTTGCCAAATGTAAAGCAACCAAAACTTTGACTTAACTTGCTTGATCGATCATTCCCGTACTTCGAGTTTCGACGTACGGGAATGATTTTCAATTCACTATTATATGTTGCGTGTTTTTGATGAAACTAAACAAAAACGCAAAACGCAAAATGGTCGTTCACTATAATGCGGGTAGTGACGGACTAAACAATTTATGTGTCAAAGAAATACTTACTCCTGGGCCATCGGCTGGCAACGCCTTGCTTCACGACAACGTCATGCCATCTAGTTTTTTATTATATTTCATAAAATAAGATACTTACAAAAAAATATTTTTTAATAAAATAAAAACATTTTTGTAAATAAAAAAACTTTTTGCAAAAAAATACTACCGACTTCCAAATACAGAACTACAAAGTGAAAAATAACTTAATTTTTTGAAGTCGGTGTCTTTCGTAGGTACCATTTTTTTGCGTTATGGACACCGACTTCAAAAAATTAAGTTATTTTTCACTTTGTAGTTCTGTATTTGGAAGTCGGTAGTATTTTTTTGCAAAAAGTTTTTTTATTTTTCACTTTCTAGTTGTACGTACCTAATAGGCAAGTTAGTAAGGGAACTATTTCGCCAGAATAGATTTCATGAAACTTGAACATAACCGGTGAAATGAGAGGTCTGCTTACCCCTTAAGAGCGAACTGGCGTGATGTTATGTTATGAAATGTTATAATCAACAAACATACATGCGATTGCAGCAATCCCGAGAGATTTGCCGTTATTTATTGAAGAGTTCTGTTGTATATCTCCGAAGTTCTTCATCAGATCTTCACCAAACTACTCTGGGACCAATTTCGGAACATACTTTTTCAAACAAAAAAAGAATTTTCAAAATTGATCCACAATTGACGGAGTAATCGGTGAACAAACACAAAAAAACAAAAAAAAAAAACAAACTTGAAGTCGAACATAGAACCTCCTCCTTTTTGGGAAGTCGGTTAAAAATAAAGCCTACTTCCAAATATAAAAACTAGAAAGTGAAAAATAACTTCAATTTCGGGGTTCCTGTTTACGTTCCTTCGTTTTTTGACTAAACCGGTGGAATGAGAGTATACTAGAGTGAACTGGTCACACACAGCTGCGTACCAGTGTGATGTTATGTTATGAAATGGTGTAAACAATAAACATATATGCGTTTGCAGCAATCCCGAGTAATTTGCATCGTATATTGAAGAGTCCTAATGTATATGTCCGAAGTTATTCATCAGATCTCGAAGAAATGCGTCGGACGAGTTGGCCAAGAGACGAAATGCGGCTTGAGACGAGTTGGGAAACTAACTACATGTAGAAAGGGACTTAATAGTGAAAGAGACCTATTATGCACACGCTTGTTGTTGCCAATAACAGCGGCGAACGCCAAACACTGACCACAATCACCCAACATAAACACGGTATCCACAGGCTTTGGCAAACGTGCTAGTATATACCGGATTGGCAAAAATGGCAGACGACGAGCTTGTTGTGGCAGCGATTACTTTCGGGTTAACCTCCTCAGACCAATCAGACATTTTCCTTACAATTTAGCTTAGGATACGTAACCTTTGTTATGTAATTATTGGAAATAAACATTTTTATTATTATTATTTATAATACACAAAATGTCACGATTCGTAAATTTGACCGCCACTATTAGCTCCGGCCGCAGCCCGCAAGCTCGCACTTACTACTGAACTGAATACATCGCAAACACGACTGGATACATCGCAAACACGTTTGTCAAACACCCTTTGATTTGTGCTTAAAAACCGACACCGGATCCGAACACGGGCGAACACAAACAAACACCCATCTACACGTTCGTTTTCGTTGTTTTGTGTTTGCAGTTTGCCATTGTTCGCCAAGCGTGTGAAAGTGGCTTTAGAGATAGCGACGAAATAGCTAGTGTGACGAGTTCTCATCACAACCGAAAAACGAACCGAATTTTGATATCACAAGATAAAGATTGATTAATGAAAAAATATCGATGATGAAAATATTCGTAATTACGTAACTTATCCTTGAATTCAACAAATTTTCATAGTGTCACAATAAAAATTCAACAATTCATTCATTCAAAACATTCAAGGAACATAATTATTTTACTTTAAAATTAGTAGGTATAAATTAGCTTTAGAAAAAAACACAATTAGCTGATATTATTTGAGCAATTTTATTCATAACTAATTCTTTTGTCAAATCACACTGAGGTAATAATGTATTAGTACGTAGTACCTACCTTAGTTAAAGGACCTTTATCCTTACTTATTCCCTCTCCTCCTTATTCCTTCTCCTTTATTCTTTATCTTTTATAATAATATCTCAATGTCAAATCAGTACCTACAATTTTGAAATTTAAATTCGTATGAATCGCATGTTACTTAGCCACGACGACTTTTTATTTGATCTGAGGCCACGACGTTACTTTTGAGATAATCATTCGGAATTTCTATCTTTGTTTTTTGGATAGAAGGAACATCTTCTGAGACCTTCTTGGTTGATTTTGTGGTGCTCCTGGATTTTTTATAAGCAACACACACTGAGGCTTAGCGTAGCTATAAACGGACGGATTTATCAATTCCAATGTCCGAAGTCCGAATATGTTCAAAATCTAGTATCACAGTCTATTAAAAGTAGCCTTTGCTCTCAACACTCTCAACTTAACGACAGTCAATGTCAAAAACTTGTATTTATAACGGATTGAGACTGAGTTTTTAATCGACCATTCTTATAGGGTATTATTTTTGGGTTCCGCACCCAAATGGTATAAACGGAACCTTTACACCAAATGGAATTAGTGTAAGGATTCCGTTTATGCGATTTGGGAGCGGAACCCTATTAAAAGTGTACTGAACGAACATGTGCATATTGTACTGTCAATGCATTCCTCTATCGATCGACAAATGTCACTGTCAAATAAACCCAAGCAAGTCAATCAAAACAAGAAAAAGAAAATAAACATGTGAACATCTTGGTACTGTCGGCTACTTTCCATCATTTCGTTGGGAGATAAATAAAGACCCACAATATTTTTGAAATCTCTAGTCCAATCCGTGAACCATGATCGTTGCTCTTCAGACTTTGATTTTCTTTCGTGAATCTTTGTTTACTGCTTTAGACCGTTTGGTGCGGCCTTACTATAAGCAATTGACTTTAGGTTTTTTTGCCGGAAATGGGACTGACTTGGAGGATGAGGATAATGATGACCAGGTTTTCTCGGAGTTCGACGATGAGAAAGGGGTCATATTCTATCCGCCGATGTACGCGCAGCGCTACGCCGCCGTGAGCGACTGTCTCTTGGATGACCGCTGGTCTGGAAACATTGAGAAGGTATTGCTTGAAATTGTCGTGGTTGGTCTGGAAACGTTAAGAAGGTATTGCTTGAAATTGTCGTAGTCTAGTTGAAATTCAACGAATCAATCAAACAAAAACAATTGCTGCAAATAGAGGAGCTTCGGAACAAAAGTTGTTATATATCCATTTTATGCCCGTTATTATTTTATATTATACTATGAACAAATTTTTTGCTACTGTAATGAAGAAGAAGCAAGCAATGTTTTAGTATAAGAATTTGTAATCATCATTAATAGAATTACATTATAATGATTTGATAAAATAAACATATATTTTTAAACCCCGCTGGAAAAAGGGGGGTGTTATAAGTTTGACGTGTGTTGCTGTGTATCTGTGTGTCTATCGGTGGCATCATAGCGTCTAAACGGGTGAACTAGGTAACGGGTGATTTAGTTTTTTTGGTTTAAAAGGTTTTAATCGAGAGCGTTCTTAGCTATGTTTGAATAAAATTGGTTCAGCTGTTCAAAAGTTATGGGCATTTTACTGTTTGAATCGGGGTGTTCATTAGATTGCGGATTGAAGCGTATCTACTATGTACTAGATAAATTATGTAGAATGAAATAAAAATGTGTCGGGGGTTTTTAAAATTTTGATATTTTACTTGTACTAACTTTAACTATCCATAATACAAAAACTTATAATCGGCAAAAGTTATTTATTACGGAAGTACTGGGACAAAAAGCCAGCCGTTTGTACACACATTGTCATGGTTTAACTTAGATGCTCCTGTTATTAATTTAGAGAAAACTTTTATGTGTCTTTTAGATAATAAATAATTAAAAATTAATAATGAATGATTGAAATGATTATTGATATTGCAATCCCCATTACAAAAACCTCGTGAAGGCTGAGAGAGATAAGAAGAGTGAGTATCTTGATCTGGCTCGCGAAGTTGTCGATATGTGGGATGTGAACACAGCAGTCATTGTGCCGATATTCGTGATGGCCAATGGCATAATACCCAAGAGCCTCAACGAACATCTGAGGAGGTTTTCGTTGGGCAGCTGGATCAAGGGCTTGATCCAGAAAGCGGTTCTCCTGGACACGGCGTGAATAGTCAGGAGGTTACTCTCTCAGGAGCCCTGACCACCGATAGCTTTGACCCTGTTCCCGATACCAGTGGGCTACTATTTTTGTATTTTTAAATGTTTTTTTATTTTATTTTTTATAGAATAATATCAATTATTAATTATTATTATTACTAATTTCATTCGTTATTTCTTTAAGACTCCTGCAGTCCATTAATTTTTTACTTTTATGTTTCTCAGGTAGTGGATTTTGGCCACCATGATATGAGCTTCATCAAGTACCTGAAGGAAGTACCTGGTATTCATTGCATTCTTGGTGTGGATATTGAATCTATTCCTCTCCGATGTTCCTCTGATCTGTTTCGTGGTGATGAGTACTCACCCAAAAGGGAGAGTCCTTTAAAAGTCACAGTAAGATAACTATTTGATATTGTATTATTTTAAATTTTTGACTTGATGAATGTTCTTACATGTTATTAATACTGTTAGTATTGCTTCACAATTACAATACCATGAAATATATTTACCTCTCACTACATGAAGCCCTAATACATCCAGAAGGATTTGCAGTAGACCATGCAAAAGATGTTGGGTAGACAAAATATGTATTGGTTCACTCTTGTTCTGAACCCTAACAGTTGGTAGTTATGGGGGATGCCTTGGCCCAGCCGTGGGATGTTACAAATCAATAAAACATGTTTTACCTGTTGTCTAAAATTTTTAACTCGTAGAATGTAGGGTTTCGTAGGATACATCTTGTTTTCGTCAGCCAGCTCCCTAATAAGTACCTATCCTCCGAATGCACAGCATAATTTTTTTCTTGTTTACGTTTTTTAGTTCGCTTTTTAAGCAGTCTGATTTTGAGTTTTTTATTAACATAACTAGCTTCTGCCAGTGGCTTCGCTCGCGTTAAAAGTGCGTTCTTATCCCAAGGGAACATATACCCTGGATAAAAATTAAAAAGTATCCTATGTGCTATTCCGGACTATAATCTATCTCAGTGCCAAATTCCATCCAGATCCGTCCAGCCGTTTGACCGTGAAGAAGTTACAAACATACCAACACACATTCACTCACAAACTTTCGCCTTTATAATATTATTAGTGTACGTGTGGTATTTTTATTTTGAAGCGAGTTTTTAGTTTTTAAATATTATTTAGTAAAAAAGTTAATTTTAATTAATAAGTTATTATTTCCAGCTATTCCAAGGCAATGCTGCCGATCCAGACTATCGTTTAATTGGCTGTGATGCGGTGATCGCCATCGAGATGATAGAACACATGCTTCCTCATGACCTGGAAAGATTCGTTCACACTGTTTTTGGTTTCATAAAACCTAGGATCGTCGTTTTCACAACGCCCAATTCTGACTTCAACATCCTGTTCAAAGCTTTAGAGAAGAATGGACTCCGACGTTTGGATCATCTGTTTGAGTGGACCAGGGAACAGTTTCATGATTGGTAAGAATGTTTTTAATTATTTATTACAAGTAAAAGTCACAGTACAAAGGCATACTTAAATTCCAAAAGGAGAATTCAGAATCCAATTCGGTGACAGGCATATTCTAGAATACTATTATAGGTGGTGCAAAAATTGACTTCTAAAATTGGCCTCAGCGGTCTATGCTAAATATTTATTTTATGTTTGGAATCTTACAATACTTTAAAGTAAGGGCAGGCACAGAGCCTGGATGAGCTTGGATCGGCAATTTAGGAATTGACTTAAGAAAACAGGCCTGAGCACAGAAATAGGTGATAGGTGGCTGGCTATCGGCTAGATTAGCCGATTGCCAGCCTCCTGAACAAGCCGGATTTCGAAAATGCTGTAGCACTGTAGACCACATACCTACATACGCTGCGGCAGGTTATACAGAAGACCGAAAAGTCTAACCTAGCTATCTCTGTTTAGCGTTTGTGGACTACGTTAAAGCCTTCGATTCAATCGAGACTTGAGCCGTTCTGCAGTGTCTCCAACGGTGCCAGATCGACTACCGGTACATTGAGGAGTTGGAAGTGTTTGTACGTAAACGCCAACATGTCAATCCTACTTCAGGATCAGACCTCGGCACCTATCCTTCTCCAGCGCGGTGTGAGACATGCGTCATTTCGCCGAAACTGTTCACTGATGCGCTAGATGATGACTTCAAGGTTCTGGGCCAGAGAGGGCTATGCATCAATGTTAATGGCGAGTACATCACTCACCTTCGGTTTGTGACGACATAGTGGTCATGGCTGAGACCATGGAGGAATTAGTACAATGCTCGATGGCCTCAGTAGTGCTTCCGAAAGAGTGGGTCTTAAAATGAACATGGACAAAACCAAGGTCATGTTGAATGCCCATGTAACCTCCACTCCTATCAATATTGGAGACTCTACACTCGAAGTTGTAGACGATTATGTCTACCTGGGAGCTGGGACAAACGGTCCAGTTATGACTGATTAGGATTTCTCTCACAATGGGCCTTCAATTAAGGATAAGACTATTTTTTACCCGACTGTCTAAGGAGGGTAATGTGTTTATCAGTCTATGTATGTATGTAAGTATGTATGTATGTATGTATGTATGTATGTATGTATGTATGTATGTTTGTTCCTATGTGGCGTTCTAGAGACCAAACGCGTTGGCCGATTTTGATGATTCATACGTCAATCGATTTGTCATAACCCTGCGAGTGTCACTGACTACATCAAAATTGGAAAAAAGAAGAATGGCGGATTTTGGGCGCCATATTGTGGAGGACAATTTTTTTCTTTTCTTCTAAACCCATCGTGTGGGGTATCAAAATAAAGGGTCTCAAGAGGTGATTTGGAAAATATATAACACTTATATGTTTAAATGTACCTCAATATAAAAAAAAAAATTCGAAGTCAGTCAGTCTTTAGTCTCTGATTTAATTAAACTTCTACAGATTTGACTTAATCATAACCCAGTTTTAGTGCCTATAAAGTACTTCAGTTCTATTTTTGTGGGCTGTAAAGGACTCTAATTTTCTTCAAAATTAAGTATGCTTTACTTTCTTTGAAAAAGATATTTGACAAAACAATCTTTTTTAGTTTTTGTCTCTAATGAAAACTCGTGTTTTGTCCTTTACGACAGTTGAAATTGCCGGTATCGATATAATAATGATAATAAAATAGTTTATTCAGGTAACTTTTCAAACCCATTTTACATTAATTATAAACATCAGAATAATAAAAACAAAATATATATTTACCTAGTCGAGGACGTACACAAATTGGAAATAGAAAATCCTGAGGCGTTGGTATTTTTGCATGCTGGACGAAAAGGAGACTTAAAAATGGAAATTAAATATGTATTATTGATCTATTATTCAATTTTATTTTACGAAAACATGATGATACAACCAAAATGAGATTATAAAATTAATAATTACCCGTACAGGTGTAGCAACATAGTAGCGAGGTATCCGAATTACACGGTGACTTGCAAAGGCATTGGTCCCGGACCACCTGGAACCCTGCACCATGGCTGCTGTAGTCAACTGGCGCTGTTCACCGCCAAGGAATACAATAAGCAGGCTGACCTCAACCTCAATTGCCTGGCTTCTCAACTGGTTGCAAGTAAGTATTGTCTCACAAAAAAGGAATAATAAAAAAAAAACATTAAAAATCCGGCCAGGTGCGAGTCGGACTCGCGCACCGAGGGTTCTGTATTAACCTCAGCTTAAAGGTATTATAGACCTGAGTATTTGATATCAATTTCAATTTAATACCTCTACGCGTTCATGAGGAAGCGGGTAGTAAGTTTAAAATTATTAAAAATATTTTTATTATATGATGTAACTAAAAAAATACGGTTTTCGCAATTATTCCTTTATCTGTGCTATAAGACGTTGCTTCGTACCAAATTTCAAGATTCTGAGTTCACGGGAAGTAGGTTTTGATTCCCTTGCGAGTGTCGAAAATTTGCGGCATAAACGGCTGTATCTTTTGATTGCGTTGTCTAGAAGTTTGTTTTTTTTCACTGCTTTAAGGGACAGTAGACCTGAGTATTTGATATAAATTTCAGCTTGATACCTCCTCGCGTTCCTGAGAAAAAGGGTCTTGACAGACAGACGGACGGACAACAAAGTGATCCTATAAGGGATCCGTTTTTTGCTTTCGGGCTACGGAACCCTAAAAAACAATCAGCAGATAGGTACTAAAACACTTTTTACATCCCTTTAGAAATACACGCACATTCGCGTTGAATATGTTGACCTCCGGATGCTTGGCAGTCAGGGTATTGAGCAATGATACCGCCTGATTGGTAACCGCATATTATGTGGTACCAGTCCGGACTCTGGGAGCCGCGAGTAGATGGCGCGAGCGCATTCGTGTGTAATGAGCCGGCGCGTATATTCCAATGCGCGACAAAACCGTAGGGTGGTCTGTTTTGCCGTTTAGTAACAGAAAGTGATGCAAAAACAGCGCACTTTTACGTCTTAGCTCGACGGTATCAATACCCACCATTTCTTAACAGAGAGGGATACAAGTTTGGATAATACCCATACTATAATACGCTTTACTCGTTCCAATTATTATGTCTCGTGTGGATCCCATACAATCGAATTAAACTCAAGCTATATATATATACTATATTTGTTGGTAAACCGAGACGACTACCGCCAGACAAACCTGACGGGTTTGTGAGCTCGCTTATTATGTGGTCATTAAAGGTCAGCCCGGGGTCCAAAATTACACCGAGATCGCGGATAATTGTGACGTGATCCAAGGGCGTGCACGACACTCGGTACGTATAAAAGTGCGGCGTGCGACAGCAAGAGAAACTAATAGTTTTACACTTAGCTGTATTAAATTCTAAGCAGTTGCAGTTCCTTCAGGATACCACATTGTCGATGTCACGTTGGAGCGCATCACAATCAGCCGCAGTCCCTATGCCCAAGTAAATCTTCATATCGTCAGCAAACATCAGAGTCTTCGCCGTCCCAATTACCTCCAAGACAAGTCATTGGCCATGATCAGGAATTGGGTTGGGCCAAAAGTGGTTCCTTGACTCACTCCAGATTGATACATAAGTTTTTGACGACAAGTAACCGTCGAATCCGATTCGGCTGGGCAGCGTTCGGGAAGTTGGGCGGTATCTTCTCGTCCAACTTACCACAGTGACTCAAGACGAGAGTCTATGACCAGTGTGTGTTGCCAGTGATGACCTATGGCTCTGAGACGTGGTCGCTCACAATGGGCCTCATCAGAAAGCTAACAGTCACCCAAAGGACAATGGAGAGGGCTATGCTCGGAGTATCCTTGCGTGACCGAATCATAAATGTAGAGATCCGCAAGAGAACCAAAGTTACCGACATAGCCCGAAGAATTTCCAAACTTAAGTGGCAGTGGGCAGGGCATATTGCTCGCAGAACGGATGGCCGATGGGGCAGAAAAGTTCTGGAGTCGCGACCGCGAACCGGAAGACGTTGCATTGGCAGGCCCCCACCAGGTGGACCGATGACCTGGTGAAGGTTGCGGGGATCCGCTGGTTGCGGGACGCACGTGACCGGTCAATGTGGCGACGCTTGGGGGAGGCCTATGTCCAGCAGTGGACGTATTTCGGCTGATATGATGATGACCCGGCAAGTTAAAATGTACTGCCTACGATTCCGAAAATAACTACAGAATAATTTTAAGAGTTTAGTCGTAAATCCTATGGCTGAAACCGTTTGCAATAGCACGTCATTATGACCGCGGTCAAAAGCCCTTTTGTAATCGAAGTATGCTGCAGCTTCTTGCTTCTTGCCGTCCATCTCCGAATGTAACTACTACAATTAGAATTTACTAGAATTAGAAACTACTTCATGATGGTAGAGCTGAGTGGTGCCGATCCATACGTCATGTTCGTGAACGGGTGCCATCAGTTGGGATTGGTCATAACTTAGCAGCCTCGGCCTGTTATTGTATATTAAAAAAAAAAACTGTTTGTTACTCTATACGCTTTTATAGGTATCGGCGCGGATTAAGAGTGCTGACCTTGAATGCGCAGAAGTCGATTTTTGGGTCTGACTGGCGGGGGGCGTGAGGTGCAACGGGGGAAGCGGCCGGCGCCGGCGTCTTATTGGTCAATCAGTCGTCCTTCCCCCGTCTCGCCGCGGTCACACGTCTCGACTTCTCGAGTCCCCTAGATACAGTCGCGTATTATTTTGTTAAATAAGAAGTTCCGTTCAAGGTGTTTCATAATTTCGTTATTTTCGTTGCCGAAGAAAAAAAAAGTGTTAACGAGGCAAGCACGAAAAATTATTTACGATGTGAATTGTTTTATAAAAAAAGAAATAAATGAAGTTGTTGATGATGATCGCGGTTTTGATTAGAAATATATTTAGAATAAGTACTTACAATACATAACCTACATAAAACTGTGTTCTTCTTTTTTTCTAAGTATATTAAATTTATTGAGATATTATTTATTATTATGATGCTAGGCTAATGTGCCTAAACAACACTGTGTTAAAATTAGCTATTTAAATATCAATCATTCACAAAATTTAAACTACGTACAAACAAATAATTAGTTCAAATCGCTCTTAGTAATTTTATGCGTGACTGTACACATGCACAAATCACCCCAACACTTTCGCCGAGCGCTCTTAATCCGTGTCGATACCTGTACGTGCACGTCTTTATACATCGTTCTCACATATATGCATTTTTCATCAAGAATGATGTAACCAAAAACTTGTAATTACCTACTTAATTACCTACTGACGCTTGCGAATTTGCAACGAGTCATCTTTTTTTTGTTTAACAATTCAAAGGCACCTCTAAGGTTTATTTGAAATAAACTATTTGATTGATTGATTTTTTTATTAGTCTAATCCTCGAGAACCGCACCCAGTAGCAGTAAGCGGAAAAGATCTCCTTGGATAGATAGGGGTATGATAGGATCTGTCCAAGAAGATCTTCTCCGCTTCAGAATTCGCCAAAGAAGTTTAGTACAATTTCAATACTACTGGGAACTTGCAACGGAGAACGTGGCACATTTTACTAACCACAACTAACTATTAATTGTAATAGTTGTCACCGTAAACCCTTCTGAGTTTTTATCTTGTCCCAAAATAATGTCCTTTTTCTTTTTAGATGGTTGCACGAACCAAAATAACATCAGCGAAATCTTCGAAGGATGCTGGGAAAACTCAGCATCGCCTTCGCCCCACGAATTATGTCCTTCTCCAGAACCACCACTTGAGTAAGTTAACATTTAGTTTTATTTTTAATACATTTTTACGCAGTTTAAATTTACCGTTAAAAGACGTCCCGAATTGCCTTCAGGTGTAGGAGAACACGAAATTCTGATTTTGAGTAAACCATTTGATTATTCGAATTCTGAAACTTTCTTTTAATCCTGGGCTAACTATATAGCCCCAGCCTGTGGCCCCCCACTCACTGCTGGGCGAGCGTTGGTCCATTCGCTTTAAGAAAATAGTGAGTCATCGTTGTCAGCCAGCTCCTCGACCAATCGGGTCACAAGCTTTCTAATTTGTTGCTCCCGATTGGTCGTGAGGTCGGTCGGCTGACAACCATGATTCACTATTTTCTTAACGCGAATGGACTAAAGATGTATCTCTGAAACTGTTCCACAACAAATCGAGAGAGAACTTGCAATAGTTCCAATCAAACATAATAATTTACGAAACAATTTGAGTTTGGAGAGAGCGAGCGGCGAGAGCAGTGGTGGCCCAGTGGTATCGGCCGCGACTTACAAGTTGTAGGTTGTAGGTTCGAATCCAGACAAGCGCTTTACTTTGAGTAAACTATTTCATCACCACTGCTCTCAAAAACGGCGAAGGAAAACATCGTGAGGAAACCGGCATGTCCATGAACCATAAAATTCGAAGACATGTGACATCCACCAACCCGCACTGGACCCGCGTGGTGGAATACGGCCTATCCCCTCTCACGGAGAGGATGCCTGTGTCCCATCAGTGGGAACATTAATAGGCTGATGATGTGATGTGATGATGTGGTGGAGTGATTGTCGAAGCTCTTTATTTTTATTGCCTAAATGTCCAGACATATGGAGGCCTGGATCCTGATTGAATGCCTGCAATGCTCCCAAACTAGAACGTCAGAGACCAGCCTATCACCTAATTACTCAGGGGGTATTAAGATATACTGGTGTACTTCCCGTTCTTCACTCTTAAAGGACGGCAATCCGAAACATCCGGGTTGAGATAGAGCACAGGACGAACGGGCTATTTGCTCTCTGAAACATATCAGATCTCTATCCTGAAATAGTATAAGACAAAGTCAAGGTCTGCATGTTTCTTCTAATTTTAAACCATGCTACGGATTTTACTAATAGAAAGAGCGATACACGGGGTAGGTTTGTGTATATAATTTGTCCCATGCGAACTTGGGCGGGTCGGTAGTAATACTGTTACAAGATAAGGCAACGCCATTTAGTGACGAGAGGAAGAAGTAGTAGTAGCTAGTAGCGGCATCTTGTATCAAATAGTGAAACTGATCTTCTCGAAAACTCGGGTCGAATTGAAGTTTTCAGAAAGTTTGAGACGAATATTCTGGAAGGTTCTCGTCGCTTCGGGAACAATGGGTTCGAGAGTCGAATATCCTGGAAAGTTCTCGATGCTTCAATAACGGCCTAGAATGTTCCAGAAACATTTCCCGTGCTATATATTATTACTAGCTGACCCCCGGGGCCTCGCTCCCGTCAACTGGCTACCTATCTGCCTATCCTGCCTACCCTGCTTACTCTGCCTACCCTGGCTACCATAGCTGTCCTGGCTACCCTGCCCCTACCCAGGCTACCCTGGCTGCCCTGGCTACCCTGCCTACCCTGGATACCCTGGCTACCCTGTCTACACTGCCTACCTTGCCTACCCTGCCTACCCTGCCTACCAAGTCTACCCTGGCTACCATGGCTACCCTGGCTACCCTGGCTACCCTGGCTACCCTGCCCCTATCCTGCCCCTACGCTGCCCCTACCCTGCCCCTACCCTGTCTCTACCCTGTCCCTAACCTGCCCCTACCCTGCCCCTACCCTGCCCCTACCCTGCCCCTACCCTGCCCCTACCCTGCCCCTACCCTGCCCCTACCCTGGCTACCCTGCTTACTAATTTTTATCTATCATCAATAGTTTTCTCAGCGCATGCCAAATAATGTATTTTTCTTCCAACTATGCTTTAATTTCATCACAATCACACTAAAAACTCAGTACAAAGCGAGTCTTTAATGCTCAAGAGCAATAAAAATGTATGAAATTTCATTATTGCACAGTTTATTTTTTAATCGCACCAAAAGGTGCCAATCTCAATGGATTAGCTCTATTCAGCCAAACGATATCAATACTTTTTTTTACGTACGTATTATTCGTTTCTATACTACTTGTTCCAAATTTAAAAAAATATTGCTGCTAACTCTGATTTAAAAATGAAAGAAATTTAAAAAAGTGATTTGGCGGGAACTTTGTTAATTTTGCTTGACAATATTTTTGGAAACGATAAAGTGTGATACTATCTGATTTTGAGTGATTCGGCTTCGAATTAAAATGGAATCATCTAGCGACACATTAACTCCGGAAAACATTCTCAATGAGGCCGGACAGTGTTATAGAAAATCTTTTAATTTCAATAATTAAACTTCTATTTTAACTGTTTGATATGAGTTTCTTTTATCTACTATTACTATAGGTAATAGTTGAAAGAAAAGCAGATTATGCACCTCGCCTTAAGTAATTTATATTGCCCTCGTGCCTGTTAGATTAGAGCCCTCGCTGACGCTCGGGCTCTAAATCAGGCACTCGGTGCAATAATAAATTACTTTGTGCTCGATGCAATAATCTACTATTACAGGCATCATTTTGCTACCTTGGGTTACATTATTGCAATTTTTATAAGATCTCTATAAAGATCTTTCTTTTTTTTCTTCCAACTATGCTTTAAATTCATCACAATCACACTAAAAACTCAGTACAAAGCGAGTCTTTAATGCTCTAGAGCAATAAAAATGTATGAAATTTCATTATTGCACAGTTTATTTTTTAATCGCACCAAAAAGTGCCAATCTCAATGGATTAGCTCTATTCAGCCAGCCGATATCAATACTTTTTTTTACGTACGTATTATTCGTTTCTATCCTACTTGTTCCAAATTTAAAAAATGATTGCTGCTAACTCTGATTTAAAAATTAAAGAAATTTAAAAAAGTGTTTTGGCGAGAACTTTGTTAATTTTGCTTGACAATATTTTTGGAAACGATAAAGTGTGATACTATCTGATTTTGAGTGCTTCGGCTTCGAATTAAAATGGAATCACCTAACGACACATTAACTCCGGAAAACATTCTAAATGAAGCCGACAGTGTTATAGAGAAATCTTTTAATTTCAATAATTAAACTTCTATTTTAACTGTTTGATATGAGTTTCTTTTATCTACTATTCCTATAGGTAATAGTTGAAAGAAAAGCAGATTATGCACCTCGCCTTAAGTAATTTATATTGCCCTCGTGCCTGTTAGATTAGAGCCCTCGCTTTACTTTGTGCTCGATGCAATAATCTACTATTATTTTAATTATATTATAGCCCATGACACTCAGAAATAATGTAGCTTTCTACTGGTGAAAATACTGGTGTAAATATCGGTTCACTAGATCCAGAGATTACCCCTTCACAAACCCACAAACTCACAAACTTTACCTCTTTATAATATTAGTATAGATATGCGGTCAGTTGCATGGGACATTTTCTATTTGAAAGCGATAAAGAGCGATCAAGAAGCGAAATAGGTCAAAGTCATAAAATTGTTTTAGAAGTGTGTGTAAATAGTCTGCTGTGTGAATAATTTATCACTGAACCCCAGCTCGTAACAATACAATAAGCATTTATAGAGGTAGGTAGTCGCTAAACCACATATCAGCAGTGATATTCTGTAAAAATCTCACCGTGGTGACTAAGGTGATGTGAGCTCGAATTGACCTGCCAAGCCCTAGCACCGGTTAGAATTACAGTTGATCTTACTTCACCTAAATTTTCACGAAGAGATGTCTACAAAATTTACCGGTTTTAACCCCATCCACTCTTTCCAGCGAATCCTTAACCGAGATCCTTTATCCCGAAGCACAGTCACACATGACGCTTGTATTCTCCTCCACACAAGACGACGCACCTTTAACTGAGAAGACGTTCACTATGGAGACCTTTTCGTACCAAGACATGTCTCTACAGTGCAACCTTGATGTGGAAGTAGGGAAGAGTTTCATGATGTTTGACTCTCAAGATTATTATAATGTGCTGGTGCCTAGAAGGAGGATCAGCCATAAAGTTTATGAAATTGAGGATGTTTATAGCAGGTTGTGGATGATTTTGTTACAAAATAAAGTAGAGTGTATCTAGAAATCTGGAAAAGTCTAGTCCGTGTTGCAGAATGGTTACCAGTACCACAGATAATATAACACTAGCATACAAATGCCTCATACCATACAACGAAACCGTGCCGATGTAACATGTGTTTTTCGTCTGATTAAAATGATTATTTTTGTAAATACTTCGATCGCTTTCGGTTCCGTTCAACGTCTATAGATGGTGTTAGCAGCGACTTGCAAGTAAAAGGGTTTTCTCGATTCGTTACAAATATTTCTTTAAATACAGTGACGATTTGTTTTATAGTATTTTTTGCATGTTTTTACAGTTTCATTGTACCAAAATGTGTTACGATACCAATTTAAAAAAATCGAGTGACATGCCTAAGAAATTAAAAACCGCGCCATCTATTGGAATCAATTTTAAATGACCTGTTCAAAAAATATTTGAAATGTGAATTAAGAGCCGAACATTCCATAATTTTGGACTGTTGATTAAAAAAGAACATACAATTTTTATGATCAATTCTAAAAAAATATAATTTTACACTCAGTTCAATAACGATTCCATGCATATCGCGCCATCTAGTGACATTTATTTGAACCAAATTTTCTTTGTTAGCGCTGGGACTCGTGCCGGTACTGAAACAATAGTTGTAAACTGAATATAATTATGCTTTGACATTTCGAAGTATTTCATTCTTTCATTCAGTTATTCATATTTTTTATCTGAAGTATCTCTGACGTATTTATTTTTAATTGTTTTATAACTAGAAAGTAGCATTAAATAAAAATAATTGTTCTCTTAATAGTTTCTTCGTGTCACAATTTTGATGTTACAATCAATTAATTAAAACGTATGGTGCTGTATTTGTTATAGTCTGAAATAGTCACTGTTCAGATATATCAAAACAAATAGATAGTACAAAAACTTTCACTAATCAACTTTTAAGTCTCTATTCTACATTTCAGGTTAAACTGCACGACGTTACAAGTGACAAAGTTCTCAAAAACAACACAAAATTTGATGTCGAAAAACAGAATCGACTCTATAGTTCACACCAGAGAGGTTGTGGACGAAATCCGAAACCTAACTAAGGCGTTGAATTTTAATAATTTCAGTCAGGCAGGAAACGGGGGCCATCTTTGGTGTAACATTAACTGGGGGTACAATGCACCGTACTGGAATCAGTACTATAAGATCGTGAGGGAGTTCTCTTATCCTTTTGAGGTAAGAAATTTTATTGTTTGTATACCACCGGTTCTTTCCTCATAAGACCATTTCAGACATCAGTCTACATGGTCTTCACATCATCTAACCAAGATTTTGTCTGGACTTTAAAAGAGACTGTGACCTCCTGAGTTTGTTTCGGCCTTTCTTCTCAGAGTAGTCAGATAGGAAACGCCGACCTCATCTAGTTTAAAAAAATATGATCGACATGTAAAAGTGTTTGTACAAACCAACTTACAGAAATAAAATCATTTATCACTAATTTATATTTTTCATGGAATTGTGTTGATTTTATTAAGTACCTAGAGCCTTTTTTATAATCTCTTGCTGCCGGTAGGATTTATAATAGCTATTTATGCAACTGTTACGTTATGGACGGTCTTTTAATACGAGTGCCATTTTTCGGTACAAGCGTAGCGCGTGCCGAAATAGGTGGGCACGAGTTATTATAAGACCAATAACGTATAGTTGCATACAAGATTTTATCTACGAAGAAAGGAATAAAACATAGATATAGACAAATAAGTATTTCAGGAAGTGTGTTTAAGTATTTCATTTCTCATATACATGTCTTGATTTTCCTGGTAGTAAATTATTTGTAGCCGCAACTGCTCTATTTGTTATATCTGGTGCAGTATTTTCAATATCATTTGATTTTGAAGACATTTTTAATAAAATTTGGAATAAAATTTCACTCAGAAATTTTTCCCGCGTCCACTACTTTTTTTTTATTTAGTCTTTATTAGGTATAAGGCAAAGATCTTGTAGCCGCAACAGCCAAATAGTATACGATACTTTTGTTCTAAACTTGTTCCATTTTTAACCGACTTCAAAAAAAGGAGGAGGTTCTCAATTCGTCGGAATCTTTTTTTTTTATGTATGTTCCCCGATTACTCAAAGACGCCTGGACCGATTCCAAAAAATCTTCTTTTGTTTTGAAGGGTATACTTCCTAGTTGGTCCCATAGTCATCTGGTCAGGATCTGATGATGGGATCCTAGAGAAATCGAGGGAACTCCTCAAATATTATAGGCATTTATATAGTGATTTTGGTATTTTCACCAACAATGCAATCACTTGCACTCAGAAAGTATAATTTGGTGAAGTGGAACTGATGAAGAAGACCACAGATGGCCACTGAAACTCCTTAATGCTAAGTATGTCACGGGTATAAAATCTCTCGAATAGTTAACCGACAATGATTAAGCGAATACTTATAAATGAATGGTACTGATGAAAATGGTACCATTGAACTGTTCTGATGATGAAGCCGGAAGGTAGGCACTGGAACTCTGAAATAAAACAATGTATCCTAGTCGTGCTTGGGCTTATTGGAATTGTCATGAGATGTACTTTGGCCACAAATGATTATCATGTTAATTGTAGATACCTACCAAAACTAAAAAGAGAAAAATAAAAAACTTTTTAACAAAAAATCAAACCGACTTCCAGAACAAAAAACTAATTCGGAAAAGAAAGTTATTTTTTGGTTTGTAGTTTTTTGTTCTGGAAGTCGGTTTGATTTTTTGTTAAAAAGTTTTTTAAAAACATCATTGACATTGTCTCGATTTCGAAGTAATATTATAGGTACCTGGCTGTATGTTCAGAATGTCTTTGCTTGTGTTTTAGAATTTATGACGATTCGCATTATGCAACCCGATGTCGTTATGGGTATCATTAAACCGCTGTCAATTTTATAATTCGAATATAACGAAATCGAAGTAGATAAAAATTTGAATACACCTGCGTTTTGGCATAGCCGATAATTATTTACTTATGTTTCGCTTCGGGGTACTCGGAGCGCCGATTACTCGTCATAAAAACGGTTTTTAAAATATTTTTGTGTATTTTCTGAAAATCGAAAAAAAACACTTTTTTGATCTCCTTTTTCCTCATATCGAGCAAAAATTGAATATTACTAAATATATAGTTTTCATTTTTGTCTCGTTATTTGTTGAGATAAGAGGGTAGATGACAAAAAATATCTATTTAGTCCGTCAGTTAGATAACCCAAAATCTTGCCATGTAAACAAACGATACAGTGCGTTGAAATATCGTGGGACGTCACGGTGTGCTACACTTTATACTGACAAAGTGACGTAACAAGCGCCCACTCCTGAACTTTAATGCGATTTATCTTTGTCAATTATTATTTATTTGATAAAGCAGAAAAATCGGGTCTAATATTATTTGACAATCCCACTGATGAACTAAATATAATTATCATTTTTCTGATTCAGGAAACATCCCTATTCTCATCATATTTTTCTACTTTTTCAGACGAAATCAGAAGAGGTACGCATCCTTGACATGGTGTCCGAAGAGATCAACCGCCTCATAGATTCTCAATACGATGAAGAATTCACAGTTGATGTGAACCGCATGGAGATTCCGTTGAAACATCTCATGAACGTGTTACAGCATATCACCAACGATGTTGATAGGGTTCGGTTAGTATACGCCCATTTTGATAAAGAGGTGCGAGGTCCTCGCTTGAACAAGCCCACAGACCTATTTCCATGGCCGGGTCACGATCTACCATGAAATTTAATAAAAAATCGATGAATCCTCTCCATTCCAATGATTTGTTTGTTTGCGGTCCTGGGTTCAATTCGGGGTCGGACAAAAGTGTTTTTAAGATTTTCCCTATGGAATATCAGTCTCTGGATTTGTGCCCGGTTGATAGCAATAGGTTCGTCCTTAATTAAACTAACTGGCGAAATGTTGTTGTACTACAGGTGCCTAAACCTTCTTCTTCCAAATTTGCTGACTAACACAATGATTTGATGTTATGTTACGAAAATTTGCTGACTAACACAACGATTTGATGTTATGTTACGAAAATTTGCTGACTAACACAACGATTTGATGTTATGTTACGAAAATTTGCTGACTAACACAACGATTTGATGTTATGTTATGAAAATTTGCTGACTAACATAGCGATTTGATGTTATGTTACAAAAATGAGCTGACTAACACAACGATTTTATGTTATGTTACGAAAATTTGCTGACTAACACAACGATTTGATGTTATGTTACGAAAATTTGATGACTAACACAACGATTTGATGTTATGTTACGAAAATTTGATGACTAACACAATGAATTGATGTTATGTTACGAATAGAAGTGTTTCAGAGTGACTCAAGTGTTCGAATCCTGAGCGACGCAAGTGATTCATAGCCTTCGATATAAATCCGTTATATTCAAGAGTTGCATACTATACTTTATACCATGACTAAGAGAAAAAAAAAAAAAGATTTAAGCGAAAAGAACAAGGAGTTTGTATGTCGAGTAATGTTTGCACAAGAAGTTTGTATCGAGTATTTTATGCGCAAGGAGGTTGTATAGTATTGAGATGCGAGGTCGAGTATATTGGTGTGTTCTAAAACCACCAAACTAGTGATTAAAAGTGCTTTTTATTCACTGTTTTAAAACAGTGAATAAAATAAGCTTTTTAGAGGGGGAATGGAAATGCATAAAGTGCAACTCGTTTCTCCTGTTTTAGTACACGAATGTATTAAAAAGGCTTATTGTATAGCAACGGTAATTAACTTAAGTGGCAGGGCAGGGCTCATTGCTCGCAGAACGGATGGTCGATGGAGGCGAAAAGTTCTGGAGTGGCGATCGCGTACTAGAAGACTTAGCGTTGGAAGGTCTCCCACTAGGTGGAGCGATGACCTAGTCAAGGTCCCATGCGTCTCGCATCTAGCGGATTCCCATCCGCTAGATGCGAGACGCATGGGACCGATCGAAGTGTAGACACTTGAGGGAGGCCTATGACCAGCAGTGGACGTCTTTTGGCTGAAATGATGATGATGATATAGCAACAGCTATTATGGACCATACCACTATTATTTGAAAGAAGTATTTTTTTTTAAGACGGTCCCTAAAACGCCCATCCTTCACCACATCCTAGCGTTTTACATAGCAAGTAGTGTCACAACAAACTGGCTTTACCTTAACCCTACTTCTGTTTCTACTTGTTATTCTTTCACAGAGATCTCCTAGAATGGAACGGCTACGAAGTCGTCAACGACGTGGTGATTCATTCTCGCCTAGTTGTGGACACCACTTCAGTGGCAACGCACGAGGACGATTGGCAAGAAAACTTCTCTGATGTAAATGTACCAGATTAAACTATGTAATGTCATGTAGATCGTGTGTCCTTCAATCATATCTTGTCGACCTAACGAACGTGTGAATAAGCAGTAAATAATGAGGCTTCGTTTTAGTGCCTTTTCACATATGATGCGTCTTCAATTGTGCCTTTTTACACGTTCCTCCTGTTTGGGAGTAAGTGCCTAGTATCAGATTAATATAGTATGAAGAAGTGAAGGCGTAAGTAGTAATTCATTTGCGTTTAAGAGGACGACAGTCGCCAACGACCTTAAGGGAACAAAACACGCACTCAAAATTCAGTAGTTTTAGATAATTAAATGTAGATAATTAAATTGTGTTTGAGATGGTGTCAATTTTATTAAAATACGCCCGGCGGTTTCGGTGCCATTGTCGTTTTTTTTTGTCCGTGTTAGACATAAGTTTACAAATTAATTACACAATGTTGTACGAGTAAATATCAAAATTTTCTCAGATCAAATCGTTAAGAAAATGATCTAAAGTAACATATACTTTTCCAAAACACATACGAATAGCCGTTTAGACATGATTCTCATTTTAAAATCAGCTACTCAGGGGTTTCTGCGCCACAATAAACACAGCTTTAAGCCAATTGTCCACGAAGGCGTACCTACTTAGACATATAGTCCTTCGTATGTAACTTCCTAATATGCAGTACCTATACTAAGAAATTCCGGCACCGATTTTGATTAAAACTAAAACTGCATCCTTGTCGGTAATTTTGAAATGCGGCCAGACCATTCTTTGAGTTTTTCACTATACCTCATAGTTCCGGTTTTGCCCACTTGAAAAACTAATCCTGTATATATATAACTAGCTGTCCCACGCGGCTTCGCTTCCGTCAACTGGCTACCTACCTACCCTACCCTACATACATGAATGTTACGTAACTTTAACCGCTTACGCTGCGCACGCAACAGAAGTTTTCATAAAGAAATAATTTTCCCCGTTTTGGCAACATTTTTCATTTATGCTCCGCTCCTATTGGTCGTAGCGTGATGTTATATAGCCTATAACCTTCCTCGATAAATGGGCTATCCAACACAAAAATAATTTTTCAATTTCAACCAGTAGTTCCCGAGATTAACGCGTTCAAACAAACAAACTCTTCCGCTTTATAATATTGAAGTATAGATATGCGTCTCCGTGGCCAGTATGCCTAAGCTGTGTTATATTGCCGCACCCCTACAATTGCTATAAATTACTCAGCACCAACTTCAAAAACCGGTTGCAAACAAAAAGCAGACCTAAGTTTGTTTAAGTTTAGAGCTTGAATAACCGGGTATTTTTTCATACTTGTGTGTAGACCGCGTACCATGTAAGTTGTGTAGATTTGTAAGTATGAAAAATTGCTTTAGCTATGCGAGCTAAACCAAACAAACTTAGCTTAGATCTAGGCTTGCAACCGGAATTAGGCAGTTGGGACGTAATAAAAAAAGAGACTGTAAGGTTGTAATTAAAATTTGTGTTGTCTGAATCTCATTTCAGAATATTTTGTTAGTTATTGGTGTAGCGTAATGATTAATCATTGTATGACTGATTTAAGACTAATATTCATATATGAAATTTACTTGTATAATTACTACTGCCATACCGCAGAACATTGGCAGTTTTGTTAGTAACTAAGCTAGTTTCATTTCATCACTGCTCACTAACTCAGTTTACAGTTACTTAAGCTTTAACTGTAAGCCTAGGTAATTAGTTCGTATAGTTTTTATCATACTTAGGTATACAACTCGTTAACGTACAGTTCAGGAAAAAATCGTCAACTTTGAAAAACGAGTTTTACTTACCTATAGTTATTTTAGGGCCGATTTTATTAGTACATTGTGTATTAAGGGCGGTAAGTAAGGAATTACGATCGAGGCTCTAGTAGAAGCCCGAAGTCGAAGACTGATGGCTTTCTGAGTCGAGGTTCGTAATTCCCGTACCGCCCGTGATACATACAATGTGTTTAATCACATTTGCGAGTAATAATTATGAATTATAGCTTTAATACACAAGTCAGCACAGCTGTTATTACGAAATACGTGAACTTTTTTTAAGCGGTTGGCGAATTTTTGCCCACACCACAGATTATACAGTGTTTCGTTCAGAAACTTTAAGGGCAAATACTTATGTAGGTATACAGCCATGACGGAGTGTAAAAAGAATTAAATAATTTCGACGTTTTCATACTATAACTATTAAAATCGATTATTAAGAACATTAGTTGAGTATTTAAGTAACATGTAGCGGGATTGCAAAGAAATTCCTGTTTAGATAACATTTTAAGACAATTTTTCAATTGCGTGTAAACTCCTTGCTTGAACTTGTATGACCTGTGTGCTGTGCTATAAATTAAAAAAAATATTTCTTACCGCCCTAGGGTTTTAAACGGCCAAATGTCCGTTTGACATATTTTCTATGCAAAAGCTGTCAAACCGCCATTTTTATACCTTAGTTATAAGTTATCAGACTATTGAAAAATCGGGCCTTAGTGAGCTAAAAAGTTGTTTGCTATTTTATTCATGTCACACTTTTACACTTATATACCAATGTATCATAGATTTGTTAAGGCAAATTTGCTTATTGTTACTCTATGCTATTGTGTTCATGTTGTATTAGTATTAAGAAGTTTTAGTAAATAAGAAATCACGTGTAGCGTGAGCCTAAATTTATTTTTATTAAAATTTGTATACAAAGTTTCTGTCGTTTCATTACATTACATTAAATTATTTTCCTATCATCGATCAATTTCATACCTATTTCAAAGTATAGTTTCATAGTATTATTTGTACACCCCTTTGCCATTAATAGTGTTAACTTGACACCCTTTTGCTTTGAATAGTGATAACTTGACACCCATTTGCTTTGAATCGTTAATTTGACACCCATTTGCTTTTAATTTGACACCCATTTGCCATGAATGGTGTTAACTTGATACACATTTGCTATGAATAGTGTTAACTTGCCACCCATTTGCTTTGAATAGTTTTAACTTAACACCCATTTGCTATGAATAGTGTTAACTTGACACACATTTGCTTTGAATCGTGTTAATTTGACACACATTTGCTTTGAATAGTGTTAATTTGAAATACACATTTGCATACATACTCGATTATATTGTTTTAATATTTTTTAAAGGCCGTACCATTGCCATAAACACTATCAAAGTCACGCTGAAACCCACTTGGTGTATAGGCTCCTTACCTTGCATGGTGGTTATCATGTTCTTTTATTTGCAGCTGGACACCGCAGATCTTCGAACGCCATCGATGTCAGATGGCAGCACAATCGTACCGGATTTGCCTGGTTTGGATTTTTTCGGACTATTAGAATAGGCAAACATAACACAGGTTTTAATACCATGTGTGATACATTTGCATGATATGTCAGATGGCGTTCTTACTTATAATAGCTTTACTTATTCTTTTAACCTGGCTTTTCATTGGCTTACAACATATTTTATACCTAACTACCTACTGTAGATCGAAACGTAGAAATATTTTACTATTATTCTACCCAAAGGCCGTTGTCTACGCCGTGCTCTGGACCAGAAAGTCCGCAATCTACGAACAATGATATCAGTCGATGAAGATATCACCACGGAGTTGGACAAGGTGGTCTGCCGGCTCATGAAGTTGGCGCTACACTCCAGTACGGGACGCGATACACCACCCCCCTCTAGGTGGCTCCAATGCAAACTTCTAGATCTCCTGACACTCACTGAAAAGGCTATAAGCAGACGCAAGAAGCGCTTTATCGAGGGCATCATTCTGAAAACTGGTATAATTTCAACTATAGTTGTTTCGTTTTAGCATGGCAAAAGGGGTCATTGTCCTTTCCCTAATATCTCTTCGTAGGATAGGAACCTGAAATATAAACTACATATTTATCGTTTTTTAGGGTTCCGTTCCTCAAAAGGAAAAAAAGGAACCCTTATAGAATCACTTGGTTGTCCGTCTGTCTGTCCGTGTATCTGTCCGTCAGTCGACCTTTTCCTCTGGAACGCCCAGAGGGGTAAGTTGAAATTTATACTAGATACTCAAATCTGCAATAACTGGAGCTGTAAAAAAATCAAAATTCTAAATGATGCATTTAAAGATACAGTAAAACGGGGTATTCGCCTGTACTGTCCCACTTCTGGGCAATTCCCATAGATTTTTAATATCGTTTAGTTTTAGAAATGTTGTTTTTGTGCTTAGCACTTATACAAAAGACAAAAGTTTGTTTGTCTTTTTGAGCATAATGTCTTTTATTTTCAGAAAAGCAACCAGCTCTTGAATTTGAGGAAGATACTAGAGTGTGAGTTTTAATTTCAGAAAAAAACGAGACAATAATCTGCCACTTTTTGTTGCGCTTTTATAGAATTTGAAAGTCGTAAAAATTGCGAGCGTCCTTCGAAATCATTAAGTCATACATACCTACTGTCATTTTTGTAGAACTACGAGTAAGATTACAACAGCCGATTGGATATCTGTCATGCTATTGTAACTTATTATTATTTGAAGATTTAGACATTTTTTTTTCAACAAAATGTTTTCTGCTTTGAGTCTTTTTATGTACCTACACATATGAGAGTACCTAATCTTTCATAACTACTTCTAACTTCATCCTACTAATATTATAAATGCGAAAGTTTGGTTGGATGTTTGTTACTCAATCACGCCAGAACGGCTTAACGGATCTGGATGAAATTCAGAACAGATATAGATTGTACTCTGGAAACTCTGGTACCTATAGCACATAGGCTATTTTCGAACCCGTTCCGTTGGGATAGGATGGTTAGAGACGGTGGGGAAAGCTAAAGAAAAGATGGATGGACTGTGTGATGAGTGAAACAGATGAAACGTGTTGCGCCGAACCCAAGTAGTTAACATGGGACAAGGGCAGGAAGATGGTGATGATGAGTGATTCCTTGGGATTGTAAAATAATTATGGCGCGGGCGAAGCCGCTGGCAGAAGCTAGTATATGTATTACTAGCGGATGCCTCGCGGATTCACCCGCGTAGTTCCCGTTCCCGTGGGAATACAGGAGTAAAAAATAGCATAAGTCACCCGGGGATAGTGTAGCTTCCCAACGGTGAAAGAATTTTTGAAATCGGTCCAGTAGTTTTTAAGTTACATACAAAAATACGAATCTTTCCTCTTTATAATATTAGTATAGATATAGATTTATAATACAGAAGCAAATTTATATGTGTAATTTTTATATAACTAGTTAAGATGAATGTAAAAGTTTGTGAGTATGGATGAATGTTTGTTATTCTTCCACTAATAAATCTACTGAACGTATTTTGATGCACTTTTCACTAGTATATAGCCTTTACTTTTTTTTTTGTCAAAGTCGAAGTCAGTTTAACACATATGCTTTATAGACATAATACCAATTTGGGAAGTACTTATTCCATACGGGTAGAGGAGCTGCACTCGTAGTCCTTATATAATTTCTGTTTCCAGGAAGCAACTGGTTGACAAGTATCGTCACCTTATTCAGCCATTAGGTAAGTTGCATACAAAATTAAAATAACTTAGTTATGTTCGGAGAAAGTGATTTTGATCAACCATCTTTTTTTACAGACTTAACGACTAATAATGATCATATAACTGACGTGGAAGATGAATTCCTTAGTACAACGAGTAACGAATTTTCGAAAGGCAAGTTATATGGTATTTATATTAACAACATTTTTTAAATTCTCTTTGATATTAAATTCTGATGATATAATATTTTCAGAAAACGATTACACTGTGGGAATGTCTCCTAGTCTAGTAATTCCTCAGCCTGTATTTAGCACGGAGGCCTTCGAAACTACAGAATCATCTCCGGGTGCAAACCCACTTGAAAGAACTGAAGCATGGTTAGCTGAGGACGTAGTAGTGCAACCGCATCCGGAACGCGAAATAAACTATGGAAATGTTAGTTCTGACGATACTGATACTAGCCTTTCTAATATGAGACACAAACATAGGAAATCTATCACAAAACAAAATGAAAATAACGAGATTATTCGAGAATCAGTCGCAGTTCCATTCAAGGCAACTTCAAGCGAAACTTCGTGCACGTTTAAAATTAAACGTGTATATAGAAAGCATAGTAAAACACAGACTAATAAAAAAATGTCACAAAAGAAATGTAATGGCTCGAATACGGTTCCTGCTAGTCAATATTCGACGTCTGTGTACGATAATTACTTAGTTGGGTCGAAGAAAACTCAAAAGGGGCATCAAACATTGAACGTGGCGGCAGCTAAACCGGCAAGTTGTGTATAACCAAGTTAGATATTGACATTTTTAATTCGGCTTTTAGCATTTTCTTTTAATGGTCAATTTTCGTGGTTACAGATTCCAGAAAGTTTAATAGCACTCTGTAACCCAGATTTAAAAGAGAAAAAGGTCACTGAGTCGCTTAGAGTAACAGATGAGGCTGATAGGAGCAACGAGGCTACAGTTGCCAGATGCATATCTGCTACCGAAGAAAGTCACCACATCGAAATTATTACGCATGACTTTGAGGAAACTATAGCTCTGCGTAGGACTATTGGAACTGACTCAACAGTTGGGCCAGAAATTCAAATACAACGTAATGATGGAAATACGTCTTTTGATTTTGATCAAAATTCATGTACTAAGCATGTAGTCAGCACAGAAAATGTGCATTCGCAAACAATTTTTCTTAATGGTACCTACAATTTGTATAATATAATGTACTGTATAATCTAAATGGATAATGGAAACATTTTAAATAAAAATTTTGTTCTATAGATATAAACGAACCCAGTACATCAAAAGGAATTCGTCACAATATCAGCACGGACGTTCAATGTGGTCCCGACTCTCTCGCTGCTTATCCGCTACTATGTCCGGCTACATCAGAAGTTAAGTTGCCGCAGATATTTTCTACGGGTATTAAAATTAATGATGTAGGTGTCGACAGAAAGGTAAAAGGGACAGATTTTGGCACATCTACTCAAGAAACTGATAATTTGAAAACGATAACACCGAGATGGAGACCAGTTGGAATCACAATAAAAGATTCTGTTGAAAATGTATGCAGTAAACTTGAATGTTCCACTATGACCATACCCGAATCCGTGCCTCCAACATTGGCAACAAATCGCAGCTCAGCAGTAAATAGTACAATGTCATTCAATGGATCAAAACTCATTAAGCCTTTATCAAGTTGTTTGAAAATCGGGGATTTTGGAACAGAATTTTTTGCTCCAAGTGTTGCTAGTACAACAAGGACGTGCGCTTATTCATTGACTGAATCTAACCCTACAAGTACTGTTCTGATGGAGATACTTGAAAGCAAAGTAGAGTCAAGTTCGAAATCTCCTTCTAAAAAGTTAAAACTGACCTGTGGAGCCGTACATGTTCACAGCTATAGAGATAAACAAGTTTCTGAGGATGTTGTCTACCAAGGTGAATGGCAGCGTTACAAGCGAAAAGCTATTAATGGGCCGAAAAAGACGTTAAATTATTCGACGTTGAGAAAAGGTAACGAAGCGGTTACAAGGAAAGCTAAAGATAATTTAAAGGAGAAGAAAGTTAATTCCAAGGAAAAGGTTAATAGAAAAAGACAAGAGAAAAAACAATTGGAGGCCGAACCTAATAAACCTACGCAAATGCGAAATGTCAAGCTTCGTAAAGTAAGTCAGCAAAATAAGAATTCCGAGGATAAGAAGCCTCATGTTTCCAAAAGTGCTGTTAAAATTGCAACCAAACTTAAGAGCATGATTCGGCCCATCAAAACGACTACTAAGGTAACAACGAAACCAATATTAAAATATTAAATCATAGTTTCTCCTATTTTAAAATGTTTAAATATTACAGGTGCCATCAAAACACACGATAAGGTAATATTGTTTTTTTATTTGGTGCGATAGTGGAATTAACGAATATTGCAACCTTTTCCTTTTTTTTAGTGCTACTGTTTCAAAATATGCTAAATCTACGTTTACTATTAAAAAATCTCCCATTATATCTACTGTTAATGCTAAAAAAGACAACGAAACACCGCAGAAGCTCAAGAAAAGTTACATACCTTTATATTTAAAGAGAACTTTACACAAAGATACACTAAACAAAAGTTTCGATTCTGCTTCTGACGCCTTGAGTGCCAGTGTAGATGAATTAGGCAACAAAATTTTGCCCCTTGTGAGAGCGAGTACCGAAGATATCAAAAAAGATTTACTCACATTTAGTGATGACTTTCGTGTGAATATTAGTTACGTAGTTTGTCGTAATGACATAGAAGACAAGATTATGCCACCTGACGAACAGACTAGCGAAAATAGTAAAGATAAAGTTACACCAAAGCAGTTAGACATGCTTAAACGTACACATAGTCCAAGTCATTCTATAAATAGTTCTACCTGTTCTTCACCGAACAGTATTGCTACAGTTAAAGCGGCTTCCACACGAAATAAAACTACGACAAAGAGACATTCCGCTCAATCCTATAAGAGTAATATGACCAACAGCGAATCAGATAATTCTTCACCACAAAAAATGAAAAAAGTGTTCAAAAGGACTAAACCTGCAAAAAAGGTGGAAATCAAAGATATTTGCAATAAAGAAAATATTCCGGAGTCTACAAAGAACTTTGCTAATAAAGATAAAGAAAGAACAGTTAAGTCTCCGTTTAGACCCAAAACAGCAAGTGCATACATATCACATTTAGATACAGAATGTTCATCATCGCCTGCAGCGCGGCAAAAAGCACAAATATCAAATAAATCTATGGTCAAAATACCTTCACGAAGAGAAAGTGACAAGAAACGAAGAGCAAATACTCCATCAGTTTCGAAGAATAGGTCACTTAAATTTGAAACTTCTTGTGATGACTTTACCCAAAAGGAATCAGAAGCTTTTATGACTTTGGATTCGCCGAATATGGTTCTTGTGTTGCAACCACAACCGAATTATGTAGATCTTACGAAGGCACGAAATATATCGCGAAAGTCATCCGCTGAGTTTGATATTAAAAGCAACCACAATCTGATGGATGAGTTAGTACATGAGTCGAGCTTACACAGTAACGCCGGCGACATTCTGGATTCCATGAGACAAATATTAGAAGAAACACTCGATCGAATCATTGTTTCACACGGAAATAAACGCCATTTAAGCTCTCATACAATAATTTTATCTAATGATGATTTTCAAAAAGCTATCGTTGACAGAGTAAATTCTGGCAATGTGCCAGATTTAAAAACTAGCATTGGTCTAGTCGAAACCAGCCAGAGTGACATAAAAAACAATTTGAATCGAACCTTTGATAACGTACTTGGCGACGAGTCCACATTCAATTTCAATGATACCGGGTTAACAGTTACTGATTTGGATTTACTTTCATTTAAATCAGTCACGTCAGATTCAAAATATTCGGAGTATTATTTGGCTGATAACGAATTTAATACCTCTCAAGAAATTGATCAGGGTCAAACGCAAAACACAACTTCAGTGCAGGATATATTTGAACGGAAGGAACCACATTTGAATCCGGTACCTTTGAGAATAATACTTAAAATATATATATTTTTTTTATATAAAAAACTTTTCGATTTATAAGTATGTAGACCAAATTGCAGACTGTACCTGGGGCTCTTGCGAATCAAGCATTCAGTGGGTTTTCTCTTGATGCTGAGCCAGTAGCCAACGGTGACCAACCAGACTCTCTCCCACTCATGGAGTCTGACTCCAGCAGTCTGGCTGTTGAATTTAACAGACTTGCTGTAAGTATGCACTCTCTTTCATTTAATGTCTTTGGATTATAATTTCCTTCCTATTAAAAAGTCTCTTTTAGAATAGCAATGTGTTTTTGTAGACGTCAGAAGAATTATTCATATCGGGCAGATCTTCAGAAAGTTACGCGTCGTGTGTCTTAGATGAAGATGCGGTTGTTCCCAATTGGTTGTTTCAATTGATCAGTCAGCAACACGCTGTAAGTTTTTGTCTCGTTTTTCTGTGGAAGAGTCATACTTTTCTACACTTATTTTTATGCCGAATAGAGTACCTAGAAAGTTTTAGATATTTTTCAAGAACTGCATTAAGCACCATGATTTGTCAAACGCGCGACAACAGTCATAATCTATCACGTCCCTATACTCCTAGCTGATAATATGTAGTAACTTT
The DNA here is from genome assembly GCA_964057195.1 of Orthosia cruda. Lineage (NCBI taxonomy): Eukaryota > Metazoa > Arthropoda > Insecta > Lepidoptera > Noctuidae > Orthosia > Orthosia cruda. Next base: position 7,999,735 of record OZ059825.1, read on the forward strand.
TGATTACGAGCTCTGCACACAATTTTTTTAAACTCTAATTAGGTGGAAGAACCTCGTGAGCCAATGATTGGTCCTGTAGCGGTGCCACTCGATGAACCGATGTATGACCTCAATGGGAACGTCGTAGAAACCTCCATGCTGGGTGCTGGCGCGGGCGCTGGTGACGGACGAGGCATGCATAGTGACCACTCGCAAGATAGTTCAGGGAGAGGCACGTCACTGAGTTCCAGTGACACCTCCTCTGGACTGCAGAGCGAGGTCAGTGTAAGTAGTCCTATTGCTTTTGATGTGGTTATAACTTGATTTTAGGCTTATCAACAAAATAAAATGGACGGTTTTAATGGGTTACAGACATCCTGAAACGCTTAATCTGCTTATTAGAATGATTGCCGCCATGTCTAACTTACAATAGAATAAGATTAAGTGTGGAAACCAAAGCCCGATAGATAGATAGATGGGCTTTAATGAAACCATTATGCTATAGATTAACCCAGGATAGTTGCTCTAACAGGTTTTAGAGTTATTTATTTAGTTTTTAGTTATTTTTATGTTTCTGCTACAGACTGTCTTAATTGACCCTTCGACCCAGTTTGAAGTTCTTCGGGATCCTATGACTAGTTCTGCGGTGATGCCAATGGTAGAATATAACACTTCGACAGATCGCACATTCAGAACTGACGGTAAAACATTTTCTCAAAATGGATAATGCAAAAATGTGCATAGCATAATTATCTGTATCTCCACCATGTGCACACAATCCTATCAAGATAAACAAAAGAGGCGCAAATTCGTGCACATCCTACAGAATTTGACGCGTCGCTCCAACTCGACTTTACGTTTTGGAGATAGGGGTCAATATGCTATGTACATTTTTAGACCGATGCGTCACTTTACCTTTGATTTATTAAAGGCTTATAAGTCAAACTTGTATTACAGATGGCTCAGAGGCAATAACTAGCTCCCGCGACGACCGGACGAGGACGTTAAACACGGCAAGTGACATCGACGCAGACATAAGCTCCATCGATACCGACGCCCCGGATCTGTCTGATAACTGAACATAACATCACGCACCATAACAAGTCTTAGTGGCTTGTACTGCTGATAAATTATTAAGTGAATTGTGTTATGGGGTGGTTTATATTGGAAACTGTGGGCATTGGTAAATTTTGGAGGCTTGCAGAGAATTTGCCTGTTAAGTTAAATAAAGTGTACTATTTTTTTTTATTTATCTATTCACTATAACTGTTTTGAATCAGTTTTCTCGGCTATGATCCTACGATTCATAATATAGGGTAAAGGAATGGCTATTTGAGGCAACGAATGAAATTCTATATCTTGAAATTGTCGTTCATAATCATGATAATTATTTACGCCGTCTCGGCGCATTGCGGATTGACGTTTAAATAAATTATTCGTTTTCTGTTCTGAGTTGCATTATTTTTCTGTTTGATTTCTAAATTCATAAATTCTAAAGCTGGTTGCAGACTAAAAGCTGAGTTTTATTTTAACAATACTGCTACGACGTAGTCGACCTGCTACGTCGTAGTCAACCTGCTACGATATTTGCTTTAACGTAGTCAATTGGCTTCGGAGCTCGAAGTAACAAAATGCTACTATGAAGTGGCATTGCTACCACGTAGTCAATTGGCTTCGAAGCTCCAAGTAACAAAACTGCTACGACGTAGTGAAATTGCTACGACGTAGTCAACCTGCTACGACGTAGCGGAATTGCTACGACGTAGTCAACCTGCTACGGTGTAACCAATTTGCTACGCGTACTCAATTTGCTACAACTTAGCCAATTTGCAACGAAGTAAACAAATCAGCTACGGCGCAGACAATCTACCACCACAATGTTTATTCGGGGATATGATCAGATTGATTTTAGGATTGATAATAATTAAATAGACTCAATTTCTAAAATCAATCTAGTGAAAACACACATTATCGAGGAAATGTCTTTTTTGCATTTATTCATATTGTACAATCTTATAATATGATTCATTCTGCAAAATTTTACAGGCGAGCAAGAATTCATATATAAAACAGTAGCTCTTTCGTATTGTACATAACCATTTTACCAGTATAGTGAAAACATGCGTATAGTTTTTTAGTTTTAGGATAATAAATTACTTAAATACTAATTTAAGTTTGGTTCTTTATTAATACAATATCATTAGGATTGCACTATCCTGTAAAGTTATTGGAACGTACCAAAAAACATTCTATGGTGCTTCTCTCGACGCCGATGAACTTTCTATGCTAATTATATAATTATAATTATAACTTTTTAATATAAAACATGATCGTCGTGAAGCGATTACACAGATACAAGGCAGGCATGACATCTTGGCTCAGACTTTCTCATCTCACTTCAATAGTTCAATTTATTTGATAATTTTATAGGTAACGAGCACACGAGCTTATATCGTAGGACTATTATTATAAGGTTCAGGCTCAACATTGAATATCGCAAATGAACGGCTCGTCTGCAACGACCTAGTGAAGGAAGTGAGCTAAGAGAGTGTTTATATTAGTTACAATTTATTTATTAACAATTTTATTAACCCTTGTTTATTAGCTGCTGGTGTCATATCAGTGTTGTACGTTGTTCAGAGTGTAACGGTAATGAGAAGTCGTATTTCAAAATTGCTTCTGCTTGTGGAAATGGACAACTTTCATTAAGGAAGCCATTATGAATTCTCAATAAAAAATTGCGTCTCCCATACCGTACTAATTTTGATCAGCCCGTGATAACTTTATATGGGAAACACAATTTTTTTTGGATGTGATGACAAATCGTCACACTAGCTATGTTGTCCCTATCCTTAATAGGTCACTTTCACTAATACGTCACTTTGTACAGGTAGTCAGCTTCCCAATTTGTCTCAAGCGTCTCTTTCCTAAGTCGTCCGACGCTTATTTACACTTAAGCATGAAATATCTAAACGGTTTTCATCACAGCTAAATTTTCTTTAAAAATACTGCTTTTTAGTAAGTAGGTAATCTTAATATTTAGGAAGAGACTAAATGGCATGAATATGAAGTCGACAACAAAAACTATTTATAATTTGTTTTGATACAAAAAATAAGAGAGATAGATATAAGACATACATAAGAAAGAATAATATGAAATTTAACGACAAAATCCAGCTTTTTTCATTAATAATAAGGCCAACAGGCAACCAAACTCTTCTCATTTTGTACCTTACAGTACATTAAACAAAGCGTCGGACGAGTTGGGAAAGAGACGTAATACGGCTTGAGACAAATTGGGAAGCTGACTACCTGTACTAAGTGACGTATTAGTGAAAGTGACCTATTAAGGAAAGGGACGATATAGCTAGTGTGACGAGTTGTAATCACAACCATTTTTTTGGGAATTGATTATAACTTCCTCGATGAAAGTTATTAATTTCAATTTGCATATGCAGTTTTTGAAATATGACTACCCAGTGCGCCGTTACACCCTTATCAGACTAAATTACTTTGAACGTAAACCGCTGTGTCGTTTGTTTGTGTATAGTGTCATGAATACGGAACAGTAGAACGCATCAGAACAATTGAAATGCCACTTATTTTGTAGTAGTTTAGTAACTATTACATCGAATATTTTCATTATTATTTTAAGGCAGTGAAACACCCAACTTAAATTCAAGGACAGTTGGGGACGAGATTACCTAGCTAACATTAACTAGTAACATATCACTAGACATTTTCACATACGACCTCTACACAACGGTCGCTTTATATTTTACAATATTTACACTCTTATACACGTATGTTAGTGAAACATCGTCGTAGTCAATACGAGGGCATCACAAACACTAAAGCGGGACGCACTCGGTACTCTAAAATACCTCTCAGTCATCGAAAGTCCATCGGCTTATTGTAGATATCATCCTAACACCCCGATTACAAATGACAAAACGAAAATACCCATACGACTATACAATAACAATATAAATATTTCTCATGAGTCAATCTTGTCAAATAATAAAACTACATAGAAGAAATCTAACTCTCTGAAATCGAGGGCAACAAGTTTATATTTTGTGAGACACGCATTCCTTCGCGAACAGTTTTAAAAAACAATTTTTATTTATTTCTTTTTATTACGACTAGATTAGCATTGTAATTATAACATTAATAATATCAATTGTTCAAAACGATCGATCACATATATATGTGTAGTTAAAACGGAATTATGAAAACAGGCGTATTTATTAACAAAGTATTAGGTACTATAATAATGGACAATACTGCACAAAAATGACACGATTCGCGTACCAGCGTAGACACTTTGTACTAGTAACAGAGGTAAAATATAAAAGCTATATTATAACCCGTTCCTGCCCTTCGCAACAAACAACAACGATCAGAATATTGAGGGAGTAATATCCGATTCGACAAAAGGTATCTACTGTTGGACGAGCCGCGTGTTTGGAAACAACAGTTTGTTCCGTCTCGAGTAAAACATCGCCTCATCCGAACCTTTCCGATGTTCAACTCAATCCTTTATATAGAAAACTGAAAGGCAACTGTATTTAGTGCGCGTGTGCTATATCTCTATATATCCTGAACAATATATGAAATATATTTCTTTTTATCTCTGCTTTTTCAATTATTCAGCAAAACACTTTATTATTAAATGACACTCTTATATCCTTCTAATGTCGACTAGCCTTAAAATTTCTCGGTTTATGCCAAACACGCGTCGTCCCATAGAGAAATGAACAACACCCCTATGCAATCACACAGTTCTAATAATAATCCTCATTTTTTCATCATGTTATCACAGAAAATTATGTATTTACAATTTTGTCGTACTAAAGTAACCTACATCATGCTTTGCAACAAATGTATTTGATGGTGTTGAACGATTTCCTCTTTGTTGCGACTGTTGCATTGCTTATCAGCGACATGTGGTGTCGAAAGAGGTAAAGTGAATTTATAAATAAGTGAACCGTATTGAAAGATTTACCGAATTATATTTTTAACATTTGAAAATACTCTTGGTTGAGTATTTTGCACAATATTTGATGTTCTCAGTACAATAGTCGCGGCAAAGATGACAGCTAACAAGTGACTAGTATGACAATGGCATGAAGTAGTATCAAGTGGGATTAGGACGAATATCGGATTTATAATATACGGTACATTCGTCCGCAGAATTGGTTTCACCGCTTTTGCATAAGCGTTGATCCAAATGAAGGTGATTCTTAGCAAAGATTTATCATTTACTTATTATTACTGTTTATTTAATATGCTTAATACTAAAGTTGTTAACCAATTCTGATGCAGAGTGTACAAACAATAGTTCGATTTTGTGCCTGGTGACACTTGTTTGTTTTGTTTCGCTTGAAAGTTTCGGCCATCGACAAAAGATTCCTTATATGTCCTAGATAAAGCCTTGTTGTATCTCAATGAATAGTTACTAATTCTTGAATCTATGAATTATCTACTTTTAACATTTTAATCAAAGTCACTTATATTTGAACTGCTGAACAAGTTAAAAACTCATTTTCACATACTTTTAGAAACGCTAACTTTACAGGCGAATAATCAAATGTCGATGACTGTATCATTCTTCAGTGGGAGTATCCTGTTTTTCCTTAGTATAATAATAATTATAGTCAACAAAACTTTGGCTCGTCTTTAATTTACATCCTAAATGTTACTTTGAGGTATATTTTAGAGTTAACTCACAAAGCAATAAGATACCCCCACTCGGCACAAAACTGCGCGTCATTATACATTACAAGTAGCTCTTGTCAAGTAATTATACTTTACAAACCAGGCGACAAAATCTTTCAAACAATACTCAGTACACGATTTAACAATTTGGATAATCATTTAATGCAGAAATATATTTCAAAGTTTACACATAATTCATCTTTATTTAGTTTAATCGTATTTAAATTTAAATAACGTAGGTATAAAGCACTTGGGGGAAGGACAGCAAATTCAATAAAAAAATGTTTAATTATTTATTTAGTATATATTAACTAAGTAAAAATTATTCGCTATGTAAATATTTTATACAATACTAGTATTAATTTGTCTGACGATGAATCGCTAGTGTTCTCCCAACGTGTAAGTTGAATACGAAACGGCGTCGGGCGGGTGGGGCCGGGGCCCGCGCCCTCACCACACGATGTGACGTAGACTTACGTAGTGCAAATTTAATATAGAAAGTTTACTTTTACAATACAGACTAGTAATTTCATTTTATGTAAAAATCCTAGCGCAAACGAGTCGTCCGGCACCGTCTCATACCTCGATCGCCTAACCGTAATACAAATCAAGGAGTAAAATTTTAGCGAATTAAAAATTAAATTTTCCAAAACTTCGTAAATACTAGAATTCGGAGGCGGGCCGCGGCGGGCCGGGAGCGACGTCCGAACCGCTGAGCAACGGGAGTCGTCTATGTACACACGGTCGCCAAGTATAAAACGAGATCGTCCGGGGCGCGAGTGCGGGGCGCGCGCGGGCGCGGATCATAGGGAGTGCGGCGCGCGGACACAGGGCGCGCGGCGGCGCCGCTAGCACCAGTCGTCCTCGTCGGAGTCGGAGTGGCGCGCGCGCGGCTTGTACCCGTTAGGCAGGCGCGGCGCAGGCGCGGGCGAGGGCAGCGCGCGCGCGCCGCCGCCCCGGCCCAGCGCCAGCGCCGCCTCGTAGCTCAGCGGCGCCTCGTACGCGCGCGCCGAGCCCCACTCCGCGTCGTAGCCCCGTCCGCGTCTGCACACGCCCAGCGATTAAGCCATCCTCACACAGCACTTGTTTCGATGCTATATTGCATGCGGGGACGCCACAATACAGTAAAAACAAAAGAGCTACAATTTACTGAAAGGAGGTTAGCGAAAGCGGAAAGCTCTAATTACCCAGTTATCTGCGTCTACTTCAATCTCATCTGCACGGTGCACTCATTGCAGTGACGAGGGTCTAAGAACCGATTGGTGCTAGAAACACGATTCTAGCTTTTGCAGGTTCAAAATCAATTTTATTTAACAAAAATTACGAGGCTCATGTCCAGCAATAGATTTTAATAGACAGTCAAATTGCGCCATATAGCATAAGTAGCGTATACTAACTAATGTATAATTTAACTAATAAAACAATCTAGCAGAGAAACAAGTCTTGTGTTTGGCGCTTTAAATTACTGTTATGAATATCAATCTACTATTCGGTTGAAATATCTGTGGACCTCGTTATCATTAATACCTGCTGGCTATGTAGAGTGATAGGTCCACAGATTTTCCCACAAGGTAGAGTTATAATAGTTCCGAAGTACGTACCTCTCTTTAGATCTATAATCTCGGTGTATCAGTCTTTCAACTTCTCGGCCGTACTCGTATTCATCGTGTTGAGGCTCCACCGGTTCTCTGACCGTGTGCCTCAGCGATAACTGCAACAATCGATAGAACAATTAAGTTTTTCTATCAAGGGCAAGGGAGTAAAATTATCCTCAAGTTGATTCTTTGTTTGGATGAAAAGTAGGATTCTGATCGGACAGATGCACACTGGCTTTTTAGAGTCCGAATCTTCAATTAATTTATCCAAGCGGTGATTGCCAGCCGCTAGTAAACGTCTGCCGAAGGTACCTGCGTCACCACCAGGTTTGGATCTAGTACTTGGTTCTAGTACAGAGTAAAACCTTGTTGTAGTTGGAATACTCAAAATTAAGGGTTTCAAGTATATTTTTTCAAGTTACAAGTACTTACGTGCGAGGGGCTGTGGCTGATTCTGGTGAAGGGTGGCTGCTGCTTGACCTGTAGCGTGGACGGCTTGGTGGGTGTGGGAGGCAGCTGCCGGCCGCGGCCTCGTCTCGCGCCTTCGCGCTCCCAAGACCGGTCACGCCACTCCCGCCACTCGCGGTCCCGCTCTCGATCCCGCTCACCTATCGGGGCCCAAACTGCTCTCTGAATGACTTGATGTTCTACACCCCAACCAACAACAAACTCCAGCTATGCGGTAATGATACATATGATATAATAATCCATAAATAACAGGACCTTCGAATCAAATCAAGGAAAATAACAGGGGTCATAATCAAAGTAATAGTATACCTATCCAGATGAACAATAAACAGATGTGCAAACAATTTTCTCGTGGATATCCACCATGCTCTCCGTCTACACTCGCGCCACTTTCATACATCTACAGACGTGCAAAGCCGGATTGCATCAACATCGATTTAATAATAATTTAGACACATTGCTATTCCAGCAAAGGGTCTTATGGGTCTAACAATTTTGGATGTAGATGCCAATTGGAATTTTGGTTTACACCTTTGCTTTACAATTTTGGTTTGGTTTAGACCCTTTGCTTTACAATTAATAACACTGATTACAAATAATAACGCCCGACCGAAAATTTTGAAAACAGTTTGATGAATATGTTGATGTTTCTCATGGCTGCTTTTCATTTTAGAATTCGGGTTGAGAATGTATGCCCTAGTTTTGTTCAATGTTATCATGATGACGGTTTATATGTGACGTTAACAAGATTATTAGCGATTTTGACCTTATTATAATTATATTAACATCGGAATGAGTTACCGTAACGTGCCTGTTCTTATACCTAGGTACGGAATGTTGGTAGTCGCAAAGCGATTATCGTCATGATAGTCAGTGTGGTATGTGAGGTCCAGAGTGTGTGGCGAGTGGATCTCACCGTAGGTGTGGTGTGGCGGGCTGGGCGACCGCGAGGGCTGGCTCAGGCTGGTCGTGGGGTGCGGCGCCCTCCACTCCTTCCCTGCTGTCAGGAATACCTTCATGTACCTTCCACCACGGTTTACCCTAAGCCCGTCGGACTACCGACCTTATTTCTTTACTCACAAAGGTGACTCTAAAAGTTTTGGGTGTCTGTCCTACGTGGTTCCAAATGTAAATGTAAAGGACACGGATTCGGATAGATAGGGATAGGTTTCTTGGTTGATTAGCTGTGTGTCCAAAGTTGTAGCTACAGTAGTAGGAGAACCGAGAGCATAATACTTTGATAAAATAGGTAAAAGTTGTTTATTACAATGAGATAAACTTCTTGATGTGACTATAGCAGACTACTGCAGAGAATACAAAATGAAATACATAACCATTATTAAGCTTTTGCATGCTGCATGATTTGTGTGATATCTCTGGAGTGCATGCGTTTGAGTACCTCTGTTGCGAGGCACCCATGATTAAGCAATTAAGTTATGTGCAAAAAGGAGCAGATATTTTTGGTTGGGCACCAATGTCTTAGCATGCAGCAGGCAAATTAATTTCATTTGTTATATAATACAGGCCAATTTATATAAACTATACATTATATAATGCTTTATTAGAGTATGTTGCGGCTCAATCTATTGCCAATCTGTAATGTACTTACATCTAATATTATGAATGGCCTGGTGAATAAAATATTAATGACATGTACCGCTAACAATATAAGTCACGAGCATAATAAAGGAGCAGTTATCATAGCTAATTAGCTACAAATATAATGTTACAAGACTAGCCTTGTGAGAATGTTCAATTTATAGCTAGATATTACAATCTAATTATCTAAGTTCATGATCTCATCATTTACAGCAGTAACTGCTTCGCTCGCTGACGTCTTAAAACTACAACTACGAAAAACATGAATATCTACAACTACTGTTAAGCTAGACTTCCCATCTTCTCACAAAACTTTCAGAGTACCTTCATGAGAAGAAAAATGTTTGCAAAACTGTTTCAATTTGTTAATTTAAGCTAAATAAAATATATTTGGTATGTTAACGGTTAATGTTTTAGTATGAATAAATAATACTACAGGAATAACATAAGAATAAATAGTTAATAGCACGTAGCTCGTTTTAAAGGCTAATTTTGTAAAATATATATTTTTAAAACGCTGATATATTTCATCAAAATTGCAATAGCGTTAAGCCATAAATACTTGACGGAATGGCAAATCTGTTGATATGCTATCAAATAATAAAGAAACACACGGTATGATCTAGAATGAACATCTAAGTAACTAGATTATCTATTAGAATACAATCAAGGGTATCACCAGATTTGCGTGTAACACATAAGTTTACATTTCTGTCGCTATAAGGGTTACGGTTATGATTAGTTCTGGCTTGTTTAGCGGGATAATGAAATAATCGCTTACCATGCGGGTGGTAGTAGTGAGGGGCTCTGTGCGTTCGCCCGTGTCTTTGATGTTCGTGCTTGACTATCTCGACGACGTTGCTGACGGTGTCGGAGAACCCGATATCGTGATGATAACCTCCGTAGTGGCCTCGTCTTCTCGGACTTGGTGTCCGTCTGTAAACAAACCAAGTTAAGCAAAGGGGCACTATATGGCAACGCTCATTTACCATGCATGTTACCAATCATGCAACACCGAGAAATCGGGGAGTAAAATTGATTAGTCCTGAAGAAAGTACATTTGGTTAGTAGAAGTTTGTGTATCATGGCACATACCATTGTTCACTACGATAACTTTGAGATCAATGGACTCTTCTTCGATGACACTATAAACATAAAAAGGAAATAACAAACTGAATAATAAAAGAAACAAAAAGTAATATTGAACTGTGGTGTAAGTGTATTTACCTTAAACTGGAAGATCTTCCGTGGTGGTGGTGACCATTCTGGTATGTGTGAGGTGCTTGTAATCGCCCCTCGTCCAACGACTCCATTGAGGCGTGGTGCGATCCTTGCAGTTCCAATACCTACAAAATTCGTTGTATTACAAACCCATACGAGTATAAAAGAGACAAAGCGGTCATCTGCAAGCTACTTTAATTAACGTTTCAGTTAGACTTACTGTCCCATATTTACAAAATTTTAGATTGCCATCAAATATCAAATCATGCACACGAAAGTGTCAATCTTTGCATTCCATGCAACAGTCCGTGCTTGTGTAATATTATGCTTATATACTCTACTTACCCATTCTGTTTATGGAAAACTATATTTGAACAACTAGAAACATGCTAGGCTCAGTTAAGTTGCATGCAAAATGTATTCCGGCAATAAAAACGACATGTCCTGGTGTCATGTTAGATATTATGACTGTTATGTTAGTATGTTTATGTATTGATAGTGAAATTGCTATGTCTAAGAAAACTTTCATAAAGTCATCCCTAATGACAGAAGAGTCGTTTAAAGAACCATTCCCTATCGAAGAGATAGAAAAGACAAAAATCTACAAGACTGACATAAAAAACAATCATCTATTACAGAAATTCTTTACCTAAACATCAACAACCATCTGTAAACTTTAAATTATACGATTAATACTTTCGAATTTACATCACATAAATTGATTTACTATGAGCCTAAGGCCCTAAGTTACTTTGTTTACGACAATAATACCTAGAAAACGGTTAATAAGGACTAGTTGTAACAACAAACATTAGTATCCTATGATCATGTTAGTAAACACCCAAAACAAAGCTCTGAACATAAAATTACAACATCGACTATCTATGACTTATGAAAATGTTTCGATGTATAAGGTTATACTAAAAGGGGGACACCCATTTAGCGGATACACATATAACATCACATTTTCGACCAACATCACGTATGTGGGATAAATTGTCCAATTGTCACTTTACGCATATAAATTTCTACAAAAAAAATTTGGTTGTGATAATGATATTGGTGGGAACATCGATTGCACTAGACAATGGCTATCATGGCTCTGGCTGATCAGGTTTACAACAGTAATGATCGAGTCAATATAATCACCGTTTCGCTTAAGGTTTCACACACCTTTTTATTGTTCCTGTAACAAAAGAGAACAGTGATGAATGGCAAATGTATATGTTTTCTATCTTTGTTTTGCATAGTCATCTTCTGTTTAAGGTAGTATAAGATCAATAGAATATCTATTAGAGAGCAGCGTATTTAGATATTACAAAATATTCAGTTATTGTACTACGATCACTAATTAATCTGCCTTGCGACTGGCCAGCTGCAAGCTGATACTTAATTCGATCAGTTCTTTGAAATCTCTTATTCAACTCTTTGTAAATCGCCGATCAAAAGCTTTTGTTGCAAATCAACATTTTTGATTATTCAAATGTTGTCAGTGTCGTTTTATTTAATTTATTCAGATCTAGCTGTTACTGAAATGTTCACTAATAGTTTGAAATTATACAACACAACTCACTTGAGTGATTTTCTGTTGCTGCGTCTGGCGAGGTTGGCTAGCAGATGCGGGTCGTCCGGATGTCCATCAGTGGTAACGGGGCCCTCGTGGCTGAGCGAGCCGGCCCGCGAGCCGGGACCCAGTCCCGCCGCCACGTCCATCAAGCAGTTAAAGAGCGACGCCTTCTACACACGCACCCCACATCACGCATCCCCCCCACACACGCACACTTGCGCATGCTCATGTCACACAGCGTCCAAGCGCATAGGACTCAATAGTCACTAACCGCTAAAGCCTACATGAGTTTGCGCAAACATCCCATACATCATGTCCATGCTGGAGTTCTCTTTAATTGTGTCATGTGTGTATAGTCTGTGTAAGAGATCCAACTTATGGACAATTGGACATACAACTAAATTGAAAATGTATAGTCTGTAGTGTAAGTGAGGAATTCGGCTACAGGTATCTGAGAAAACAACTATCACACTTTAGTTGTATTTATGTTGGAGTAAATTATGTTCAGTCCATGTCGGTAAAACCGTGAAAGAGCTGAAATTACAAAGCATCTTGTTTCGAAAAATTGGGTGCTATATTATAAAATCATGTGCGACAAAGTTGAAGCCAGAGGCAGAGGTTGCGAGTTCACGTTTGCATTTTATATTTGAAAAAATATGATACGGTAGTCAAGTGACTAAGTATTTTTGTTCTCCAGCATGCGCAGACTTGAGAATATAATGATATTTATTTTAATAAATTCTTATGCTATAGTATAAAACATACAGGAGGCAAATAAGAGCGTAGGTAGCAAGAAAGCGTAATATTATAACGTTTCTTATATCACCAGGCTTCTAAAATGGTAAATATCGATTGAGCCAAAATGTAATCGAAAAGTAAATTGTACGATATAAAAGCGAAAGAATGAAATAAATATCGGTTGATTAGTTTGAAACATTTCACCATGCAGGCTACCTAAAACATGTATAAAATAAATGGATCACAGTAAACTGAAAATGCAAAGTAAATATTTTTAGGAATGAATAGCAAAATGCAAGGGGACGATATGACACACATTGGTAAGACAAACAAATCTACGAACAGTAGGATTTCTATCTACGAGACACCGTTTCAAACATTGTAACACACACATTCGTTAAATTACTACATTATTTTGCAACTATAGGACAGGTATTTATAATTGTGGTTTACAAAGCCCTGACGGACACTTGACAGACAAACGTGCCAGACTTGCACAAGTTTGCCGAACTAATGTGTTATCAAGTGCGTCACTAGTTCTAGTTCTAAATTCTTTAATCTTCAATCTCTAAACTACGGTTTTTATTTGTTTGTTTTATTTCTTGACCATCCATTTTGTCTATAGGCCATAGTGTATTATTTAATGTTTCTTTTTAAAATAAATTTATTTAAACACAATGCGAGAAGAAATTTATGATAAAGAAAAATATCTAGAATAGTGCAAGAAAAGTATTCAAAGTTTCGTTCCGTAAAATATTTTAATACTACCGGCTGAATGGCCGTAGGGCTATTCTCGTTGAATGCCTGAAAAGTAAACCACCAATGTAGTCGACTCGTTAAGAGTCGATTTCAACTAAAGTGATTCTGTATTGTTGTACTCTTTCTTATACAGACATTGTTTTATAGGGAGCCAATCACAAGTTATGTATACTGAACATAGGAACAAATTGTTTTCGATAGATTTGAAAGGTTTTTTTTTAATATGGTTCTGTAAATGTACACAACAATACAACCACAGGTAGACAACACAACCAACTCTATAGAACTAACTATAATGTTCCAAATTGTAATCTAATGTGGGGGAATTATAGGGGCCATCAACAAACACTACTTGTAAACGTGTAGTATTACCTACCCACGTAATAGTTACATTTGGCTCAAAATGTACATATATACATACTGGCGTAAGCCATACGAATTTACTCTGGCTTCATTTGGATCTACTAAAGTTTTACTTAAGTTCTATTTATGTTCATCAAAATTTCCATTATTATACATAAATACAGTGTTGAAAACAAATTTACTCAGAGGTGCGTTAAAAAGGCAGTTGTACTTACCGGAACACCGTTCTGCTTGAACCTTGTCGATCTCCAACTTTCGAGGATCAATAGTCCAGCATATATCTTCCCAACTGTCAGTTTTCCAGCGTTGAGTACATCGTTTCGAGGCACCAGCAAGTCGAGCATCTTCTTGGCTTGTAATGGCCATATATGGGTTATCGTTTCTCTTAATTCCTCATCTGCTTGGTCCATTTCCTCGGCTGTAATTTTACATTGATATTAATAAACAGTATGATAATGCGAAGAGTCTTATTTAATCCTTCGATATCAGTCATCGTTCACCGAATGAATCCATTATTGATATTCACAGGTACGAGTATAAGGCACAGTAACCAAAAAATTATAGGTTGATACTTACGAGATCTCATTTTGATGTTCAAGTTTTCTCGTATTAAGGCAAATAGTGTTGTTGTAAAATTAACTTTCCCCTCATCGTCTAGCGGCATATTCATTCTAATAAGCTTCTTATATGCTAGTCTATTTGGACATTTGTTACCAAACCCCAGAGGAGGATCCATATTCTTCAACATATCATACATTTCTGTATAATGGATCTTACCCCTGAAATGATAAGATATTTGCATTAGATCATTGACAGCAAAATTAGTTAAATTTAATGAGAGCTATAGAAGATTAGTGTGGCAAAGATTCAAACATATAAGTACTGACGTGGCGTTCGGATCGTATTCTGCCCATATTCTAACAAATTCATCAAGATGATGTGCGCCGAGGATGGACGAATCCCTCGTTAGGTAGTCAAAGTTATCCATAATAACGGCAACGAACAAATTCAACATCTGAAAGCATAAATAATCACCAGTTCAAAGATGTATCAACATTAAAAGGCGGCATTTTTAAATTTATAAATGGTATACTCACAAGAAACGAACAGAAGAATATAAAAGATACGAAGTAGGCGTAGGCGAGCGTACTTCCACATTCTTCGTTGGAGGCCTTTCCTGCTGCTATGTCGCACTTGGCGGGTTTTCGGCAAGCCAACATTATGTTGGGCCATGACTCGCCCGTCGCGCATCTAAACATACAGTGGCTCACAGAAACCGTTCCACATTGAACGGCAATTAATAAAATCTTATTAAATGCAATGAAGAATTCTATAAAAAGATTAGCATTTCCAGAATATTAGTATTAGTTGATTTTGTATTGATCAATAAATGGGAAAATACACATTCAGTTAGCACAAAACAGACTCTTCTACACGTTTCACAACTAAGTAACAGTGAGTGAGTGATGAAGGAACTCTTGAAAGTTGAAGTGCATGCATGAGACGTGCGCGATGATACACAAATGAAATCATTCTAAATTACTCCCATAACTCCATTGAGAAGCTTACTTGCTCTACGGGTTTTTAAATTTCAACTAGATTGCTTCTGACGTTATTCAAATAGATTGGAGCAGTCTAAATGGTGTTTTGATAAATGTTTGTATTTTCCTATGTTTACAAAGTTACAGTATATCCTCAGGCTGGAGTAGCTTGTATTCAATGTTCCTTACCTGAACAGTAGCATGAGTGCTTGAATGAAGCTTCGAAAATTGTTGTGTCTGTTCATGTCAGACTCTGGTGTTAATTCTATATTGCCAAACACCTGTGTCCAAGCAGATACAACACAGAAGGTCAGCTTTGTATGCAAATAATAACACGTAGCCCGACTCCTATGCTTCCACCCACAAAAATAAACAGTCTACCTAATGACGTAAATCTATCTATAACTAGCACTAGGGATACGACAAACGATATCAAACAAGGGTACCAAACTATCTAGAGATACAAACAAGAAGCAATCTCAAAGTTAAGGACACCAATCAGGATATTGTCACCACTAAGGATCTTCTAAATCTACGTTCTGATTATATGAATATACATATTGATGATAGTAGTATTGCCAATGATAATGATAGTAAGTACATATGTAACACAGATAGTAGAGACAGATTTTCGGCAGTGGCCGCAAGACTGAGTAACAGCTACGTCTTTTGTACTCTCACCGAAATAGTAGCAAGAGTGCCGCCACGAAAGATTGGAAGTTGTTATGCCTGTTGATGGCATCATCTGGATCATATTGTATGTTTCCGAAAACCTGTCATTAGAAACTTATCAATACTGTTTTGTATTTTCTTAATCCAATCTTATGATGTACTCACTACTCATAACGATTACGAGTCCGTCTAAGATGAATTTTGCTCATTCATCTTAGACTGGCTTATTATATTTTTGAATTTTAGAAAAAAAAAACTACATAACTAAATACAATTACATTTTGGAACAAAACTTGTATTAAGGTTGACAATACTTGGATTATCTAGGAATGTTATTTTGGTCTATTATTTAAAACTAGGATTAGTAAATGGACTAATTTACGCTAAACTTGACTATGTTTTCTAAGCATATGACAAGAGGAATACTAACGAGTATCTGATGCTATACTGATATATTAACTAGCCCCTTAAAAATATTCTATAGTACCAGGGGAGTAAAATTACGACATTATCACAAAAGGATTAGAACTCAAGATAATTTCTACCGAGAGCCCATCTCCTAGCATTACGCTAATATAACTAGGACCTATGGTAATTAGACCCTAACGCTACCAACTATTATAGTGAAATTAACTAGGCAATTTTATCATAATCAAAACTAGTTTCACTAGTGAACAATTAATTACGTATTAAAAATTCTATAAAAACTATTCTCAAGTTAAATACAAAAATTACCCCCAAAAAAGTACCTATTAATATGTTATATGTCTCCTGTCATTAATTTAGTATTAAAATTATTCTTAAATTTTATATTATTAATAACATCATTAATATTAATCAAATTAGGAAATTAATTGAGATATTTCATGTGAAAGGGACAGGAGGAATTCCAACAGACCTGCATCCCGATGATGGCATAGATGAAGAATAGCATCGCGATGAGAAGGCACACGTAGGGTAAGGCTTTGAAACTCTGCACGAATGTCCAGAGTAGTATCCGAATAGTGTATCCCTGTCGGAGCAGCTTGATCAGTCGCGCGGCTCGGAACAGGCGAAGGAAACCAACGTTGAATGTGTTCTCCTGCGAATGATATACATATTTACATACTCATTCCTACACAAAAATTATCAAACACTTCATCAAGAAAAAACACACGTCACAAACCAACCAATATCTTGGACAACATGTCTGATATTCAAACAAGCTGATGTTCCAGCCAGGCATACTCCAATATCTAGTATATGATAATTTAAAACTAACGACAACGTTAAAATAAAACTAGTCAATGAGATAAAATGTAAGTACTAGATAAAGTCACGAAATCAAGGAAAATAAATTGAGATTACGTAATGAATAATACGAAATTATAAACCAATTTAATGAATATAATAACTGTATCAGCTACTTCTTTGTACAGTATTGAACAAATTTCAATAATTTCTGTCAATGTAAAATTTAAGAAAAATCTAGCAATATTTACTATAAAAAATTCAAATATTCTAGGATTTTATGGAAATTAACACACCAATGTATAATTGTCATAATATCTAAAACAACCCCAAAAACAATAATTGGTCCCTAGCGAACAACCGTACATATGTTATAAACTACAAAACTTCTATAAATCTTAATATTCTAAAAATATTCTCTAGCACTACTAATATTAGACCACTGTCCAATAGTATGTACACACTCTGTCTAAACCATCGACCAATCCGTTACAAAAATCTAAGATTCCTAGCAATCAAATAGTTGATTTGTTACCTGCTGACAGGATATGTCAGCACAGTTTTCAGCAAGGTCGGTCTGTAATCAGGATAGATCCTTTATCTTCACTTTCATCAAAGTCAAAAAATAATTATAAAAATTGCCAGCAGCAAAGAAGGATCGAGTAGGCAAAAATGAAATTAGTGTAGGAAATGTAAGTATAGAAGCTGAGAAAAATAAAGAATAATCAGGTGATGATGATACTTACGCCAAACTCCATAATGAGGGCATCAATAATACTTCCAATGACCGTTATGAAATCGAATGTATTCCAAGGGTCTTTGAAAAAATTCTGGAAACAGACCAATATGTTAGCAAAGATTCTGGAAAAATAATAATTAATTGAAAAGAATTTTAGAAAATGAGTACAGTAACATTTCAAGGAAAACTGTATACAAATGTACACTTTCCAATCATAGACTGTTTAAGATCAAAGGACTTTTTGAATAAGGAAAGGAATGAGGAAATCTCTCTTTTTGTTTTTTTTTTAATCTATGCAAATACATAAAAATATGTTATTCATAAATCTAAGAAAATTTAATGCATTTAAAAACCTATGTCAATTAAAAAGCGTAATCTCGTAAATTCTCTATAAAATGAGTTCTAAGTTGAAATATATTCAAGTCAATATTGAATATTAATAGCTAGGCTAAAATATTTATAAAATAATGATAGTGTATTGTGTTAGGCGCACACGATTATTTTGCACATTCCATAATGCATTCGTATTATTTTAAATGCATTTGAAGCACAAAGTTATACAGTAATATCAAATGATTCAACTGATTAGTTCAGCTTATTTTCACACCTACTTATTGATTTTTGTCTTTACATACCCATGGCTTCTTGCAAATTTTTATAAAATAAAGCTATCATATTCTTGTTAAATGAGAAAATAAGATTTTAGATTAATTAGGTAATATAAAAATTGAAAGTGTGTCAAATTCTTACCGTACACCCGAAGGCGATCAGCTTCAAAACGGTCTCGAGAAGGAAGAAGATCGTAAAGACGAGGTTCATGAATGTTAACATGTCCATGAGTAGTGGTGGAGCCTCGTGAAACTACCACAAAATCAATACCAGTTTTTTAAACCTTAACTCAAAACATTATCAAATTAATGAAAGTTAAATGCAAGATCAGTATGCTGCCTTTTTAAAATTAAATTTTTAAAAATATCCATTTTGTTGATGGACATAATTTGTTCTAGCATTTAACTTTATATGATTAAAATATTTTTATCTAGCCGATATTATTATCTAATAAAATAATGTTTTGTTATGTTAACATTTTTCATGTAGAAGTGAGTGTGTTAGTATTTGTGTTATGTTCCATCATTGTCGATGAGTATCATGTTATTGAGATGTATTTGCGAGACTTGTGGCATAGGGGTGCACGTGCGACATGCTGTTTCGAATGTACAAACATGCGATTAGGTGTTATGACAGACAACATTTATAACATGAAATATATAGAATTATACTGACCTTACAAACCGCAGATCTCCGCCAGATTTTAAAAGATCACAGTACTTACCTCATAAAAACGCTCGGCAAGTATGGATTAGTAAAATCGGGAGAAAGACAACATTATAACGCGTGTATTCACATACAATAGTGCCACATGCAGCAGGAGAAGAAGCCATGCTTTACAATTATTGCAAATAAACCTTTATAAACATCATCGTCGTCAGAGAGAAACTAGTACTGGATACTTGGGAAGGGATAATAATTACACGGCTGGAAATAATCCCATACAGTCATGTAAATAGATAAAACAATCACGTTAATAGCAGAAAGAGTACATTTGTACCTATATCGTATTTATTTTATATTTCATTATGTACTTGTACTATGTGTCGGTCGATACTTTGTGTTTGTGTACTTACTTTGACACCATAAGCGATGATTTTCAACACGGTTTCCACAGAAAACATTCCAGTAAACCCCATATTCGAATACTTGAGGACATCCGCGTAGATGTCATTTTGATTATAGTACTGCCATTTTGTGATGAAGTGCCGGACGTTATGGATAAACCCATGGCAATGAAAATACATAATTGTTACTTTATAAATTACCTCATCCACAAGAATTAGTATTTTAAAGTCATGTACAAATTTGAAATTTGTATGGAATCAATGTAAGTAAGTAATTAGTTATGTTACGGTTCTTGTAACGGTTAACAGTAATATATAGTATATAGTAGAAGGATAAATATATCAAGGGGAAGAGTGACAAGAATTTGGTGAGGATATGTGCGAAGTTTTCATTAAATAAGACTAACATAAAATTAGACAGGGTCACAGTGAAATTAAAGCTAAACAGTTTGATAATACTATAGGAATATATAGGAAATAAAACATATAGATCTTAAAAAATAAAAGGAGCATAAAATCAATCAAAAATGGGAAGAACAGAAAAAATAGTGTTATAATTTTGACCACGTAATATAACTTTAGTTCTTTTTAAAATTTTGTCTCAATTAGAAAAATGATCAATTCTGTCAATTTTCCAATAAATATACAAAGCAGCCCATAGCCACCAACTGATCACGCCTGGCAGTAGGCCATTCCACCAAGCATGCACAATATCCACATAAAGACAATTAGGAATAGGTCTTAAATAAGATCATGCAACACGAACAACATATATGGCCCATGCCACGTCCTATCTGTACCCAGAGAATGTTGTGCATTCACAAGCACGAATAACCGAATAAAATGTTTGGTGTATCTTGTGCCATAAATGTGCTGGAAGGACAGGTATATCGTGCAGTAAACACCGATACATACATATTTAATTTATAGCAAGCGAGGAGTAACAAAAGGATTATCCAACAAAACACAGGAGAAAATAAAATGATATTTGGCGATAGGTACATTTGACGGGATAGGCTCGGTAATAATTTTAAATACGGCGCATTCCGATGCAGTGTATACTGACGCCGAATAAGTACAGTGATATCGTAAACACTCTGTATGTTGTGTATATGTGTGTGTTGTGATTTTGGAAAACCTAAACTGAAAGGCAGTACTAATGTTGTGCCAATGATGTAGTTGTATTTATATCATGACGTCATCCAGGTATAGTTTGATTGTTTAACATATAAGACAGAGACACAACTAACAAATTAATTTCACTAAAAGGATCTATCAGGTGCGAACATATATTAGACGCATATACGACACAGGTTATGTCTTAGTATAATTATGCCAAACTAGAGAGCTTCTAACTTACATTTGATGAGCTCTCTAGAATGGTACTGTGCAGGCTTCAAGGATTGTTTGCTAATCTAGATCGTCACTTTCAGTGCCTTGTGAGACAGGCTAGGTTCTTCAGCAACTACCTTAAATAAGTGATCATTTTCTACTTTTCACATTTAGTGCTTCTTTTGTTTCGTATGTATTTTGTATGATCACTTTTTGGAAAAGTGTTTGTACTTAAAATTAACAGATCGTTACTATATATAATAAAATTAAGATTAGTAGTAGTTGATCTTATATTAATTATTCTAGGACAGTTAAAAGCGTCGATGATACATACCTTCATCATGAGCAACAATGTGTTGAGTACGATGAGGGTCATGATGAAATACTCGAAGGGCGTAGAGACGACTATTCTCCACACTTTGTACTTAAAACTCGCCCTTTTGCTTGGCATATACCTCTCAAGAGGTCGCGCTTCTATCGTGAAGTCTATACACGATTTCTGGAAATAACGAAAATGTAGTATCATGTCTTCATTAGGATTTGCTTGTGTAGGATTTGTAGGTATTGCCATATCATCGGCACCTACAATTAAGTCTGGATTTACTATTTAGACTCACCTGATTCTTATCAATTTCACCATCCTGCAGTTCAGCTTCACCCTGCTCTTGAAATGTGATAATTATCAGAGCTACGAATATGTTAACAAAGAAGAAAGGAAACACCACGAAGTAAACGATATAAAATATGGACATTTCTATTCGAAAATTTTGTATGGGTCCCCTGTCTTCATAGGTGGCGGCCATTGAGTTTTGTAATACTCTGTAAACAAAGAATTGTGTTAGTGTTATGTTTTCTGTCAAGACAATCACAGATTTCACACGAGACTGCTTTTCTCTAGTCTAGTTAGAATTAGACTAGTATATAGAATTTCATAATTTAACCAATAAGAATTTCTGATAGTATTCCAGTAGGATACAATCGGCACAAAAGTAAAGACGTGATCGAAAAAGAAGAAGTAATTATTACATATTATTAATATAAAATTTTGGTCGGCTATAAAATCGTCAAAGTCCTATAGAAAGCTTTTAAAGTATACATTTTAATATCTAAAAGAGAGAGATATAAAAATAGACACAAAATAATCTGTTTCTATTTTATCGACAGATGTTAACGTCCTTTTATTTTAACACGTTTTTTAATTGGGTATATTAATGATAAAGAATCTTCGTTATACTCACTGTGGCCACCCCTCCCCGGTCTGCACCGCGAACAGCGTAAGCATCGCCACTGCTACGTTGTCGTAATGGAAGGATTGCGTCGTCCACGTGCGCTGGTTGACTTTCGGCAGCAAGCTGTTTGACTCGTAGATGAAATACGACCCTCTGTCACACACGATAAGGTTTGTATTAGAATGTATCCATGACCAACACCGAAAAGCTTGTAATGAAGTATGAATGATTAAAACATGTGGTGTGTGGTATGTATACTTGAATTTATAATTCGAGATAATTTCAATCCATCGCCACCAACTGAAGAATTGCCTTCAGCATTGTGTATTTTAAGTTGAATTATTACATTAAAAACGAAAAGTACGGGTTACAGTAGAACTTAAAATATGTAATTTAAGACATAGTTTGTTGTTCCAAAATGTGAAAACTATCTCAAATTCTAAATTCAAATATTTAAAATTATGTGCTTATCTCAAGACTCGATTAAAAACAAAGACATCAACTTCAATTCTCAAATGAAAAAACATATAAGACTAGAGGAACACATCAAACAATACACAGGTTTACAACAATTAAGTTAAAAAAACAAACTCAATACTCACTGGCAGTCTTCAAAAGTATTCTTACTGATATCGTTGCAGTGAAAAAATTTTCCATTAAAAAGTTGAACTGCAATTACAGCGAATATGAATTGAAACAATATGTACACAATGAGAATGTTAATGACATTTTTCAAAGAGTTCACAACACAGTCAAACACTGCTTTTAACTTTGGAACTCGTTTTATAGTTTTCAAAGGTCTGAGCACTCTTAACACTCTTAACGATTTAATTGTGGACAGATTCTGCCCCGCGCCCTTTTTCACGCCTCTGTAACAAAAAAAAAAGTAAAACGTCATATTTCACTTAATATTGTCATTTTAATTCGGATTTATTTTCAAAATTCATTCTTAATAAACCCGCTTTTCCTAATCTAGAGATTCCATTATAACAAAAAAGATTCACGTTCATCGTATAATCAAATGAAAGTTGACTTTTCTATTAAATATTTTATCTCATTATAGTATTTCCTCAAACATCTTTTGTCATCAATTAAAAGTTATAAAAGCTCAAATAACGCTAATGGCATTTTGTCCTAAACATATACGTGTTATCCGTACCAATGATGCTTATTATAACATAATTATCGTCGAAGTGAATTATATGCATTCCAAATTTAACTGATTTCAAATCCATCATTGCAAGGGATTTTCAAAGATCATTTTAACGTTTCTATTGATAAACATGACATCAAAAATAGAAATGAAGTTAAAAACGTACCCGATCTCAAATCCGAAGCTGACAAGGGCGCAAATGACGACGGCGGCATCCATGATATTCCACAAGTCGCGTAAGTACGCGCCCGGGTGGAACAGGATGCCGAGGTCCACTATCTTCAACAGCATCTCCACAGTAAAGACGCCCGTGAACGCGTAATCGAAGCAGTTCAGGATTTTGTTCCTGTTGCGTATGAGAGAGCATGGTTAGCAGGAGTTCGAAAATCAGCGAAACTAAAAGTTTCCTAGGTAAATCAGAATGGCTAGAATTATGGACACGTTTATTAACATTTTAAATATGGGAGATTCGGAGGATAACTTAGAAGGAATGAATAGGTGAACATTATCATAAAATTTATAAAGTCACGAGAAAAAAAACTTTAAAAACGGGAATGTACAGTATCAAGAGATGCTAATATTAGTAGTTAGGAGAAAGAAGATGAAATAGCAGGCACAGTTAAACTGGTATACTGTTCGAATTAGGAAACTTAAGATAATGCAATACAGATGACGTACCTGTCACTCTCTTCCACTACGGGGTCTTCAGCCGCTAAAGCCGCAGAACTCATACATATAACTACCATGATAAAAAAATCAAAATATTTTAAATTTACAACCCAGTGTGCGCCTCGCCTAATTCTGTAACAGAAAGATGTTATATTATATCGTTACAATAAAATAAAGTCTTATAAAACAATAGAATCATTGGTAAGTCAAGAACGACAGCTGAAGTATTATCAACTTACGGATTAGTAGGTGACAAAATAAACATGGACGAATATGGCAGCATTGGTTTTGGTCCATCTGGTACCTCATCTTCATCATCTTTTTTGGCCTCTTCTTTCTTTTTGTTCTGAAATATTACAAAGCCATAATAATAGATGTTCCCTTTACTGTTTTCATCTACATTGTTTCCACTACTTTCTAATTCTTACTCTGGCTCTATGAGAGTTCCTCAAAAATATCGAAGAAAACTACACTAGATTCGATTACAGTTGTATGATAAATTACATGATGATGTTTTTTTAGCAAGTGATAACTATTATGACTTATTCAATGAATAAGTACAGAAATGAAATAGAATAACTTACTTACTAGAAGATTCACACTCAGATTTCAAATAAAGACTATTACACAAGCCATTACTGATGAATGTCGTGGTAAAACATGCAGTTCAAATCAATGTTGTAAATAAAATAAAAAATCTAATAAAGTGAAAGGAAGGCGTGATCCTCAAGCTAGAAAGAAATCATGTATCGAAATTAATGAACCAGTATGTGTTTTTTATGAATTAAGTAGCCACCTAGTTGAAGTTAACGTAAAAAGTCAAGTTGATGTTGACATCCATTAGCCATCTAGAGATAAAGATCATAAAGATTTGATAAAAACACCTATCATGACATTCTGCTCACATAAGCGACATCGACCCGTCTAGCGTACTTAAAATATTGTTGATATCGAAGTCATGAACGAACACACAGGAAACAACAACACATCAGACAGCGTGCAATGTCATGCAGTGTTAAGAGAAGCTGCAGAATGAGATCTTAGAAGAATTCAATGAGAATAGTGGAAGTTTAAAATATCAACAATATTTTAAGTCGTCGACACCAATACATTTTGAAGCATAGCTTTGCCAATGCCGAGCTCATTTTACCTTCCTACTCGTCGGCGAAGAGGGACTTAGGTCTACTCCGGTTGGAGAGCCGTCCACCGCGTGTAATGCACCCATCTCTTTCTCCAATTCCTAATTATCCGGAATAATGTATGAAATATGTACAAATTTCGTTCCAATCAACAGCTTAAACCAATTAGTACAACCGCTTGAAAGTAAATGCTTGTGGAAGAGTGGTTGAACATGCTATGGCTTTGAAATTGTGATACTATCAACTAACTCCAAAGCATCAGAGGATGAATTCTAGGTACTGTTAACAAATACAAGCTTAAGACTTACTTGGAGCTGTTTTTCCTTGTCCTCCTCGACTTGTTCCTCTTCTGCCGCTGTCAATTCCTGTAAATACAGATTTGCAACATTTACACGTAAAGCGGCGTCAGATTTACAAGAGCGCGATGACGTCAACAACTCAACATACATCAAATTGGCAAACGTCTTGTTGTGAACACACATTTAATAGGTTTTGCGTTAGTTGACCTTGATATAAAAACCACCCACAGCAAAATATAAGTCAACATTTCATTCGATAAATATACGACTTTTGAATATGATCATAATAATGTAAGACCAAGTAACGCAAAACAAAGCGCAGACTAAGAAACGTACCTGGGCATTAGCCAGATTGTCGACAGCGATGGCAAGGAAGACGTTTAGCAGCGTGTAGTTGCCAAACAAGACGAGGATGACGAAGTACAGCGAGTAGATCATGCCCCTCTGGATACCGCCCTGAGACTGGATGCCATCATACATCACTTCGTTCCAATCTTCACCTGTTAGAATCTGGAATGAAGGATACAGTTTGTTGATAAATCTTAAAGAACTGTTGTTTTAAGTTATTTCACTTATATTATATCCGAAAAATCGACTTCTTGTTTTGGACAGGCTCCGCTGTTTTTGTCGTATGCGTAATTTTTACGACTCATGACAGTCTTAATACGGTAGTAGAAAAGCATTTTAACAAAATGGCAATTCTTAAAAATCTCTAAACAACCAGGGGGAAACTGGGCTGATAATAAGTTAGTCAGAAATAATGAGATAGAATATGATACGAATAAAACACGATTTACCCATGTGAATATATCAACTCAGTCAATTATTTTAAAATCCAAGGAGTAAATAAAGTTTAAGCTGAAAGATGTTTCAGATAAAAAAATCGTAAAAATGACTACAGTAGAGCTAAAAGTAATAAAAACATATAATCACCTGGAAGACAGTTAGCAACGCTATAGGAAAGGTGTTGAAGTTGGTCGGCGGCGTGCCATCCTCGAAGTTGAACTGTCCTCCGAACAGTTGCATGCCGAGCAGTGCAAAGATGAGAATGAAGAGGAAGAGGAGGAACAGCAGCGAGATGATGGATCTCATTGAGTTGAGGAGAGATATCACCAGGTTTCGCAGTGATGACCAGTACTTGGTGACCTGGAATGTACGGTAAGATTTTGTTAGTAAACATATAGATGATATAATACTAATACATAGTTGATTTGTGTAGAAAACTTAAAATCTATGCCCAAGTAGGTCAGGTATGCAGCCGAGTACAAAATCAAATTTGAGTATTAAATAAACTTAAATAAGAACAAACTACGCTTCACAGGTTAAGCTTAGTCACATAAATACTATTACATCTGCCATTGGAATTTCAGATAATTTCTGTAAATAAAGAAAAGTCAAATAAAATCTTCTTTAAATTTACAGTCAACTTGTTTTGCTTCGGTATTGTGTTTTGGTCGTGTCACTTTGGATATCTTTTCCATGTAATTTCTTTGTTTATAGTTTTAACATGTCTATTTAGTTTCTATTTGCGTGTCCCATAATTGAGGTGGATTAAATTTGTACTATCAAGTATCAGTATTAAAATATTTACAGCTTGGCAGGCTGGTCACGTTGTTCGCAGCCAATTAATTGCTCTGTGTGATCAACGAATTAAAACTGTAATACAAATCTTTACCTTGAATATCCTTAGCAGTCTTAGAGCTCTCAGGACAGATAGACCGAAGGAGCCACCCTTGACCTCAGACCAGACGACCTCAAAGATGGAGCCGGAGATAACGACGCAGTCGAACCGGTTGAACGACGACTCGAAGTAGATCCGCGGCCCCAGCGCGTACATCTTCACCCACATCTCCATCATGAACAACCCCAGGAACACAAATTCCGCATAGTCTGTCAATGATAAAAAATGGGTTTAAAGATATAGACGAATGCACCTTAATTAGGACAACAAGAATGCTAACGCAACCATTTAATTATTATTGAATAACTTATTGACAATATTGGAGAAGTCAATGTGCAGCAGTGGACTGTATATATATAAGCTAATGATAAAGATCAAATTCCCTTTTCACGTTTACTAGCAGTAAAAGTCATGATACTTTTTAAAATACTACAAGTTTATACATTCATTTGTAAATTGACCGTAATTACAAAAACTAAGAAAATGTTTATCTAACAGTAGATTAAAATAAATAATTAACTTTTAAGAAACTTACATAAAAATGAAGTCAGCCACTTGGGTTGTCTATAATGCTCTACAGCCACGCATATCGTGTTGAAGAGCACCAAGACAATTACGAACCAGTAGAACCACTGGGTCTTCACCGTGTGCCTGATCCAAAACCGAAACCTCTTCTCGGCTCTCCAGAAGTCTGCAAACTTCCCGGCTGACCGTGCTTTACTTTTCAGAAAACCTGTTGTAATAAAATATTCGTTAATAAAAGTCTTGATATTAAAGTAGCCGATGATCTTGCAATCGATTTATGACTCTCTTAACTTGCATTTAATTTCATTAATGAAAAAAAAAATTCTACCTATGTAACCTTGAGATTTATATCCAAAATCGTATGCTTATAATAGCAAAACTTACATCGCGTGTAAATAGTACTGTTTGTTACCGAATATCGGCAATATAAATGGTCTAATGTTTATTGCATGATCAACGGCATTTGCATATAACTAAAGGATTCGGGTTCAACATTCAACTAATTGTTTATTAACTCTAGCGTACGCACGTCACGATTAGCAGTCCTACTACGTTCACAGTTTTGCGACACAAAATGCTCTTGTGCTTTTTAAGCTGGTTTTTGATCGTTAACTTTTATAACACGAAGTAATTGGACGGTATCGAAATTCGATCGGGGTCGCAATCCGATATTTCACTCGTATAAATCACTAACAACCCTCTGAGATACCGTCGTGTTATCCCCAGAAATATAATAATATGTTACGTTTTACGGTAACTTTTTGGTGAAGCTCACGCTGTACATGTACAAGCTTGGGGTGAGGGTAGTGGAAATAGCGGGCCTAGAGTTAGAAGAGTAGCAAGGGACAATACATAGGGGTTTCTGACGCCTGTACGGTTAAACGACGACTCCGAATCAAACAAGGCAATTGTTATCACGGCTCCATTGAAATTTTGGGCAACACGTACAAACGTTTTCATAATGTGGATACGGGTAGGGTAACTATACCTAAAGCTAACACTAATCTAGTTTGTACTACTGTAGAAGATGAAAAGGAATATTCTACCAGCATCACGTTTGATCCCATACCTTGCTTTTTCTTTGGAACTGTAAACAACCAACACACAAATAGAGTACGAATACGCAATGAAAATGGATGAAAATTAAATAAAATAGTTATTTATTGACAAAATATCATGCAACATTCATGAATTTACAATAATATAAGTACGTGAAAAGTAAAGGAGTATATTTTAATGATTGCAAATGTGAGTAAAGTATCGGAAAATTTATAGATACCTAACCTGACTACTAATAATAGAATCAAAGACGAAAAAGTAAACAAATGTAAACAATATGAAAACATGCTTCTATAATTTGGTTTCTGCTTGAGTAATGAAAACGAATCGGTGGTTTTAATAGAAAATCTGACTATATATCTTGATCTGAAGTAGGTATACACACAACACGACACTCAGATTACGGCATATGTAACATTCATATGACAGGAAGATGATACTGACCGTCATCTCCGCAGTCTTCGTCCTGTTCTTCCTCTTCTGTGTCTGTGCTTTTACTTTTACCAAGGTTTTTTAACTTCTTTTTGGCCGCTGCTCTTCTCCGCGCTAAGAAGGCAATGAAGATATATTAGTTATACAACTAACTATCTTTTATTTCATGATGGAACTAGATTTATCTGTTTTTTTGATCTACACACAAAGTTGTCCTATAAAAAATCAATGAATCTGCTTACCTTCTATTATGTGATTTTTTTCTTCTTCTGTTGTTCTTTCTTCTGCTAATATTACTTCCTCTGTAACCAAGGTTGACACATAAGTAACTTTTCCTACTTATTCCATTTCCTGTTGTACATAAGTTTTGTTTGCCATGTTATGTTCCAGTGTCTGTGTTTGTACTGCACTTACCTGCTTTACATATCCACTCAACGTAACCATTGAGTTCTCTCTCGAGTTGCTGCTGTCTTCTTAATTTAAGAAATTCTTGTCTATTTTCTACTTTCTCTCTTTCTTTAGCGAACTCACTGCAAACACAATTACGCATATTGAACTACTCTAGCACTAATGATACATACATAACAAGGAATCATATTTATAGGGAATTATATTCTACGCAACAAGTAGTAAACAAAAAACTCTGAGATAGCAAGTACAACTAGCAATTGATAAAAATACATTTTAGCATTGTAACATTGGAAACTCTTGAACATCTTTTACCAAATCTATACTTTCAGTTCTAGCGTTACTTGAGCACACATCATCAGTATTGAAAAGACCTGCTTCAGTAATCCAGTTAAGATATGCAGTGAAGTCTGCATTGAACATTGCACGGGCTCTTTCTTTTACAAACTGAGCCCTTCGTTCTACGCGTCCTCTTTCATTAGAAAACTCTCTGGATATCAAAGGCGATAAAGAACATACAAAACAAAACGTAAATAAAATAATAATGAATGCATTCGATGTAAATATGGTAAAGAGTTATGACTTACCCGCTAAGAACACCGAGAACTAAGTTGAGCATAAAGAATGAACCCAATACTATGAGAGGCACAAAGTAAATCCAGTTGAACGCACTACCTAGCGCGTCATTCGTCTGCAACAAACAACAAGAAATTACATAGAAAACCTAATCTAGAAGAGGAATTCATTAAAGACGATTATTTTTACACGAAGATCTAAAGGGAAGTTTAAAAACGTAGTTTAATTAAGTTGGTAAATTACATGCGAATCACAAGTATTTTATATGATAGTTATGAAACCTTAGGTAAGACCCAAAAACGTAAAATGTCTAATGTTAACGTAATCAATTCCTTACGTTTTAGCATTTCTACAATCGCCATCGCTGCTAGAATGCCAATTTTTCTGGAGCCTAAGGATACCGTAAAAGTTGTTGGAGGAGAAAGAGAACAAGAAGTAGGTAAAGTTACTCGACCAGATCATCGATAACCATCAGTTGAGATAGTGGTCAAGCGGGAACCTATCAATAATAATAAAAAAAGTCAAAACCATAAAGGAGACGGCAAGACGAACTAGACTGATTTCGCCAGAATTAGACGCGGTATCTGCGCGGGTTTTTGGACAGTCAATGAAGTGGAGGGAGGCCTTTATACGATTAACCAGGTAAGCATAAACAAAACAGTCACTTACCCAATAGAGAATGGCTGTCCAGCCCTCCATGGTGATGCACTGGAAGACGGTGAGCATAGCGAAGCCTATGTTGTCAAAGGACGTGATGCCTCTATTCGGTCCTTCCCACTTCTCTAGGCACGTGCTTTTCTCGTACTCACACACGTTCGCGCCAAATGGCGCTAGGCTAGAGTTATCCGCGTTGCACGGCGTCGCACTATCGCCTTCGTTTACTATTTCACCTGGAGGATTAGAAATGGTTTTAGTGGTTGCTTCAGCATATTCGTTTTTATAGGCAACTATAACTATAGTATAACTACTCATGTTACTTAGTACCTAAGAGCTGACAAAGATGTAAAAAATTGCAAAGGTGTTAATAAAATTGGCGAGAGTCAAGCAGCGATGGTAGTATGAGGATAAAAGATATTCATGTATAGATACTACGTGTATAGAAATCGCGACACCTATTGTAAACTGGGAGTGAGAAAGACTAAAGGTAACTTGTTTTATAGATAGTATCATAATAATGATTCTACGAGTACCTAAGGCAACGGATGATAAACAATGAAATAATTGTCACATTGCATGAGTTCAGCATAGCCTGTCCAAAAATTATATATTTTCTTATAATTAAAAAGAGGGATTTAACCCATAATGCTAATAATATCACTTATAAAATCAAGCACGCCGACATTCTCAAAATGCAACATAAAGACTAGTTTCCGAAGGCCAATAGTAATTAACTTTTATAGCCAATAATTAAAACGTTGAAAAGTTTCAAACTTCTACTTATTACATTTGGAAGTTTACCCGTTAATTTAAATTTCCATATGCAATGGTGTCGCCGGTTCGTGAGTTTGTGACTGCATGTTAGTTTCGTACAAACTTTAACTGGGTTGATGTTATTTACGGGTCACTATTTAACCAATATGTATGAAGTTTAGTGAGAATCAATGGGTGTGCTTTTGTAAGCGTCACTGGGAAATAGAATGTATTGTTTATTTCTCTATACACAAGCGACAGTATATTACTTTAGAAATTACAAAACAGGTTACTTGCCAACGAAATGTTACGAGTACATTGATTCAAATTAGTGTGATCTGAAATGCACCTTGTGTATCCAGAACCTTTTTATGAAGGGCTCTAGATTTCTGGGCTATTTTTTTAATTGTTTTAGCATAACTGCACTCCTCAAGATTATTTTATAGTTTAGTGGTATCTAGATAACGCAAATAGACAATTTGGTGTGCAGTCTTTAAACAATCGCTCGATATACTTAGTTAGAAACATTGGTAATGAGATTCAATATCCTATGGGGCAAACAAATAGATAAAGTTCAACAACATATGTGAAGGAATACTTACTAATATCTTCTAAATTATAACAAGTCTTATGCAGCGCCCCTGAGTAGAACTCGAGGCCGATGATTGCGAAGATGACTATCGCGAAAAGCACCAAGAGGCCGATCTGCAGCAGCGGCGCCATCGCCTTTATAATGGACTTCAGTACGACTTGCAGACCTATACGGAAATGGGTTTTATTTGAATTGTTCATAAAGCTGAATATATCGTGGTTTGCCCTGTAATTTATAACCTTTTACAATTTTTAATTTATAAGCTATATGGTGAATTGATCTCTAGTGTTTTCATATGTTGATAGCCATTTTCATGCATCATCATCTGCCTAGCCTTTATCCCAATCATTTTTGGGGTCGGCTTCCAGTCTTACCGGATTCAGCTGAGTACCAGTGTTTTACATGGAGCGACTGCCTATCTGACCTCCACAACCCAGTAACTGGGTAACACATAGCCATTTTCATGCATGAATAAAAAAAAAAATAGAGCTAACCAATTGGTCAAACTAGTTGAACATAAAAATATGAGAAAGCAGAATTTCTTTAAAACAAAAGAAGCTTGGCAATTAGTTTTAATATTACGGAATACGCACACGTATTCTGTGCAATAATATTTTAGCCAGCAATATTAACTGATCCAATAGGTGTTGGAAGATATCCAGCATAGTTTTAAAGATCAAATTAATACAAATAAATACATAAGATGAGAAGCAGAAATAGTTTTATCCAGTCCTTATAAATTACAGGGCAATAATATTATACGTTCGTAAAATAAAATTTTGAAGAAGAGATTTTGATAATATTTTGGAAATTATTATTTTATCTTTGAGATCATTTATTAAATTAGATAAAACAAGAGATAATTACCAAATATGTCGTTTATTTCTCGACGTTTAGTTACTAATTTTATCGATGATAATTATTAAAAGAAAACTTTAATAAAGATACAGACAACAAGAAATAGATTATCTGACTAAATGCCATATATCTAGAGATGAAAATCATTAACTATTTATTGAAAATACATCAGAACAATGGTAACACAATATAAAATCAAAAAGTTTATCGTGCACAATGATTTACACTGTTGCATAATTTAAATTTAAAATGGCGCCAACGTTATTCTTTTTTTTTCACACTCAATTTATGCCCAGTGTTATTTTTTGCGAAAAATCTTTTTCGACAAAACTGCCAGCGCTTGTTCTTTTTTTTCTATCCAGCCCGTGTTGATTTTAAGTAATAAAATTATGCAGCAGTGTAACTAGTGGTACTACAATACGATTAACTAATCTAAGAATGTTCTAGAACTCACTAGGAACGCCCGATACTAATTTAAGGGGCCTCAGCACCCTAATGGCACGCAAGGTCCTGAAGTCGACGTCGGCTGGCGCGATCGGCAGCTGCGTGATGATACTGCCAAACACATATCACTCGATACTATAGCTTGAACTAGCAACTAGCTGAGTAATAAATTACTACTGAAGACTGTGCTTTTGTTTAGAAACAAATGATTATAATCTTTAAAACAAAAAAGGTAGATGTAAAAAGGTTGTGATGTTCAATTCGCTCTCAATCGAAATTGATCCGAATGATGTTTTGGAGTATCAATATAGCTTCTGCCAATGCATCTTTATCATAGACACAGAACAGGCCCATAATTAATATTATACTCAATAAGATCATATACACATCGTTTTGTGTTATATGATCACTCCGCTGGTTATCAATGATGCATTTAAAGAAAAAAAAATAAACAAAATAATGTATGACTTCTATGAATGTCAACGAAAAAGTAATTAACCAAAATGTAGCTGACAAAGCACAGCCTTAATTTTATGTAAAAAATAACTACAATCTAAATATCGTGTATCTAATTAGTTAGATTGTTATATGCTAAGTAATCATGTTAATTTTACGCATTTTAATCTAAATACACCATATTTATTCACACCTAAAACCATTTCTTTATCTAATTTCTTACGTATTAGCTTTTATATTTGATGTAAACCTACACAATACACAAATGTATAGCAAATCTTTACTATTATGCAACACGTAGCTTTAAAACATTAAACATTTTCAATAAATCACATATTAATTAAAATTCACACATTTTCTAATCTATGTTAAGTATGTCAATAAACATGTCGAGAATACGATGCTACGTATTTTTACTAATAATTATAAAAATTCTATTGTCCATAACTAGCTGTAGTTCTACATTCAAAAAAGTTTCAAAATTCGAAAACATCTAGCGAGTAACGTCTATAACAAATAAGGTAGAGGTATTATGTGAACTTTTCGCCAATTACTGTGAATTACTTGGTATCCGCGAGACGAGCTTGAGCGGTCGGAGCACTCTGAACGAGCGCAGCATCCGCAGGTCAACGTCCACGTTGTATTCGGCGAATATCGTCATCGACCTAGTTTTTGTTATCGAATATTCAATAATGTCAACCCTTTTATGTGTTTGACAAAACCTAGTGTCCTACGTTTTAATTCCAACCAATTGTGTGGCCTAATACTTTGTAAATGGTAATTTGTATAATTTAGATTACAATATGTGAGTTCACTGAAAGAAGCCTCGGTGCTATGAACTTCAATGAATTAAATATTGATTCCAGCATTCGAGGATGCTTTTTTCTGGTGAACAAGAATGTTGTGAAATAAAAGTTATGTAAAGAATTATACTTTTCTTTTCTCCATTTTTCTCAGGTCACTGACAATCTGATCTTGTACTGGTATCTAAACCAGTAAATCTGTTGACAAATCTATAATACGTGATGATATCGTGGTCTTTTTGTCCATGAATAGTTCTTGTCAAACTTCTTGGCCGTCCTGAAGTTGGCTACAATGGCCGCGCAGTAGTAAATATCATTCAAAAACAGCACCACGCCGTGCCTTGCGCATCGGAAAGCCAACTTCAGGCCGGCCAAGAAATTTGGCATGAACTATAAGTCAATGTAAGATGACTTACGATTTGACTACAGATTCAAAAACCAACAGATTCCTCACAAATTTCTTTACATAACTCCATCAATACCTCTTAACGAATAAATTTACACTAAAGTTAATATAAGTCATGAAAAACAACTCACCCGGTTACTACTACGAAAAAATCCATGATGTTCCAAACGTTTCTAAGATACGATCCCCTGTGTAAAACAAAACCTAATGCTAAGATTTTTAACGAGGCTTCTACACAAAATATTCCTAAAAAGTACGCCTCGGTCTTTTCCTGTAACAATGGAAACAGTGTTCAGTATAACAGCAAACAGATAAAATAAATGTTTATAATCCTTGTCTGTATTTGTTCAGAAATCATTAGTTTGAATGTATACAAGTATCATTATAATCGTACCGTATTAAACACCAATTAGGCTGTGTTTATGCGATAGTGACAGAAGCACCGTGTTTAAATACCACATCTAGAACATATGCTCACGAAGTTAATCACACCAGTATCTGCCTTATTAAAGATGAAAACCCATACACATTGGCAGCACGCACGTGTCATTGTTGTATTAAAAAAATGCAGTGTGCATATGTCCTTGGTACCCATATTTACACCCAAATTATCAGATAGTAGCTCCGTTTATCTCAAAAGGCATCATCGGTATTAATTGTGTGACGACCAGATGACTACGTGCTTATTGTTTCCGTGTGAGTGAATGCAGATTGGCTGAATGAACACTCAATACAACTGTAAATTTCTACGTGCACATTGTGGCTCGGTCAATACTAACTACTACAAGAGCTTTTCACACAGCAATAAGAGTACAAGCAATGAGATTTTACCAATAGAGACGTCATATTCATTATAAAGAAATAAAACATGGTGATATTTTACTTTAGCTACCTACATAGCATCTATGGAACTTTATTTCTTTCACAGAGTAGGTTAAAAGATCACAGAGCTATAAATAGGACCCCGTTGTCAGAAAAAGATAAACATACTGTTCAAACGTACGTTCGTGTCGCGGCTAGACGCAGGACGGACTGACTTCACTCAAGCTGGTCAGCTTATATTTGTATGCGTTTTATGTATCTATCTCTAGATAACATCATTGAGTATAAGAACTTCTATCACACACAATTAAGACTGACAATGATTTGAACGTCTTTATTGAATGTCTCTATCATACGACAGACTCCTGTTTCCATGAATCATCATGCTTCGGAGACCCATTGATGATTACAATGTATTGTTATGACAATAACAGACATTGGTTTCCCAGCATACTGATCCATACAAGAAGGAACGTCTAATTAAATTTGTGTGGATTGCAGACAGTTGGGAGACAAAAGGGATGAATGAAAGGTATAGCATGCGTTTGAGCATAGAAGGATGTTATGCTAACAGTCGTCACTGTTAGTATTCTCGTCTCGATAGGGATTACAAGTATGGCTAAAATTAAAAAAGTGTATTTCGGATGGAGTATGAAAGTAGTGTCGGTGACGGAAAGGTTGTGTATGTTGTTTTCAGGATGGGGGCATGTGATGCGAAGGAATGAGAAAATAGTCGTTAGGAATTCATAATTCATAATCATTTATTTGCTAATATGGGTAAATAAATATGAGAATGTGGTGAGAATGAATGGGGGTAGCTAAGGGATGGATTGTGTGAGAACTGATATTATGTTGAATAGAAAGTTGGTGACTACTGAGTTGACTAGGGATGTAATTGTGATTTTAAAGAAATTTATGGACATGAAAAATGTGGATGAAATATGTTGGATTATTTTAGCAACTAGGAATAAAATTGAAAAGGACTTATAGGGCTGCCATACGTATTAGCTGTAATGCACTTATATAGTTTAAGTATAAGGTTGAAATTACCAGATTCTGTGCTAAGATGGTCTTATCGCCGTTGGGCAAATGCTCCTCCAGCGCCAGCACCACGCAGTTGGCGATGATGGTAAGCAGCACCGCGTACTCGAAGGGCGGCCACTCGATGATGAACTTTGTGTACCTGGAAATATAATACATATTTAATCAAAACATGAATTCATGGGGTAAACTATTCTATTCAAGGATAATATGATTTCGTATATCTGAAATTATTTGAGAGATTTAACAATATTTAAATAACAAAAGATGTTAGAAACAATTCGACCGACGCTATTTAGATTTACATGAAAAACAATAATGTAAGGATTATATAACTAATTCGAGTTTAGTACGTTGTATTATATATAGATATAAATCTTTAGGGACAAAAAATATCATATGATATAATCTCGATAAAGTTCAAAGTAAATCTTTGCGTATTTTCCTATTAGCGACCCGCCCCGGTTTCAATTGTGATAAATTATACAATTTGCCCGTTTCTCATTCTTTCTATTGATGAAAACCGCATAAATCCGTTCAGTAGTTTTCGAGTTTATCGCGTACAGACGCGGCGGGTGACTTTATTTTATAATATACTAGCTGACCCGGCAAACTTTGTTTTGCCATAAAAACACCAAACATTCATCTACTAAATATCCTACCTACCCTACCCTACCCTACCTACACTACTCTACCTACCCTACCCTACCTACCCTACCTACCCTACCTACCCTACCTACCCTACCTACCCTACCCTACCTACCCTACCTACCCTACCTACCCTACCTACCCTACCTACCCTACCTACCCTACCTACCCTACCTACCCTACCTACCCTACCTACCCTACCTACCCTACCTACCCTACCTACCCTACCTACCCTACCTACCCTACCTACCCTACCTACCCTACCTACCCTACCTACCCTACCTACCCTACCTACCCTACCTACCCTACCTACCCTACCTACCCTACCTACCCTACCTACCCTACCTACCCTACCTACCCTACCTACCCTACCTACCCTACCTACCCTACCTACCCTACCTACCCTACCTACCCTACCTACCCTACCTACCCTACCTACCCTACCTACCCTACCTACCCTACCTACCCTACCTACCCTACCTACCCTACCTACCCTACCTACCCTACCTACCCTACCTACCCTACCTACCCTACCTACCCTACCTACCCTACCTACCCTACCTACCCTACCTACCCTACCTACCCTACCTACCCTACCTACCCTACCTACCCTACCTACCCTACCTACCCTACCTACCCTACCTACCCTACCTACCCTACCTACCCTACCTACCCTACCTACCCTACCTACCCTACCTACCCTACCTACCCTACCTACCCTACCTACCCTACCTACCCTACCTACCCTACCTACCCTACCTACCCTACCTACCCTACCTACCCTACCTACCCTACCTACCCTACCTACCCTACCTACCCTACCTACCCTACCTACCCTACCTACCCTACCTACCCTACCTACCCTACCTACCCTACCTACCCTACCTACCCTACCTACCCTACCTACCCTACCTACCCTACCTACCCTACCTACCCTACCTACCCTACCTACCCTACCTACCCTACCTACCCTACCTACCCTACCTACCCTACCTACCCTACCTACCCTACCTACCCTACCTACCCTACCTACCCTACCTACCCTACCTACCCTACCTACCCTACCTACCCTACCTACCCTACCTACCCTACCTACCCTACCTACCCTACCTACCCTACCTACCCTACCTACCCTACCTACCCTACCTACCCTACCTACCCTACCTACCCTACCTACCCTACCTACCCTACCTACCCTACCTACCCTACCTACCCTACCTACCCTACCTACCCTACCTACCCTACCTACCCTACCTACCCTACCTACCCTACCTACCCTACCTACCCTACCTACCCTACCTACCCTACCTACCCTACCTACCCTACCTACCCTACCTACCCTACCTACCCTACCTACCCTACCTACCCTACCTACCCTACCTACCCTACCTACCCTACCTACCCTACCTACCCTACCTACCCTACCTACCCTACCTACCCTACCTACCCTACCTACCCTACCTACCCTACCTACCCTACCTACCCTACCTACCCTACCTACCCTACCTACCCTACCTACCCTACCTACCCTACCTACCCTACCTACCCTACCTACCCTACCTACCCTACCTACCCTACCTACCCTACCTACCCTACCTACCCTACCTACCCTACCTACCCTACCTACCCTACCTACCCTACCTACCCTACCTACCCTACCTACCCTACCTACCCTACCTACCCTACCTACCCTACCTACCCTACCTACCCTACCTACCCTACCTACCCTACCTACCCTACCTACCCTACCCTACCCTACCTACCCTACCCTATCCTATCTCTCAAGTTGGATCGAACTGCACATGGTGTGCGAATTTTATTATAATCGGTTAAGTGGTTTAGGAGTCCATTGAGGACAAACATTGTGACACGAGATTTATATATATTAAGATTGTGATAGTGACAAAGAATTTCTCAATCACCCAATACACTTTAATGACACGGTAATTGCCACTCATAGACAAGAAGGTAGCGTCAGAATTTTCATTACCCTCCACTTAAGCACGACAATATGGTAACCGTATCGCGTAAACTAAGAGATCATAATGCAGTTAGCTTTGATCACTTGTAGCTTTATATCTCGGCAACATTTAAAGTAGATATTCTCCACGTATTTACCTAACGCTTTCTTAATAAGCCAATTTATGCCACTTTATTGGCACGAAATCCAATTCCTCTCATAGACAAGGATCTAGCGACATTATAGGAAATATGATTTCGTTATCTTCCGATTAAAAACGACAATTATGGCAACTGTGATGCAATTCGACTAGTAAACGATCATTAGATAAATGTTGTGCTTTGATAACTTGCCGCACTTGAGATCTCGATAAAGTTCAAAGTGAAGCTTCTTTACACATTTGTGTAATACTTTCTCAATTACACTTTAATTTCAGACAATTTTCTACCATAGACAAGGAGCTAATCTCATAATAGCTATTTATGCAACTGTTACGTTATGGACGGTCTTTTAATACGATTGCCATTTTTCGGTACAAGCGTAGCGCGTACCGAAATAGGTGGGCACGAGTTATTAAAAGACCAATAACGTACAGTTGCATACAAGATTTTATCTACGAAGGAAGGAATAAATCACTGATGTTGAAGACATTTAAATAAAATTTGGAATAAAATTTCACTCATTTCAATTTTTGCCCGCATCCACTTTATTTTTTTATTTAGTCCTTATAAGGCAAAGATCTTGTAGCCCCAAACAGCCAAATAGTATACGATACTTTTGTTTAAAACTTGTTCCATTTTAAAAAAAACATCATTTACATTATCTCGATTTCGAAGTAATTTTATAGGTCTGGCTGTATGTTCAGAATGTCTTTGCTTGTGTTTTAGAATTTATGACGATTCGCATAATGCAACCCGATGTCGTTATGGGTATCATAATGAAACCGCTGTTAATTTTGTAATTCGAATATAACGAAACCGAAGTAGATAAAAAGTATTTATTGCGTTCCGACTCATAAGCGATCATTAGATAATGCAGAGCTTATCACTTGCAACATTTTATATCTCGATAAAGTTCAAATAAACTCTCTATATATTTTCCTATCACTTTCTCAATTACCCAAGACAATAGATAATGCAGTTTACCTTCGATCACTTGCAGTATTTTATATCTTGATAAAGTTCAAAGTAAACCTTCTCGACACTTTCTCAATTACACAAGACACTTTAATGACACGACAATTTCCTCTAATAGACAAGGAGCTAGTATCATTATAGAAAATACTACCGCTTTACCTTCCGATTAAGCACGACAATATAGCAAGAGTGTCGCGTTCTGACTAGCAAGCGATTATTATTTAATTCTGTTAGCTTTGATCACTTGCGATATTTTATATCCCAACATTATTTCATCATATAACCTTCTCGTCATATTTTCAAGACACTATGGGCCTTATTAATAAAAACTTGTTAACCGTTTGGTGACTTCTAAGCTCATCAGATTCTTAATTCCAATTGAGAGCCGACAAGTGCATGCACTGTGGTTGTATCTTTTCCTTACCCTCTGCTAATGAGTGTTCAAACACATCATATGGTTAGATTTTGTTTATAAATAAGGCTGTATAATGACACAAGAATTTCCTCTTATGGACAAGTAGCTAGCGTCAAAATATCCTCTTATCAAGCATGACAATATGGAAACTGTGTCGCGATGCGACTAGTAAGTGATGCAGTTAGCTTTGAACGCTTACACGAACGTAATTATGGACGTCTAACGGAGTTGAACTTAGCTGCTATAGAATGAAATAAAGTACGTGCCAAGAGATTTCATATGTCATATGTTTCGTCACTGTT
Organism: Orthosia cruda; assembly: GCA_964057195.1. NCBI lineage: Eukaryota > Metazoa > Arthropoda > Insecta > Lepidoptera > Noctuidae > Orthosia > Orthosia cruda. Next base: position 8,041,398 of record OZ059825.1, read on the forward strand.
TCACAATTTTGAAAAGTGGGTCCAGTGTTCATACAAACGTGCCCATGGTCCTTTGCCGTAAATATGTGATAGGGGAGGACTTTTTTGTGTGTGCTGGCAATTGTGCCAAACTGGGTGGAAAAAAAGTGAATAATGTTCGGCAAAAAAAAACTTTTTTTTTCCTTGTCTTTGCCGAACTAAGTAGAACCTCTAGGTTTTGTGACAGAATGACCAACCTTCACAACCTGGTAACTACCATGATATCAATAAAAAGTGGCTTATTTCAGCTTATCTATTTTCTGTACCTTTATTTGTTTGTAAAAGAATAGAATGGCGTGTTAAAAAAAGCAAATTTTAATGCTGACTTCTGCAGTGGGCAATCGTTTTGTTTGTATATAAATCTTTCATTAAATTATTACGACCGATAGTGAGATTAGCAGGAAATCTCTAACTACTCGAGATAAGAGTTGATTTTTAACCGACTTCGCAAAAAGGAGGAGGTTATCAATTCGACTGTATTTTTTTATGTGTTTTACCTCAGAACTTTTTATTGGGTGAACCGATTTTGATGATTCTTTTTTATTTGAATGCTGGTGCTTGTCATCTGGTCCCATTTAATTTTCATTAAGATCTGATGAAGAACTTCGGAGATATACATCAGAACTCTTCAATAAATGACGGAAAATCACTCGGGATAGCTGCAATCGCATGTCTGTTTATTGTTTACACCATTTCATAACATCACACTGGTACGCTCTAAAGGGGTACGCAGGTGTGAACAGTTCACCCTGGTATACTCTCATTCCACAGTTTTGTTTAAGTTTCATGTTATTGGGTTAATCTATACTGGCTTCACTTTGGGCATTATAGATACCTAGCCTTTAGAACTGGTCCATTATGTACCAAAACTAAAAAGCGAAAAATAAAAACTTTTTACAAAAATTACAACCGACTTCTAAACAAAAACACTACAAAGTGAAAATAACTTCAATTTCGGCAGACGGTTTTTGATTTTGTATTAAAGCTTTATATCAAAACAATAGAATATAGATTATTTTATATTGGTTAGTAAATAACTGGTAGATACATATTCGCTGATCCTACGTCCGCCCCTACAACGTTTACAGTAATTTGTATATAATTACTGATATACAAACATTTTAAAATTAACAAAATTGACTGTCCTGTTTCACACCAAGTTCCCGTGTCAATTCACACAGGAACATCCCAAAATTTATAATAAATGTTGACTATGAATCTCCATCGGAGACAATGTGCACCTCCTACAACAGCGAAACTTGGCCAGCTGTGACATGTTTCACAACTTTAAAACATTTTCTTGCAACATTTTGTAGAATGGACAGGTAAGGCACAGTCTGTATTTTAAATCTCGCGTCTTTGTTCTTTATTTCATTTTTTTTAATGACAGCGAATATCTTTTGCGGGTTTTCACTACTTTTAACGATCCTTAAGTACTGCGTTTTCAGATTGCAAATAAATAGACCACAGTGAAAGATAAAAAAATAGTATTTACTGATTGGCAAAGCTACTTCTTAAAACAAAAGAAAATCTTCGAATGGCACTGTCAAATTTAATTAAACCCCAATTATAGTCATGCAAAGGATGTTCAGCAAATTAAAATATCTTATTAATAAAATAAAATTAGAAATAGAAAACAAAGAACAGTTCGCCAACTAATCAAGAATATATTCCTTTTACCGCGTCCTATATACATAATTTAAATTCGCCATCATGAATTTCGTGACTACACGGAAATATTTCAAACGACAAACATTCAAACGTTTCAAAATTAAAATACGGATATGTTCGGGTTTCGGGGGTGCCTTCAATGGAGTTCAATCGATTCCTTTTGTTTGCATCAATTCTGTTTTTTTTTAAAGTTTCACTTTGTTGGTTACGGTTATAGTGAAATGGCAGGTTAATAGATTTAATAATTGTTAACAAATTCTCATTCATGTTTGAATGTCAGGTTAGTTGTTTTGGTTGACAAATAATTAAGTTGAGCTAGGTTCATCATCTTCAGGGGCGACGGACTCGGGGACGTCTGTCGCCCCCCACACATCCGGACCCGAGGTGGTGGCGCGTAGTGTTCGACGCGCGCCCCTCTGAGACGTCGCGGGGGGAGTCCAACACCTCACTCCCCCCCAACCCGAGATCGTGGCCCGACTGATCGTGACCGACGGCAGAGGCGGGCCAGCACTAGCCGGGGGTTGCGGAAGTATCGTTGTTCCCGCGACCCCCGGTGTAGGTGTGAGACGGAACACCGGGGTGGTTTTTAGTCAGTACGAGTCTGACAGATCATACGAGTTCATCATCTTCCTGCCCTTATCCCATGTTACTTGGGGTCGGCGCAACACGGTTTCTTCTTCCATACTGTTCTGTCCCCTGTCACGCTATTACTGAATCCCTTTTCCTTCATATCACTCCTCACACAGTCCACCCACCTTTTCTTTGGCCTTCCTCTTCCTCTCCATCCATCCACATTTATATTCATAACTCTTTTAGTAACATGCGTTTCATCCCTCCTCATCACATGACCATACCAGGACAAACGGTTTCCCTTCAACTTTTCTGTCACTGGCGCCACTTTCAAACTGCCTCTAATATACTCATTTCTCACTTTATCCAACCTCGTGACGCCGCACATCCATCTCAGCATTCTCATCTCTGCTACATGCAATCTCCTTTCATCTATCTTTTTCACAGCCCAACATTCTGATCGATATAGTATGACAGGTCTAATCACGGACTTGTAGATTTTACCTAAGTTGAGTTAGGTTACTATGGATTTTCAAAATTAATGACAGATACATTGGGTATCTTTATTAAAGAGTCTAATATGCCTATACATGTGGGCGACTAAACAATCCTATTCTAGCTTAGCTATATGCTAGCAGTCTCTATTTTTTTCATTTGTAGAGGTACAAGATTATCTGCCGGCAAAAGGTTGAGTTGAGTAGAATGACTGAATATTGTAGTAACATCGAAGCCTTTTTCAATTCAGAAAAACCACACACCAATCATTCCACACAATTTTCTAAAACAATCTAACCAGAACTACACAAAGAAAAACACACAGAAACTGTCTCGTTCCGCAATAAAATCTCTTTTTGTTATCAAATTACGAATACCTAGTGTAAGAACGTTCTTGTTTACAAAATGCATAAGGGGGGTAAATAAGGTGTGCGTTTAATATGTATAAGTGGGGGCAATACCGTCCCGCCCTCGTTGTTTCATGGTAAGTTCTGGCCAGATGTTACGAGGGTTAAGTCGTAATATGAAGACGATAGTGGACGCTTTTGGGGGTTGATTTAACTTCCCTCTGCGGTATAGAATGTCTGAGGTAGTTTGTGACTGTTTTAATTGGGATTTTGGATTATTTAAAGTATGTTGTATCTACAAGACGTTTTCGAATAACACATGTTTTAAAATGGGTGTTATTTAAATGGTTAGCATAGTATTTGTATTTTTGTGAGCAGAAAAATATAATCTGTGAGCAGAAATAGCTAATTGATCAGCAACTCATGGCCAGCAAACAGTCCAAAATCAATCAGCAATTTATGTCATTCTGGATGGCTGTAATTATTTTTGTACAGCATATTAATTATATAAGCTGCAATGAGCTGCTCCAGTTTAATAAAATTTTGGTAAACAAGAAAAATATTTTTGAGCTGCATATGTATAAAAGTTTTTTTTCTGGTTCCTCGCTGCGCTCAACGCGCTCGCGCTCGCTTCGCTCGCATGTTTAATTGTCTCTCGTTTTTTGGCAAAAATGTCATCGCTCGAGCTATTCTGCGCTCACTCCTTTCTGTTCAGCTACGTTCCTGATACTCTGGGAGCCAGGTTTCTTTTATCAGCCCGCTTTTAACGTAAATTGCCGATTTTCAACAAAAACGCAATCCAATTAGTTATTTTGCTCACCATATTTTAAATATGCATAACAATCAAATACACTGTTTATAGACATGTTTTCTCTGCTGATTAATCATGAAATCTTGCTGATCAAGTACTTATTATGTGGACTGAATGTTTAATATGCAAACTCATGTTATTGTAAGCTGCCTATTTATGATTTAACTTTTGCCTTTATCAAAATTATTTGCGGAGCAAGGATTGCTGCCTGATTTTTTTAATTGCAAACAAAATCTTTAAATGCGACCATATTATTTAAATGCTGTTTTTTTGTGGCTCACCAAGTTTTATAATTGCTAAACATTTAATTACTTTCGGCGTGTTTGTTTTTTAGTCGTATTCATGATTCTAACATTATCATTATAAGCGGGATATTTACCATGTTTACTGTTTGTAGCGAGTTTCCGATATTTCGGTGCTGTTGCAAGCACCATGATCACGGATAAACTGAAGTTATTGCGGGTGGGTGTTTATTAACAGCACCGAAATATCGGAAACTCGCTACAAACAGTAAACATGGTAAATATCCCGCTTATAATGTTAATGTTAGTTTTAGTGACCATGACAGTTTAAAAACTTGTATTCATGATTGTTTGGTACCTAATGAACAGCTTAAAGGCTGTTCTAAACCTTTAAGTCTCCGAGGAGATCAGTCAATATTTTTAATGAGTTCTCTTTTGGAGGTTAATACCCGTATATGATATAATAGATATATTATCGCTATACATAGTAAACAAAACCGAAAAGACAAATAAATAAATTACAGTTCATGTCACTGTACACTTTCCAATTTGTATTTATTTACGTTCCGCACGTATCCCGGCACCGCGCATATCCGATGCCGAACTATGCCAGGTTGAATGACACCTAATTATCTACGCCTACCTTTTAAAAATATAAACCTTCATTTTCGCGTTTGTTTTTCGTTCCGTGGCCATTAATTCTGATGTTTTATTTATCATTTTTTGCGTTGCCTGAAAATAGCAGTTGGTTGCCTCTTGTTTACAATTTTATTCATAGTTTTATCCGGTAATATTTTCAATTTTAACGCAGTTCTCTTTAATAATTGGTATAGCAGTTATTGAATGCATTTTTATTGGGTACACAGTTGCCTTTTTGTTAATTTTACTTAATAATCTTTTGAATATTATATCATATGACTAACGAGTTTCTGCTAACTGTTATATTTTAAAGGGAGTGTTATAATGCTTAACAGTGGAATAGCTGGTACCTGGTGTGTACGATATTGTAGAAATGCATTCGGAAAGTCTCTTTGAAGCGCAAAAGCCTTTGTTTCAAGCACCAGTTGCATGCTCATTAGCTAGCTTTTAACTTATTTCTACTTCCCTAATAGGTCGAGATTAGGTACAGTCACTTAGTTTGACACAGTTACCGACTGACTTGTGTAATTCAGTATTGTCATGTTGAAATTGTTTTAGGTATGTGAGAGAAAATGTCATTTAACTTAGCTGGTAAGAGAAAGGAGGTTAGTATGGCTTTAAAAATACCTACTAACAAGATATATCACCGCACCTACAGAAATAATGCAATTAATGTATTTTAATTAATCAAATATTGTTCTTCAACAAACTAATGAACACCACAATAATTAGATATTATAAAGGTTTAGTCCAGTCGTGGCCATGTCCGTGTAGAACGCGAGGCTTTTAAAGTTTTAAAAAGGCAGAAAAAAACATGAACGCATTTAATTTCAAGCGTTTGTCAGTTCATAATTGTTTCAAGCATGGCGTAGGCAATTAATAAAACACACGGTACTGACCTCCGAATTGGATTTTCGTCGGAAAATATAAAGAGTGAGCTGGGCCCTGGAGTAGCGGGCTGGTGCGCGCCGCCCATGGTATCAGCTGGCGCCGCGCGAGCCTGCGCCCCCGCCGCCTCCTGCGCTGCCGCCAACCTGGAATATGACATTGAATAGTGAGTAAAGAGATACCTCCTTTGGGTTTATGTGCTCCTGGTATTAGGATAGTTCAATTCCAATAAGAGAGCTTAGTTCTTGTGTTACAGTAAAGAAAACTAAATTGCCATTGGTCGTGGTATAACCCGGTTCATTAAAGAAACGAATCTAAAATGGCGGTGCTTGCACACTATAGACGGCACTAGTGTGCAAGCGAAAGAACATGATAGCAGCTTTTTATAGTCTTGCAGAAGGTGTGATATAGTACATTTCGTGTCTAGCATAAAAAGTCGAGATTTTAACACGAGCGATGTAGCCAATTTCGACGTGAGACCAAGGCGAACGTCGAAAGATACAAGCGAGTGTTAAAATAAAGCCTTTTTATGGGAGACACTAACGATTCTTTTTCCACTACCTGATGAGCTTTGATTTATTAGAAACGTTCAGACTAAAAACCACAGACTTTATAAACACAACCAACGCGCGCTTTTTCAAGAGGTAACAGGTTCAGTATTATTCTGCCAGTTACTTAATGATCCATACAAAAGTGTTACTTTTAATATGTAATTTTGTTTTTATTTAATTTTATTTTATAATCTTGTGTCTAAATGTTCATATTTCGAAACGAATTTCTTAGGCAATGTGTTACATAATAGACCAGGTAGTGGAAAAAGCAGAGTATGCTCCTCTCGGATAAAGCCTGCCTTCGTCTTGGGTAGCTAGCTTGAAACCCTCGCTTCACTCAGAATTCTACATAATCATGCATAATCTAGTATTGTTGCTATCCACAATGGGGATAGTGAACAATGACATACATTTCAACACCTTTAAAGACAAAGTTTTACAAGAACAAAAACATAAAACTCGATCAAACCACACACATCGTAGAAGTTCAAGCAAACCGAAATTATTTAATCAAGAAGTTAGGTGTACCAAGGCAGCATAAGCTAGTAGCAGATATTATTAATTCGTTGCGCCGTAGCGTGTTACAATATCATTAAACAGTTCTGTGCATGGCTGGGAAGGCTCGAGCGGTTAATGATAACATTATCAATTAAACTCTGTCCCACTAAATATGAAACTATGTTAAATTATAAAATATTAATGCGAATATTTAGACTTTTAGATGATATTTTTATGAAATGGTATGGCGCGTATATATGAAATGGTCCAATGCATATTGAAAACTAATTCAAAATTGAAGAATGTTTCACCAGCCTGTAAAAACATTGGCACATTTGTAGCCACTGATCACCCCCTAAGGGTAATCTGTGTTTTATATATAGACCATGGTTCATGCGTAGTTCATCAATCCAAGATTCGTCTTCTGATATTGAAAAGCCTGATTCCATTCGAATAAAAGCTTTTGACCTCCAAAGTAACAACATAAATCGATAAATCGCGGAAACCGGCATCTTTTCTTCAAAATCCTAATTGTATTACGACTTGTACTGACAAACAATATATTACGTGTGTGGCAAAATTGAATAGACAACATGCAAATTCTAGCTCAATATTACAGATGAAATTTTAATCAGATGGTTGGCAACATCGGGCTTCACGCAAAGTGAGTGCACGTGCACTTACCATCTGTCTAGACGGATAGATCTGTCTATTGAGATGGCTAGACGTGGAGATAACCGATGTAGTAAAGTTTTAATCGGATGATGTTAAGTAAACAGGGCCATCCAAAAGCACGTTGGACGATACTCCCAAATTAACTGAAACGTGAAAAGTGTTCCGATTCTAACACAATCTGAGGGCCTAGTGCCGTTTTTTTGTTGACTGGGTAACTCTCAAAAGGCTCCACTCCGGTAAAGAAAAATCCTAAACCCCCACTGTGCAACGCTTCTCTTCGTTCTTGGGAGAAGAACGAAGAGAAGCGTCTTCCCTGAGCCTCGCTGTGCATGGCACGTGATCACTGTGCCGCCGTATTTCCTGGACTCACATGGTGCTCAGACAAAGTGAAATTCTATAAGTGATACCGGTTGTAGAGAAAAAAAATATAAGGGACTGATCCGTGATATTTTGATTGCTTGACTATTTGTCAACCACCATCGCCGATAGTGGCACTTTTGTCAGAGCTTCTGGACGAGGGATTCACGTTCCGTGAAAGTTTGGCAGACAAAAAAGTGGTCTAAACTACAGAGTGGACGATTCCAGGCTACAATGATGTTTATTACACATCTACGGTAAAACCAGGATAGTAGCCCCGATTGTAATTACTATAGTGTAACGTATGAATCGCATGCTATTTTATTAATTTAAAGAAAGATTATCCAACCAGGTATTTTGATGTATTAAAGATGATATTCAGTATATTGTGCTTTTTTGTAATAATGTAAATTTATCTGATATTTTGCATGACCTTTTATGAATTCATAATACATCTGATATTATTTATTTACCTTTTTATGTCATTATTTTATTATTTCTTTTTTTTTGCTTTTGTATTAATTATTTCAGATTTTATTTTACTTTTTTTGTCATTTTTTCAGTTTCATAATTCTGATTTTTATGACTTTTAATTAAGATAAAGGCCGATCTATTGTGATGTTTGTATAATAATATCTGACATTGCTATATTTTAGTAAATTAAGCAATTTGTAAAACACATATTTGTACGCCTCATTAGGCAAAACATGTTTGTAAGCGCTAAATAAGAAGTGAACATCTTGCATGCCTATTGTATGTAAACACATGTTTTGACAAATAAATCATCTTTATCTTTAACTACCACTAAGTTGACCGTATCTCATGTCTCTTTGCGATTGCATGGAAAGGTAAAATACGATCAAAGTTTTTGCGGGATAGATGTACTGTTCCTCTGTGGGGCATCTATCCTAAAGGAAATTTACATGGATTAGGCAACTAGGGGATAGTTGCCTAATCCATGTAAATTTCCTTCAACTATCCCCTATGTGGGATAGAAGTCCCCTAAATATAGAGGTCCGCAAGGATCGCTAAGACTCTTGAAATATTAAAATGTTTACTTTTCATAAATTTGTAAATAAAAATCCGAAGGAAGTAACCAAATAAAGTATTTTGCTTTTTGTACTGAGAGATACAGAGGGATTCTATACAGTGTAGCTACTATCCGGCTTTTACCCTTTGCGTAGGTGTGTCTGTTTTCATTCGAGATATGGAGCCGACCTTCTGCACTATTCTATGCCAGTACGTGTATCTATTTGTACACGTGTCGACAGAAAGGGAAGCCATGGTTCCAGTACATTAGCTTAATTAATACGCCAGTTTTCTACGGTTATCAGTGTTGGAAACCCTGATAACCGTCGAAAACTGGCGTAACGAGGAGGCTAAAGGTTTATCCACACATATCAGGGCCGTGCCCGGGATGTGACAGGGCCGGGCCCAATCATTGAAGTTTTGTTATTGGCCCGTGCACGGCCCGTGCACGGACGTGTGTGAACGAGTTCATATAAAATGTACGCACCGATATTTTTTTGAGCCGCTGATAGGGGACGTTCCGTCCACGTTCCGGGCACGCCCCTGATATATGTGGATAGACCTTAACGAGGCGGTTTTTGGGCTAATAAACAATGGTACAATGCACACAATTAATTCATGGCAATACTGGTAGGTGGTAGTTTTAATAGATTAAAATACTATTCTCTAATACATATGATGAAGAGATACTAATCGTATTACGAAAATTTATTCAATGACCGAAAGCTTGCAGTATCAAGATGTAAGTTGTCCCAGCTAAAAGAAATTTCTTTGGAATTTAGCATCACCTTTGTGACTATTTTCTTTACTTTTTTGTTGTCAATTTATTACCCGACTACGACGAAGCCAAAAGAGAGTTTTGATTTTTTATTTGCGTGTACACTAGGTATTGCATAGTGCTATGGACTACTTATTATCTTGGAAAACTGTTCGGTTCCTTTGGAAATGAGAAAATACCACTTTCTGAAAAGGACTAACTCCAAACACTTAGCATTGACTTAACGGGGTCAAGCTCTCGGAACCCATGACCCTCAATTTAGATCGAATGACTCAAAACGATCATTATATGATTGATTCAATAAAATCAAGGGAAGCCCAATTCTCTTAACACAGTTCATGATGCGTTAAAATCGGGCCCCCAATCGGGAGCGTCCCATGTCCAGCTAATGTGACTGACCCCCTGACTTGTGCCGATCTGGGTCATCAGAACAACTAAATAAAGAAATAAAGGTTAGCTTACTTTGATCCATATTTTTATTTTCGGCATCGTATCACCATTGCTTCTACTTAAGTCATTCAGATGGTAGTTTTTGACGGACTCGAATTTGTTACCGCTGTATTTCTTAGTCATAGTTTTCTTGAACATTTATAGTATAATTGGTGGATTGTGTAGCGTTACGTAAGCTCCGGGGAGCTAACGTTAGCTACGTTATAGTACATTACTGCAGAATCCAGTAAGTAAGACTTCCTGGCCAAGTATGAGTTAACCGGACCGAACCGCAGGTGAGGTCCGGTTATATACGAGGCCAGGATGTCTTTCTTACTGGTTGAGGCTTGTATAATGCTTTTCTCAAAAATTAAAGAAAGTTTAACAACAAATTCGTTTAATTAATATTTTAGGTTACATTCATATTATGGCAATTACTGATAGATATTGTGATCGATTTACCAGGGACATTTATTTATATTTTCTCAAACATGCTTGGAAATTTGAGCATTATTTTGACAACCTTCTTCGAGAAAAATCGCAATTGCAGTACAGACCAAATACATGAGAGCAGCGGCTGGCAAAAGTTGTATGAAAATCCATATCTGCCGTGTGTAGCGGCCAAATAAAGTACATAGTAAACTCATATCTGTCGTGTAATTTAAAAATGGAACGATCTTTTTCACCGAAACATGGCAACCAAGGAGGTAACTTATCAAAGGTTTTATTTAAATTTCGAACTGGATTGCTAATAGAAAGCTGTTTATTGAAAAAAAAAAACAAATGAACACTTTAAGGCTTAGCATGCACTGCGATTTTATTTGCGCGGATTTATGTAGTTTTTTACCGCAATGCGTGCAGCTTCATACAATTCCATAGGCCGCAGAATGAGCGAAAAATCGCGCGAATAAAAAGGCCTAACGCGGGCATAATTATTTTTGTTCGTTGTTCGTCATTGATTTTGAAAAGTAAATGGTTTGGTTCGGTTTTCAGATATCGGTATTAGTAGTACAGTTATATTAGATATAGTTTTTGTAATATCGGTTATTTTGATATTGATATCGATATGATATGATATCTAACACATATCCGATATAAGTTACGTTTTGATATATCGGACCTATCCCTACTACTGTCCAGTAAGTAAATTACATACTTACTTACTGGACAGTTGTGAATAAGTCTCCGGTAGAATTCACTTTCTGGAGACTTTTTAGAGATGTTATGGCAATATTACATACCATTTTTGAGAAATAGTACATTACCGCAGAATCCAGTAAGTAAGACTTCCTGGCCAAGTATGTGTTAACCGGACCGAACCACAGGTGAGGTCCGGTTATATACGAGGCCAGGATGTCTTTCTTACTGGTTGAGGCTTGTATAATGCTTTTCTCAAAAATTAAAGAAAGTTTAACAACAAATTCGTTTAATTAATATGTTAGGTTACATTCATATTAGGGCAATTACTGATAGATATTGTGATCGATTTACCATATTTTCTCAAACATGCTTGGAAATTTGAGAATTATTTTGACAACCTTCTTCGAGAAAAATCGTAATTGCAGTACAGACCAAAAACATGAGAGCAGCGGCCGGCAAAAGCTGTATGAAAATCCATATCTGCCGTGTGTAGCGGCCAAATAAAGTACATAGTAAACTCATATCTGTCGTGTAATTTAAAAATGGAACGATCTTTTTCACCGAAACATAGTAAACAAGGATGTAACTTATCAAAGGTTTTATTTAAATTTCCAACTGGCTTGCTAATAGAAAGCAGTTTATTGAAAAAAAAAAACAAATGAACACTTTAAGGCTTAGCAGGCACTGCGATTTTATTTGCGCGGATTTATGAAGTTTTTTACCGCAATGCGTGCAGCTTCATATAATTCCATAGGCCGCAGAATGGGCGAAAATTCGCGCGAATAAAAAGACCTAACGCGGGCATAATTATTTTTGTTCGTTGTTCGTCATTGATTTTGAAAAGTAAATGGTTTGGTTCGGTTTTCAGATATCGGTATTAGTAGTACAGTTATATTAGATATAGTTTTTGTAATATCGGTTATTTTGATATTGATAACGATATGATATGATATCTAACACATATCCGATATAAGTTACGTTTTGATATATCGGACCTATCCCTACTACTGTCCAGTAAGTAAATTACATACTTACTTACTGGACAGTAGGAGATTCCAAATTTAAAATCTCGTTTCTTACTGGATAGTTGTGAATAAGTCTCCGGTAGAATTCACTTTCTGGAGACTTTTTGGAGATGTTATGGCAATATTACATACCATTTTTGAGAAAATAAAATAAGTAATCATGAACTAAAAAATTAAGAAAAAGGATATAGATAATATAAAAACTATGGACCGGCTTCGCACGACAGCTAGGCAGGCAGCAGCTCGGGCAGGAAGTCGTGGAATGCCCGAAGTAGGTAGGTGAGCGGGCTCGACGGACAAGCAGACTGGTGGTGGCCAGATAAGCGGGTAATCGGGCAGCCATATTGAGTATATGAATGCTAAATTATAGTTGTTGCTGTGTAAGTAATTTAATTTATTATAATATGAGAAAATTTTAAGTTGGAATCTGTATTACTTATATTTTTATATTTAAAGAAAGCTTATTTAAAAAGCTGCAATTGTATATTACGGCCAATACTATTTATGAAATCTATAAAAAGATTAATAATTATATCTTTTAGATACAGGCGCTTGTTTGATCTGTCTGCACGACTAAACAAACTTTCAAACCCGTTACATATAAAACTAAACACAGGTAAAAGACAAATCACATACATTCTAACCTAATGTTATGAAAACTTAAAACAATTTTGATGAAAGAACAGGCACCCGAAAACCTCATGAACACAATACAGGGGCACGGGGTGCGGGTAGCGGGATGGAGGGTAAAAAGGGGGGTAGGGAGGTAGGGAGGTCAAGTGATCGGCCACGACTAAGGACATCGGCGCATCTTGCCCTTCGGACCGCCTCATTAGCTAGCACACTCGACTCATTGGCGTCTGGATATGAGAATAGAGGGAAATGTTGGTCTTGTGTTACTAGCCAGAGCGTATAGGCAGAGCGGGTAAGTGTGTGCTTGCCTTTTTGCAGGCGATAGTTGCCTCAATGGGTGTTGTAGGTAGGGGGGTGTTTTGAGTTATATAACCTACTAGAGGACGCCTCGCAGTTTCACCCGCGTAGTTCCCGTTCCCGTGGGAATACAGGGATAAAAAGTAGCCTATGTCACCCGGGGATAGATTAGCTTCCCAACGGTGAAAGAATTTTTGAAATCGGTCCAGTAGTTTTGGAGCCTATTCGGTACAAACAAACAAACAAAAAAATCTTTCCTCTTTATAATATTGGTATAGACAGGTATACAGTTGCATGACAATTCATTTCTTATTGGTTTGATAATAGGCTTGGTTTGCCCAAAGTTGAAGATGGTCAGTATCATAGCGTCTTATTCGATCTATTGCACTTCACTGAAGATCTAATGATGCTGCTATTTGCTTGGCTATCGAGAGGGCCCAAGTTATCTATGAAATCAAAACCATGTCGAAGAGGAAGTGGCATATTAAAGTCCACCAACAGTTAAAGTTAGCCAATGAGGATTACAAATACCATAAGGAGGGAGAAGCAAACAAACACGTCACTTATCTCTAAACAAAACGGGGAAATAGATATGACAACAGTTTAACAGTGTGTTCAACTCCTTTTTCGCAAACCAAAATTAAGTTTTGTCGAAGAAAACAAACCAATTACACAGGTATCAGTTTGGACATTGGTTCATTTATAGTCGAACACAAACGTTTTAAAATGCATTTAAAACATCTACTTTGTTTAAAACTTCATGCAACCACATTGTAATATCGTGCACAGTAGTCACACTAATATTAAAAGGCCGATAGTTTGTGAGTGTGTGTGTTTGTTACTTCGGATCAGGAGGAAATATGGCAAACAGATAGATTATAGTCTGGAATAGCACGTATGATACTTTTTATCCCGGAATTATTATTCCCTTGGGATAATTTTGGACATTTACGCGGACAAAGCCGCTGGCAGAAGCTAGTTTGTTGATAAACAAAAGTGATAGCTGTGATAAGTTACCTGCCGTACTTCTTACATAGGCAAGATTAATTGTTATGTAGTGCACAATACTATTGAAACTTGAGAAACACCCAAAAAAGCGATGTCAAGGCTTTTTCATCCCGATAATATACGGTTATTCAGGCCACAGGAACAAATCCGCGGGCAAATTGAAACTGGATTGAAATCTTTAAATCACGCACAAACGAAAAAAAACAGTTTCCTAAATCCAGTATATGCTAGGATAATTTTAATGCAACAACATAAAATTCACTAAACATTTTGTGTACTGTATGATTGCCAGATTGGTATGAAAAATAAAAAATAATAATAAATATACTCACGACATGTTGTCTGCACCTTCATTTGACAACTAACACTTAACAACAACACTTTGCTTTCATTGCCTAATCTATATTTAACTAGAAATAGTTAAATACTTCTTATCATCAGTAAACATATCCTTGTTGTCTTTCGATATTCCAAAACGAGTTTAAATGATTATTTTTAAATACCCACAATAAATTGGAAAAATTTAATGTAAGATTTTGTAAACTACCTTCTATATAACAAGTAAAACTTCAAAATTTAATAAACCCCCGACTCATTTTTATTTCATGATGCATTATTTATCTAGTACTTAGTAGATACGCTTCGATCGGCAATGTATTGAACACGTAATTATGACACGATATCTTGCGAAAACACCCTGATTCAAACAGTAAACGCCCATAACTTTTGACTGGCTGAACCGATTTTATTCAAACATAGCTAAGAACACTCTCGACAAAATCACCTTTGGAACAAAAAAAAAACCGGTTCATCCTTTTAGGTGGTATGATGCCACAGATAGACACACAGATACACAGCAACACACGTCATACTATAATACCCCTCTTTATCCAGCGAGGGTTAAAAATAGTAGTTGATGTGCTGCCAACAAAGTTATTGCCAATGTTTTAATTACTGTTATGAGAAAAGATCATTTTGGTTGAAGTTCGTTGATAAATTGTGAGGTATTTTTCGGTGGTTAAAACTTTAATGGTGGCATAGTAATCATATGTTATGGTAAATTAGAGAAATTCATAGAAAATGCTGGTCTATTCTGTAAAGATCTCATTGTGGAACCTTTATTTTTTGTTTTATTTTTTTTTGGATTGGAAAGCATCCAATGACTGCTACCGCTCTGGGTGAAGCAGGAGGGTAGGGTGTGTCAGACTTTTACTGACTAAAACCCACCCGTGTTCCTTGGTAAAATAAAGAAACAAGCTTAGCTCTAAAATTAAGCTTAGCCTACACTTAATTCAAAGGTGTCGCCAGCCGATGATCAAGTGGGAGGTGGAAGGAGGGGTGGAGGCAAGTTATGGGTTATGGAAAAAGTATGAATCTTAAATACAGTCAAAAGCACATGAATCTTTACACTGGTAGTGTGAGTCTTACACCTACGATGATTGTAATAAAAAACCCGCTTTAATAAAAAATCAAACTAAAAAGAAGAAAATAATATTCAATAAATTGTAATTATGAATAGTGTGATTATGCAAAAAAATATTTTATTGTAAAAAAGCGTGGGGTGCTTGATGTTTATTGTTATAATATTATATTATTGACAAATATTGGTAAAAGTAGAATCATTTTGAAAATATCTTTAAAAAAGTTTTTCGTTGTAAAAAAGTGTGGGGTGGTTAAAAACTTTTTTTTAATCACACTATTTTTAATTAAAATTTATTTTCTTGTTTTTTGTTTGGTTTTCTAATAAAGTGTTTTTTTTAAGTTTTCTTATTTATTATTTATTTTAGTTCAGTCACTAATTCAGAAGATTCTGGTAAGGATAATGTGACAAACTATTTAAATTATTGCATCGGTCCTTGATAAGTGTGCAAAGTTTCAAATTAATTCGAATTTTTGGAGGGGGTGAAAATCAAGTTAAAAGAGATTTCGTTATATAGATTCATAGATACACATAAACCAAGCTAATAAAAGTGTCTTAGATTGGGTCCAATGTGTAAAGCTCCACGAGCTATTGACTGTACAATAAATAAAACTTGAAATCAAACTGCATATATGTATTAGAATAATATAATAAAAACAATTTTAAACAATTAAATCACATGGTCCATTGACAATTACAAGATTTAACTAATAAAGTAGTCGAGCGGGATACTTATTTTATTAATTTAAACAAAAAACAAAATCTTCGGGGGTGTTTTGTAAGCTTCTCGATCACTTTATTATGAAAATCATGTAAATTTCTGTGCACACCAATCATGGGCCGACTATTGAGGCGATTTTCCTTCATAGTGCTTCTTAACCAGGTTTTTACTCTCATGAACCTGATAAACGTTGTGCACGGTAGAGCGATCAAAATCTTAAACGCCGTTCCCTGTTCAGGAAATAAGGCTTTTGTCTCTTTTTGGATATCATCAACGGTTAGATTTGTTAAGGAAGTGGACTTGATTTCTTTGCATTTAGTAAAAAAAAACTTTTGGCGACGCCTATGACCTAATTCTTGGTATTCTTAGGTCACTTCACCGAAGTTTCCTCTTTAACATTTTTACAGAACACTGTTATTAATTATTTTAGTACAATACAATTATCTATACTTAATATATCTTAACAAACTAATACGCCAATGCGTATAATATTATCATAGTAACAGTAACTCTTTTAGTAAATCGAGGTCAGCAGTGTATCCCAGATACCTAAGTTACATACACATGAGATTTTGTGCCAAGTTGTTCTCAAATCTCACTACTAAAGATAATGTTTGGTTATGGCATACAGCAGCCATGGTATCGCCAAGTTTCGTTTATTCAAGGATTTACTATGAGATATATTTGGCCACTTTCCATTTTGTCCGATTTTCACGAGGGTCTGTTACATTTTGGCAACTCGGTCACTTCATGTAATTGAATAATTGATGGAGTAACCGCATTGGAGTATACTGGGTATCGGTAAATGTGCCTGTGTTTATACGGAGCTGTGGACTTTTGTATGTACGGAATTTAATTGGACAAAAGGACAGTATATACGCGTTGAAAGCTTAAATACAGGCTAAGCTTATTTTGGTTTCAGACGTTTAAACTTGTGTACACCTACGCAACTTTTTTTTGGAGCATTTGTTAATTTTATTATTTGCGTGTACAGCAATCTTTGGCAAATAAATATGAATACTACAGAATTATGCGGCGTTGTTGACTATGCAGTTAAATAAGTGTTCAATTACTAGCTCCAAAATACAGGTTCATATTTTATTTTTTGTACACTATGTGCTCGCGCTTGATCACTATCTCACCTGATGTTACTCCCTAGACCCCTAGATTGTAGCTGTCGGGAACACAGACTCCGGCAGGGAATGCCACTCCTTAGCTGTACGCACAATAAAAGTGTTTCAAAAACGTTTTGTGCGTATGAGTGGGATGTCCACCATGTACCGATGGCGCATCGCCGTACGTCTGGTAGTCCAATGATGAAACGTTCACGCCTTGTTTGTGCGTCAGATACAGTACTTGAAATACACATGAATGAAAAACTAATTACTCTCAAATGGATTGTATTCAAATGTTATCTTTATGTTAAATTAATAAGAATTTGGTTGATCTAGCATTGTCGAGGCGGGGGGGCTCAGTAGCCGTGGCTTGGACAACCACGGTGAAGAGAAGAGAAACCCAAGGAGGGGCCGCTCGTCAGGGCTTTTTCCGATAAGTCGACGACGTAGCGGCCAATAAGTAGGATGCGGTGCCGTATGGGCGGCATCGCAATTGAGGCGGGCCGCGATGTGGTATGGTAGGCATCGCGGCTGAGGGTTGGAGGCCGCGGCGGGAGAGGAGCGCCGGTATAACGGTGCGCCGCTCGCCCTACGCTCCGTGGCCTGCACGGGGTCGCCACCTTGTGATTGACGCGGTGGGGCCGCAGGGGAAGAGGAGTGTCGGTATAGCGTTGGCTGCTCTCCCTATCCCGCGGCCGCAAGCCGAAAAGTAGTAGGTGGCGGGGCCACTGTCCTGACCCGTCACAGGGGACACAAGGGTGCCATACACGGGGTCGTCTGGCGCCCATGTGCTGGTTTGGTTCCTGGGGTGGTCACGGCGTACAGTGTGTTCTGGTGCGCTGGTGATGGGGGTAAACTCCAGAGGAGGGTCCGGCTACGGACAGCCGCGGAGGGTTCGCAGATGTATGCTAACGCGTTCCCGTGTTCCCGCCATAAGCGGCACAGAAGGACACCGTGGAGTTTTAGTGGGTTAGAGTCCCACATAACTGCGCTATCTCCCCGTGGTAGTGCAGTATGCATGAGCATTTCTCCACATAAAAAAAAAAAGAATTAGAATGCAATGCATGGTTTGGAAAAAAAAACCATCGAACCGATTTAGATGAAATTTGGTATGGAGATAGTTAGACCCTGGGAAGAAGATAGGATAGTCTTTATCCTGAAAAACATCCTTGAGAGGGTGGAAGTTTGTATGGTAAACCAAAGTAAAGCCCGCACATCTTCAATATTATTGAGCGATATAAAAATAGGCTATTCAAAGTGCTGCACTATAGATTTGAATATAGAATGTGCTAAACAATTGCCAAACAGTGTTGAGATTTTTATACATAAAGGTGTTAATCCAGACCCCAATTACATGATATTATATATATAGAATTCTTCTCGACATATTAACATTGTTAGTAGTAAATCCAAACAGTTTTATTTTACCCACTATATTTTTTTAGACGCCGCCGAAGGTACGTTCACCCGGCACGGCTGACATTCAAAAGAGCCCTTGTCTGTGCCCTTCATGCCAAAAAATATCGCAGACAACTCATAAATTAAGAAAGTGTATGAAAAACATTCGATGATGTCATGCGAATGAAAAACGTAAATGAATGAAATACATGAAAACTCCTTTCTTAGGTTTGACTAAGGTGATGGTGATTTTGCACCCACGATACAGGAGAAATCCCTAATGTGGGTTGCCCCAGTGAGAAAAAGAAAAAAAAAAACGATACCGCTTGGCATTTTTGTTTTTTTTTCCAATCGCTGTCACGACACTTTCGCTGACAAAATGTCACTTGTCCAGAGATTTTTTCGTTTTTGTAGTAAATCCTGCAATGACTTCTCCAGTTCTGGGTGAAGCGGGAGGGCGTGTGCCAAGTTCCTTCAGTTGCTTGCGCCAGGGCCGCGGTAACTCTCTTTCAAATTTATAGCCTAGTCTAGCCTAGTATAAGGTGGTCAATTCGGGCGAAAGGTTGTCATCGTAATGCATGTGATGCGGAGAAATGAGGAACATATCATTACGAAACTTTTGAGTATGAATCTGGTTAGTTATAAGATAAGAGAAGGTATGAAAAAGATCCCTCTTGCACCTAATTAATCTACGCTTTCGCAAAGATTATGTAAATACCGTCTATTTAATGGATAATCGGTTTTTTGTCGGATGCATTTCGCAGAGTGTGCAAAGGAATTGCATGATCTAATTCCGCCTAGCCCGTTTCATCATCACACTACAAGACATACGGCAATGCGCCATCGGTACATGGTGGACATCCTACCCATACGCACTAAATGTTTTGAAAATATTTTCATTAGGCATACAGCTAAGGGGTGGAATTCGCTGACGGAGTCTGTGTTTTCCGATAGCTACAACCTCGGGGTCTTTAAGTCAAGAATAAATAGGTTACTTCTAGGCAAGCGTGCAATACCGTCCACCACATCATCGCTTACCATCAGGTGAGATAGTGGTCAAGCGCGAGCCTTTCCATGATAAAAAAAAGCATTAAAGGCAAGTCATCAGCCGTTACTACCTGTATTTTAAGCATTCTTTATTGTTTTCCCGTAAAAGTATATTTCAATATCCTTTAAATACAGCAAAGTTTACGACCATTAAAGAAGCAAGTTATTTTTAGTCAACAAGACATTTTGCTTCCACCTACAGAACCACACAAAAGCATTTTGCACATGAATAAAGGCAACACCTACAGTAATCAATCTTGTAAGTAAATTTCACAGTGAGGTCACCGTACTCTGCTAAGCTGCTGAACTTTGAACAGAACAATGTTAGATGGTAACGAATATACTCGTACATATGCGACACATTTGGATACACAGGTATGTAACTATATACGACGCAGCGATACGATATACTACTACTATAAAAACAAAAGTTTATTTTATATTAATTCGGCGGTAGGCTCGCGTTTGACAACTTTCTCGTTTAATGGTAAGCGATGATGTGGTGAAGCACGCTTGCCTAGGATAACCTATTCACTCTTGACTTAAAAACGCCAAGGTTTTAGATTCCTCTCCTCAATTGTGCGCACAATGAAAGTATTATCAAAACTCTTTGTGCGTATGGATGGGATGTCCACCATGTACTGATGGCGCAACGCTGTATGTCTTATAGTCCGATGATGGAAAGGGCTAGGCGGAATCAAATTGTGCAGTTCCGTCGCACACTACCCCAAAACAACCATGTGGAAGTTTATGAGGATGGTTGGATATTTGTTATTTTTGAGGGAAAATCTACTAAAGTAGAGGTGCATCAGTAATAATGCTTAGACATCAGAATAACACCAAGGCTATAATTTATAAAGATATTGGGGGACACTATACTTTTACGCAAGCAGAGCCACGGGCAGCAGCTAGTCTAGAATAATGGTACCGAATATAACATGCTTATTTCATTGACTGTGAAGTTCTTGATAGAAAGCTGACGACACGGTTGGCGCAGTGTTTGAGGGGTCGGCTGCTGCGCTGCGTGTTACGGGTATGATTGCCGCATGGGAAAAATATTTGTATGACCTACAGATAGTGGTTACGGATCTGAGTGTCTTGAGTTTGTGAGTTTCACCCACGATACAGACATTCCTAGTTTGGGGCAAAGTAAAGAAGACATACTACTTTTCATCTCGTATAATGTACACCTCCTGTGAGGAACACAGGAGCAAAGCCGTGGACAAAAGCTAGTTAATTGTTACTGTAACAATAATCTGTTTAATCATACTAATACCATCGGGTTATAGTAATGATTGATGACAATATCTTAATAGTTTGGCTCAAATCATATCTTTTGTCTTAGTAAAACATGCCAGGTTTATAAATATTCTATACTAAAGAGAGCCATAAAAAAGAGAAAAATTATAACACAAGAAAGCCAGTGTACTGAAGATTTTATGCTTAAATCTGAGCACATTTTTCAAAAGTACGTGGTTGAGGAATTTTCAATTTACTCGGGACGCGGAAGTAAAGCAAAATATTGTGCTGAGATTAAATGCAACTACTTGAATTAAAGTTGAAGCGGGCCACAATAACATGCTTAATATTATGGTATGAATGGTAAATGGGTGTGCAGAGGAAAAGGAGAGAGGATTTACATGGATAAAAACTTTAAAAGATAAAATAAAAACGCGTATGTTCCATTTTTCGGTAGCAGAACAGTTGAAGGGAAACCGTTTGTCCTGGTATGGTCATGTGATGAGGAGGGATGAAACGCATGTTACTAAAAGAGTTATGAATATAAATGTGGATGGATGGAGAGTGAGAGGAAGGCCAAAGAAAAGATGAATGGACTGTGTGAGGAGTGATATGAAAGAAAAGGTAGTCAGTGCTAGCGTGACTGGGTACAGGACGGTATGGAAGAAGAAAACGTGTTGCCCCGACCCCAAGTAACATGAGATAAGGGCAGGAAGGTGATGATGATTTTCCATTTTTTGTATAATTTTAAAAGCATGAAAACTAGAGAGTTATTTGTGCAATAGTTGACGATTGTCGTTAAATATAATGTCCTGGCAACTAACAGTGTATGGCAATATAAATCTTAGTAACATTATAAATGAGACCGTTTGGATGGATGGATGGAGGAACGGTTCTGGATGATATTTAGCACAGAGATAGAGTCTACTTTCTACCCCGATGTGTTTCCTTGGGATGATAAAACACTTTAAACGCGGGCGAAGCTGCAGGCAGAAGCTAGTCAATCTGCCTAGCCCTTTCCCAACTTATCGGCTTCCAGTTTAACCGGATTCAGCTGAGTACCAGTTTTCATGGAGCGACTGCCTATCTGACCTCCACAACCCAGTAAATGGGTAACACGGTACACCTTGGCTAGACTGGTGTCAGATATCAAGCTTATGACTACTCGTAACAACTGTCAATGATCTTCAAATGACAGCCGGGACCAACGGCTTAACGTGCTTTCCGAGGCACGCTGACAGAAGCAAGTATTGAATAAAATTAACAAGTATTGCCCAGTTTCAGTTACCCCTTAAGCAGTGCGTTTTATTGTTTTACCTAGATTTATAGATAGTACATATCTACATACAACCAAAACGATAGGCAACTGCACGATACACCCACTCGATCCTCAGATACAAAACACCATTAACATTTTTTCACATTCGCGCCATCAACAGAACCGACACAACAAACTTAACGCTGATGAAAACACAAACAAAAACGTCCTTAACTTGAGAAAAATGACCTATCACGAGAGGACACTGACAAATTATAATATTTCGTACACCATAGGGTTTTCCCGGCTCCCATTAACATAACAGGCGGGTGACCTCGAGGCCTATTTCTATAGGCAAAAAATCTGGGCGTCTTCCAAGGCGCCGGTTTATCTGGTTTTTTCGGAGATGAGGTAGACGAGACGGCGCCACCGCCCGCCGACCGGGCGCCGCCGAATTGGGCCACCTCCCGCAACCCAGCGACTTATACCCCTGTTTCATTTTGGCTACAAAACTATTGCTTGAACAGTTTAACCCGTTCGAGTTGGAGATGAACTTTGTTAATGTTTGTGAACCGAATTGAGTTAATATAGTAGAGTGGGTGAATCTGCAGATGCAATATCAGATAGAGGATGTAGGGAGGCAAAGATATGATAAATACTTGTATGTTAGAAGAGTATTATCATACAAACTTGAAGAGATACTATTTTAGGAATATGAATTGTTTAAGCTCCTGTTCTATATTTGGATTTACTTTGGTTATGCTGAATCTACATACCTACATGTATATGTATATTAATGGTAAAAAATTTAAATTGCCAAAAGCCCCGACATTTTTTTATTATTTAATATTTTTAAACTACTTATTTAATCTAATAGTAGACACACTTCGATCAACAATCTATCGAACACTTCATTATGACATATTAACTTGCAAAAATACCCCGATTCAACCAGTAAACTGCCCATAACTTTTGACGCCTGGACCGATCTTCACCAAACATAGCTAAAAACACTATAAATCAAAATCGGTTCATCCGTTTAGGAGCTATGATGCCACAGACAGATACACAAACTAACAGGTACACACGTCAAAATTATAACACCCCTCTTTATACGTCGGGGGTTAAAATAAGATTCATTCTGGTTTTGTTTCCATAAAGACAAGATGTTTTTTAATGAAATAGAAATGATAATGTTTGCCTATGCATTAACTTAATGATCTTACAAATACACGTAACCAAGAATAAATTTAGCCAAGAATTCCTACAACCTTTCAGCGTAAATAATTACAGAATCATTGACACTAAATCTGGGATTTCTAATTGCAGTACTAATACTAAAAAATAATGGATAGTATTGGATAGCATCGCCAGTTGATTGCTTCAATACTCATATTAATTGACTGATACGAATTAGCAGCGATATAATTAAATTGCTTTGTTGTGTTTCAATTAATCAATTAATAATTGTTAATCCCATTGTAATGATATCGAATTGATCTTTTTCCGTTTAAATTGAGTTCGTGGGAAAGCTGGAATTTATTGATGTGTAATTATTGCAGTGTAAGTTTTAATTAATGGCTTATCAGTTAGCACAGGTTTTGGGTTCACTGCGCTTTTTTACAATATGGCAAAATGTTTTACGTAGATAAATTTTCTACGGTTTACAGTAAACATTGGACTCAGTATTTTTGACAGTATATATAACTAGTCGATAAATGGAATATTATGTTGCGGGTAATATTGGCTTGTATACTACTGTTTGCAACGGGTCAGTATTCAGAAAATAAAATCGCATAAGCTCATCCAATCAGTCGTGATTTTGACTGACAGGAAATTAGTAAAACCGGTACTTTTCTTCTCTAATACAGCTGAATTAGAGAAGAAAAGTACATACACAGGCGAAATTTATAGTGTAGGCTAAGGTTTATAAAAAAACAACTAATATTATATAGAGGTATAATAGTATGTTAATATATCTGTTAGAGGACCACACTCTCACTAAGTATAATAGACTATTTTCTTCCCCAAAAAAGTTGACAGTTCTTTTGGGTGAGGCCTCGGGAACGAAGCTGCGGGAGGAATGCTAGTAACAAGACGAACTAATCGTTTTGAAAATACTTTCAATAAGCGTACTGCTAAGGTGTGGAATGCCCTGCCGGACTCTGTGTTTCCCGATAGCTACAATCTAGGGATCTTTAAGTTAAGAGTGAATAGGTTACTTCTAAGCAAGAGTGCTTCACCATCGACCATATCATCGCTTACCATCAGGAGAGATGGTGGTCAAGCGCGACCTTAGGTGTATCTTTACTAGTATTATAAAGAGGACAGATTTGTATTTTTGTTTGTAAAGAATAAACTTAAAACCAATGAACCGATTTCAAATTTTGACGTAGGCTACTTTTTATCACTGTATTCCCACGGGAACGGGCACTACGTGGATGAAACCGCGAGGCATCCGCTAGTATGATAATAAAATAACCAAAACATTACAAAGCTACTTATCAGTATTTAAACGAGTACAACAACGAGGAACCTTTCATAGAAGTAGTTAAGTCGTGTAGTTCTGACGCATTACAAGTGTGGGTGTCGTAAGAATAGAGACGCGTCATCCGTTGATGCGAAACTGTCAAATGGGTAAACCTTTTGCTGATATGGTGGAGTGTTGTTTGATGTTTATTTTTGACTAGTTTTTGTCAGCGGATTCAGCTGCGTTGAAGTCGAAAATTATCGCAAGGGAATATACTCCCGGTAAAACAAGTACACTATATCACAATCCAGGACATGTGCCATCCGTGTACAAAGTTTCATGTAAATCGTTTAGTTAATAAGACTTATTAAGGTAACAGACATACTGAAGCCCGATGACGATTCTCATTTTACATGCCGCGATAACTTTGTATGAACTTCTATGAAAAATCAAAATTCATAAAAATTATGTTGTAAAGTTAAACAACGAGTATCATTTGTAAGCATCAAGTTTAAGTCATGTAATGTATTTTTATAGCCGTCTTCTTCGTTTGTCACGACTTTTTTAATGATAATATTGAAGATATGGAAAAAAAGGGAGTCACCGAAGGTGTTACGGTTGACTTCTTCTTTTCGATTCGATGGCACATTTAATTAGATTGTCTGGGACCAGAAGGCGGCCACGCTTATTGCAGCGTCAGAAGCACTGTACAGGTCTTCCAGGGTGCAAGTGAATGGACAGCCAGGACACTCCAGCAAGTGTGACATAGTCTGTATAGGAGCAACACACTCGCACCGGGTGTTGGACGAATCAACAATCCCCCATTTTGCCAAATTGTATTTGCAGCGGCCCACTTGGGCACATAGCCGACGGTTGACTAAATAGAATGGAAGAAGAAAACGTCATACACCGACCCTAAATAACAAAGACAAGGGCAGAAAGATGTTGATTTATATTCTATCACAGCTATTCACTGTGAAATGCATTTGCCATTTGAACTTGGCTTCTGTATTTTCTAGATATCTGTCAGTATTAACTAACTGGTGACTGTGCTAACAGATTTCTAGACTGTGAAGCTGGTAGGTAAGTTATTGTTTCACAGATTTCGCAATCAGTCAGACGTTATTTTCTATTGATGCGAGAGGATAAACTGCGGACCGATCTGGAGTTGAACTTTTATTATCAATTAAATAATAACAATATTTTATATTATTATCAATTAAATAATAATAATAAATCGAAATTACGAGTAACAATGAGATTCATAGTGTTAGTAACATTAAATAAACTTAAAAGCATGTTATAACAATGCACATAATAATTATACACTACGGCAGGGATGGCGAACCTATGGCACGCGTGCCTGTGGTGGCACTCAACAAAATATTTTGGGCACGCTAAAATGTGGTTATTTAGAATCTAGGTAATTTGCAACAGCAGAAATGCCTACTCCTACTTTTATTAAAATGCAACATAAAACTGTAAATGAATATTAGGATTGCTTTAAGAATTTCTGGGTGCAAATAAAGAATTGATTAATTCATAGCATTTAGATGTAGATATTGTTACAAGATAGGCCAACGCCATCTAGTAAGGAGAGGAAGAACTAGGTAGTAACTAGTGGCGCCATCTAGTATTGAATAGCGGAACTAATGTTCTCGAAAGCTCGAGTCGAATGGAATTTTCCAGAAGGTTCGAACCGAACATTCTGGATGTTTCTAGTCGCTTCGGGAACAATGAGTTCGAAAGTCGATTGTTCTGGAAGTTTCTCGAATTATCTAGAACAGTATGGAACGTTCCAGAAACTTCTTCCGTGCTATATAAAGAGCGGTCGGATTCGTCGTGAGTCAGTTTCGATTGAGAAGCGATACAGAGCGATCAAAGCGGAAAATAGTGCGAAGTAATAGAATTGTTTAAGAAGTGTTTTTGTAATAAACAGTGAATAATTGAAGTCTGCTGTTTAAATAATTTATCCCTGAACCCCAGCTCGTAACAAATTGGTGTCAGAAGTGCGGGATAAATTATGCCGGTTCTACCGAAGGAAGAAACGGAAGGGATGCGCACCAGGAGTCAGCGCCAGCAAGACGTAGACCAGAGGCGCTTTGGAGACGCTCCCTCACCGTCATCAAGTGGACATCGAGACTCCGCTGCTGCAGCGGAACCAGCTCAATCGTCGGCGTCGCCTGACCTAGCCGCCCTTATGGCATTCATGCAAGAGCAGGCTCGCCGTCAAGAGGAGCAGGCTCGCCGTCAGGAGGAGCAGGCGCGCCGCTTAGAGGAGCAGCTGCAGCGTGACAAGGAGGAGCAGGCTCGCCGTCAGGAGGAGCATGCGCGCCGCTTAGAGGAGCAGCTACAGCGTGACAAGGAAGAGCAAGCTCGCCGTCAGGAGGAGCAGCTCATGGTGATTAAGGACCTCCGCGCAGCCATCGGTAAGGAGTTGAAGGAGGTAAAGGATCAGATCCAGCAGCAGGAGATCCGCATCGCCGAATTGGAAAGGATTGTTCGTGGGCTCAAATCTGGAGGAGAGGCCGTGGCACCTGCGGTAGTTGTGCCCTCGCCAGGTGGTTTTAAAGTGCCACCATTCGACGGATCTTCGTCATGGTCTGCCTACAAGATACAGTTCGAGGCCGTCATGAAATCGAATAGGTGGACCAAAGAACAGGCCTTGACTGCTCTAACCTTGGGTCTTCGCGACCAGGCCTTGATTGTGTTAGAGGCACTTGGACAGGACGTTACTTTCGAAAAGCTTCTGGAAGCATTGGAAGCTAGATACGGCGACGCGCATCTGGAACATGTGTTTCGCGCCCAGCTAAAGGACCGATCGCAACGTGTTGGTGAAACCTTACAGCAATGGGCTCTGGAGGTAGAAAAGCTGGTCCGGAAGGCTTACAAGTCTTCACCTGTGCTGATCGACGGGAATCTCGTACAGGTTTTCACGGATGGGATCCGTGACCTGGAGGTTAGGGCTGCCGTAAGGCTAGGCCATTTTAAGAACCTTAAGAACGCCCTAGCCTACGCTTTGGAGGTGGAAGCTGTACGACGGGACAACCGAGCTCACCGCATAAGGCAGGTTGCGACTTCACCCCGGTGCTATAGCTGTGGAGAGAGAGGTCACATCCGGTTGAGCTGCCCAAAGCAAAGGAGTCCCCATTGCGGAAGTCAGTCACCAGCAGCAGGAAAACCAGTAGACGCAAGCAGTAAGTGGCAGTTAGTGGCTGGTGATGAAAGAGCCCCAAGGAACTCAATCTCACAAATTGTGTGTGAGTCACAATCATGGGACGAGAACAGAACATCACACAGTAATGCAGATGCTCTCTCGCGTAGGTCGTGTTCCGATCAATGTAAGCCCTGTGCCAGGCAAAAGGCTGTGCAGACGACATTTGTGAGAATGTTGAGGACGGATCTTAGCGAAGATTGGAAGGGAATCTTGCAGAGTGCTCAGCAAGATGACGGAGACATAAACCCGATCCTCGAATGGAAGAAATCAGGAGCTCCGAGGCCTCAGTAGAGTGATGTTGCAGCACTGAGTTCTATCACTAAGAGTTATTGGGCACAGTGGGAAAGCTTGGTTATCCAGGATGGAGTTCTGTGCCGGAAGTGGGTGAATGCTCGCGGTGACCAGTGTCATCTACAAATGGTCGTACCTAAAGTTAAGGTGCCTGAGGTCCTACAGCTCTATCACACTGGAAGTGCAGGGGGTCACATGGGAGTTAAGAGGACTCTGATCAAGATCCGAGAACGATTTTACTGGATCCATTGTCGAGAAGACGTTAAGGAATGGTGCCGCAAATGCACAAGTTGTGTGGGTGCGGCGGTGAAAGGACCACACATTCGTAGTAGAGGTGCATCAAAGATGTATCAGAGCACATCAGAGAGACCGGTCAACAGATGTCTGAGAGGATGAAGACCCGATACGATCGGAAAGCGAACAATAAGGGCTTCGATGTAGAATCTCTTGTATGGTTACATAACCCGGCACGGAGCAAAGGAAAATCACCTAAATTACAAGCAAAATGGGATGGACCTTATCGCGTAGTTACCAAGATCAATGACCTCACCTACCGAATTCAAAAGGGACCCCGAGGTGCATCAAAGGTCGTTCATGTGGATCGGTTGGCCCGTTATCATGGGTCTAACAATGCTCGGGACGAGCATGTCTAAGAGGGAGGCAATGTTACAAGATAGGCCAACGCCATCTAGTAACGAGAGGAAGAACTAGGTAGTAACTAGTGGCGCCATCTAGTATTGAATAGCGGAACTAATGTTCTCGAAAGCTCGAGTCGAATGGAATTTTCCAGAAGGTTCGAACCGAACATTCTGGATGTTTCTAGTCGCTTCGGGAACAATGAGTTCGAAAGTCGATTGTTCTGGAAGTTTCTCGAATTATCTAGAACAGTATGGAACGTTCCAGAAACTTCTTCCGTGCTATATAAAGAGCGGTCGGATTCGTCGTGAGTCAGTTTCGATTGAGAAGCGATACAGAGCGATCAAAGCGGAAAATAGTGCGAAGTAATAGAATTGTTTAAGAAGTGTTTTTGTAATAAACAGTGAATAATTGAAGTCTGCTGTTTAAATAATTTATCCCTGAACCCCAGCTCGTAACAATATTTAGAGATTTTTTGTCAATTAAGACAAAGTCGAAAATTTTTGGTGACACTTCTTTGTCACATAAAAAAGTATATAATTTAAATGGCACGTGTTCTAATAAAGGTTCGCCATCCCCGCACTATGGGATCACTCTATACGGGATAGCCCTTCATTTGACGTTTTCAAGAGAAGAATTAAGGAATATTTCCTATCAACATGACTCATTAATTTATGTATTTACAATTGTAATATTTAAGTTTTAGTTTTTTTTGTATATTATAGGTATGTATTATGTTTATGCATTGTGTGTTGCACACATATTTGTTTAGTTTATTTAGTGAGTAAGTATTTAAAATTGTTAAGAGTATGCTTTTGTTGTGCACATGGATGTACTATCCTCAAATGCCTATTTCTCTACGCAACTGAGGTTTGCTGTTTGAGAACCCAACTATGGGTTAAGCTCGCCTTTGTACATAAACTGTCCTATATGTATTTGAATGGTTTTTATGTTTTGTGTACAATAAAGAATAAGAATTATAAAATGTGGATATTTTAAAGATATTTAATTCTTAAAAGACAAACTATGTATGTAAGTAACATACATACAATATTATAAATATTTAATTAATATATATTGTGCGGGACGGACGTGATCGATCAAGGCCCCAGGCTGACTGAAGGTTGTAAGGCTTCAGCTTGAACGCGTTGACGCCCCTTGCACCTATTGTTCAGTTGTCTTCGAGCAAGTATTGACCCTGCAGTGGTTGGAAGGCTGCCAAGGATGTTGAGGGGAAGGCGTGATGTCCAGTTCAGAAAAAAAGTCAGGTTTTCATGTCCAAAAGCGACGTCTCTTCATGGTCTCCGTTACGCAAAGTGACGTGGATTTAATATTTAGAAATAATGGCTACGATTAGGACGGTGCCTCAGCGCACTATCCTACTACCACACTTGACCGTAACGAGGACCTCAAAACAACGACCGCGCATAAACTTTAATTAACAAATTAATACCTTACGGCTAGTCGCTGAAAACCGACAGAAACCCCCCTTCTACTGAACCGATTTTGATGAGACTTGTGTCTCTGGATAGGTCTCGAGAAGACCTTCCCTCCGGACCTTGGTCCAGGTTCATATCTGCTACCTTCACGGAGCCCTTGCGTGGAGAACGCCTAATAAGGGGAATTTCAGTCAGTTTGTAGCTTTATATGCTACTTTATAATACAATGGTGCACTTTAGTGCCAGGGTACCAGCGAGGGACTTGTAGCCCTACTCCTGGACCATCGATCTGTGACAGTTCCACAGCTTCATCTGTCACCTTCACGGGCACAGCCACGTGAAAGTGCGAAAACATAGCTTCTGTGCCTGTTTTCGGCATATTCAGTGAGTTTGTACTCGAGCTGGTGGGCGGATCCGCATTCACCAACCGTCATCGGATAGCCCTCGCGATGGGCTACCCCATGGTGGAAGTCCGGTGGATACAGCTCCAACCCTCGATCCAGTATTCACTCTGATGTGGTCGATGATGCGAGAAAACCATGGAACCTCTTACTATATTAAGTCGGTTAGTTCCCTAACCACCAGAGCTAGGCTCCTTCCAAAAATGTGGTTGGGAAGCTGGAGAATTGGGCTATCGAATGGTAGTACCCTGATGGGTGTACCACCAGCCCTTCTGGGACTTCTGATGCCGGGAAGCGGCCGAAATAGAAAATATCGTGTTGTTCCACGGCTTTAACGCCTCTGTGTGTGTATGTGTAGCTATATATTAGCTATGTGTTGTGACTGAGTCCAGGCGTGTGCCCGAGGGTCCCCAAAGGTAATGCTTCAGATAGCATATCAATAATCCTTCAGGCACCAAGTGTGTCTGAAGGTAGTGGGCCCTCTGGCAGACGCGTAGAAACGTCCATGCTGGCACATACAGACACATTATTTCAAGTAAGTAATATCTATGTACTAGAATTACATAGATGCCATCTATATATAGGGCCTGGACACAGTTCCAGGTCACCTAGAAGCGCTAAAACGCTTATAACCAAAATTCTATTTATTTACTTGAGCAAAAATGCATGTATTTACCATCTCAGAGTGAAACTGTTTTAAACCTGGCTATGTACTGTTATTATGTACAGTTTTTCAGTCATAGCACCAAGGTATACTATCTAGAACACCTAGGTGGTGTTTCCTAACAAAATAAATGTGTAAGGTAAATAATACGATTGGTAGGTGGGCAGAGCGCACCTATCGATACTTGCGACCCGGCCATTTTCGGGGGGTCCAAAAAACGTAAACAAATATTTTTTATTTGCTTAAAATACTACTTACACATTTTATCTATAGTATATTAATTCTAATTATACTAGATAACCATATTTTAGGTACTATAGGCCATTATAAAGCCCTCAAAACGCTATTCTAAAATACCAAATTTGTCTGCTTACGCGCCAGACTATATATATCGTGCACCGCCATCTGACTGCTCATTTCGAACTAAACTGTCATGGCGGTAGGTCGTGTTTACGGAATTTGACTTGTTTTGATTTTGCTTTCTTTCCGTAACTACCGCATTTAGTATGTATGTAACGATTCTAATTTACTCTTTAGACCCGATATTTACTTAATACATACTCATATACACTAAAACATAATGTTTAGTGCCTCAAAAAGTGGTCGAAATTTTATGTTTGAAAAAACTATAAAAGAAAAATTCTCGTCTAAAACTTTTTAGTACGAGCTCGCGCGCTGGGGTAAGCAGACGTATGTTTTGTTTATACTATTTATATCTACAAAACTATTCTAACATTTTTGTGACGCCTCGTCGCGAACATCTCTCCCGCCGTGCAGTGTTGTGTCGACCCGATGTGTTGACGCGGCGCTGCATCACGCATAGTGAGCGACGCACGTCGGCAGCGCGCGTGCCACGACGCTCAGCGACACGTCGCTCAGCTCTCGCCGCGGGAACTCTGCTACGCTCATTTCGGTAGTGGAATGAGCTTCTTCACCGGACGCTTTAGAGTGCCGCCAGTGGTGCGCACCTCAGCGGTCCGGACTTCTCCATCAGGCCCAGGGTATATGGCCTGGATGCGGCCTCGCGGCCACGTGTTGCGTGGCAGCTGGCCGTCAGCGATAAGGACGGGGTCGCCCACCAGCAGGTCAGGCCCGCGGCTGTGGGGCTCCCGCCGATTTTGGAGCTCAGGCAGGTACTCTCGCACCCACCGGCGCCAGAACATGTCGGCCAGGATTTGTGACCGACGCCACATCTTCTTGCTGTCGATGTCTTGCTCGGTGAACACGCCGGGGGTTGGTAGTCTTGCCGACCCACCAAGTAGGAAGTGGTTCGGCGTGATAGACTCGTCATCATCGCCGTCAACTGAAACATGTGTCAACGGGCGACTATTTACCGTGTACTCTGCCTCACAAATCAGTGTGGACAACACCTCTTCATGTGGGTGTTTCTCTGTGAGCACGGTATACAATGCGTTTTTCACGCAACGAACTAGGCGCTCCCATGCGCCTCCCATGAAGGGCGCTAATGGGGTGATGAAGCGCCAAGTGATGCCTCGGCGACTGGCCTCCTCACGGAAGGCCTCTCGTAGCTCTCGATCGGCACCATGCATGTTGGTGCCGTTGTCCGAGTGTATCTCGGTTGGACATCCTCTGCGGGCGGCGAATCGGCGCAGCGCTAGTATAGCACTGTCTGCGCTGAGGCTGGCCGCTATCTCGAGGTGGACAGCTCGCGTGGTGAGACATGTGAACAAGGCTACATATCTCTTCTGATGTTGGCGACCGACGGTTACTGATAGTGGGCCGAAATAATCTAGCCCCGTATACGTGAACGGCCTCTGATGATGAGCGAGGCGCGTTCGCGGGTGATCGCCGGTCGCTGGCACTGGAGCTTGTGCCTTACGTATTCGACACTGAAGACATTGCGACAGTACTTTCTTCGTCGTGGGACGCATCCTCACGACCCAATAGTGCTGTCGCACCTCATTTATTGTAAGTTCCGTCCCGCTGTGCAGTAGGCTGCGGTGTGTCCAGTCTATATAGAGCTGTGTTATGTGATGGTCGCCGTGTAATATTGGCGGTCGCCTCACATCTTCTGTAATCTCGTCCGTGGCGGCTATACGGCTTCTTATGCGTAGTAGGCCATCTACTAGCTCTATTTGCAGCGAATGTAGTGGGCTATTCTTGTCCACTACTTCGTGCTCGTGCAATCGGGCTATCTCCTGAGCGAACGATTGCTGCTGTGCGACTCGTATGAGTATTTTCTCAGCTTCTTGGAGAAAACTCGCTTCAATATACTGCTTTCGGACTTGTGGCGCTATATATGACGGCTTTGTTGCTGCAGTCGCTGTCTTCTTTTTCTTCCGCCAGTCCGTGTCCTCTTCTGCGTTCTTCTGTGTTCTCTTATAGAACGTTTTCTCTGTTTTCTGTTTACAGAGAAAAATAAAACGTAGGACAGTCGCAGTCGCACGTAATAGCCGCTCCCATCTTGAAAAATTGACGGGATTAGGTATAGCTTCTATGAGCTTCGAAGTGTATGTATGTTTGGGGGTTCTGTCCTCCGAAACATCTTTTCCATACTCGTTGCTTGTGACAGTGAGGGTTCTTTCTTCTCCTGTCTCTTCAACCATTGGAGGCTTCTCTGATGGCCATGAAGTGGGGTCTTCATATAAAAAACTAGGGCCACAGAACCACTCGTGATTCGAATCGAACTTGTGTGGCACGTCACGAGTTGCTATGTCGGCGATGTTCAATTTTGTTGAAATCCATCGCCAATCCTCCACTTTACTGCCTTCCTCTATGGCAGCTATACGATGAGCTACGAAGGCTTTATAGGTTCGTGCTCCTTTTCGTATCCATGACAGAACTGTTTTGCTGTCTGTCCAATACGTGACCGACGATCGCTCATTGTCGTGCTCACGTTTCACAGCTGCAGCCAGACGGGTTCCCATCACCGCTGCCTGCAGCTCGAGGCGCGGTATCGATTGTAGCTTCAATGGTGCTACTCTCGCCTTGGCCATGACTAGGCTCACCTTCTGTGAGCCTTCTGCTGTGGTGGCTCGCCAGTACACAGCTGCTGCGTACGCCATCTCGCTTGCGTCGGTAAATACATGTATTTGTATTTCATTGGCATCACTATACCCAGGATAGCATCTTGGTATGCTGATGCCCTTGAGCTGCCGCAGGTTTTCGATCCAGCTTCTCCACTGAGCTGCTTGATCGTCTTCTAAAAGCTGGTCCCAATCGATGCCTCGCCTCCATGCCTCTTGCAGTATTTGCTTGGCTCGAATCGTTACGGGTGAGGCGAGTCCCAGCGGGTCGTACAGTGACATGACGATCTTGAGGGCCTCTCTTTTTGTAGGGGCCTCCTTCTCTAGGATTCCTGGCGGCAGTCTCGCAAGCGTTAGGTTGAAACCTAGCGTGTCTTCACTAGGTCTCCAAATCAGGCCGAGAATTTTCTCCGTGCCTGTCGCCTCTCCGATGTTCACAACCTCAGCGCAGGTTTGTGTCGGATCTAGGTTCTCTAGTAGGCGCGAACTGTTCGATACCCATTTTGATAGGTCGAATTTCGCCTCTTGGTGAATTTCCTTCACCCTGGTCGCGACTTCTGTCGCTTCTTCGACCGTTCTATAGCTGTCCAGATAATCGTCCATATAATGGTTCTCAATGATAGCTTTTACTGCTACTGGATGCTGTTCGATGTGCCTTCTTGCGTTCCAATCTTTCGCAAAGATGGCGGTGCACGGCGAACTTGCCGCGCCGAAAATGATGGACGTCATGCGGTACTCTTCTGGGGCTCCCTCTCTCCTGTTGCCTCTCCATAGGTAACGAAGTGAGTCTCGGTCTTCACTCCGCACCTTCACTTGCATGAACATCTCGGCTATGTCTCCAGAGATGGCCACGCAGTGTCTACGAAATCGCATCATGACGCCGGGCAGCGACTGCAGCAAGTCCGGTCCAGTTAGCAGGAAGTCATTGAGTGACTTTCCTCTCGATTTGGCAGCGGCATCATGTACTATACGAATTTTCTCTGGCTTCATTGGGTTGAAGACATCGAAATGAGGCAGGTACCAGGTCCTTCCTGGCGTGCTTGATTTGGGGGCCCTTTCAGCATATCCCTTCTCTATTAGGGAGTCCATCTGTTGTGAATATTTCACACGAAGAGCTGGGTTTCTATCCAGCTTCTTTTCTATAGAGACCAGCCTTGTAAGGGCTGTCCCATAACTGTCGGGCATTTCTATGGCTTCTTCCCGCCATAGCATAGAGGTTTCTATGTGCCCGCTGTCGAGCCGCCTTATGTCGCGGTTCAAAATATCTTCTGCCCTCTTCTGAGGGTCAGAAGCTGGCTTTCTTGGATTAATAGCCAGTGACTCGATGGCGAAGAATTCACGGAGCTGCTCGTTCAGTTCCGCATCTTGCCTTGACCGTCTTCTGTCGCGGTCCGATGCGTCTTCTGCCCTCTTCTGAGGGCCAGAAGTTTCGCTGGCGAAGAATTCACGGGGCTGTTCGTTCAGCTCCGCATCTTGCCTTGCGTCAACGGTCTGAGTGCCGTTGACTTGGTTTAACCGCCTTTTGTCGCGGTTCGAAGCGTCTTCTGCCCTCTTCTGAGGGCCAGAAGTCTCGCTGGCGAAGAATTCACGGGGCTGTGTGTTCAGCTCCGCATCTTGCCTTGCAACGGACTGAGTGCCGTTGACGTAATGCACCCGCTGGCCCAGTGTTCTGGTGTGTGCACCATGCAATGTCCAGCCCATCATGGTCCTTGACGCGATGGGTTGGTCTCTTGGTCCCCTCCGGACCTCAGTGGCCAGCAGCAAATGCCAGTTGTCCTGTCCGACGAGTATCTTCGGTACTCCCGCCGGATATGTAAGCTCAGACGTCAAGTCTTGAAGGTGCCTGCATCGTGCCAGGTCCTTATGATTGACTGCCTGTGGAGACAGGTTGAGCTTCGAAATGGTGCGCGCCTTGAAGGGCACCCGATTCTTCAACTGGCTTGTGAGAACGACCGTTATTCGTCTCGATAGTGGAGTATCGATCCTAGTGTGTCCTATGGCATCGATCTTCAGTGGCTCAATTGGGCCCACTGCTCCTACTCGCTGAGCGATTGCTTCATCGATCAGCGAGACGGTAGACCCATCGTCAAGGAGTGCGTATGTGTCTGCCTCTCCCGCCGGTCCAATAACCCGGACCGGTATCATCTTCAGGAAGGCTTTACTTGAGGCAGTTCGCGAACTGGCTACCGTCTCCTGAGACTCCTTCTTCGCTTCTGGAACAGCAGGCTTCCTTGTCCTGTCTGTCTGAGGCTTCCTTACCCTATGAAGAAGTCGGTGATGAGTAGCTATGCACCCCTTGAAGCCACACTGCTTCTTTCCGCAGGTGTGGCCCTTACGGTGGTTCCTTAGGCAGCGAAAGCACAAGCCATATTGCTTGGCTAGCTCCCATTTCTTGTCACATGTTGCGTCTGTAAACTTTATGCAATCAGACGAGTAGTGACCCTCTTTGTCGCAAATTCGACAGTGGCCTACCGGCTTCGCGGTAGCTACGTGCGTCCTCTGTGTGACGCGTTTTCCCGCCACCGAGTCCGTTTCTTTAATGTTCTCGGGCGGTGCGAATGCACTGCAGAAGTGAGCTTGCTCTGTTATAAAGTCGCTGAAGAGTGACAGGTCTGGCAGCGACTGATAATTTTCCGTGTACGTCCTGTACCATAGTACACGTAGAGAATTGGGCAGCTTCTCAGTTAGCTGGCGCATCAGCTCAGCGTTGAGTAAGTAGTGTCCCTTCTTGAGGGCCCTCAAGGTGACGACTCCGCTCCTGATCCGACTTGCAAAGGTGCATATATCTTTGGGCTGTTCGCTGCAGCGTGGCAGCCCTCTGAGTCGGTCGGTTTCAGCCTGAGCTATTGAGTCGGGACGTCCAAATTGTAGCTCCAATTCTCTCATGATCTCATCCGGTTTCGCGTTCCCGATGAGTTCTGAGCTCACTGTCTCCAGTGCGCGACCACGCAAGCTCCTTCTGAGTCTTGCTGTGTTTTCAATGTCGCTGAAGTAGGCAACAGTTGCCTCGTAAATGGCTCGAAAAGTCAGCCATTCTGTGTGAGCTCCACCGAAGTTCGGCAGAGTCAACATAACCTGCGACGCCGTTCGGTTAGGCGTCCATGGTTCGATTTTTCTGTCGGCTAGCGACGCTATAGCGGTTGTCAACTCCGTTAGAAACGGACGGAGTGACTCTTTCGCTTCTATTTGCCCTGGTGGCTCCGTCTTGGACGGTTCGATGTTAGCCCTCGTCTTTGGTTGGTCTATATGGGTCTGGGAGTCCGCTACAGCGTCGCCGCTCGCAGGTGGAGGCCTATCTTGCTTCCCATTGGCGACGTCGTCCTCCCTCAACGGTGTGGGCTCTGGCGCCTCTTCGAGCCAGGAACGCACGTACTCTTCATTCGAGTCTCTGTCATCCATATATTCCGCTTCAGAAGGTTCTTCTTCTGCTCTCTGAAGGGCTAACTGTGCAAGCTCCAACTTAATCTTTAGTAAGTCTTCGCGTGCCTTAGAGATTTTTCTCTGTGACCGGGTCGTCTTGCTTGTAGACGGCGGTCTCCTATGTTCATTACGGGCGTCACCCCGGGTAGCCATTATTTCCTTATGTACAAAGGTCTTGTCTTGGATCCTTTGTTTTTCATCAGAAGGCTTCAGTGTTCCCTCTGAAGATCCTTCCTCTCTCGATGCCTTCCTGCTTGTGCTCGGTTCCTGTGGTTCCTCCTCTTGGTGTGTGGGCGTATTGTCACCTATCCGTGACACGGTTGGGCTCCTGTTCGGTACGGACTGTTCAGTCCCATCAGTCGTTGTCGGCGAGCGTGGGGGCAATGGATGGTGTATGCCTGCACCCGGTCGCTCCATGGCGACCGTCCACGCCTCAGGTCTCTTGTCCTGCGATCTGGTTATCGGCATTCTGACTGGTCCAAAATGTCAGCTCGAAACGGTTAAGTCCAACTCTAGACTTCAGTTCAAAACGTCAACTCGTACGGGTTAAGTCCAACTCTAGACTTCAGTACGATTGGGTTAAGTCTATTTTCGAGCTTCCAAACGGCTATGTCCAAGTCCAGTCTTCGCTTCAAGACGTCGACTCGAAACAGCTAAGTCCAAACTTCAAGTTTTCTCTCGAAAAACCCAAGTCGTAACTCCGGGTTAAGTCCAATTTAAATCGTTGACTCGAAGAGGGTTCGCTTCCTTTTTCAAAATTGAAAAAATATTTTTAAACTCCGGGTTAACTTTTAACTCCGGGTTAACTCTGGCCCTCTTGACTCCGGGTTATCCTTCAGACTATAAGTTTTTATTCAGTCTTCAAAACTATAAGTCCCAAATCAGCTTCAAAACTGCTATGTTGACACGACACAGGTTCACTATATTACTATCGACCCACAAGGGGTAAGCACTTGAGTAAGTTTTCACTGTACTTACTGTTTTATACGTGTCAACCTGTCCAGCAGCCTTCAAGGATGACCAGCTGGTCTGATACCACTCGCAGAAACTTCTGTCTAACACTTGACGTTAGTAGTCAGTCCAGACTCCAGCTATCGAAGGTCCAAGCTTCGATTGAGAACTTCTGTCTCTTATATGACTATTTGTTTCCAAACAAATTCTAAGTCAATAATAAGTCTTCAGCTATAACGCTTCAGGAAATTTACAGGAACTATTTTTCGTTCTATTTTTTATAGAACAAGTCGCCCACACGACTATACAATATGCCTCTGTGTGTAAGCCTCCTCTAGGATAGCGCTTCAGCGATAATCCTTCAGCCGTAATCCTTCAGGAATTCTATGAACGTTTGTATGTTCGTTCTATCTCCTAAACAAGCTTTCGACACGCTATATATGAAATTTCCGATTCTGAAATTTCAGCGATAACTCTTCAGGCAATCTACTTGTTCCTTCAGGATACAGTTTCTATGTATTCTCAGATACTACTGTTTCTCAGTATGCAGGTTACACAACAGAGGCAACTCAAAATTCCGTCTTTTTGCGACGGTAATCTAATCGGACGAAATGCTTCTCTGGAAGCAGCTAGGCACCACAGGAAACGGCTCAGGAAAGGCAGTTGCGTCCCAGCAAAAATGGTTATGTTCTAGAGCTAGTCCACGCGTGGGTCCCAAACCACACGTGCACTTTTCACTCCGGTAGTCGCTCTAGAAGCTTCTACTAACCAAGGTCAAACGTACGCGCGCCTTTTGACGACGCTAATCTCCCAGTTACTGGGTTTCTACACTGTTTTTGACTGTTAAAGAAATATGATCTTAACCTCGACACTTGTAAGGTTTACGAGGGGGACGTCAGGTTTCTTTATTCACTGGAACTTTTCTCACGAACGTAACGTTACGTACCCCGGTCGGTACTTTGTGTAGGTGTGTACTCTTACCAGATTTATATTGAGGGTAGATACGTTCTCAGCAATGGTCGTCAGGCTTCTTTGTTCTCAGGAATTTTCACTGGCTTGGGCCTCGGTTTTCTTTGTTCTCAGGCACAAGCTTCACAGGAACGATACGTTTGACTTTCGATAAAGAAATAGGAATGTAACCCCACTTAACAAGGTTACGGGACGTCTATCTTCTTTGTTCTCAGGAACGGGACAACGGTTTTCTTTGTTCTCAGGAACTAGGCTCTTCAATATTGGCCTGTATCTTCACTGGAACGCTGCGTAGGTCATTTGCTCAAAAATCCGGCTCGACAGGACCAGCAAATGTGCGGGACGGACGTGATCGATCAAGGCCCCAGGCTGACTGAAGGTTGTAAGGCTTCAGCTTGAACGCGTTGACGCCCCTTGCACCTATTGTTCAGTTGTCTTCGAGCAAGTATTGACCCTGCAGTGGTTGGAAGGCTGCCAAGGATGTTGAGGGGAAGGCGTGATGTCCAGTTCAGAAAAAAAGTCAGGTTTTCATGTCCAAAAGCGACGTCTCTTCATGGTCTCCGTTACGCAAAGTGACGTGGATTTAATATTTAGAAATAATGGCTACGATTAGGACGGTGCCTCAGCGCACTATCCTACTACCACACTTGACCGTAACGAGGACCTCAAAACAACGACCGCGCATAAACTTTAATTAACAAATTAATACCTTACGGCTAGTCGCTGAAAACCGACAGAAACCCCCCTTCTACTGAACCGATTTTGATGAGACTTGTGTCTCTGGATAGGTCTCGAGAAGACCTTCCCTCCGGACCTTGGTCCAGGTTCATATCTGCTACCTTCACGGAGCCCTTGCGTGGAGAACGCCTAATAAGGGGAATTTCAGTCAGTTTGTAGCTTTATATGCTACTTTATAATACAATGGTGCACTTTAGTGCCAGGGTACCAGCGAGGGACTTGTAGCCCTACTCCTGGACCATCGATCTGTGACAGTTCCACAGCTTCATCTGTCACCTTCACGGGCACAGCCACGTGAAAGTGCGAAAACATAGCTTCTGTGCCTGTTTTCGGCATATTCAGTGAGTTTGTACTCGAGCTGGTGGGCGGATCCGCATTCACCAACCGTCATCGGATAGCCCTCGCGATGGGCTACCCCATGGTGGAAGTCCGGTGGATACAGCTCCAACCCTCGATCCAGTATTCACTCTGATGTGGTCGATGATGCGAGAAAACCATGGAACCTCTTACTATATTAAGTCGGTTAGTTCCCTAACCACCAGAGCTAGGCTCCTTCCAAAAATGTGGTTGGGAAGCTGGAGAATTGGGCTATCGAATGGTAGTACCCTGATGGGTGTACCACCAGCCCTTCTGGGACTTCTGATGCCGGGAAGCGGCCGAAATAGAAAATATCGTGTTGTTCCACGGCTTTAACGCCTCTGTGTGTGTATGTGTAGCTATATATTAGCTATGTGTTGTGACTGAGTCCAGGCGTGTGCCCGAGGGTCCCCAAAGGTAATGCTTCAGATAGCATATCAATAATCCTTCAGGCACCAAGTGTGTCTGAAGGTAGTGGGCCCTCTGGCAGACGCGTAGAAACGTCCATGCTGGCACATACAGACACATTATTTCAAGTAAGTAATATCTATGTACTAGAATTACATAGATGCCATCTATATATAGGGCCTGGACACAGTTCCAGGTCACCTAGAAGCGCTAAAACGCTTATAACCAAAATTCTATTTATTTACTTGAGCAAAAATGCATGTATTTACCATCTCAGAGTGAAACTGTTTTAAACCTGGCTATGTACTGTTATTATGTACAGTTTTTCAGTCATAGCACCAAGGTATACTATCTAGAACACCTAGGTGGTGTTTCCTAACAAAATAAATGTGTAAGGTAAATAATACGATTGGTAGGTGGGCAGAGCGCACCTATCGATACTTGCGACCCGGCCATTTTCGGGGGGTCCAAAAAACGTAAACAAATATTTTTTATTTGCTTAAAATACTACTTACACATTTTATCTATAGTATATTAATTCTAATTATACTAGATAACCATATTTTAGGTACTATAGGCCATTATAAAGCCCTCAAAACGCTATTCTAAAATACCAAATTTGTCTGCTTACGCGCCAGACTATATATATCGTGCACCGCCATCTGACTGCTCATTTCGAACTAAACTGTCATGGCGGTAGGTCGTGTTTACGGAATTTGACTTGTTTTGATTTTGCTTTCTTTCCGTAACTACCGCATTTAGTATGTATGTAACGATTCTAATTTACTCTTTAGACCCGATATTTACTTAATACATACTCATATACACTAAAACATAATGTTTAGTGCCTCAAAAAGTGGTCGAAATTTTATGTTTGAAAAAACTATAAAAGAAAAATTCTCGTCTAAAACTTTTTAGTACGAGCTCGCGCGCTGGGGTAAGCAGACGTATGTTTTGTTTATACTATTTATATCTACAAAACTATTCTAACATTTTTGTGACGCCTCGTCGCGAACATATATCAAGTTTGTCACTACGTAAATCTTTATGAATGCTGCACCCATCCAATGCATTTGAATTTTTGCTATCTATTAATATATGCAGTTTCACATATCTCTCTTGAAAATGTTGAAAAGTGATTATAATTATATTTTAATTGTATTTTAAACAGTATGTTTGATTGTATTATTAATTGAAATTTAATTGTAATTTTTAATTGTATTTTAATGGTATTTAAATTTTATTATTTTTCTTCTTCTTTATTTTGAGTCGATGGTTTTGGTTTGAATCAACTCTTTATAATTTATTAATATTCATTAGATGGCCACCTCGATTGCGGCGTCAACGACCAGCATAACGTCTTCCAAATTGTAGATATATGTATTGTATTTTTGTTATTTTTTATTTTTGGTATATTTCCTAGTATGTGTTTCTTTGTGGTAGTACCATTGCATTGGCGTTATAGCTGTTAAGGTGTTATTTAAGTTGTATTGAATTAAAAAATAGACAATTAATAATATTGCATGTATTGTGTGTCTCATGTTCATTATCTTCAAGGTAATCAACTGACAATCAGTGTATACGTATTAAATAAGCAACCTCAATCAAAACATCCTTCCAAATCAACTAACATATCTAGGACGAATAACGCGTGATGACGTAACAAACTCTGCATTGTCTGGAAAACAGCCAGTGGCTTGTCCTTGGGTCCTTGGCGGGATAGGGCGACGGCGCGGCGCCATGAGGTACAACGTTATGGCGCTTTCGAGGTCACCCCTGTTCCCGGGAATCGTACTCAGATACCGCATTCTGACTAATGCGGGGATGCGTGGGATTGGGCGCTTTTTTGGCTGTTTTTTTCGTGTTATGTGTCATGGAACAATAGGTAGCCCTCAAAAGTAAATATTATTGTGACAAAATAATATAAAATCTAACATAATCAACAACATAACAAATAACAGCGTTATTTGTATAGGTACCACCATATACAATAAATTGCCAGAAGAAATGAAAAATAATACAATTAGAAACTTTAAAAAGAAATTATTGGCCTTCCTAACAGAAAAATGTTATTATTAGATTAATGATTTTTTAAAGGAAAAATCTTTTTGATCAGCAATTAATATTATTTTGAAGTTATGGATCTAATATAAATAAATTGTAATAAATTTTAATTTAAAATTTTATGTTTAATCTAACCTAATTAACTATTTTAATGAATTTTCGCGTGCCTATTTCTAGGCAGAATGTACATGGCTCACTCCTATTAACTCCACCTGTATTTTAATGT
Source organism: Orthosia cruda (assembly GCA_964057195.1). Lineage (NCBI taxonomy): Eukaryota > Metazoa > Arthropoda > Insecta > Lepidoptera > Noctuidae > Orthosia > Orthosia cruda. The sequence goes on from OZ059825.1 coordinate 8,084,935, forward strand.
AACCTACATTCGTTGCAAATAAATGATTTGGCTGATTGATTGATCATCACGCCTATGTATCCCGAAGGAAAGGCAGAGGTACATTTACATTTCGCCAATTATGTTTTATTTTTTGTAAAATATGTAAGTACTAACTGTTGCCCGCGACTTCGTCTGCGTTTCATTCATAGCCATCTTTTTAAATCGCACCATAATATTATAGGTGTATGGGCAGTCTTACTTGATAAATTATTAGTTCACCATACACACTTCCAGCCCCCTGCCCACTCCCCATAGGATGATTGCCGGGATAAAAACTATCCTATGTCCTTTCCAGGGTCTCAAACTACATCCATACCAAATATCATCTGAATCGAAAGGTAACTGACAGTCAGTGTTACTTTCGCATTTTTAATTTTACGTAGGTGAATATGGTTTTTTTAACCGACTTCCCAAAAAGGAGGAGGTTCTATGCACCGGTGTTTTTGTTCACCGATATCTCCGTCAATTGTTGACCGATTTTGAAAAATTTTTATTTAGAAAAATTATATTCTGAAATTGGTCCCATTTTAATTTGGTGAAGATCTGATGAAGAACTTCGGAGTTATACAACAGAACTCTTAAAAAAATAACGGCAAATCTCTCGGGATTGCTGCAATCGCATGTCTGTTTATTGTTTATACCATTTCATAACATAACACCACGCCAGTACACTCTTAAGGAGTAAGCAGATCTCTCATTTCATCGGTTATGTTCAAGTTTCATGAAATCTATTCTGGCGTTATAGATACCTTACTAACTTGCCTATTTGGTAGGTACAACTAAAAACTGAAAAATAAAAAAACTACCGACTTCTACATACAAAACTACAAAGTGAAAAATAACGTTATTTTTAGAAGTCGGTGTCCATGTCGAAATAAAATTGGTACCTACGAAAGACTTCTAAAAATAACGTTATTTTTCACTTTGTAGTTTTGTATGTGGAAGTCGGTAGTATTTTTTTGCAAAAACGTTTTTTTTTATGTAATAGTACCCCGTTACGTACCCGTACTGTTTACTGAAAATTTTCATCTTCATCAGCCTATTAATGTTCACACACACATGCCTCCCCTCTTTGCGAGTGGATGGCCGTTATCCACCAAGCAGGCCCAGTGCGGGTTGGCGGATGTCACATGTCTTCGAATTTTTGGTTCTAGGACAAGCCGGTTTCCTCACGATGTTTTCCTTCACCGTTTTTGAGGGCAGTGGTAATGAAATAATTTACACAAAGTAAAGCGCCTACCTGGGTTTGAACCTACAACTTGTAAGTCACGGTTGATACTACTGGGCCACCAATTCTCTAAGCTACTGCTGCTGAAAATTTTACCTTTGCCAAAATGACGTCGGTCTATGCGTTTTGCAGCTCTTATATATCATGTGAATCTGACTATGTTTACTATCTAAATGACATCAGCAAATCAGTAAATCCCTACCACATTCAGACTAATGCGGGGCTGTGTAGGATTGGGACATTTGATGCTGTTTTTCATATGAGTCTTGTGTCTATATTTGCTTTGAAATTGACATTCATTTGATAGTTTCGTGTTTCAATGACTTTTGAAAAGTTACAAACTTCGTTTTCGATTTTATTATAGACTAGCTGTCCCACGCGGCTTCGCTCCCGTCAACTAGCTACCTACTTACCCTACCCTACCTACCCCTACATACGTGAATGTTAACTCTACATACGGAAAACCGCTTACGCAGCGCACGCAACGGCAGCTCTCAAAAAGGAATAATATTCCCCGTTTTTGCAACATTTTTCATTTAAATCCGCTCCTATTGGTCGTAGCGTGATGTTATATAGCCTATATCCTTCCTCGATAAATGGGCTAACCAACACAAAAAAAAACCATCCAATAGTTCCTGAGTTTAACGCGTTCAAACAAAGAAATAAACAAACTCTTCAGCTTTAAAATATTAGTATAGATTTATAAATGAAGTTATCTTTAGAATAAATAAATATGTGCATTTAAACCGCTAAAGTGTACAGTTTTTATCGATTAAACAATTCCAGGCATTCCAGATAAAAACTCATTATGTGGACACACCACTGCTATCATTTTAATGTAATTTTTAATGTAAGCTACAAAAAACAACAAAATCTGTCCATAATTGTCGAAGTAATCGCGTCACAAACCTATAAAAACATACAGCTGAATTGGGCACCTCCTCCTTTTTGATGCCGGTTGAAAAAAATCACTAATATCCAAACCTAAACCAGCTCATTTTACCTCCATACTATATAATAGGCACAATGTTATAAGGCTCGGAGCACACCGGCGGGAATAAAATTAATATAAGTGGTGGAAGCGCTGCTTCACAATATACGACACACATTAGTAGCTTCACTCAGAAGGAATGTTCATTAGCTCAGTTAACAACTGTGTTAACAGCCCCATTTTTACTTCTACCTGTAATAACTTATTTAGCTCATTCTCATTTAAAAAGTTACTGTGGACACGATTTGGGTCAGTGCAGTTTTATAAGCTTTTTATGTTAAAGATAGTGTAACACGTTTTTGATTAAGTAATTAGGATACGTTTTGTGCTTGAGAAATGTGTATTGGTGATAAAAACGCGCGTGTGCAGATTTTGAATAATTTACTGAAACTGCATGCATTTGTTATGCATGAGAAATGGGCCGATAATTCAAATTGACAGAAGCAATTTACACGGTAAGAAAAATGTATATCTAAGTATTTGGGATAAGTACAGACATTTATTAGACGATTCCTTTAATACAAAGAAAGCAGAGAGACAGTTTTTTTTTCTTGTATTGTAACTCTACCCTATTTGTGGTTCAAACATAATATCAATGTATTTTTACGGAATACTGTAGCATAAAACACTGTTTCATACTAGAATAACCCCGTAAAAGGTCATCACAAAGCAAAATCCACATCGAGATCGACGCTCGGTTGAATTACGCCAAAATCGCTTTACTATAGTAAGGCTTGCATAAAGAAACACTATTTCCATACTGGGATATTCCTCAAAAAGACAACCACAACACTGGAACGTGGAACAATCCACGCTGATACACGGTTGAATCGCGCCAGAATCACGTCACTCCCCCTATTTAGCAATTACAGCGAGGAACTTCAAATATAAAAATAAAATAGCGCCTGCAATAAAAAACACTGTCCTTTACGAGAATTTGCACCAGCACATGGTTTAATCGCGACAGAATCACGTTACAAATCAATACATAGATTACAAAACGTTGTCTCCGTAGTGGGATATCCCTCAAAAAAACAACCACAGATCACAGCGCAAATTCCACGCTGACACACGGTCGTATCGTGCCAGAATCACGTCACCTCCCTATTAAGTAATTATAGCGGGCAGTTCAAAGATAAAAGTATAGTATCGCCTGCAACAAAAACATTTACAATACACCTTAAAAAGACAACCACGTCGTCACAAAGTCGAATCGTGCCAGAATCACATTTCTCCCCGATTAAGAACTTATAGCGGAGAAGATAAAAGTATCTATACTTTATTTTTACATTTTACTGCCTGCAGCAAAAACACTGTCCCAAAACAGAATACATCTTAAAAAGACAACCAAATCTATCTACTTGCTGAGATAGGAGCCTTTTTGGTCTCGCACTGGGTTTTATTTTTTATTATTGTTTTATTTATTATTTCTCGTGTCTCCTGTGCGGGTTACAAATAAAAATTCGTGACTCGCTCACGTCAGAATCGAGGTATTATCGTAACGCCTGCAGCAAAAAACATTGACAATACACCTCAAAAACACAACCCCGTCGACACACGGTCGAATCGCGCCAGAATCGCATCGGCTTCCTATTAAGCAATTGCGACGGGCTTACACAAAATTATGGGCCAATCCGGTGTGCAACCAACTTTACAACCGCATTGATACACAGAGATGACTATGAAACGTTACCCAGTTAGGCGTAAGTAACTGTGTTGCCATGGTTAACCGGGTTTGTAGCTGTATTTATAGGCGTTCGAAGAGGGGCTTCGACGGTTATATATAGGTGTTGTTATATGTGTAGGGATATGATGAAAAGGGTTAATGTATGGGGTTTTTAGTATGGCTTTCTGTTTAATTATGGGTAGTTTTTAAGTCGATTATAGATGTTGTCTAACCCTAATTAAATAAGCTTTAATATGTTTTAAAAAACTTACTGTGAAATAATGATATTTTCGTGATATATGAATCGGGTGTGATGTTGTTTCGTTTAGGACGAGACCTGAAGCATGAGGTAAGGCATATTATCTGGTCTTTCATAGTTGATAACTATGGCCCAATACCTTTAATCAAGCTATGCGCTTTTAGGGATAAGAGTAATCTAAATCTATATTTGTCAATGCTTACCTAAACCATGGGATTGCAAGACGTAGATATTTCTTTAATTGAACAAGCAAATGCATTACCAAGTGACCCTTAAAACAAATAATATAATGTATAATAAGCAGCTTTTAAAAGATAATTTGCAACTAACAATCATCAATACTATTCTACACTAAAGAGTTCAAAAATTGTATCTTCCATGTTGTTCTAGTTCTATGCACGAGGGTGTAATGGGTAGTGGTACCCCGACCGCGTCACTATTTCGATGCACGCGAGTGTATGGGGTGGTGATACCCCATCTGCTTCACTATTTACGAACAGCTGTTATCTCTATCAACACATGAATACTGTACGTGTACTCTCAGTGACTCAGTTCAAACAGACTTGTTACGATGTAAAGTAGACTTACTAAGCTTGTTGCAATCAATTTTAGTTCTTCTATAGTTCGTATCTACGATCAAATTTCGAAAACAAATATCATATTTAAAATCTTGGAGTTTAGACAAATTATATTCTATCGGTGGTAGCATTTGTCGAAATGCTAATATGTATTGATTAACAAGCACTATCAAATCGTTAATTGGTGCATTTCGAGCCTTGAGTTTGCGACTAAAGCCGCCAGAATTTCACTTTGATTCACGCCTTTTTGTCACATTATGCGATGTAAAATGCCAGTATCAAAACTGAGACGTACCTATTACGTCAATAGTTTAACGATTATCATACAAAGAAGTCCTAAAGTGACCAACATTTTCTTAAAATGATTGTTCAACTTCTACCAAAATAAAGCTGTAGGTATAAAATGTAGAGTGTGCCAACTGTATTTAGTTTTAAAGAACTTCTTTTATAGATACTTAAGGTCAGTTTTTGTGCAAAAGCTATGTCTAGGATTTAAGATGTTATTGCATAAAATATCATTAAATGTCTAGACAAGTGTACAGGCGACTAGGTTTAGGGTTAGTGCTACCAATATTGCTACAATGCAACCAAGATTAGATTTATTTACCTGCATTTGAAAACTTATTTCTGAAGCTGGACTATACGTATGGCGGTCTTAACATAGAATTAGTTTGTTAATTTATGTAGTCAGTGTATTTTTAATCCGAGTTACGATTTGCATTTATAGTGTACCGTGGTGCTAGCATTTATTTCTATTAATTTACTTTCACTTGTGCTATTAGCGGTTCAAAGGCTTTCCTATTTGCGGTTAGAAGTTCAATTTAAATCACCACTTTAAAGACTTTATACCCACTGGCGTTATATTGGCAGATTTGTAGATAATATTATAAGTATTAGATTCATTGAGTTTTGTAATTTTATTAAAATTCTTAAATATAGAGATTCTGGGTAAAATGACACTATCAGCAATGTCTATTGTCAAAAAGTCTTAAAGGTATGTGGTTGACATGACAATATTATAATTGTTGAAAGTATGACAAGAGCTCCAGGGTGAGTTTCTCTTTTTACCTACCTAAGTGTATCTTACGGCTGGGTTTCGCACATGGTGAAACATTATATATCTTGCACCAGAGCCAAATAGATCGCAGCTCACATCAAAAAGGCTTAACTCCCTAAATCTTGCCAAAAAAATTAACAGCCAGCATCTAGTTTACAGATACTTAACAAGTACTAAAATCGTTACTAGAGCAGCGATACTAAAAATGATTGCGCAAAGAAATCTTACAAGTGAAGGCCAGATTATATGAGGCGTTGCTGAGCAGGGGGTAATGACCGCTGCCGAACGCGAGCGAAGACTACGCGGCGCCGAACTCGGTGAAACAGCTCGATAATATGCGAAGCAACGAAGATGTAGTTTGTTTTAGCCTTGGCTTTTAGTCACTTTCAGCCACTTGGCTGTCGAAAGACTGATCATGACAGTGATCAGTAAAACATATGTTAGTTGAGATATTACAGCGAATGCATTATATATTTTATACAATGTTAATCTGAAAACTTAAAATAAACCCACTTTGCCATCTCAACGATCTCTGACAAAATACTTCAAAGAGTGGGGCATCAAACTGGGTGAAGACAAATTCAAACTAAATTTATTGCATCCATAATGGATAGCGATGGTGGCCCAGTGGTAACGGCCGCGACTTACAAGTTGTAGGTCGTGGGTTCGAACCCAGGCAGGTGCTTCTATCTATTTGTATAGTTTGGTTGGATGTATTAATAGATGTACGAGTATGTCTTTCTCATTCATATTTAAATTTTGTTAAATTAAAAATTTATTATTATTACTTATTAATCCTGACATGAATTTTAAAAGCCAAGCAAATTGTTACTAAATTATGAGTAGACGATTAGTAAATCATCTAATAATTTATCTTGTGCTAACTGTTATAACAAATTAAGTAAGATAAAATGAGATGTTTTAAAATGTTTTTTTTTTATTTCGGCTTTCAGACAAAATTTTACTTGGTTTACATTTTGAAATAAATAATATTAGATCTGAACTCCACGAAGAGAGCCAAGGGAGCAGGGGAGGTACACACCTATATTTTACCAGTTTTGTTAAAATTAAGTCCCATAGCATAACTGCATTAAATAAAACCCTGATGTATCCAAAAACTCGAACAGATCTTCAACCCGGGCTTACCCGGGTCACGAACCTCGACCTCTGAATATATGTCTGCAGCCTTTCTGTCACGAAAGACTGTTAGGCGCCCAACTGAGTGAAACAGCTCGATAATGTGTGACGAAGATGTAGTTTGTTTTCTCTCCGGCTTATGGCTTTTGTAAGACTGAAAACGTCTATGTTCAAGTTAGTTTACTTAGCACATGCTAAGGTAGGAGCCTTTTTGGCTTTGTATAGGCATCCTTGGGCCTGCTAGCTGTGCTAGTGACAAATAAACATTATTTTTCTTTATTTTTATACTTTTCGTTATATCTCTGGTAAAACCCAGAGATATAACAGCGAATTTATATTTAATATGCAATGTAAACCTAGCCATAGCCAGGCTGAAACTGTTTGTGAAAATGAAAACATTCTAAAATTAACCGATGACTCGTTATAATGGGCATGAAAAACAATCTCGTTTCTTACTGTCTCGAAAGATTTCAAAGACTTGGGCGCCCAATAGAGAGAAACAGTTCAATAATGTGTGTGTGGAAGATCTTGTTTGTTTTAACACTAGCTTTTGAAAGTAAATGTATGTAAGTACCTTATCAGTAAATCATCCAATATGTCATGCTGTTTTAATAAATGGAATAAGAGAAAATAAGATATTTGTAGCAGGTTTATGTTAAATATAAGTGCAAGTATATTTCAAGTGCTACAAAATTGCAGTGTGTGAGAAATAAACATTTTGACATAACGTAACGTAATCTTACGCCTAGAAATCCGAACAAAACCAAATAACCGCCAATGTATAAAAACATTTGAAAAATTCTTCAACCATGATCATGACCTCATCTGAGTATGTCTGTACCCCTTCTATCTCGAGACTGAAGACTGCGAGGCGGCAATCTGGGTGAGTCAGCTCGATACCAAGTAACGTGTAATAAGTAGTTCGATTTAGCCCCGGTTTTTAGGAGCCTGTACTCCGATTAGTAAAACTCATAAAGATGTTGCAGTTTATTGACATCAACAAGATTATATGAATTTTGTCAAAGTCGAATAATTAAGTGTCACCTGGGAACCTATATTGGAAAAGATTGCTGCACCTATTGGTAGCATTTAGTAGAAGAACATGCTAACAAATATAAGTCATTGATAAAAACTATAAATACACTACGCAACATTGAACCAACTAACCGAGTTTTGTTGAACTTGGCCTCAAAACCTTCAATATGAAACTGAACACTACACAACGGGAAATCATTTTAAACGTATCATACAAGCGCTTTCCCTTTCAAAATACCTGGAAATGAGAAATCCAACAACGTTCTGTCTGGTTATCAAATCCCAGTTTGTGGAAATGATTTTATAGGTATGCGGTTGCTACAGCGTAGCGCTTTGCTACGGCGTAGCTTGTAGCTACGGCGTAGCGTAGTCTGCTACGAGTAAATACTACAACACCCTGATTTGTAAAAGATTTTTGTTTTTAAGTTGTTATTGGGCTAATTAATGTAAGTTAAAGCAGAAATATGGACATATTAATATCGATAAAAATGCAGCTTGAGCTAGCAGTAAGTCAGAAAAAAATCCTATAAAAAAGGTCGTAGACCAAGTTTGCAAGTAAAAGTTTTAACCAATTCAATTAGAGAGCTTTTCTGTAGAGTAGTTAAGCTTTAAAACTAAGGCTCATTATTAGTGTGGGTGCACAAGCGTTAGCTAACTTATCACATTAACTATTTTTTTTAAAGAAGGGCGTTCAATGTTAGGTTTTACGTTTAGCGGTAACTTTTACGTTATTATGTATAACAGTGATTTTATAGAAATTGATGGATAGAATTTGCTTTATTGTATCAGTCAGTCAATCTAATACGTAACAATACATTCAGATGTTTTTATATATATACGTGTATACTTGAAATGCACCTAGCCCATTTATGGAAATATTAAATCAATATTTTTTAATTATTTTAATCTAATGCTAACTTCCAAACGGGATTTAGTGGCGCAGCCGTGTAATTTATTACGTAAAAGTAGGTTTTCTGAGATGAGAGATTCTACTATGAAGATGGGTTATTGAATAGAAATTGTTCATCATTCCAAACTCAAAAGGATAATGAATATAGTCGTGACAATCTAAGAAGTCGGATTTGACAGTTATAAAAATCTTACAAATATGTGTGGGTGGATGTACGTTTATTATTCAATCACACCAGAACGGCTGAACGGATCTGGATAAAATTTAGCACAGAGATAGATTATAGTCTACTATATAGTATACTTGTTATGCCGGGCATATGTTCCTTTGGGATAATTCTCGACGTTCACGCGGGCGAAGCCGCTGGAAGAAGCTAGTACTTAATAATAATTAAATTTGATGCTTACGAATGATAATCGTTGTTATAGTGTATGGATAACATAGCAATTAATTAGGATTATGAATTAAATTTTTCAATTTCTTACGTAGAAAGTTATCGTGGTATGTAAAATGAGAAAAGTCATCGGATTTCTTAGATTGTAACGATTATAATTGAAAATATTTATCTTTGCATACTCCTAATAAAACATTGATCTAATTCTATTAATCGCACAACACTAGCTCAGGTTATGCAGTAAGTAACAGTCTAAGCTAAGTCTAGACAGTACAGTCAACCGCAAAGTAAAGGTAATATTTGGATATTGTCATCCGACATTAATGTCGGAGCTATAAGGGCGATCTTCGTAGAGCAAGCTACCACTGATGTGTGTTTGACTGTACCATCGCGACATCGTTTGAATCGACTTCACATTAAGAAAGAGAAGAGTAACCGCAGAGAAATTGTTGTTATGTAGTGTTATTTAGGAGCTAGGTAACGTAAAAAGCAAATTCCACTGATTTCGAGTGGAATTTCTGAACATGCACCTCGTAAAAAGCCATTAAAAATTGTTTTTTTCCCCGAAACATCTAACAAAACAAGGCTTCTTCAAAACGCAATGAAGAAATGTATTTTGATAGTTAATTAAATTGAACAATTTATTGGGGCGTTTCCATTTTGTGCCCATTGCTGTTAATACCATGGGCGGTTGGGGCACTGAGGTCAAGAAGCTCATTAGTGAGATAGGGCATAGGCTAAGTGACAAAACGGGTGACTCCCGCTCCGGCTCGTTCTTGATGCAAAGGTTAAAAATTGCCATCCAACGTGGCAATGCAGCAAGCGTTATGGGCACCTTTGCGCCGGGAACAGTTAGGGGTGGATTATTTGACTAGTTATAAGACAACGCTTTTTGACGTGTCGTTGTGACTTTGACATCTAGTTTGTAATAATTGGAAATAATGTAAATAAATCTATTTTGTAAAGTAATCCATGCTGATTATGGAGTGGTTTTTACGAATCTGTAAGAAGAAGAATAATTTAATAAAGCTAAATATGTACATTTATAGAATATTGAAAATACAATTGAAAAAAAAAATTCATTGATATGATTTAAGTAAATAGTAATAATATCTTTTTATTTATTGGAGGTAAATTTAGAATGATTCTTCAACTTTCTACTAGCATACTTCTCAGTATCAAATTTTCTTAAAAGAATTCGGTGACACCAAGCATTGAATATTTTCTAAACTGAATAAAAATGGATTAGAAAATCGCAATACAGGATAATTAGTACCTAAAACACACTAACCCTAACCGCAAATATGTTTTACAGTATACTATTGCAATTACCTCCTGCTAATAGTTATAAAAATGTGTTTATTTCGATCTAGTAAACTCTGGGAATTTGGTTGGGGGCATTACGCTAATAGTGGTCTAAAAGTGATTTAAATTCAAATTTATACCTATATAAAACCCGCCAGTAGTCATGGACATTATATGGTGTTGGTGCGGTCCTCCGGACAGTTAAAGTCTAACAACCTATTGTATAACTTGAACTAGCCTTTGCGCCGTGCCTGGCGCAAATAAACAATTTTTCTTTCTTTCTTTCTTAGCCAAAATTATCCTAAGTACTTTGAAATCAAAACGCTGTTAGGGTCAATTTGTTTCCAAAGATGCCAAATCAAATCAAATCAAAATTTCTTTATTCAATTAGGCCATTAAGCGGCACTTTCGAACGTCAAAAAAATTAAAACTTATATTATTTTTTGAAGTTCTTAATTAAATAATTGATTCTACCGTCCATTCGGAAATGTAGCTTGTTATGGAGAATAACGGACAAGAAACTCCACATTTACTCTTTTAAAAAAAAAGTTTTTTACAAGTATTTGGTTACAATAATCTTGTACGAAAAATACATATATGTGAGCGTCTAGAGTAAAACAAACAATTAAAAATACAATAAATAGGTAATTAAAAACAGGCGGAGGCAGCTAAGAAATGACCAATCCCAACTAATGGCGCCCGTTCACGAACATGACACATAGATCGGCACCACTCAGCATGAGCATTCCATGGCAGTGCAATGGAAAGTACATTGACTGTGATGTTTTATACCATTTGTTTTGTGTTGTTTGTTTCAATAAATTGCCAGAACATTTATTATTATCATTTGATTTTTAACATAACACCATTCCTGTATCTGAAGGGTAGGGTAAATATGTTCCTTTTCTAATTATTATAGTGAATGACACATATTTTAATTTGAATCGCCTATAGTTTTTGACATAGTAACAGTAAATAGAAGTTTATCATGCAGTAAACGCTTATTGTTCACGCAATACCCATTTCCGCTTTTATATAAGTCCTAATGGAATTCGAACATTAATAGTAAAACATAATTAATGGCATGCTTTTTAGTTTAGACTAAAAAAGCAAGTTAATTTTTCATTCCAAATGACTGGTTTTGGATTCAGACATATTCCAGTATGCCAGACTATATAATGAAATTTAAAATAATGCGTAAAAATATGCGTTAGTTACTTGATATCTACATCTAAACATGGTAGACTAAAAATATCCACAAGATGCCTGGTTAGGACCAGTAAAAGACTGAAGAATGAGTTCAATCCAGTCGTATGCTCTTGACGAGGCTTATTTCCAGAAGTGGATTACTTTATTCTGATGACGACATCGAAGGTCGCAACAGTGCAAAATGCAGTAAAATTACAATCGGCATTGAAAACAAGTAAGTATTACCAACTAATATTATCTATGTGGCGGTTTTACGTCGTTAGTTTTACGTTAAGTTGCCATTAGTGAATGGCCGCTGGCGTTGCCAGGCGACTTATTGCCGGTTGGCACGCCAGTCGAGCTTGTAAACATGTCGCCATGTATGGCTCACTTCCGAGCAGAGTGGATCCGGCGACCGACAGTAAAACTCTTAAAAATAGGATCCAGTCGCAGCTGCCAGGACTGGTTTAACGCGAACGCGTAGGCGACGCGTATTTCACGGTGCTTAAGACATTCTTTCGAAGAATTCCCAGTGTAAGACTCTCTCCCGCGTAGAGCGGCTCCGGTGACACTGAAATTCGCGGAACGAAGGTCTTAAGCGCCACGAAATACGCATAGCTTAAGTGTTTGAGTCAAACCTCTCCACCACTGCCGCGGCCGCTGCAATCAATATGGTCTTACTCGAACGCATAAGCGATGCGTTTAGCACGGCGCTTAAAACCTTCTTTCCGAGAATTTCTAGTGTCGCGGTGTCAGTGTCGCAGGGTTGCTCTATGGGGTTCTAGACAAGTGACATTCTATCAAAGAAAGCGATAGAAAAATGGTAGAAAAAATATGGGAATGCCAAGTGTCATCGAAATTTCAGTGATCGCTACCCTACATTTTGGCATTTCATCTATCACCATCGTCAGTATAACACTTCTTCTAGAGTCTCTGCTTGGAAGTGTAGCTGTAGGCTACGGTATCTGCAATGCTAACTAACGTTTTAGTCTACACTGGCTGTGGATCCGATCCGTTTACTGCCAAAATTGCAAAGCGAAAATATTTTGTCGATTAGAATTCGTAGTTTTAGTTGAATCATAAAATTGTTTGTGCCCAGAATGACGGTTTATGTTAAATTATGTTTTAGAACTAGGTAAAATATTTTAACTTTCAAACATTATGTTAGTTTGTTTGACTTTCAAATTTCGCCATATAGATCTGGCAAAGCAATATTGAAAATTTACTGTGATGTTTGTCTCAAACTGAACTCCAATCGTACTTAAAATATATTTTACGACCGGACTTTCAAGGTGATTTGACACAAAAATAGATATGGAAAAGTATTCGCTTATAAATCAATAAAATAAAAGCCTAAGGTTTTAGTACTAAACTTCAATTTTACTAAGCTAAACAGGTTTTTCATGAGACATATTAAAAATAATTAAACGCTATGTTAAATACGAAATTAAAATAAAATATTATTTTTGACCCACACAGAAGATAAAGACACGAGACAGACAAAACAAAAATTAAAAAGAACTTGGTACGAGATCAAAAACGCCAATAAAAATACTGCAAGTGGAGGGACACATATCCACGAAACATCCATAGCTTGCACTTCCATACATCCTTCCTGCGCACAGCAAAAGAGTGGAACTAATTGCCTGCGTTTGTGTTTCCGAACGCATAAAACCCGAATCTCTTCAAAGTTTGAGTGAACAGGCTTCTTCTGGGTAAGCTCACCCCATCGTCGACGTTGACTCTGTCACCTCTGACCTAGACTAGAGTTAAGAGCAAAGCCATCTTAAATAAAAACAAAAATAACATCGATACTTGTTTTCTCCTTTCACTTACATCGATACTTACTCAAACAAACACAGTTCGAAATTCAAAATCCCGAGCTCAAAAACATGACTAGAGCAAACACGTCAATTACTGCACGAAAAATTCATAGAGGCGCAGTATCCAAACAACGTTTGACTGACAAAACGAATCGCGTCGAGGTAGGGTTGTCAACCTTATAAGAAAGAAAAACTGCATACAAGCTTGAAAACATCTATAGCTTTTGCTTGTTTTGTTTTTTTGATAGTAATCGTATAATTATAAAAACGTAGGCAGGAATAATAACCGAAAAATATGTGATGATCAAACATTTAATTAGATTAACGAAATATACTTGAAAATAAACCACAGATAAAATCATTGTACATGATTATAAAATATTTTTTAACCGACTTCCCAAAAAGGGGAAAAACGAAGGAGGAGGAGGAAAAACGAACACCGACTTACGAAATTGAAGTTATTTTTGATTTTGTAGTGTTCTTATTTGTAAATCGGTTGTTTGTTAAAAAGTTTTTTTTTTTTAGGTATAACTACAAGCTAATATCTCATTTGCCCACAAATTAAATGGCGCTAGCCTAAGGAAATAAAAAAAAATCTGCAATTTTGGACACTTAAACTAAAGACTGAGAAAATTGCCAATAAACTGTAAATCTATAATCAAAACTTAGATTTACAGTATTTTGTAGGGTTGGCAACCCTGCAAGGTATCGACGATCGTCGGATATGGGGCAATTTCCCCCCAAAAATGACCGCTACAGAGCTGCCAACGATACCGTCAGGTGAGGGAGTTGGCACCAATGACAGTGGGGATGGTAGACTGCGGATTATAGAATCGAAATTCGAATTTATTTTGAATTTGGAACGAGGAGATGATGGCTTGTGAAACGTGTGTTGGTTATTTTTTGTTCCATTTTTTTTGTTGTTTTAGCAACTGCAATGCTAACTTGTATGCTTCTTGGTAACTACTCCTAATTCTTTGAAATCAAGGACAAAGTGACAATTATTTTGCTTCTACTTATTCATTGGCACTGATTTTATAGTAAGGAACACGTAAGATAATATTTGTTGATAGAAGTATATTTTTACAGTGTTATTATTTGTTTGGATAAGCTCATATTCTGAGACATCTACTGTTATAAGACATGTAAGATATTTCCGGTAAAAATCGAATCTAGATTATAAAGAAGTAAGATTGTTTGTTTGTTTAAAATAGGGATTCTTAAAGGTTTCCCAGGGGTCGATATAAGCGAAAACTGATTTTGGGGTCGACGAGGTCTAAAAATCAACCCCTATTAATTAACACAAGTTCTTATTTGAAATTTTCAAGATACTGTATAATTTACATGTTCCAACTTGTTATAAGAATGAGTAATATTTTAGTAGGAAGTATTATTGTTGTACTTTTAAAAAACTCAATAATTCGATAAGCGTGCACAACTTCGTAGAAGATGAAAAACCCGCCAAATCAATAAGCAGACTTTTAAAGTAGTTTGGCAATGGGGGTCTGAGGTATCAGTTCATTTTGGAAAAGGGTCTTGCCCAAAATAGTTTGGGAATCCCTGTTTTAAAATGTTTATAAAAGGTATCACTGAAACAAAAATCTGGCTTGAAAAATTATCTCACAGATAGCTATCGACTGCTACTTTTATTTTGGAAAAATACACAATTCCCGCGGGACTGGCCGTGATAACTTCATCACTGGAAAACACTACTTAACATTCAAACAAAACCCATCAGTCTCATGAAATTTTCCAGTACTCCTCGTCCTAATATCACACTAAATCCACCGACCTAAAAACACGTTTCCATGCAGCCAGCAAATACGGCTTAACCCTCCACAGCTACCAAGCTATCAGCTGTTCACGAACGTCACAACGTCAGAGGACACAAAGTGGATTACAGTACTCAGCCTCGACTCAAGTGTCCATGGGCGTCATGCGTTATTTACTCAACTTAATAATACTTGTGGACGCCATTGTACATACGTTACTGTTTTACTGCAGTTGGGTTAAGCATCGTCTGTCGCTTGAGTGGACTAAATACACAAAACTTGTGTGACCTACAAAGTCATGCACTTGTAGATGGCAGTGTACTGGATATGACTTTTGGGTGTGAATGTACTGAGTACAGTAATGTGCTGAATGGCTGTATGTAGTCTAGATTCGTTGCTGTTTGATTGCAAAAGGCGTGCTGTAACGCATCATGCCTCATTTCCCTACAATACTGCCGTAATATTTTGTTATTGCAGCCGATCCAAGCATCGTATCACTTTGTAAAATACGCTACGTACCCGCAAATTAAGGGTTTAGCTTAAGCACGTATATTAAATAAATGGCGTCTTTGTTTCCTGATAGCTACAACCTAGGGGTCTTCAAGTCAAGAGTGAAAATGTTACTTTTAGGCAAGCGTGCTACACCTTCGACCATATCATCACTTAAAATCAGGCGAGATAGTGGCCAAACGCGAGACTATAACGAATAAAATAAATATGTGTGTCGTTTTGTGATAGTAATTTAAAAAAGATATTTCTTTATTATTTGTGATGTGGCATTTTAAATATTTTCTCCAAAAGGGACCATTATTAAACATGTAACGAATAGGAAATTAGGTAAAGTCTCAGCCTATCATAATGAATCACAGAAAAGTAACTTCAAAACTTATCATAACTGTATTTAATTAATTCAATTATCAATTGAGTAAAGCTGCAACTGAGTGCAAAGACACTCGACCATTTCACAGTCAATGACTTGAAATAATCAATTTGTTCGACTAGTTTACTTGTCCTTAACTAAATTTTGCCGAGCCGGTACTCGTCTTTAACAAGACAAATTTGAATTCGTTACTTCTAGGCAATTCTGCTTCACCGTCAACCACTTGATGAGATGGCGGTCAAGCGCGAGCCTATTTAGAATTCTAAAAGATCCTATACAAATGTGTTTGAAAAGTAGAAATCACGAAAATGTTTATTAGGGTTTGAACTGAAGCTAGGCTAGACTATCTAAAGATCGTCGATATAACTTGTTATTTTTAACGGTTTATTACAAAATTGTATTTAACTTCCCTTGTTAGTTAGTTTGTTAGTATGTGTGAATTAAACCTTGCAGTGGCATTTTAAAACAGTCCTAACCAATTGAGCTAAAATTTTCGGTACATGTTTAGTTAAAATGACAATGCCTCGTTAAGCTAAAAAGCTTGTTTAGAATAGTTTTTTTTTAAAATTAAAGCAATTATTGAATATTATTTTTATAATTTAAAATGTAGCGTACTTTATAAGGGAAGTTTTAGTTTATAAAACACTAGCGGATGCCTCGCGGTTTCACCAGCGGAGTTTTCGTTCCTGCGGTAATATAGAGATAAAAAGTAGCCTATGTCACCCGGGGATAGTGTAGCTTCCCAACGGTGAAAGAATTTTTGAAATCGGTCCAATAGTTTTTAGGGTTCCGTACCCAAAGGGTAAAAACGGGACCCTATTACTAAGACTCCGCGGTCCGTCTGTCTGTCACCAGGCATCTGATGAATCATGATAGCTAGCCAGTTGAAATTTTCACAGATGATGTATTTCTGTAGCCGCTATAACAAAAAATATAAAAACAGGAGAAAATAAATACTTAAGTGGGGCCCCCATACAACCGTGCTGTTTTGCTTTTTTTTTGTGATAATGGTACGGAACCCATCGTGCGCGAGTCCGACTTGCACTTGGCCGGTTTTTAAGTTTATTCGTTTCTTACAAAAATAATAATCCTTCCTCTTTATAATATTAGTATAGATAACAACTTAAAACCAAGAAACCAACATAATAACAAGCTGGTATGCCCATAAAAGCTAAACAGAACCAAAACTACTTCACTGCACACCTACATATCACCAGTGGCGAAATAAAAATAAAATAAATAATTACACAATCCATCAAAAAAAAAATGCAACAAATACACCACTGTAAAAATGAAAAGCGTTAGAATTATACCGGGTCAGTGATGAACAGGGGAAGTAGGGCGGGTGTGACGAGTTAAGACCATTACCCGCACGGTAACGCAGGGGAGGTGGAGGGGAGGGGATGACTTCAGCTGTGTAACGCTTTTGTGGGCTAAGCACCGATAATGTGTTGAGCGGGAGAGTTATGTGGCTAGAAGTTGTACTCAAATGGTTGAGATGAGATGATGCAACTATTCAAATAGTAAATTGATAAAAATATCTAAACTTAAATTTGAAACGTATGCCTTGTTGGTCTAGTGTTCTAAGCGCTATGTGAAGTCCTAGGGTTCAATTCCCAGGTTGTTTTTCCATCAGTAATTTCCATGTACACGAGTGTGACGGATTTAGACTACACTCAAAGAAGAAGGGGCTTCAGCGCGACTTCAGCTGTGTAACGCTTTTGTGAGCGTGTACTGAAATATTATGCTGGTTGTAATGTAGGATGTAAAGACCATTGTTGCAAGAAATTGGCGGTAAATTGTTAAATTGATATGATTGGGTAATAATATTTCGTACTGAAAAGTAATAACAAAAACTAAAAGAACTAGCCAGATTTCACCAGATTTGGAAGGAGACGCGCGGTCTCGTGAAAAGTGGCAGGCGTGGAGTGAGCCCGTTGCCCAGGAGACGGATAGAATAGAATAGCAAAAACAAATTGTTTGTACAAAATAGTATAAAATCTCTTATTAATTAAGTGATATGTAAAGTTCAGTCTTATTATTACTATGAATATGGAAACGTTAAGTTTGTAAAGTATGTTACGAACACAATAAAACCGGCCAAGTGCGAGTCGGACTCGCACACGAAGGGTTCCGTACCATTATCGCAAAAAAAACGGCAAAAAAATCACGTTTGTTGTATGGGAGCCCACCATAAATATTTATTTTATTCTGTTTTTTAGTATTTGTCGTTATAGCGGCAACAGAAATACATCATCTGTGAAAATTTCAACTGTTTAGCTATCACGGTTCATGAGATACAGCCTGAAGACAGACAGACGCACGGTTGGCGCAGTGGTTGAGCGATTGACTGCTGCGCTGCGTGTCGCGGGTTCGATTCCCGCACGTAACAAATTATTTGTATGAACTACAGATAGTTGTTTCGACTCTGGGTGTTGTGTATGTGAGTTTATATGTTTGTAAACGCACCCACGATACAGGAACAAAATTCTTAGTGTTTAAAAAAAAAACTTTAAAACTTAAAATCTTTAAGACAGACAGACGGACAGACGGACCGCGGAGTCTTAGTAATAGGGACCCGTTTTTACCCTTTGGGTACGGAACCCTAGAAAAAGAAGTAGTAATTCGAAATAAGAGCTGCTATGTCAAATAAATGAAAGGAAATTTTACAAATGAATACAAAATAAAGTTTCGAACACAATAAAAAATACGTGTCACTTGTGTTACTCCACCTACCCTAGCGATAGTTCAATGACCGAACCAACTCCGTCTTTTAATTATTACACACACGGCTAGTGTGGCAACTGCGGGTATGTAACAGAACACGGTATCACTGTGGTGCCCGGCAGCGGCTACCGTTTTTTTTTTGTTTGGGTAATCATCCAATGACTTCTCCCGCTCTGAATCGGGAGGGCGTGTCAGATTTTTACTGACTAAAACCTACCCGTGTTCCACCCCATTGTAGTGACACCTATACGGGGACCAGAGGCTGTCTGGCTGCCTGTTGTTTGCCTGGCTGGGGTTGACTATCCAGCTAAACCGACTGTTCGGCTAAGACCGAGGGTTCGGCTAAGGCTGAGGCGGTCCGCTCGAGGCATGGCGTCGTGGAGTGGAGTTGGCTGGCTGCGGCACTCGAGAGAACAGGCCTCCGGTTTTTGATTTTATTAATCCACCCTCAACCGTTAAATGAATTTAAAATAGTATATAAAAAGTTTGACCAGCCAACTGCAACCAGCGACCCTTCATTTACTAAATTTATTATTGGGACGTGCTTCGGGGGTACCGCGAATAAACTGTCATTCCAGTATTTGGCGTATTATTGTTCCCGAACCGATCCTACGTTACATTGACATCCACAAAAAAAGTTAATAAAAAAAACCCCCTCTGCTTAAGAAGCGAACAAAAAAGGCGTATACAACAAGAAGAATATCATGCTGAGCAATTGAAGGATACATTCTAGAGCTGGCTGATGAAAACCAGATGTATCCTCCGAATGCACAGCATGATTTTCTTCTTGTTGTTTACGCCTTTTTTGTTCGCTTCTTAAGCAATCCGGTCTTTTAATTTTTTGAATTAAATTTTATATTTATAACTTGTAGTTTTATTTTTCGGATTGTTAACCTTTAAACATATAACTGTTATATATTTTTGAAATCACCTCTTAAAACGCTTTATTGTGATACCCTCACGATGGGTTTTAAAGGAAAAATAAGATTGGACCCCCACAATATAGCGCCCAAAAGCCGCCATTTTTCTATTTTCCTATTTTAATATAGACAGTGACACTAGCAAGATCAAGAAGAATCGATTGACATAAGAATCGTCAAAATCGACCAAAGCGTTTGATCTCTAGATCGCCAATAGGAACAAACATTCATACATATATTGATAAATACATGACCCTCCTTCGGCAGTCGGGTAAAAAGAGCTGTCTCCACAAAAATCATAGATCGCGCAATCAAAGTCTGCCGTGCTATTTGACCATATACAACAGCTCGATTACAAACATCGGGGATTTGACCACCAGACCCAGCATTTGTATGATCGGAAGATTCTACCTCGTCAATGGTGGTTGCGGGACTTTCCACTCTGTTTCACATACTTCTTTAGCATTTCAATATTGACAAGTTTCTATGAGTAAACGGCGAACTTCATTCACTTGGATTGTATGGAAAGTGTTGATTGACATTAAGTGCCTTAAAAAAAAAATATCTTACTAATAATATATATGCGAAATTTTGGATGTGTGTATGTTTGTTAGTCAATCACGCTAAAACGGCTGCACGGATCTAGATAAAATATAGTACAGATATAGAGTATAGTTTAGAATAGCACATAGGCTACATTTCATCCCGGTTTTTTGATCCCTTGAAATGGCAAACCACTTTTTAGGCGGGTGGAACCGCTGGCAGAAAGTAGTATTTTCATTACAAAATAGTCTGTTGGTGTAGCTGGCAACGTCCGAACTCAGTCATGCCCTCACGTTTTAAAACCAATGTTGAACTACAAAAAGCAAATAGGATTTGATTTGTTAATATTCAACCCGTTTCACACTATAAAATAAAGGGTAAATATTGTTAATCAAAAGTGATTCAATTGACCATGAAGTGCATTGAGCATTTCATTGAAATTCAGAGGAAAAATAACTGTGAAATATAATTCAATTTATAACTTGTTCAGTTTGCATATTTGTTAACGCGATTGATAACCTGAACATGGTTATCATATTATCGCGTTATTGGAAATTATAAAGAGAGTCATCATCCACAGCCCGACTTCGCCCACTGCTGAGCATAGGCCTCTCTGTTCTTGTACCAATCACCACGTTCCCGTGCCAACCTCATCCAGGTTCTACCCGCAATGGCAACAATGTCATCTGCCCATCTCGCCGCTGGACGACCAATACTTCTTCTTCCAGTCCTTGGACGCCATTCAGTCACCACCTTACTCCACCTATCATCACAACCGACAGACAGACAAAAATCTCAAAAATTGCCTATTTGTTATTAGTACCGTATATACTTTCACAGGCATTCAATAAAACGTTGTTATTTTTATATTTCATGCAGACACTTGAAATGTATTTATTTGTATAAAGATGTATAAATAAATCATACCACTTTAACGAATTGCAGTTTTAAATAACTCCACTCAACATATTACGATATTAATACCGCTTTGTTAATTCATTGAATTTTAACCCCCGACGGAAAAAGAGGGGTGTTATAAGTTTGAGGTGTGTTGCTGTGTATCTGTGTGTCTGTCTGTGGCATCATAGCGCCTCAATGGATGAACCGATTTTTATTTAGTTTTTTTTGTTCGAAAGTTGATTGTGTCGAGAGTGTTCTTAGCTATGTTTGAATAAAACCGGTTCAGCCGTTCAAAAGTTATGGGCGTTTTACTGTTTGAATCGGGATGTTTTCGAAAGATAAATGTGTCGGGGGTTTTCTTAAATTTTGAAATATTTCTTGTTTCGAATGTGGTGAACCGACATTTTTTAAATGGAGCGGTAAATTACAGTATAATGTTAAAGTTCATGTGCCTTACGACCTTTTGACGAGGAAAGCGTCAGACAGTCAAGTTATCCTTACGTGGTGGTAACGTATGACAATTTGCAATGTACAAAGAAAATATATCGATGGAGATCGACGAGACGATCATGATCGAGCTGAAAGGTGGCTGTAGCAACTCCTTAAAACCAGACAAAATATCAACATAGTGTTTGATTTGATTGGGTATATATTGAAAATTGGTAGTAATATATTAGCTTCTGCCAGCGGCTTAGCCCGCATGAAAAGTGGACATCCCACCCATACGCACTAAACGTTTTGAGAATACTTTTATTATGCGTACTGCTAAGGAGTGGAATTCCCTGCCGGAGTCTATGTTTCCTGATAGCTACAATCTAGGGGTCTTTTAGTCAAGACTGAATAGGTTACTTCTAGGCGAGCGTGCTCCACCGTCGACCACATCATCGCTTACTATCAGGTGAGATAGTGGTCAAGCGCGAGCCTATATTAGATATAAAAAAAAGTCTTTAATATCCCAAGGGAAGGTTATACCGGGATAAAAATTACTTATGTGCTGTCAAGACTATAATCTATCTCTGTGTCAAATTTCATCCAAATCCGATCAGCCATTCTGGCGTGATTGAGTAACTAATATACATCCACACACACATACATCCAAACTTTCACATTTATAATATAAGTAATATATACCTAGTACACTTTCAGTTCAAAAAGCAGGTTTTTTTTTTTGTTACTTTTACCAATTCCGTTTGCACAACGAATATATGATGGCAATGACACATCGTAGTAGCAGCAGGTACCCGGTCAGTGTACGGTATGTTGGAACTGCTACATCTTACCAGGTATACTAAGGCCCATGTCTTTGTCCAGGCACGAATTCTGGATCCAAAAAGCCTAAAAATAAATACTACTCATGAAAGTCAGCGAAACCCACTTTCCGTTTTCCAAAGGCCAATTAACAAGCTAAGCTAATTTTTCTTTGGTCAGATAACTTATAACCGAGGTATAAAAATGGTGATTCGCCAGTTTTTTTATAAAAAATATGTCATACCATCACATTTATTTTACAAATAAAAGTTATCAGGTGGAATGCTGCGACCTGTCTAAACCATCATAATTCCACTGAGTAAAAGGTTTAGTGCCATTTCTGCAGTATAGTTTGTCTCTGTCTCACACAGAAACCACGGTGGCTTTCAGACGTCATGGAAAAGCCCACTGACCATTGAAAAATCAGCCCCTATATGTCAAACCAACATATTTATTATTCAAATGAAGGTCAGGCGGAATGCTACGTCCTGTCTAAGCTTTCATAATTCCACCGTGAAAAAGGTAAAGCGCTATTTCTTCAGTATAGTTCCTCTCTGTCTCACACAGAAACTACGGTGGCTTTCAGACTTCATGGAAAAGCCCACTGACCATTGAACAATCAGCCCCTATATGTCAAACCAACATATTTATTATTCAAATGAAGGTCAGGCGGAATGCTACGTCCTGTCTAAGCTTTCATAATTCCACCGTGAAAAAGGTTTAGCGCTATTTCAGCACTATAGTTTGTCTCTGTCTCACACAGGAATCTCGGTGGCTTTCAGACGTCATGGTAAAGCCCACTGACCATTGAATAATCAGCCCCTATATGTCAAACCAACATATTTATTATTCAAATGAAGGTCAGGCTGAATGCTACGTCCTGTCTAAGCTTTCATAATTCCACCGTGAAAAAGTTTTAGCGCTATTTCAGCACTATAGTTTGTCTCTGTCTCACACAGGAACCACGGTGGCTTTCAGACGTCATGGAAAAGCCCACTGACCATTGGACAATCAGCCCCTATATGTCAAACCAACATATTTATTATTCAAATGAAGGTCAGGCGGAATGCTACGTCCTGTCTAAGCTTTCATAATTCTATCGTGAAAAAGGTTTAGTGCTATTTCTTCAGTATAGTCCGTCTCTGTTTCACACAGGAACCACGGTGGCTTACGGACGTCATGGAAAAGCCCACTGACCATTGAATAATCAGCCCCTAATCAGTTAATCTGTTGTCAAGTCTCATTTTAGCTATTGGGCAGTTTGCTTGACCAAAACTACAACACTCGCCCATTTATCATATCAGTTCACAAAACTGTTACGATTTGAATAAGCTTCTAGAAAATAGCGGTTATTTGAAAAGCGAAGTTTGGCAGTGGGCCAGAATAATATAAGATAGAATAAGTCTTAAAACATGCAACCTAGCATTTGTGGGGCAAGTCGGGTAGAAATTGATTATTTTTTCGCTTCAATTGGTGCTGTTTAAGCAATGAGGGTAGTACCCTGAAAAAAA
Source organism: Orthosia cruda (assembly GCA_964057195.1). Classification (NCBI taxonomy): domain Eukaryota; kingdom Metazoa; phylum Arthropoda; class Insecta; order Lepidoptera; family Noctuidae; genus Orthosia; species Orthosia cruda. Next base: position 8,109,028 of record OZ059825.1, read on the forward strand.
TATATATGTCCAGTCAGTGAGTTTACCAAAAAGTATTTGATGCGTATTTTTAATTTTTTCAAATAAACAAATATGACAACGATACAGTGCGTTGAAATATGGCGTTAAGTCACTTGGTACTCTTTTTCTAGAAGTGTCGTCAAAATCCCGCAATCCTATACTTTGGTGCGCTTTATTTAGGTCCATTATTATTGATTTGATAATATAATTGATAATCTAACTGACCAACCAAATAGATTATTTTTTTGGCAGGAAAAAATCCAATTTTAGGGCTATGCATATTTATTCACGCTCGCTGGTTTGCTCTGTATACATGGCCCGCATTGCACTTTTTATTTCCTTTGCGAATGCGACCGAATTTCATCAATGCCGAACTACGCGGAACGATTCTGAATGACTCTAAAACTACGGGGTAGTAACAAGATATAAGTATATTAAAAGATAATGGTTATTTAAAAGTGTAGTGCAAAGAGGTGTGGTGAAATAGGTATGTATGAATGTTTTTATGTTTTCTTGATCTACAAGTAAAATACAATTTTACAGTGCTCTAAATAACCCAACAAGTGTAAATCTTAACGATCCGATCTAAGCGATAAAAACGATCCAAGTTGTTGCTAAACGAGTCCAATATTAGAATATTGATGGACCCTAATGTACAATGTCTGTGTATACGTACCTATGTAAGTCCGGTAGCCTTTAAAAAGTATACATTGTTAGTATGGCTATGTTTGTATAATCGGCGGCTCCGGCACAATAGCTTATCGGGCGAACCTACAACGTTTTACGTCAGTGTTATACTATATTTTTGCCGGTTTCTAATATACTTGTATCATGTTACTGTAAAAGCCCGAAATATAAAATAAAATGAAATATTCAAAATTAACGAATATCATAGATCATTTCGGACGTTTACCAGTAAGACTTGGTAAATCTTAGATTTTACCGCAAATTGCCAGGTTTTACCGTAGTTCGGTTTTACAATAACATATAATTTAAATCCCATGTAATAGGGGACTAGTATCAGCCTAAAATTGTCCTTCTGTAGGGCCAAAGGCCGTTATATATTAAAAACTATACTGCTCTTGATAATTTTGGCGATTTCAGATTATAATTCTAGATTTGTTAAAGACGTTTCTTGTCTTTAATAAGTTCAATCATTTAGCTTTTACAATTCGAGAACGTGCCCGTTCTCGAATTGTGTATTCGGACTTAAGAACGTAACCAGTGCCAACGCATTTTAATCCCAAATTTGTACAGGTCTTCAGGCAGAAGTGAGGTTTGACAAATACCCAACTTATAATTCTTAATTTATTAATTCTGAAATTAAAGCAGCAGCCGAATCAAATCGATACCGCCATTGCGATAGCTATACCAATAAAATATCATGTTTCTATGTAAACAAGCCCATATAAACGTCCAACATTCAATAGTACCAACACATACAACATTCAGGTGTATTTATACATACTAAACCAACATTGTATGCCCAAGGTCATCGATACGCAGGTCACCGTCCATTATATTCTGCCGCGTTCAAATTGAACCGTTATGTCATCGCTCGAGGTAGACCATTCAGACCTTCCAAGAATAATGCATTATTAACTAACAAATTAATTAAAAAAGTAGCGAAAATTTACAGAATTAATGAAAAAGTTTGTTAGTAAACTACAGTAAATCACATTTGAATTTAGAACACAATGAACTTGTCATAGTGTTCGAAATTCAAATGTGGTTTTTTTACCATTTTATATGTAAAAAAAATCTGGTAGAAGCGAGTCGGCCACCACGTGTATCGGCCCGGGTGGTTGCGTTAAAATAAATATTAGTAGCGTATTTCGGAACGCAGCTTTTCACTGAGGCGAAGGTACGCGAGTGCGAGCGGGATAGCGCGAGATGAGATCACGGGAGCGAGCGAGATGACACGAGCTTATCCGATCGATAGCCGCAGCCGCAGAGTGCCGCGAGTGACGTCAGACGCCCGTCTCGTCATCTTTGACTCTGTTCAAAGAATTGTCACTATATTTTTGTTCAGAATGAACGCCATTAACAGTTTGATATGAACACGAATTATTGTATGGGTAATGTGCTTTTGTGCTACTGGTGAATAATAATTCTATGTACGTCTCGGGCGAAGTAAACATGTTAATCAGCGATTATATCTCATATAAAGATATGGCCAAAATTCAAATGAATTCATGAAAAATATTTCTACGAAAAACTTCGTCATGTATTGAGAACAGCTCAATTTACTTAGTACTACTAGCACCTACCTTCCTAAACAAAACTAAAGCCACACAGTAACACATACTAAGCCATGCCATTACTAACAGCTACTAACAAGTTGCCAACGAAAGTGAATCGATGAAAATAACCCAACATAAATGAATTAACAGTCTGATGATTAATTTGTACGCTACGAACTCGTAGACCGTCTACGAGCTACGAGCTACGGGCTACGGCGTAGCATTTCACTTTCATGCAGATAATAGCGAATTGAACACATTTTAGACTCAGTGCATTCACGTGGGTTCTAGGAATCGAGATATAGAAAATAGCATATTTTTTAATCTATGGGGATTTTATTATGTAGAAAGGGAAAGTTCTACCATTACGTCATTTAGGTCATTCGTACGATAGTAGTTTAATAGTGCGACAAGGTCGTAAGCATTCTTTTGTATTACGCGCCTCGGCAATTGGAAACATTACGAGTAGTCTTACAATTTAATTATTAGAGTGCATGCATTTAAATTGTGCTGTTATTTTTTATGGTTTACTACTTAGAATAATTTGTAGTACGAAAATTACTTAGTTAAGTTTTAATTCATGTTTCGACTGACAATGATGAAACATGTTGTAGATTGTGTGAGCAATGTTTAAAAAAAAATTGTCGTCATAGAGGAACACTCATAATATTTGCTTAATCCATATTTACAGCATTTATTTACTCTCCTGAAAGTAGTAAAAGTGATTTCTGAATGAAGCCAGGATTCGTATTTTAGTTAATAATATAGTGGGTAATATTTTACTATATACGAAAAAAACATATTTGAAGCAATTTCATTTGCAAATATTAATTTTATAACTTTCTACTTCACACGAATCCAACCATTTCCAGCGCGTATTTATTTGAATCAAATGTAGAGTTCCAAGTTCTCCGAAACGAATTATTTAAAAACGCAATTTCACAGCTTCGGAGTGCAATTTATTATTTGTACTTCACTATAATTCCGCTGAAACACAGACACATTTCATTTATTTTATTCAAATTTTATGGACACAATAGCGAATTAAACACTTTTTAGACTCAGTGCATTCACGAGTGGGTTCTAGGAAACGAGATATAGAAAATAGCATATTTTTTTATCTATGGGAATTTTATTATGTAGAAAGGGAAATTTCTATAATTTCTATTTCTTTCTATTTCTATATTTTTTTCTAATTTCTATTTTTTCGTCATTTAGGTCATTCGTACGATAGTAGTTTAATAGTGCGACAAGGTCGTAAACTTTCTTTTGTATTACGCGCATACGGAAATTGGAAACATTACGAGTAGTCTTACAATTTAATTATTAGAGTGCATGCATTTAAATTGTGCTGTTATTTTTTATGGTTTACTACTTAGAATAATTTGTAGTACGGAAATTACTTAGTTTTAATTCATGTATCGACTGAAAATGACGATAGTTTTGTGTGTGTGTGTTTGTTACTCAATCACACCAGAACGGATCTGGATGAATTTTGACACAGACGTGGGTTATAGTCTGGAATAGCACATAGGTTACTTTTCATCACGGTATAATGTACCCTTGGGATAATAAAACACTTTTCACGCGGGCGACACCGCTGGCAGAAGCTAGTTCTCAGTATTTGCTTAATACATATACACTGTGGCATTTAAGTCGTCTTACAAAAGTAGCCCACTTCATCTGCCCATGTATATGAACAAATTTTTAAATGGGTAATAGGATTTTCCGTACAAATTAGTCACCAGCTGATCAAAATTTGTATGAAATTGTATCCGAATTGTATTGAAACTGAATCCCGAATGAAGCCATGGTTTGTATTTTAGTTAAAATATTTGAAGCTTTGCTATAATACTTTCTACTTCACACGAATCCAACCATTTCCAGCGCGTATTTGTTTGAATCAAATATAGAGTTCATAATTCTCCGAAACGAATTATTTAAAAACGCAATTTCGCAGCTTCAAAGTGCAATTTATAAATTCCGTTGAAATTTCACAGACACATTTCATTTATTTTATTCGAATTTTATGGACACAAAATATTGTCGACACAAATATGGAGAATATTCTGACCCAATTACAAAATGAGCATTCACAATCGACAGTAAATAACACATTCATGATACATTCTCATAATAGAGATTATACCATAAGTTTAATTTTTAAACGCATCCGGACCGGACAGGCAGTAAACCTCTTAAAATACGCTAGAGGGCGCCCTCCACGCATTTTAATTGGTCCATGTTAATATTATAGACGATGTTTTTCCGTAATTTTACTGGGTCCTGCGGTATTTTGGAGTGTGTGTAGCCGTGTTTTTTTTTGTTTTTATATTGAACTGAGCCTTTGTGATGAATATTTGGGACATTTTCTTTAGGATACTATTGGTATATGTATATACTTGAACGATGTCAAACATGAAAATTAAAAATAACTTGATTCGATTGTATACTTCATCGATATAACTTAAAATGGTACGAATGTTTTTCGTAAATTTAGGGAAAAATGAAGATGAGCAATAATAAATATAGTTCTGAAGCTCTAAAAGTGTAAATTATATTTGGTTACAAGTCAAGCCATAGACAAAATTTCGAGAGAGTTAAAACTATTAGGGCCGTACTATAACTTGTCACCGCCATTATGATTCCGCTGTGATAAACGGATAGTACTCTTCGATCTGTATGGCCTCCTTCTTTGATAGTGGAACCATGATAGTTTTAACACGTCAGAGAAAGGCACCTGAAATGTAAAAAATATATCACAACTAACTTCCAAAAGATTTACTACCATGCTCATCGTATCTAAAGCTTAAATAAATATCGGGCCGAGATTGACAAGCGATACTTTTCCAGCGTATAAAAGCATATCAAATCAAAATATTTTATTTCAACTAAACCATTTAAAGGTACTTTTGAATTGTGAAACGTAAGATGTTGTTGCACATTCGCAAGTGACAGTAGGTCTCTATTGAGAAGCATGTGCAAGAAACTCCACGGACACTCTTTTTCATCAGTTTTAATTACAAATATTTGCTTACATTATTATTCTATTAATAAAGCGTTATAAACTGCTTGCACTAAATGTAGAAGAATCACTGGATAAAAGTTGCAAAATTAAGCGTTAATTTTAAATCTGTACTGGTATTATAAAGCTGAAGAGTTTGTTTGTTTGTTTGAACGCGCTAATCTCAGGCACTACTGGTTGGAATTGAAATTTTTTTTTGTGTTAGATAGTCCATTTATCAAGGAAGGTTATAGGTTATATAAAATCACGCTACGACCAATAGGAGCGGAGCATACATGAAAAGTGTTGCAAAAACGGGCACAATTATTCCTTTTTGAGAGCTTCCGTTGCGTGCGCTGCGTACACGGTTAAAGTTACGCAACAATCATGTATGTAGGGTATACCTACCCTACATACATGATTGTTGATTTAGGGTAGATGGGTAGGAAGGTAGCCAGTTGACGGGAACGAAGCCGCGTGGGACAGCTAGTAACCCCAAAAATGAAAAGTTATGAATGCACACTTGATATCATTTGATGTTAGAAACATTACTGATACTTAAAACAATCCACAACGTAGCTTAAACAGAATGATCTATGATTAGAAAAAAATGGTTATTTTTATTTATTTTGCAATTTATCAGCTGACCCTTATTTTGTTTTGAGTAGTTCATAAAATAATACCAGTGTGCATTTAATACAGCGTTTTTAATTTAACAGTTAATATCAGTATAATTTTGTAATGTTACTTTTAAGCGTCGGTAATAACGACCCGTGGGATTGTTATAAAATATAATGATGTGCACTATTATATCCTATCAAGCATTTAGTGCTAATTACATTAATTAATTAAATAACTTGCGAAGTATAGTGTCAGGGATACTATGCTAGATTTCACTAACAGTAGGTGACACATAAATTAATACTTAAATATTATTGCACTGTTTGAATTTCAACTTTCGGCGCTGAGTCGAGTGTTGATAATCCGATGTGCATTCTTGATTAAGCGTCAATTTAGGCGTCGTCGTATAATGATACTGAAAACGAGCTTTAGGCGTAGCTGTCAATAAAAACCGGCCAAGTGCGAGTCAGACTCGCGCACGAAGGGTTCCGTACCATTATAGCAAAAAACGGCATAAAAATCACGTTTTTTGTATGGGAGCCCCCCTTAAATATTTATTTTATTCTGTGTTTAGTATTTGTTGTTATAACGGCAACAGAAATACATCATCTGTGAAAATTTCAACTCTCTAGCTATCACGGTTCAGATACAGCCTGGTGACAGACAGACAGACAGACAGACAGACGGACCGCGGAGTTTTCTTTTGCTGACGTAAACTATTAGTACTTTACAGAAGTATTTTTGAAAATTCATGCTCTAGGAGTCTAGGTAAATGCGTTTATTAGGCAAAGTACATATTTTTGTCCGTTGAAAATTCTTATCGAGCATACGGCTTGTGGTCAATGTAAAAATTCTGCCCAGTCTTAACACCTATTAGGACCAACATATCAATTTTATACACAACAAAAAGTTACCTCAAATTATAATAAAAGTTCAAATTCAAGTAACATTTTCCAAATTCACTTTACACCTGACAAAACACTGAACTAACCTCTTTATCCGATATTTTTAATGCCCAAATATCGGAGTAGCCTTCCGTCATGCGATTGCGTGTACTTCACATTTTTATTCGATACAACGAGGAAATCATTGTATAAACAGAACTCATTTAAACCTCCCCTATCCTGAGAAGGTTTCTGAAACCTGGTTGACACGCACCGTCAGGCAGAGTTGACTGCTTAACTTGAGAATAGAAATAAAAATAGAATATAATTTATTCGACACTGACAACAGCAACAAACACAGAGTAAAAGAGAAGAACAGTAAATAAGTACAATTAAAAATGTCTTGGCACCTTTTTTAGGGATCCGTACCCTACGTGACGTGCTGTCACTCACGTGTCCGCCTGTCTGTCGGTCTGTCCGTCGTCTGTCACACGGGTTTTACAACCAAACGGTTGGAGCACAGTACAGTGAACAGTGAAGTGTACGGTGTACAGACGAATACATGTGACATCCACCAACCCGTAATGGACCCACGTGGTGGATTACTGCCCATTCCCTCTCACAGAGACAAGGCTATTATATATATATATATATATATATTTCACTATCAAACACCAATATAGTGATAAATCATTTTTTTCTCTGAAATTCTCTAATGCTTTCCATTAAGACCAACTAAATTTTATGGGTTGGTACGGAGCCCTAAATGTGCTAAGTCCGACACGCTCTTGGCTGATTTTTGCGGTTAAGCGAAACTAACCGTTTAGGTTTGCTAAATCTAGAAGTTGGTGTTAATTATGTGGTTCTAGGTAAAATATTTTGTTATCCCACAGAAACATTATACCGGGATGAAAACTAACTGTGTTAATTCAAATTATAAACTGTGTGTTTTTTTTTCCTAAATACGTTGAGCTATTGTTGCGTGATTGAAACACAAACATATAAGTAGGATTTTGTCTCCCAGCTACAGTTTGACTCCAAGCTAACAAAAAACAAGCGGCGTAAGGGAAGAGTCTGCCTCTCGTCACATTTCAAATCAGCACTCCCGCAGAAATTCTTTTGCTTCCTTGGACAGTTTTTATATAATAAATTAAATGTCACCCTTAGTCTGTATCCTAATCCTAAATCTAATTGTATTAAAAAAGTTAAAAAAAATCTTAAAACCCTTGATTACCAAAAAACGGAGAATCGTTTAACTGTTCTAAAATAATGTTCTCTAATATCCCCTGCCTAAAAAACCGATCTACACTTTATACTCGCTCTCACACATTTTAAAATTCATATATACGACACTTCACAACATAAATAATTACACAATTCGCATTTACCGTCACTTCTGTAATTTATATAATTATATAGTGTTTATCTAATTGTATTTTGTTAATTTTCGTATTATCACTTGCGTATATCTACAACTGAACTACATTTTTTTTTGTGGGGGCCTGGTGACCTGTAACACAGGTTTTTTTTTTAAAAACCTCTTTCAGGCACCAGTCTCTTGCAATGGTGTATTAAACATTAAGCGTTGATTGTAATGTTAATTTTAAGGCAGCCATTGTAAAGAGAAAATAAATGAAATATTGATTGATTGATTTTGTTGTGTCAAAACGCATAACGAATGCCGTTTTCAACGGAACAAAATACGAACTTTGCCTAATAAACGCAATGAATTTTCAAAAATACTTCTGTAAGGAACTAGTGGTTTATGATTTGTCTGTCAGCGATATAATTTAATGCATATTTTTATTGACAGCTACCCCTAATTCTCGTTTTCACTATCACTATTCGACGCCTAAACAAGAATGCACTGTCGGATTATAAACATAATATTTAGGTATTCATTTATGTGTTACCTACTGTAAGTGAAACCTAGCATAGTATCCCTGACACTATATTTCGCAAGTTATTTAATTAATTAATGCAATTAGCACTAAATGCTTGATAGTATATAGTAGTGCACATCATCATATTTTATCACAATCCCACGGGTCGTTATTACCGACGCATAAAAGTCACATTACAGAATTATACTGATGTTAACTGTTAAATTAAAAACGCTGTAATATGAACTGGTATTCTTTTATAAACTACTCAAAACAAAGTAAAAACCAGCCGATAAGTTGCAAAACACATAAGATTAAATTATGTACACTCACAACTTAATGATTCAAATATGAATTAAAAAAATATTGCATAAACATGTACTTTATATTAATGGATAGGTAAAATAAAAAAATAGTACATTATGGTACACGTGTGTAAAGTTGGCGATTACCGCTGAGGCGCCATTTAGACTCGAGCCGTTAGGTGAGGGTCTTAAGAGAGCCGAGAACGGTAATCATGAATACACACGTGTATACGACGTATTTCAACACACCTGTGAAGAAAATAATACTAAAAAATCACTTCAGTTTTCCTATGCGCGCGCATCTAACAATGGCGATCGGCCATAGACTAAAAATAATGAGTTATCTTTTTTTTGGCTTTTCGCGGATAGCGTTTTAGCCACGTACAAAATGGGGAATTTCAAGTTTTCTTTATTACAGACAAAAACAAAAGTTATATTTATGTGAAACTTTTATTTATTAAACACGTACAAGTTGAAATTATCTATTTAAATACGAAATTACACGAAATGTGTTGCATTTGTACTATTGAGCACGATCTTTTATGTATCGAAACTTTTTTAAGAACAAAGCAACTCAACCAATAAATTAAAAAAAAAACTCTTTATCTCACTTGTGAATAATAGTAATGAAAAAGTCACAGTTTGATAACAGGTGTCATTATGTGCCTAAGTGCGGTGACATTAGAGCCACTTTATGATCAAGTGTATTGAAAAAACCATTACAGTGCAACATTTGCCTTCGATTTTCAAACAACTGCATCATAAAATAACTTTTTAATTTTTATAGCACACTTTTAATTTATTGGTGCTTATGGGATCATTGACTTAATTTAGAAAAGTAGTGTCACTGTCTATGGATGGCGGACGCTGCGCAGTCATGATGCTATGAGAATCTCCATTTCCACTTTTATTTTATTTCAACTGTATGAATGAATATAAAATAGTGTATGCAACGGCATAAAATTGGATATTAAAACACTCGCCTGTTAATATTATCTTCGGCTTCGCCTCAATGTGTTAAACCCACGCTCGTGTTTTAATAACCCATATTAAATGACCATTGCATTATCGGCTTATTTAAAATTGACGCTTAATTTTGCAAATTTTATCCAGTGTTTCTCCTACTTTTAGTGCAAGCAGTTAATAACGCTTTTTTAATCGAATGATAACACGCGTTAGGAGACATATGGACGCAAATTGTGCCACAACAACGCGCAGTAAGTTTGATGGTGAGATATTCGCGAAAGGTGGATTAAATCATTTGGAACCGGTACCAGGAGATGGGTAATGTCACCAGACATCGTTGGGTTATTTCAGCTCAAGAAGACCGGTCAATTCTTTTACCCGCAAAAACTAAAAACAGCGATTATTCACCGCATTATCCATACAAACTGCATTACACCGAGCTACAGGCACTCGGAATCGACTCCATGAAGACATACTCAAGAAGCTTAGTCTACCGGCAGTTAACTGCTTCACATCGTGCAATCGTTTAAAGCGAGCGAACACAGCTCCCGCCATATCCTTCATGTTAGGTTACTTTAGACTAGCAGCGGGGCTCCGTCGACTTTGTTTCTTAAATAGTAATCGTACTTACCTATTCTATATAAAATCAACGTTAATATTAAAATCTATATCTATACTTATATTATAAAGAGGAAAGATTTGTATTTTTGTATGTAACGAATAAACATGAAAACTACTGGACCGATTTCAAAAAATCTTTCTCCGTTGGGAAGCTACACTATCCCCGGGTGACATAGACTACTTTTTACCCCTGAATTCCCACGGGAACGGGAACTACGCGGGTGAAACCGCAAGGGGACCGCTAGTATTATTAAAATAAAAGCACATCTTTTTATTACCCGGCCCAATAAGTGATGGAAATTATTCAGAAAGCCCGGTCAATTTATATTTTTCAATAGTTTTTATCATATTGCCTACTCATATTGGGCATTTTCAAATAGCCCGGGTTTTTATGAACAATACTGTATTAATCACTTGGTCTGTAACATATATTTAACTTTAGTTCAATCACCGAAAAAACTTTAAAAAAATATCATGAGTTTCGGCTGTCACAGCACTGTCAGGTGTCAACTGTCAACTTTCACGGGCAAACAGTTTCTAAATGAATTATCAAAATATGATGGCAACTATTTCGTCATTAAAATCCTCTTAAACAAATTTTGTATCTTGATTTTAGTTCCGTTGCAAGACGCCTATCTGCCACCCGACCGTAAAAACATTGAACACTTCTAGATATTTCTATCTTATTGGTTTTACGCACGGTAAGAAACTAATGTATTTAATTTATTGAAGCATCATGTAAGAAAGTGATACATACAAGTTATTCTATCCCTATCTATATAAATATGATTGCATAAAATCTCAGTGACACACAGTTTCACTAAGAGGCTTGATTTGTATGGAATGCTTTGACAATGCCGTCTTTAACAGTGTCCACTGAAGCGTGTTGGTGCTCTGTGGTTTGTAACATCATATTTACCCTATTGACAACGATATTGATTAGCTTAGGAATATAAGAATTTTAGGACACTCTGTTGTCAGATAACCTGAACTTGTGTTCATGAAAAGTAAATTTTATGTAGTCTAGAATTTGGAAAATATATCGCTGCTATCTAAAACTAACTGTTATGGGTAAGAACACGCCATCAGGTGATTATGTACGGTTTTAAAGTTGAAATAACATTATGTCTGAAAACTACAACACGGATTTCTCTCTCTACAAGTGAAATTGCTGGTTAAATAAGCCACAGAAGCTTTTAGCAAATAACGGTCTTGGATTTTAATAAAATAAAAAATAATTTATGTACATAGAAGCAGTAAACTAGTACTACCTTTATTGTATCGACTATTTACGAGTCCTACTATTACAAGTATATCAGCAAAATATGATATACTATGTTTACTTTTCAGAAAATCGTACCTAATGTACGTACCTATAGTTTAGAGAACATTAAAATTTAAGAGTATACGCTAGCACCACAAAATTTGAAGAATAGATATCCAACGGAACTAGCGCTCCCGCAAGCCTACCCGAAAAGAGTGCGAGAGGGACAGTTGCAGCTCGAACTGATTTTGTCCGCGAAAAAATGGCGAAATCAACGTTTCGTATTATCCTTGTTGTAACCTACAAAACTGGACCGATTTTCGCCATTTTTCGACATGATAGGTATAGAAAAATGTTTATTCTTGTTTTATTTTCAAGGAATACAGGGGTATACGTTTGTACCTATGGGCTAAATGCCTGGGAGGAGCTTAACTGCATTCGCAGCAAAGAGAAGTTCTTAATAAAACTATGATGTTATACGACACTCACTGAAAAATGAATTTGGTACAACTATAGACTTTCGTCTCGACTACAAATCATTCTTTTTAAAAAATTGCTCGTAAAAAAGTAATTGCCGAACAAAAAATATTCCCCATGCAAACCAAACGATTTCCTAAAAACAATTGACCAACGCTTTCCATACGTACGCCAGACTAGATAGCAAAACTTTATTGCTCTAATTGATAGATTGACGTAGGCATGACGTCACGACGCGTGTCTACGTCATCGGTGGAACAATAAAAAGTATGGCAGTTTTATGTCGTTATAAAATCAATTAATACCGTGGTTATTGTTGGGAGTTGTTATGGAGGTTTTGTGTGACTATTTCATGGTGAGTTGTATGTAAGGCAACTTTTTTTAAATTAATAAACTTAATATGGCTGTATTTTGGTACACTGCTAGTCCTGGGACCGATTTCCTTGGTTGAATAAACTATTTTTGAGTTTGGTCATCAATAAGGTCTTAGTAGCAGCCTAGATTCTGAATTTATGCCGAGTTAATTGCAATATGCTCTTATATACAAGGGACTTAAACATAAATTGCCAAAACGTGGTGAACTAAACCCTTGTGCACCTTTGACACATTCAGTCATAATGATATGATATATGAGCAAGTATGGAAGTTAGGGGCTTCGCATGGGCGTATTAATGAAGTTGTATTTTTTCTTTGCTCTTTTTTGGTTTAAGAAAAACCTTGTACTAACAATTACAAACATAACAGAAAAATAAATAGCTAAAAAGCAGTTCTAGGTGATGCACTTAAATATTCGGCAGTTGTTTTCTATACCAATATTATAAAGAGGAAAGATTTTTTTGTTTGTACCGAATAGGCTCCAAAACAACTGGGCCGATTTCGAAAATTCTTTCACCTATGGAAAGCTACATTATTCCCGAGTAACATAGGCTATAATTTTAACGGGAGCGAAGCCGCGGGGTCAGCTTGTTATTTATATACATAGATGAGCCTAGTCTTGACCTCAATCTCGCCTTATGATAAGCGATTAATTTTACAAACATCAAACTAACTGCCAAGAATGTTAACAATAGCTATATCGAACTAAGACCTATGGTCTAAACTGGTAAAGGTACACATACAAAACTCATGTTCAGCCATAATCGTCATAAGACTATTATGTAAATACGTGTATGCAACATCGATCCGTCTATGAATAACTTTACGCTGTTCCAATACAAACTACGAACCGTTAGTATACATACGAAAAGTAAAATAGTTACTAGTTGTTAAAATAAAAATTATGTATTGATATTAAATAAACACAAGTTATGTGAATAAGTCTTAATAACATCCGCAATAGAATTGACTTCAGTTATAGTTTTTATTTACTAGTAAAAATACACCATATTGACACTCATTGCAGTGAAAACCTTGTTAAGCTCGAATTCAATGTTTTTTATTATTTATTTCTTGGGTAAAAACGTCCAAAGATTGCGAAAGCATATTATAATAATCATAATAAAAAGAAGAACTTACACTTAATACATTTTTTGTCACTAAACAATTTTCCTGTGAAATTACGAGTCTCGAGGTTTTCACTTCACCGCGACGACATAGAAATTGGTTATATATTCTACGTGGGTACTAAAATTACAACTACAGCTGCTTTGATAAGTTTATCAGTTTAGTGAAGGAAAAATACAGCCTTATCTCCGTCATTATCAATAGTCAAGTTAGTAGCTACAATTTATATAAAAACACAACATAAAAGCGTGTACTGACTGGACAGGTGCACACAAATCTTTGTTGTTATTTCCTTAGAAGACCACTCAGACAATAATTTCCATAGTCCTCAATACTCGACCTGACCAAGAAAATATATTTTATTAAAAGAGACTGGTACCTGTTTTTGGTTCGGATAGGAACACCGACCTCTTAAAGTAATTTTTCACGAGTTAAGGTATTTTCAAACCAATTTACGGAGATAAATATCATCTATCATTTTAAATGTTAATTATGATGCATCAGAAATAAAGAACATTGGAATTGCAGAATCAGTTCAGTTGTATTGTGCTTATAACTGAATACATTGTCTAATGGGAATGTCTAGGGTTAAGCTTATTCTGTGTTCATAGTGCAAAGGTCGACGTTCTATAGAACATTTACCATGCAGCTGTTGATCGGTATAGGTACAACGTACAATCGCGGCAATAAACTGTTATCAAATTTTCATTCTCGCGCAAAAGCTTAAATTTGCATCTGCTAGACACAAATGTCAGCTTTGGGAACTGTATTTTTTTAAGTCGTCATTGGCAATGCGTAGTCTTCATCAAAATCTTTTTTTAATTGCGCAACTACTTGCGCAATTAAAAAAAGATTTTGATTTTTGTGATTTTCGCTTTTGTGAGATTCAGCTCTTGACGAGATTGATGACGTTTAAAATGGAACAATCGCACCCAGAAGATGCTTGTTCATTCTTATTTTGAATTTAACACACTCGCGGAACGAAATCGTTATCAAATTTTCATTCTCACGCAATAACTCAAGTGCAACCCCATATTGTGTCCAGGCTGTCTCTTTCCATTCTTGGTTGCCTGGAAGAGATCGCGGTTCGCGATAAGGCCGCCTGTTGTATGTTTGTTTTTGTTATAAGATGTCTTTTTGATTAATTTTTATCTTGGTGTACAATAAAGTATATAATAAATAAATAATAATAATAAATAACTCACATTTGCGTCTCGACACAAATGTCAGCTTTTGGAACTGTAATTTTTTGAGTCGTCATTGGCAGTGCGTAGTTACGCAATCAAACATTTATTTTTATTTTTGTGATTTTCGCTTTTGTGTGATTCAGTGAAGATTGGTGCAGTTTAAAATGGAACAAGCGAGCCTAAAAGATGCTTGTTCATTCTTATTTTGAAGTAAACATACAAATGCTTAATCTATTATTTCCTCGACTGTACAAGAAATAGAAAGTTACAGAACCCGATCAATACTTTGCCAATAAATAGGCGAAGGCTGTTGCAGAATAGACAAAGAAGGAAATAAACAAAGACATCAGCGGGACAATTAAAATAGTGCGCCGCTTCGGTGAGGTTCCGTTGTACTAATGTAATTAGCGGCAGACTGGCCTTCGTGTTGTGGTGTGAAAGTGTAGTATTTTGACGTTCTACGTCCGATTCGTGGAACGAAACTTTTGAAAATGATTATTATGTGTTAATTTTGAAACAGAATGTTTTACGATTATAAAAAAGAATCTGAGAATGAGCTCGATGTTTGTTTGATGAGATTCGGTTACCTTATCAGACGATATGTTTTGATGAAAAAGTTTAGTATTTTGGTATTCCACCTCCGATTTGTATATCAGTATACTTCTTAAAACAATGTATTACATATGTATTTATTCATCAATTTAGATGCCATGTCCTTCAGTTCAACCCCAACCCATTTCAGTAATTTCATAGCGTATATTTGTGTGTTTTTGTATGTTTGTTACTTTTCCACGCTCAAACGGCTGGACGGATCTGGATGAAATTTGGCACAGAGATAGATTATAGTCTGGAATAGCAAATAGGATAGGACATTTTATCCCGGGTATATGTTTTTTTGGGATAATTTTTGACATTAACGCGGGCGAGGCCGCTGGCAGACGCTAGTTTCTTAATAACGGGTTGAGGTTGAACTCGTCGTAACCAGTTTAACAAATATAATTATATCTAGTAGCAGTAGTAGTCAATGTATATAAGCTATAGTACTAGATCAACAAGGTTGTATATTATGTATTTAATTAATTTTTCTCGCCCTAAACTATATTTTAAATAAGGTTAAGTCACACATGATTTCGTCAAATGAAACAGCAAGGGGCAATACCTATTTATTTTGTAGATCTAAGTCCATTCCATCCATTTCAAACCGATATTAGAACTAAAACTTAGAACGTAAACTTCGCCCAAAATGTTTGTATATATCTCTATTCAACAGTCCTCGAGCAACGTTCGAAACTCCAAGTGAATTGGCAGCGGGCAAATGTTTGCTGCAATATTTGAACAAATGTTCAGCCGAGTTCGGGATGAATGTGACTGACAAGTTCGCCATTGACAAATTGGGTCTGATCTTCGCAATGTTTGTGTAAAATATTGTCAGGGATATAGGCTCAAGACGAAATATGGACATGGAATTTTGGTAAATATAAAAAAAAGGTTGTTACCTATTTGAAACGCTTTTTTATATTACCTAGATAGGTACTTATTTAACCTTAATTAAGTACCGATGTAGTTATTCCGTTATTTGATATTATTTCCTTTATTCATATATTTTCATATTATCTACATTTTTAAATATTTTTATGAAATAAATTTAAAAAAAATAAGTTGAAATACACCTAAAATACAAAATTATAATATATATTAATTTTTTTATTTACTTATTATTAGTTATTATTATTTATTATTATTAGTTATTTAGTTATTCGAAGTACATGATTGTTTCTAGATTAGGTGATATGATTTAAGTCCATCCATATATGCAACAGAAAAGTTTAGAATAACTCTGAACAGCTCAAAGCTTTCATAAATAAAGCTACAAAACTAAAATATATTATTCTGTGTATTGTAAACCACTTGTTAGTTGATATATTTAACGATGACGTCGATCAATCTAAATTGAACTTTATGTCAGAGTGATTAGAATCACATAACACGTCATACAACTGAATCATGCATGATAAGTGTGCTATCGCTTGATATTTAAATTAACATTATTTTGTTTGATTAAAAAGTATTAAAAAGAAACCTCACTGCACGAATTTTAGAATGGGTATTCGACGGAACTATCGTTCACGCGCTCCCTCAAATTCACTTGAAAAGAGGGACAGTTGCAGCTCGAACTGAACTTACCCGCGTAAAAAGACGAAACCAGCGTTTCGTATTGCCCTGGTTTCTCCTACAAAACTGGCCCGATTTTTAAAACGTATTCTTTCATCTGTAATATACGAAGACCTTTAACTATATTTTCCTTCTTTTGTTTCAATCCATTCTTCAAAGCCATTATTACTGCATGTTTTAAAACAGCCGACGTAACTAGGCAATTTCAGCCATTTTACTGGTTTCATATTGATATTTAGTAATTTCCAAGCTTTTTGAAACACACGCATCAGCAAACTAGCTGTCAGTGTGTCTTACCAATAATAATAATAATATTTTTAATTATAATAAATTTATGTAAAAAAATCGAAACAAAGAGACATTGGACATGGATAATATAGAAAAAAGTGTTTAATTAAGTTTTTTTTTCTGAAAAAAAAACAGGGGTATAAGTGTGATGGGATAAGTGCAGCTAGTTACTCGTATCAAGTAATACAAACGTTGTAGGAATGGAATGAGTCGTAGCAGCTATGAAATAAATTTTGATTTTTTAATTATGTTTATGCCATAATGTGGCTAAAGCAGGGATCCAACCAATTGATGGTTTGTGGTCACCTCCGAAAATGAGATGGATTGCCTTTTTGAAGAAGATCCCTTTAGATTTTTATTTGAAGCTATCCATGTAAAAGCATCACAAAAATCCTCAGGATACAGCCCATCCAACATCTTGGGGATTTCAGTATTACGGAAAGAAACAATTTTAAATTGAACTTAAGTAGGACCTTCCCAACTAACAAGTATGTATGGCCTCGTTATCAACACAATACAAATCAGCGATACTGACAACAAAAACAAATGCCAGTCAACAATAGAGAACATGTCATAACTTAGCGATGACGTCAAGCCAGTATCAGATGGAGCATGTAACTGGGCTATTGTCAACTAGACTTTAATTACTTAGAGCAATCAAGATGTCACTGCACGACACGCTACTGTTATTACTCCTTAAAAAAAGAAAATTGAATATAGAAGCGATTGTTAAACAGTGTCGATTTTTTTTTATAAATCAAGGTGGATTCTTATTTTGATTTTTTTGGATCGATATAATCTTTTGTTTTAAGGAAGTAACTTTACCTGCTAGTTGGTCTATATGGTGTGGGCGTGTGAATTTTTAACCCCCGACGGAAAAAGAAGGGTGTTATAAGTTTGACGTGTGTTGCTGTGTGTCTGTGTGTCTGTCTGTGGCATTATAGCCCCTTAGTGGATGAACCGATTTTGATTTAGTTTTTTTTGTTTGAAAGGTGATTGTGTCGAGAGTGTTCTTAGCTATGTTTGATTAAAGTCGGTTAAGCCGTTCAAAAGTTATGGGCGTTTTACTGTTTGAATCGGGATGTTTTCGCAAGATAAATGTGCCGGGGAGTTTTTCAAATTTTGAAATTTTACTTGTTTTTTTGATTTTGCTGGGTCGATAATAGCTTTTGCTTAGGGCAGTATTAATTGTCTTCATAGAACAACAGTGCAATTTTGGAAAGAAGTAATCTGCAGGAAGATGATTGAAATCTATGGTAGAAGGATTGAATATTGGATAACACTACTGAGATTTTTGTATTAAATTAAAATGCTATAATATTCACTAATGAATTTGCTAGAGTTTTAAGTACAGGGACCGTATTACGTAGTACGAGTCTCATGATAACATTTTTGTATTGAGCAAAACAGAAAATCTGAGTAGATTTTGGTGCATTTGATATTAAAACGCCGAAAGTTTGCTGGTGGCTGAATAAAGCGCTTGTTGCAAAAATCTCTCAGGTATCTAAATTCAAATTTTCTATATAGAATATAGAAGCAATAGCTATATTTTTTTAGGAAAACTTCGTGTTTTAAAAAAAATGCAATGCGGTTTTGAAAAATATTCTTTGTAAGAAGGTGATAAATATCTGTGAGAAATCGACCAGGACAAAACAGAATACCAGAATAGGTGTTTTTTGCAGTTTATTAGCGTCTGAATTAATCGATGGGATTTAAGTGGTTGCTTGCGAGGCCAGTTTTTATCTGAGTTCTTATTTTGGTTTGCTGTATCGATAATACCTTTTGTACCCATCCAGGTCTTTATAGAACAAGAGTGTAAAGTTAGAACAATATGTCGTGAAGGAAGACGGTGGTAATCTGTTAGAGAGATTATGAATGTTAACATTTAAGTTTAAGCTAAGTTTTTACGTAAGAACATCATATCCCATATTACCCCAGAGGGTTAGGCAGAAAAGAGATGTACCTATATTTCTAAGTACATAATCAATCTGCCTAGCCTTTTCCCAACTATATTGGGGTTGCCGTCCAGTCTAACCGGATTCAGCTGAGTACCAATGTTTTACATGGATCGACTGCCAATCTGACCTCCACAACACAGTAATTGGGAAACACGGTACCTCTTGGCTAGACTGGTGTCAGATCTCAAGCTACTCGTAACGACTGTCAAAGATCTTCAAATGACAGCCGGGACCAACGGCTTAACGTGCTTGCCGAGGCACGGAGGAAACTCGTTATGTTGAAATGGTCACCCATCCACGGACCGACCTCGTCAAGCATTGCTTAACCTTGAAGATCGACCCGTGCGGTTGTTATTATTTAGCCACGAGCTCCTCCTGTCTAAGTACATATTATATGAAAATGCTATAATTTACTAAATTGATTGCTAGTTTCATCTAATACCTTTAAACGATCAATTCTTGTATATATGTATGTATATAAATAATCTGAATCTCGGAAACGGCTCCAACGATTTTCATGCAATTTAGTATGCAGGGTATTTGGGGGCGATAAATCGATCTAGTTAGGTTTAATTTTTAGAAAATGTTTCCACTGTTTTCAACCAGCAGAGCTCGGTCGCCCAGGTACTGTATACTTACTTAATTACCAAGCAAGGAAGTAATTTGAAAATAACTGATGAATTACAATATTTCGTAGATATTACAAGATAATTCTTAGGGCATTTCCATAGTACTTACGTTTTTCTTCTTTTAATTAGACTTTACAATGGTTCTCAATCATCTTTATAACCCTTTGCTAAGAATAGTTACAGCACTGATAACAACATTTGTGCCACATGTTAAATTTAGTCTAGTTATATTTTTTTACCTTTGTATAGATTCTTTTACCGACTATTTTGTAAATGTGTGAACATTGTAGGCCTTCTATATTTTTTTTATATATTATGCAATCTTTGTTTTTTTTTAGTTTCTTACGACGTATTGTCGGGCCTACGTTGTCCCCCCATATCTAAGTACTAATTATGTGATATGGAAATATTGTAAAATCAAAACCATTTTTTAAAAGAGTAGCCATGGAGTTTGTCGACATTTTATAAGTGCCCATGTAGGCCCATGTGAAATAAAAAAGTTTGACTTTGATGATTTGATTTTACTAACGGCTCTATCACAACATATCCTACATAAACAAAATTTTCATTGCAAAAATATACATAACTTTATCAAAATCCCTTTAAAAACATTGTTATTAAAAACAATACTGCAACAAATTTCCTCATGATCCTCGGGGCTTCGATTCTATACATGTTTACTCGGAAAAACAAGCACCGGCTGAACTAGGTCAGCGTATAACCAGCCTGCATTTATTGCAAAAAAGCGGGTAGATGGCGAATCATCGTTGCATAGGAAGTATCCGCATGTTTTCCGCACTGTTTGCCTGTTATTGTGGACTTCTGATAAGTTTTCTTGATAAACGAAGCTTCAACTTTGGAGTTATGATATTTTCAGATATGAGTCAATGGTACAGTAAAAGTACTCTTATTACAGATTTAAAACAGTACAGATTGGCACGGATGTAAAGAAGCTCATTGAAGGCTAAGAAGTTTACACAGATTTGCAAATATTTCGTTTCTGTGCACTTCAGTATTAGATATACCCCATATAAGTGAGATTATAAGTAACGACGATAGTACATTAAAAAGCCACTCTTATGATTAGGAACGTAAAGTTAAAATTATGGCAAAAAGGCGGGTAGCTGGAGAGTCATCGTTGCATAGGAAGTATCCGCATGTTTTCCGCAATGTTCGCCTGTTATTGTGGATTTCTGATAAGTTTTCTTTATAAACGAAGCTTCAACTTTGGAGTTATTATATTTTTGGATATGAACCAATGGTAGAGTAAAAGTACTCTTATTACAGATTGGCACGGATGTAAGGAAGCTCATTGCAGACTAAGAAGTTTATACAATGATTATACATTTTGTTTTTGTGCACTTCATTACTAGATTTTTCCCGTATAATTGAGATTATAAGTAACTAAGATAGGTAAGTATAATAAAAAGCCACATTTAAGGTGGACGCGCACCTATCCGCGCCGCAGGAGCCGCACGCGCCGCAGTCATCGCATTTTCTCAAGGCCCCGCGCAATCCGAGCCAAACGCGCCGCACGCATTGTATCCACTTCTGTACATCTTAAACTTTATTTTCACACGGATACGGATGATGTTACCGCGCCGCCCGCATCGCCTGCCGAATCTGATGACGTCATCCGCACGCGCGGAATCCGTATACCTACAGCATTTTGCTGAAATGCGGCTCGTGCGGCGCGGATAGGTGCGCGAGGCTGCATACGATTTCATATAAAGATTTATTAAATTTTTAAATATCATTAAAGATTTATTGATTTTTAAAGGTGCACGTTCACCTTTAAAACGATAAGAAATTATTGCAAAATGCGGGTAGCTGGCGAATCATCGTAACATAGAAGAACATAACATATAGTAGAAGCTTCAAGTTTGGAATTATGTTGTTTTTGACAAACTTTTATGACAGATTTAAAAAACCCGTTTATACTGGCAGACATATAAGGAAATCTATTGAAGAATGAGAAAATGATATAGATTTGAGTGTTAAGATTTTGTATAACGCGCACTTCATAACATCATTGTGTACAGCCAAGTTGTGTGCTTGGCTACAATCAAGGAGAAGGTTTTGAAACCATGATGTGGTTACGACCCACAACACTGGGAAATCGAGGCAAGGAGGATTCAAAAAATTACCTGTTTTTTATTTAATTTTATTTGTGATGTGTTTGCTCTTGACTATATTCTAGGTCATAGGAGACAGAGACAGAGTCGACGATGGAGCGAGCTTACCCAGAAGAAGCCTGTTCACTCTAACTTTGAAGAGATTCGGGTTGAATGCTTTCGGAAACACAGACGCAGGTAGTGAGTTCCATTCATTCGCTGTGCGCATTATTCTGTTATTTCGAATGAATGATTTATAAATAAACAGACATGTGTCGACATCACATTTAAAGTATTATTTTACCTCAAATTTCGATTACAAATAAAAACTATTTCCAATAGCAGAATCATAATAGATTTACGAATATTACCAGCTTCTGCACGCGGATTGATAGAGTGAAAATTGTCATATCTTTTCAAAGGGGCATTATACCGAGATGAAAAGTATTCTATTTATTAATACAGGTTATAAGTTATGTGCAAAATTTCATTCAAACCCGTTCAGCCGATTTTGCGTGAAACACAAACTTACAAACTTTCACAAACGTATTTAGTAGGATGTTCACAAGACAGCTTGACTGACTGTGGGGTTGCCTTTGAGGTTACAACAATGCAAGAGAGGGTTAATCAGAACATTTAATTTGTTTTCTATTGTAAACAACTCGCCTGATTACTTTTGTTATACGACATTTTGTGGACAAGCAGAATGGAAAATGAAAAGCCAATTGAAATGCAATAAACGAGAACTGGTCGTTTGAAAATTTGTGGAAGACTAGTAGCAAAATAAGTTTGTTTATAAAGAAAGAAAATAATCTAATCACATAAATATTATAAAGGTGAAAGCTTGTAAGTGTGTGTTTGTATGTAACTCAATCACGCCAGAACGGCTGAACGGATCTAGATAACATTTGGCACAAATAT
Source organism: Orthosia cruda (assembly GCA_964057195.1). Taxonomy (NCBI): domain Eukaryota; kingdom Metazoa; phylum Arthropoda; class Insecta; order Lepidoptera; family Noctuidae; genus Orthosia; species Orthosia cruda. The sequence goes on from OZ059825.1 coordinate 8,132,068, forward strand.
AGATTATAGTCTGGAATAGCAGATAGGATACTTTTTATGCCGTAATTATTTTCTAAGCTTAAGCTAGTATATTTAAAGTTTTGATGGATGTGTGTGGGTGTATGTTTGTTAATCAAATGCGACAGAACGGCTGAACCGATCTGGATGAAATTTGGCACAGAGACAGATTATAGTTTTTTATCTCGGTATAATATTCTCTTGGGATGCTAAAACCCTTTTTACGTGGGCAAAGCTGGCAGAAGTTAGTTACACAATACTTCATCAGATACATTTCTGTTAGGTTTTAGCTGACTGAACAGATCTTAAAAAAGCCAATATAAACAAAAAAATAAATACTAACCTACAAACGTAAATAAAATTAAAACCTCCGTCTAGTCATAAACAAACTTATTTATCTAGAAATGTCTGAGCTCCGCTCTTGACATAGAAACCTTCAGTTTACTATGAAAGTGCAGTACATATCCGATTTCCTGGAAAGCCCGCCCTACCGTCTGCGGCGCGAGACAAATCCGAAAAGGATTTACTTTCACTCTCTACCATGGAAGTTATTGAACTTTTCACTGAGTGAGTGAATGAATGAATCGTTACTGAACAAGTCAATGTTATAATCAATCAGTCTGAAGTATTTTAAAATTTAATGTTGATTAGTATGACCATATTTCACGATTGGAACAATTTTATGTGGTGCTTATCAAATGGTGTGTTTTTACGATATCTTTGAAAGTTTAAGTTGGAGTGAATGCGTATCTGTTTGAGCAAGTAATTATTCGTTTTGCCGATAGATGGCGGTGTTTAGTTTTGATCGAATCCTGCATCGCGGTGTTAAGATTCTCCGACGATTAGGTAGGGTCATTAGGTTAAATTAGTCTCAGTGGGTTTTCAATACATTTCTGAAGAAGTAAGCATTATTTAAGCTGGAAACAAATTATCGGATGCAGCTGACGGACGAGACTGACAGCCGCGAGTGTAATGCATGTACATGTCATTGTAGGAGTGGGTCGTAACGTCTTTTAGGCGTAATCGGTTATACGTAGTTTCGTGGATATGAGTAACTAGTTTCAAAACTGCTTATTTTTGTTACTAGTTACTTCTGTATACAGTAGAGCGTTGCGTTTGTATTATGTTATGATTACGAAAATGTTGCACGTTATAGAAATATTAGTTTTAATCTTGTGTTATGATAAGACTATGCAAAAAAAAAATCTAATCTATACCTACTTATATCAACTTATTTCTTTACAGTTTTACACTAATGAAATGTTTATTTATTTACACTAAAAGTTTATTTACACTATTAATGTTTATTCACAAAGAAAGCAAGTATGTGATAATGTTAAAAAAACCGCGAAAAGTTTCAAAAACACAGATCACAGACTCGAAACAATACCATTCGTCAGTCAGCCCACGCACTTTTTAACTGCCTTTTTTATTTAAAAATAGAAACACGACAACTGGTCAAGGTTGCAATTTCTTCAAAAAACAGTAACATAATGAACTTTAATTCTTTCAGTCTATTTCCAATTGTATTATTTTATTTACATTCACATGGGCATTGACAATAAACAAAAAAAAACGCACCGATTACTATATTGCCGTCTCTTTTCATCTTGCGTGTAAGTCATACCTATCCCGAAGGGACTCTTTACTGTCGTTGTGCGAGTCGTGTATCGTATAATTCGTAAGTTAAATGCTCTAAGATCGTATTACGTACCTAAATCATTTTAATAATCATCTGTTGAACGAAACGCTTATGCGTGCGCTGTCGTTATTTGAGTGTCAATCTGTCAACTGCGTACGTAAAATAATCGTTACTTTTTTGTCCACGAAACTAGTTACACGATTATCAGCCTCGTAAGCAGTTACTGAAACCGATTACGTTAAATAACGCCCACCTCTATGTCATTGTGCAAACTATCGGACGTAAGTCGCGGACGTGACCTTGGGCGTTCGGACGTCCGATAGTCATCTGGCTCGCTGGATGTTTGTGTCATCCGAAAACGTTCACTCAACTCAGACTACGTGATATCTCGCACGTGCATGCCAGTTTATAAATAAAAATGAAAGAAAAACTTACACTATTCGACATGTTTCTACGTAAACACATTCTTCGTTAAATAAGCTAAATTGTCTATGGAATAAGCACTCGGACGCGTCCGCAAGCTGCGTCCCAAACGACTGTGCACACATCAGTCGCGGATGTAAATTGCGTCCGTCAGCCGCGTCCGATAATTTGTTCCCAGCTTTACAAGTTTGTATGCTGCAGTGTTTGTGACATCCTAGTGCGTGGTGTCAGTAAACTGGTTGTTCACTATCTGACCTATACAACCCAGATACCGCTTAAAATAATCTATCTATTCTCTTATTATATTTCTCTTATTAAAAGAGAAAAAAAGAACCACCGGGAGTCAATTTCAGTTCAGTGACCTACGTGCCACAGTCAACGCCACGTCGTCGTCGCTTAGAGTTGTACGTTAGTGTGAGTGAATGCATATGGTAAACTTTTATATATCACAATTGATAACATGGAACACAATACAAATAGGGTAGAAGTAACAACTTCTGGTAAAGGCAGCTATAGATTCTGAGACAAAAATACCGGTAAAATATCATCTAATACTCAGTGTTAGAACATTAGATTAGATTAATATTATATACAGTTCACTGATAGATAACGCACAGCCAAAATAAACTATTGCTTTTAAAAGATGAAATTTTACCTTATGTACGCACTGCTACTAACAACACTGTCAAAACCAAACTGTATCAATTCCGATACGTGATAGATGTGAGTACGAATATAATATACGGGATGTTCACTATCGCGATCTCAATACAAAAGACCGGCTAAGTGCGAGTCGGACTCGCGCACGAAGGGTTCCGTACCATTATTGCAAAAAACGGCAAAAATATCACGTTTTTTGTATGGCAGCCTCCCTTAAATATTATTTTATCCTATTTTTTGTATTTGTTGTTATAGCGGCTACATACATACATCATCTGTGAAAATTTCAACTGTCTAGCTATCACGGTTCATGAGATACAGCCTGGTGACAGACAGACAGACGGACGGACCGCGGAGTCTCAGTAATAGGGTCCCGTTTTTACCCTTTGGGTACGGAATCCTAAAAAGGCGGGTAAACATAAATTAAACAAAAACTACAGACACTAAACTACAGTTATAGGGACTCAATCGGTATTAGCCTTTTGACCAAATTACTTCGTTATCCCTTGTTCTTCACGACGAGTAAACGGCGCGTGGACGCGGCTTTAGCGTCGTGTTAGCGCAGAGTAACCGTTGAACAAACGCATACGCTTAGTGTGAAGACCCTCTTAGGTCGTTGACGTTTTTTGACCCACAAACTACCGCTTTGAAATTGCCGTATCAAACGCCCTATATATAGTCTCTTAATACAACAAAGTGACCGACAATGAACGCATCCACACTCACAGAACATGCGGTGATGGGTCACATCCTGCGATTTTATCGCCCTGGGGCTATGAAGTATTAAAACTATCATTGTGGCATTGCGGAAACGGGATAGCACTGTACCCATAAAGCTCTGTCTCTGTCTTTCTGGCACAATGATGGGTCTTAAATAACATAATATGGCTCCTGATTCTACTAAGATTTATCTCCTTCTAGATCACTCTGTCCTAGTTTCGATAAATGATCCTTGTTGACTAGACTCAAATGAGTCATGCATTTCCATATAAGCAATTTTATGTAGGACAAAAAAGTATGAACCGGTTCTAAACTTAAACTACCGATGTCTCCATCATAAAGGTCATATGGCAGTTTGAAGAGACTGTCGGTTGTCTACAAAATGTATAAAAAGATTGTTTTGTGTCTACAATCAGTGAATATGATACTGAAGATAGAATCAACACACTAGAAGATTCATATACAATGAGTTTTATGCCTTAATGCTAGAAATAGCTTAAAAGACCGTCCAAATTGTAATGCATTGCTGGATTTTTAACTTTCGGCGCGGAGCTGAGCGTTCAAAATCCAACATTGCGTTTTTGTTTTGGCATTCATTAAGATGCCACATAGTGTTACTGAAAACGGGTTGTAGAACAAAATGCTACCAATCCGTTATTGAACTTTATTTCCTTTTATCATTTTCTGTTCACGTCGATTAATTAAACGAATATCATAATTATGAAGTTGCCTGCAACGGATTTTATTTACGAAATTGGACTGAAATATTTCCTGCTGAAAATTAAAGTCAGCTCATTTGTACATTAAAATTAAAATCGTAATGCGGACTTTTATATGCACTTAATTATGATTTCTGCTTGTAAAATTTATGTAGTTGCAGGTGATATATTGTTGTGTTACAGATGAACAGAATCATGTGAATTTATCCAGGTCAATGGTGGAATGAGTTATTATGTATCTATCTATGGCTATATGATCGTTTGATTTGGGAGCTCAGATGCTATCGATATTTATTTATGTTGGACGAATTGAGTGATTTTGGTTGTGCTGCATTGAGCACTGATTTTAGTGAAAACACGGAGAGCAGTTGTGGCTTAGTGGTAACGGTCCCGACTTACGGATCGTAGGTTGTGAGTTCGAACCCAGGCAGGCGCTTTACTTTGTGTAAATTATTTCACCATCACTGCTCTTAAAACGGTGGAGGAAAACATCGTGAGAAAACCGGCATGTCCTAGAACAAAAAAATTGAAGACATGTGAGTTGTGACATCCACCAACCCGCACTGGGTCCGCGTGGTGGATTAAGGCCTATAACCTCTCTCACAGAGAGGATACCAGTGTCTCAGCAGTGGGAACATTATAAGTCTGATGGTGGTGTGGTGTGTTAGTAAAAGCTGATGGGACTTTGTATGAAGTACGTAGAGAAATCCTCCGTGTACCTACTTTATATCGTCGATATTTAATTTACATTTACGCGTCGATATTTGATTTCAGTTGATGGTACTCTGTATATAGTGCATAGAGGATATGACTGGGAAAGGAAAAGCTAACATCAACTCTGTTTCAAGGTTTCAAATATTTAGATTTTCATCTCTATATTTATACAAGTTTTTATTTAACTTGCAATGTATGTATATAAGTGTGTTCGGGTCAAATATTGCAACTGAATTTTAAAGCAGTTATCCTTCACCGATTAAGATGAAATTTTGCATGCACGTTTATTTTGAATGACAATGCATGGTAAGCTAAGAGACGTCATTCTAAATCCAACATGGCTGACGGCCCAAGATCGCCGACTATTTATTTTTTGTGAACTGCCATGATATGGGTGTCAAATAAAAGGGTTTGATGAGAAGAATACGGGAAAAGCATGTTTAAAAAAAAAAAAAATGTATAATTTATTTGAGGTAATTTTGTGATAGTTATTGAGCAATGTTTTTCATTGAAATATAAGTAGGCATGAATGATAATACGAGCTGAAAACAGTCTTGTGATAACTTCGATAGTCTTTACAGAGCTTTTAAATGTAGGAAGTAAAGTGAACCTTTGCATTTTTTCACAGATTTTCAAGTTTTTCTTTGTGACGGACAAATGGAAAGCTTTGCAAAGCATAGGAACGGTGTTACCAACACTTACTATTTTTGTATGTAACGAATAAACATAAAACCGGCCAAGTGCGAGTCGGACTCGCGCACGAAGGATTCCGTACCATTATCACCCCCCAGTTAAATATTTCCTCTGCTTTTAATATTTGTTGTTATATCGGAAAGCAATGACCAAACAAACAAACAAAATAGTTTATTATAAAGATGACTCCAATTGCAAATTCTCAAGCGTCAGCAGGTCTCAATGGAGAATAATTTGCAAGAAACTCCACGGACACTCTTTTCAATCAGTTTTAGTTACAAGTTTTTGGTTACACGATTCTTGTTGAAAAATACATATATGTGACAACGATATAAAAAGACGTGCACGTAAAAGCGTCTAGAGTAAAAAACAATAAAAAAAATACAATAACAGGCCGAGTCAGCTAAGTTATGACCAATCCCAACTGATGGCGCCCGTTCACGAACATGACGCATGGATCGGCACCATTCAGCTCAACCATCATGGTGACCGACAATCCGTCCGCACAGAACTTAACAGTGATGAACCCGATCCGCTTTTGAAGCCAAATCGTGGACATAATCGATGAACCGCTAAACGAACGTATCTTGACTCTGTCTTCAGTATCGCACTTGACTGACCCAATTCGTAAAGGTTGCATCTTGTCCTAATTCCGTTGTGGGCTAAAATGTGATATCTGAGCCAGCATTTCTTAGACGAATATCAAAGTAGCTCTTTGAAGAATTTGTGTGAAACCAGTGAGAATTGTTGAATTAATGTTAATTGTGATTCGGTTGGACTGTTTGAACTGTTATTTTTGTAGGATTAGATTGATTGTGTAATGACTGATAAAATGTTTGGTCTAGTAATTATCTACTGTGATGATCTGTCAAGTTTCAAACATATAATACGTAGGTTACGAATAATGGTTTCCCATTACAATAATATAGGTTCTACAATAAAAAACCGGTCAAATGCGAGTCTGACTCGCGCACAGAGGGTTCCGCATAAATAGCTACATTCATACATAAATAGGTAACATTACAAACGTTTATAAACAATGAAAGCACCGAACATTGCTCTAAAGATTGGACAAAATTAACTTTGCCGTTCGAAAACTGTTGTTTCCATACATCAATATACATTTTACAAGTTGGTCGACTATTACTCGTAAACTTGTAAAGCCTACTTTGCTGTGATATTTTTTATTTCGTTATATATACTACTCCCGTGGTTTTTTTACATATCCAATAGCAATTATTTAGCTGACAAAAGGGTGGGACTCTAAAAAAAATTACAATTTAAAGCTAAGTTTTACGAAAATGAATCCCTGAATCGAAAAAACTTTTTTACAAAAAATATCTACCGACTTCCGAAAAACAATACAAAGTGAAAAATAACTTTCTTTTTCGAAGTCGGTGTCTTTGGTAGTTACCAATTTTTTTCGTTATAATAATAATTTATTTATTTCACCAAAAAGCCTCTCTTACAATCATTCATATTAGTTAAAATATAAAAAGCTTTAAACATTAGGTCATTATTAGATACTCTGACTCCTAAACTAGGTGTATATTCCTGTGACTTAGGAGTCAGAAAATGATTATGGACACCGACTTCGAAAAAGAAAGTTATTTTTCACTTTGTAGTGTTTTTAGTTGAAAGTCGGTAGATTTTTTTTGTAAAAAGTTTTTTTATTTTACACTTTTTAGTTGTGCCTATTAAGCAACTTGCCTTTAGTAAGGCAGGTACTTATAATGCCAGAATAGATTACCCGAATACCATGAACATAGCCGGCGAAATAAGAGTGTACCAAGGTGAACTGTACACATCTGCGTACCTCTTATAGTGTACTGCCGTGATGTTATGTTATGAAATTGTGTAAACAATAAACAGACATGCGATTGCAGCAATCCCGAGAGATATGCCGTTATTTATTGAAGAGTTCTGTTGTATATCTCCGAAGTTCTTCATCAGATCTTCACCAAATTAAAATGGGACCAATTTCGGAACATACTCTATCAAAAAAATAAGAATTATCAATATCGGTCCACAATTGACGGAGATATCGATGAACATACAAAAAAAACACACAAGAAGTCGAACATAGAACCTCCTCCTTTTTTGAAAGTCGGTTAAAATTGTTTTGACATACCCGTAATATTTTTGAATGGCCTATCTAACATACCTCCACCAAGGGATAGACGAGAGAAAAACATCCCCACTTTAGGTGTACAGGAGGTGCCCTAAAAACATTTTTTTATGCTTTTTTACCAGTTTGTCGGCATTATTAATATGTATATCCATGGCAAATTAGCATTCTAGTTCTAATAGTCTCTGAGCTAGGCTACGGACGGACGGATAAACGGACATGGCGAAACTATAAGGGTTCCTTGTTGACTACGGAACCCTAATAAAAATGTGATACTTTGTTATTAGTCTAGCTTTAAGTTGTTACATAACAAGCATGTTTATGGGTTGTCTATTGTATATTATTTAGTTTTGCTTGATATTTTAATGTAAAATGGAGCTGCTATCTGGAATTATTGCCAACCAGAGACCATGAATCAGAAATTCGTACCCAAATGAGAGGATAATATAAGATTTACATTATAGTTTTAATAAAATGTTTGATAATTTAATCCTGAAAACCAATTACGATGAAAATATCTATCAACTAAGATAATAGTAACTAAATCATAATATTATAATTTTATCTTTGTGACTTCACAAATTCATGTGTACTTTCAAAGTTTATCTTGGACATCACACGCAACGATGAAGGAAAACATCGAATACATTAATGTAAGTCTGTAATAGACAAGTTAGAGGCCTGTGGAGTTCCCAGAGATGGCTTAATTAACTCTGACACCAGAGGTGGCCATATCCTCACAAAAAAAGAAAAATATAATTTTAACATAATCTATAACAAGACTATTGCTATCTATCATGAATCTAAGACCACTTATAAAACCAGTAGAAGTGAATGTTAACAGTGGAACTCTAAAGGCTGTTGATGGAAAGTTTTAGACAAATTAATATGATAGAACGACAAATAAAGTAACAGTGTTATTACTTCAGCGTAACGAAAGATGGGTAGGCGAGAATTTAATTTATGGCTTGGTGGGTTTGAAGCTTTAGTTTTCAAATAGCAAGGTAAATGAACATTAAAATTTTGATTCAAGGAATACTGAATAACTACAATCTTTTATCTTATCGGTTTTCTACAACCTGAAAGAAATGTGTGAAACTTTTGCTACAATCATGAAAATAACCTCGTTTAATTCTGTTCTAAATGTTGTTTCTGGCCATTTATGAAACAAAACTTGACACACTGAAAGAGAACCACTATTAATATTGTCCTGAAAACGATGAGCCAACTAACTTTAAGCCTAAAATCAATAACAAACAATACATGGCCGAATACCAAAAAATTTCATTACACGTTCACTTCTTCGTTATTTGAACGTAAAGCCACATTTAACATACGAAACATGCGCTGCAGAAAAAACTGAACAAACATACAAAATCATAGAATATCGTGTATCATACAAATTTAGTCCAACAAAAACAGCCTAAAAACGAACTGACGTCTTTTGTACGTATTTCTGTGTTAAAACACACATTTTCGTTCGTGGTTCGAGCTCTTTTCGGTAGCTATCCTACCGCCATCTTTATCCCGATCTTAGAAACGTTTTTCGGAGAGCCGTGAAGTTAGCTCCTTTATCATAAAGATTAGGACTATTACAGGTATATATAATATATGTATAGCCATACAGAATATAACTGCTGTATGAAAGAAATGCTGTACTTGATGAAAATTCTGGTTTCATGCTTTTTACTAGGTTATTTTTTGCTTCTGTCGTAATGTATTTATTGATCAGTTACTGATAGAAAACACTTTGTATATGAATACTATATAAATTTTATCTAATCACTTAATGTTCACGTGTATGGCCTACATTGGATGATAGCAGCTTTAATCACGCGATGAATAAAATACGATTATCTATTCGTGAACAGAGAATCGTATCATATAAAAAAACAATAGTTGTGGAACAAATTAAAGGAGCAAAGGTGTTTATAATTAAATTAATTGGAAGAGAAATGGCTGAATAATTACTACGGTGTTGGTATAATCCTCACGCAGTCCAGAGGCGCACAACATTACGTATCAACGCAGACAATATTGTAAATACAAAAACTCTTCTTCCACTCTTGTTTCGAAACAACTAAGTTATTGGCTTAGAGTGATAAAAACACCTCCGCGGTATTTCTCGCGAAAATGGCACACGAAGCCTTACAATCTATCACTCACCAGAGTTAGGGGCATGGGCGCGGCGCGACTCGGCACCCACCGCACTCCTTTAACTAAATGAATCCACGACTATTTACTGCTTCGATTGTCGCCATTTTCTCAATAAAACCACCGAACATTTAGCTAAAGACTCAAGAAGATGGTCGCCCTCGCCGCCGCCGTGTTGCTAGGTGCAGATCAATTGCCAACCCTTGTAGGTTACATGAATGAAACCTACACATTGTCGGTGCGTCATAGCTATCATATCGCTCGCTCCCGACGCGGACCTTCAGATACGCCACGATTGTACTAAAATTACAGAATATTTTGTAAACGTCTTCAAAATTCAGTCGATTGAACGTGAACGTCGCGTTTTGGATTTGGCACGTAAGAGGGGCGGAGAGTTAGTGTGGAGCCTGACGTGTCAGTGTCGTGTGGCGAGCGAGTGGCAGACGGCGCTGACGGAAGGTCGGGGAAGCCGGGCCGGCAGGCGCGAGCCCGGGCTCCACTGACGTCAGCGACGGCTCGGCGCCGTGGCTCGAGCGGCGGTGCTCACCACCGGCCTGCCAATTATTATTTTATGTACACGAACGGCGCGAAACAAAAGGCGGCGACGGCGACGGCGGGGCGCGGGCGGAGAGCGCTCGCCGCAGGAGCGACTCCAGGCGCCATCTAGCGGGCGCGCGGCGACCACTCACGCCTACTCCTTTCGGTCTGCGGACGATCGAATTGAGACGGAACCTTTGCGCTGACCGACCCTCACTGGCCAGCCGGACTCCGTTAACACTGTCACTGAGCGGGAGTAGCGCGGAGCGTGGATGTGGAGTAGCGGTTACGCTGCGGGATTGAGGGTCACGTATCGCAAAATGCGTTCACTGATGCGTACCGTCGTCAGAGCGTGGCTGCGTGTGATGGTGGCGGTCGGGTAGGCCATGCTGTCAGGCGGCGCGGGATAGGCGCGGGCCGGGCATGGCGGGCTCCTGCTCGACACTGCGGTGCGGGCGTCCGCGGCGCGCGCTGCACGCCACTGAGTCGCGCACCGCCCGCGCGCCACGCCGCCGCCGCTGCGCGCGCACGCCCGCACCGCCGGCGGCCGCACCGCCCGCACCGAGCCTTCGGCCTCCGGCCTGCACCGCGTGCACCGGCTCCACACCGCACACGGTCCGCTCACGCAACACAACACACGCTACCTATCGATTGTACACTTGGGTTCTGCACCTTACGAAAGGTCGTCACCGTGCACTCTCACTGGAGCCAGATTGACAAGTGTAAATAAACGGGACACGCATGTTGATTTACGTAATGATCATCGTTTTCTTCATTGTTCGTGTTATTGGCCTGAACCTGGTCATTCGGAATACGCGGCTTAATTTTTCGACTCAAGTAACATTGACCCTAATATACTTAAGTGGCTATATACATATGTACGGTGTACATAATCAGTAGATATATATCGGTAGGTGTTGGCGTCTGACTCCAGTTCGCTTGCAGCGAGACACGTCGTCGCCGCGTCGTCAAAATTTTACGACTTCGCTCGAGTGTGCTAACCCAAACAGATTCTATCTGGCACAATGCGATGCAGGATTTCCTTCCTGCTAACTGCCGAGCACCTCATCATCTTGTATGCGGCATCTATGGAGGATTTTCCTTGGGTAACCTTAACAAAGGTTTAGTTAGGCCTGTACATTAGTTACTTGTACACATTATGGACATGTAACTTGCGTTATAATATGAAATACTTACGACATTCTCCTACATTAAAATATAGCAGTAAGATAGTTCTATAATGTCAATATTAGTTGTGTTCCACAAACCGTAACTTTTAAACCGTTCCTAGAACTAACCCAATTACAAGCAACACGAGCTCATCTTTTGATACAATTCTTTTAAATCGGATTTTCCCTTTTTTTTTATATTCTGCTTATCCTGTTATTTTTCAAGCGACGCACGCTTACTTTAGCATTATTGGGAATCTTTACCTTGTTTATGTCTATACCAATATTATAAAGAGGAAAGATTTTTTTGTTTGTTTGTTTGTTTGTACCGAATAGGCTCTAAAACTACTGGACCGATTTCAAAAATTCTTTCACCGTTGGGTAGCTACTCTATCCCCGGGTGACATAGGCTACTTTTTATCCCTGTATTCCCACGGGCACGGGAACTACGCGGGTGAAACCGCGAGGCGTTCTCTAGTATTTTTATAAAATTTTGCGCATTCTGCAAAGTAAAATAATAATAACTTAAAGAGATATAATTAAAAACATGTCTTTCAAAAGAAAAAATTAAATGAAAGCATCCAAGAAACAGAGCTTATCAGCGGAGTCTTCAAGAAAATTACGTGAACGTCTTCTAAGTAGCTGAAAGTATTACGTATTTCTAGAAAATAAATCTATTAAAAGTATCATACGGTTTAGCCCTAGGTGGTGATACTATGTATTTAGAAGATCTCAGTGACCCTTAACAAACTAGCCGGCTTCTACAACGGTAGGTGTAGACTGCAGAGATGGATTCGGGAAGCACTGGACCAGTCGATGAGACAACGCTTGGACGATGTCTATGTCCAGCTGTGGATCTATTTCGACTGAAATGGCGGTGATGATGATATATAAGGAGTTAGAGAGAAATATTGAGATTTAATTACCACACATTGCTAAGTGCTACGTGATGAAAACGCATAAACGTTCTCATTTCAAAGGTAGCTTATATACGTCAATATATGCAAAATGTAATAGGCCATTGTCGGTAGTCTGTAGTTCCATGTTTGAATTCCAGTTAACAAAGTTAGATGACATTGTTTGTTGCTGTTCAGCAGGCTTCAGTTCTTGTTTAGTGCAATCTAATCTCCGTGGCACGTGGCTTTGGAAGTTCCGTTTTACATTGGTAGCTAAATTATAAACCCGTGTAAGCTTGGAGATGCAAAGTAAAAACTAATTATTAAATGAATACATCCTTTATATTACCACCACTTTTTATCTGACTGCCGAAGAAGGGGAATGTGTTTATCAGTCCATGTATGTATGTTTGTTTGTTCCTATGTGGCGTTCTAGAGACCAAAAGCATTGGCCGATTTTGATGATTATTACGTCGATCGATTCGTCTTAACCTTGCAAGTGTCACAGGCTACATTAAAATTTGAAAATAGTTTAATATTTTGGGCGCCATATTGTGAAGGCCCAATTTAGTTATTTTGCCAAACCCGTCTTGTAGGGAAAATATATTTACCTAAATGTTATAAATAAAAAAAAACAATAAATCAAAAATCCCGACTGCTTAAGAAGCGAACTAAAAACACGTAAACAAGAAGAAAATTATGCTGTGCAGTCGGAGGATACATCTGGTTTTGATGAGCCAGCTGGCGAATATGTACCCGCCGATTCCGATCCGGCTGACGGTAGTATAATATAATTTACTTGTGTTACTTGAGTACTTAATTTAATAATTTATCCCGCGCTTTGTATTTACTGCTGTCGATTCGACAAAAGACGAAACATATCACCAAGATCTTCAATGGCATTGCATCTATGTACATATTTAAGTTTCTTATTTCAATAAAAATAAACTAGTAACGATATAAATACAGAGCCTCCCTCTGGGTGTAAGTGGCTTTAAGCCTCACGGACCAAATAAATAAATAATATTTTTTATTGGTCATATTATTTAAAAAACGGACCCCAAAGAAAGTAATAGATGACCCCTTATAGGTAATTTTTTATTGGACCCCCAAAGAAAGTAATAGATGACCCCTGATCTAAACTAATACTATAAACGAGTAACATCATTTGTTTGTATTATTTGGATAGATCAACGAAGCAGGTCGAAACATATGTACAAGTCGACGGAGCAGCCTCCTATGTTTTAACCCCCGACGGAAAAAGAGGGGATTAAAAGATTGACGTGTGTATCTGTGTGTCTATCTGTGGCATCATAGCTCCTAAACGGCTGAACCGATTTTGATTTAGTTTTCTATGTTTGAATAAAATCGGTTCAGCCGTTCAAAAGTAGTAAACTGGATCTTGGAAAACCCACGCTTGTATTTCGTTTGTGGGAAATACAAGAAGGAAGACGTCCAATTCAATTCAGAACTCGAAACTGACCCGAACTTAAACTTCGGGGTCAAATAACAGTCAAGACTTAAAGTTGTCTGGAATTGCGATTTTGAACTCTGAGAACTCAATTCATCGGAAATTATAGACAACAATAATTCACAGAAATGGGAACATTAATTTCATAATATTATAGGACGGTCCTTTGTTCAATGCAATGGAAGCAATATTATAAATAAAGAATTCTATCCTTGCATTTCACATAATGTATTATATATGAGACGGGGGTGCCCATTTTGAAGTCACATATAACCTATTTTTCCTCGAAAGGATACGCATGAGAAACATTATAAATTATGCTTCTCATATTCTCAGGTTTCATTTGAAACTTGGTTTAAATTACATATCTCCAAGGGATGTTTTGAATCCACATTTTGTGTAAAATGCCAAAAGTTTGGGGAAGAGATGATTTGGGAGAACTTGGAATGTGCACTTAACCACTTCAAAATACTATGAATAACCAAATCTAGATTTTAGAAGGAATATTAGGGATTTAGAAAAAAAAGTGTATGTTTATCGACGACACGCTAAGACGAAGTAAGAATATACCTAAATTATTTCTGAATCAATAAACTGATCCTGTAACTTAGCTATACATATCCGTCTCCTTTTTATGAAAACATACACGCTGTATGCAAAAATTGCATCGAAATCGCACAATTTAAACCTTACAAATAAAATATATATAATCTATACCAATATTATAAAGAGGAAAGATTTTTTTGTTTGTTTGTACCGAATAGGCTCCAAAACTACTGGACCGATTTCAAAAATTCTTTCACCGTTGGGAAGCTACTCTATCCCCGGGTGACATAGGCTACTTTTTATCCCTGTATTCCCACGGGAACGGGAACTACGCGGGTGAAACCGCGAGGCGTCCTCTAGTAAAATATAAAAAAGAACCGGCCAAGTGCGAGTCCGACTCGCGCACGAAGGGTTCCGTACCATTCTCGCAAAAAACGACAAAAACATCACGTTTGTTGTATTATAAGTGGGGCTCCCCCACTTATATATTTATTTAATTCTGTTTTTAGTATTTGTTGTTATAGCGGCAACAGAAATACACATCTGTGAAAATTTCAACTGTCTAGCTATCACGGTTCATTACATGATATCCTGGTGACAGACAGACGGACAGTGGAGTCTTTGTAATAGGGTCCCGTTTTTACCCTTTGGGTACGGAAACCTAAAATCGAATTCAAATTACGTTATTCATAATTCAAAAATGAAAAACACGCCATATTTATTTAACAAATTTTGACAACTCTAGAGTATCTACGGATTGAAATCATATCAAATCTTTTTATTGTTAGGTATAGGTTTAACAGACAGACGTTAGGTAAATTATAGTTCCATTATGCAATATAAAAAAAATCATATGTATTACATATAAAGCAAAACAACGCAACGTAAGGCAAATAAAGGAAAAAACTATAAACCTAACAAGATCTTTTCAAACACATGTCAACAACACGCAGGACGAGAACATCATTGTAGCACCTTGTGTCGCAACGCTGAATATTGTATGACATGGATGGAGCGTTTCGCAAACTGCGCCCACTAACCCGACCAGCTTCACTCCGTCTTGGAAATTACCTCATTGGCCTAGTATTTATTTATATTTATATATACTTTATTGTACACCAAGATAAGAAAATACAAAAGAAACATTAAAAATTAAAACAAACATACAATAGGCGGCCTTATCGCGCTCTGCGATCTCTTCCAGGCAACCTTGAATGGATAGAGATAGCCTGGACACGACATGGGGTTGCACTTGGTGCCAATTTCAAATCATACAGGTAAAACAAACTACTAAAATAGATACATACATACATCTAAATAAACAAACAAGAAAACAATACAGCTTAAACAAGGACATAATCACAGAGAGAGGTAATGTTCCTTTATAAGGTTTTTTAAAGATAGGCAACGATTGAGCACGTTTTATTGGGTCAGGCAATGCATTCCACAAACGAGCAGCCTGGACAGTGAATGATTTATCCAAAAATGTAGTGGAATGCATAGGCATTTTAAGTCGCAAGTTTTCTGATGACCTAAGAGTTTTCGTATGGGAATCGCAGATAAACTGAAAACGATCCTTGAGGTAAAGAGGGGTGGAAAGAGTAAAGAGGACATTGTACAAAAGAGAAAGAATATGAGTATTCCGGCGAAGGCGAATTGGCAACCACTTGAGCTTTACACGGAATTCGGAAACGTGGTCATATTTGCGTAAACCAAATATGAACCTTATACAGACATTTTGAAGTCGCTCAAGTTTATCGAGTTGTTCTTGAGTAAGGTCAAGATAGCTATAGAGCTAGATAGTAGATAGTATCCACAGGAGGTTACAAATCGTGTACACCTGGATTCGATCTCCAGGAGAAATAGTCCTTTAAAAGTAGGTTTATTTTTTTGCTGTACGGAGCAGGAGATTGGCCTAAGGCTCTGTAAACCACGACAGAACATCCAATTTAAAGTAAACTTATATAAAGCAGAAGTAATCGACTTTCATTTATTAACGTACTCCCTCGTGATAGCGTAATCGATCTCTTATGTTAAAATGTATACCAAAAAGAGGTTTCTCCTTACCGTCCCCAGACCGGGCTTGTCCAGTTTCAACATAAATTGACGTTAAGGTTACACTAGTCGAAAATTCTTCCATACAAACGTAGTCTAGCGATTACTCCACTATTTGACGGTGTACGTTCAAAATAATTATATCAATTTGTCTCATCATTACCTAGCCCTGTATGGAAACAGAAATGTAAAAATATACAATATTTGAAAGTTATGAGCGTCGAAAGTTCCATATTTCAACACTAATTTTAACGCCTTTTGGGCGGAAATAAATACCATAAGAAGAAGGAAAATTGCAAAACGGCCTCCATACAGGG
This sequence comes from Orthosia cruda, assembly GCA_964057195.1. Taxonomy (NCBI): domain Eukaryota; kingdom Metazoa; phylum Arthropoda; class Insecta; order Lepidoptera; family Noctuidae; genus Orthosia; species Orthosia cruda. The sequence continues at coordinate 8,148,909 of OZ059825.1, forward strand.
ATAGATTAGTAATTCAACAATGCAAATAATTTTATTTTGTAAATATACATTTAGTAGTTTTTTCACGATATCTAGACTCCCAAAGGTCTTTTCATAAAATTTCGCGCGCTCATTTTCGTCCTAAATCATCATCCATTTCGCTACAAATTTGCAAAAGTGCTTATTCGTACGAGAACTAGCTTCTTACTGTTCATCACAGCATCAATCTCTTTCGCACGTGTTGTCGTATGAGACAGCATGCATTTCAACCCCGCGCACAAAATAGCTCGTGCCGTTGACTAGGGGAACCTTAACGTGATTGAGAGGTAGTAAAAACTCGCACTAAGGCTGGAGTTGGTCAAGTCTCTACTCAGTGGGCATTTAATATCATGTCAGTAGTTGTAACCGTTTCACAAGATATAACAGCTATCAACCAAAATTAGTGCACGCCTATACCAACAAAATTAGTGCACTCCTATACCAACTTAATACTTATGCTGTAATATCTCTTGTCTCTTTATTTTATAATGAAAACATCACTTCAATCTCAATCGAAAGGATCAGTGATTACCCTGATTAAGTTATAGCATTGCCGAAGACAACTAACGATGACATAAAAAATATTGAAGACGAAATATGACTTTATCAAAAACAGTAGTTAAAGGTGCAAAGTAAAGACAATATTTGCGAACTCCCGGATCAGATGCTGGCAACTTACAGCTATTAGAACGAAGCCATAGAAGAAGCGGGGGCTGCATCGACACACATTCTTACGAGTACTCAAGTGGTAAACTGTATTGCACGTCTGGGTTATTGTGTATTTGTATTGGGCATTGCGTTATATTGCATATACGAGTACTGAAGTCGGCGATACGCCGAAAAAAAAAAAAAAAAGTCTTTTGAGGTAGTTTTTTGGTTCTCCTACTTATATTCCTCTTTAATGGAATTGGAACTTAAACGAAGGTGTCGTTCAGTAGTATCTCCATGAAAAAAAGGTATTCCTCTTAGATATCCTAAAATTAAATAACATAGATACAATATTATGTTCAGTTATGGGCAGGCAAACATACTTAACTCAATCAATCAATCTGGCTAACCTTTTCCCAACTATGTTGGGGTCGGCTTCCATTCTAACCGGATACAGGTGAGTGCCAGTCCTACATGGAGCAACTGCATATCTGACGCGTTATGGAACCCAGTAACTGGGTAACACGGTACCCCTTGGCGAGACTGGTGTCAGATCTCAAGCTTCTGACTACTCGTAACGACTGTGGAAGATCTTCAAATGACAGCCGCGACCAACGGCTTACCGTGCTTTCCGAGGCACGGAGGAAATTCGGTATGTTGAAATGGTCACCCATCCACGAACCGACCTCGTCAAGCGTTGCTTAACCTTGATGATCGACCCATGTGGCTTTTATTATTTAGCCACGAGCTCCTCACGACTTAACTATCATGGAAAATATTATAATATACATATTGTGTACATTAATTATTAAATAAATAAAATAAGAGTAAGTAAAATACTATTTTATCGGATGTAAACATATTTTATAATAGTCAATGGGCACACAGCACAAATCAAATATACACCACACTAAAATACCGGAAAAATATAACTTTAAACCAAGCTAATATAAAAATATTCCCTCATACAGCCAGAATAAGCTTAAAAATATTTTACATCCCACCGCTGTCCATTTCAGTGCACTCGCTAGTTTATTGGCCCCTAACCCGGGCTGGCAGAGAACCACCCCAAGTTGTTCCGACCCAGTTATAACCAGCCTCAAACGTAGGACACGTGGAAAGACGATGTTCTTAGGGTAATGCAGACATGCTACTTTATATCATCGGCGTTTTTGCGACTGTAACAATATTGCAGTGCGTTTATGCGACTATTTGAATCAAACACGACTGGTCTTTAGGTACAAGCCCGTCAAATTATTCTTAACAACTGCTGAAGCGGAAAGCCAGAATCAATGGTGTTGGCCATCACAAATGCGCCAAGATAAGCACGGCGAGTCCCACATAACTATTGGACTGTCTTGTTAACCCCGCTGCACCATAAATGATGAAATAACAGCGAAGGAGTAAGGAAAACATTATTAAGAAGCCCCTTCAAGTCAAGCAGGAGACTAAACTCATTCCAGCACGTGTTGTGCTGCAGTGTTTTAGAAACAATCTATGTTTAAACCAGCCCACACTGTGCTGGCGAGGTGTATTACAGCCCTCTATGTAAATCTTATAGAGAGTAGGCCTGTGTCTCAGGAGAGCGTTCCTAAATATTATATGCACCGTACACATTCGCTACCAAGGACTCGCCTCCAGAGTCCGACGGCTTTTAAAATGTTTCCGTAATTATTGCAGCGAACGCAAATACTGAAGCCTTCGCTCATGACCAAACATATGAACTTAATCGAAGCAAAAGGAGTATGTAAAGATCGTAGCAGGTGGCGTTCTGTTGTTTCTGACTACCCCTATGGGAAAAGACGTGAGTCTATGTAAGTCATCGGTCACAGGTCCAGTTGAAAACCAGCGTCGGGCACTAGTTGCCCGACATTTTGCTGAACTGGTCATATTTGGCGCAGCCGTGGGACACACAATGTTACTAATATATTGTTTTCTTTTTTCTTATATTATTGTTGTTTAGTCTAAGTTATCTTTTTTTTTATTTGTGTGTTGATTTTTTTTCTTTATGTATGTATGTATGCATGGTAAAGCCTCACAAAACCGCGTTTACTGACATCAGATTATATACAGGTTGTTCGGACGCTTTCAAAAAAGTGATCGCTGTGTCAGTAGCATGTCTGCTTAGCCCCTTAAAGTTATGGACATATAAAATGAATATATTCCATGTATTTCAGATTGCAGGAGCGTTACATATAGGTATAGAACGTGGGTGTAAACTCTAAAATAGTAATTTGTCGTTAATATTTTCCTAGAAAGCTTGTTTCGTACGAATTGAGTCAGCCGGTTGCAGGTTTAGGGAAAAAGGGTTTTAATATTGCTATTTTCTGTGATTAACCTAACATTTTATAATTGTGACGATCTAAGAAGTTCGATGACGTTTCTAACTTTGTATGAACGTCTGCAAAAAATCAAATTCATAATCCTAATTAATTACTATGTTGCCCATACACTATAACAACGAGTATTATCCGTAAGCATCAAGTATAACTTATATAACGTATTTTAATAATCGATTATCCAAAAAGGAAGAGGTTCTATGTTCGAGTTTGCTTGTTTATTTTGTTTTGGTTGACCGATTTCTGCGTCATTTGTGGGCCGATTATGAATTTTCTCTTTTCGTTGTTTGTAAGAATATGTTCCCAAATTGGTCCCATTTTAATTTGGTGAAGGTCTCATCAGGAACTTCTAATATATACAATAGAACCTTTCAATAAATGACGGCAAATGTATCGGGATTGCTGCAATTGCATGTCTGTTTATACCATTTCATAACATAACATCACGCCAGTACGCTCTAAAGGGCTACGCAGATGTGTACAGTTCTCCTTGATACACTCTCATTTCACCGGTTATGTTCATGTTTTATGATATTTATTTATAAAACTTTATACATAAGTACAAAGGCGGACTTAATGCCTTAGGCATTTTCTACCAGTCGACCTTAGGGTGGTGCAGAGATAATATATGGCAGGTGCAACTTAATGAAAAAACAAATAGAGATAAGAAATATAAATAAAACAATTTAATATATAAATATATACTTAGATACATACATACATAAAAAATAATGTTATATGTGATATTCGTGTAATCTACCATATTAAAGAACTTGCCTGTTAGGGAACAACTTCGAATCGAAGTCGGCGTCCATAACGGAAAAAACAGTTACCTACAAAAGACACCGACTTCCAAAACGAAAGTAATTTCTCACTTTGTAGTGTTTTTATTTGGAAGTCGGTATTATTTTTTTGTAAAAGTTTTTTTATAGTTCTCAAATCCGACTTATACAACTTTAGCACCCATTATTTTCACCAATGCAGGATAATAATATGCCACCATTTCTCCATTGCAATCATTCGAAGTATGTTGCACTTAAATACTATTAGTGCATAGAATAGAACTAATGGTTAAGGTCAGCTGCTAATTAAAAATGTTCTTCATTATTTACACTAATGATTTCTGGACGTAGAATCGGACGTCAAAAAAGCCAAAAGCTTTCTTACAGTTTTCATTTCACTTCATAAACATGGATTGTCGAATAATTTTCAAAGTTAACTTTTTTAAATAGTTAGTAAGCAATCTCATCAAAGACGAACAAGGTTAAGAATCTCAAAATAATCCATTAATCGCCTTCTACGACTACTATTTATGAGAATCCCTCTCTCTAATCCAATTCGTAGAAGGCATTGGTGATACTGAAGACTAGAGACCGGATTGCATGCATTTGCATATAAAATTGCATATTTATCCCATTCTCAGAGGAAATTCCAGTTTTTTAGGAACAAAGCAACTCAACCAATAATTAAAAGAAAAACCCTTTATCTCACTTGTGAATAATAGTAATGAAAAAGTCACAGTTTGATAAAAGGTGTCATTATGTGCCTAATTGCGGTGAAATTAGAGCCACTTTATGAGCAAGTGTGTTGAAAAATATTTTGATTGATTGAAGAAGACTATATACATTTGGAACACATACATAACTGATTGTTTACGTTTACAAAAATGTTAAATATTTTTGTCTTTTAGTGCATTATTAAACAAAGTTGTTTGAATAATTTACTAATTATATGCTGAATTAGAAATAAAAAAATTCTTATCTTTAAAACAAATTCTTGCATATTTCAAGATTTTTATGTTGCATATAATCCGGTTCTTGATGACCAAATGTTTTGCCGCGAAACCCTTCCCCTTCTGGCTAGACGCGATGCCTCATGGTGATAAAAATGACGTCATTTGCACTGTGTTACCTAGAAATGTTAGTCAATACACTGATACGAAGAAATGTTGTTTTTCATACTAAATTAATACTGATTTTCAGAAACACGTACTTAATCAGTGTTTGTTTTTGTTGACCTTTAGCTTATAATAGCTTTCTGATTCCAACTAAAAACGATGTTTACATTCATGAACATAATTTTGGTTTTTGTTTTGTTCATAGGTTTGCATCATTTTCGATCATTGTTAGTCACTCAAAAGTTAAAATATCATATTATATCTCTTCGGGTTCGACTCCGTATGCTTGCGAAGTGACTTCTTCACAAAAAATACAGATGCTAACTTAATTCAGGTTCTAGATCTTCTGCAGCTTATCTCAAACACTTGAAACAAAAAACTATTTAACAAAAAAAAACAACCGTCTTCAAAACACTATAATGCGAAAAAACTTTCTTTTCGGAAGTCGGTGTCTTTGGTATCAATTTTTTCTAGTTTTTGATACCAACTGCCGAAAATAAAGTTACTTTTCGCTTCGTAGTGATCTTTTTTGGAAAACGGTTTAATTTTTTTGTTAAAAGGTTATATTTTCTTTGTTTAAGTTATGGTAAACTATGTTAACATGAAAATCATTTATAGACAGAGGGCTTCTCATAAGAATTCCAATAAGCCTAAACAAGACTGGCCTACATTGTTTTATTACGGAGTTCCGGTACCATTTTCATTAGAATGATTTATTTAAATTGCCTTCATTACAGTCTTTTAACTATTCGAGATAACTTAAACCCGAAACATACTTATCGTTGAGAAATTCCAGTGACCATCTGTGGTCTTCTTCATCAGTTCCACTTCACCAAATGATACTTTCTGAATGCTAATGCTTGTCAAGCTGATGAAAATACCAAAATCACTATCTGTATACTTATAAAATTTGAGCAGTTCCCTCGATTGTTTCAGGATCCTTTCATCAGATCCTGACCTGATGACCATGGGATTACCTGGGGAGTATAACCTTTCAAATAAAACTAAATATTTCTTAATCGGCTAAGGCGAGGCAAGGGAAAAAATAAAGTGTCCGACGAATTGAGAACTTGCTCCTTATTTTGAAGTTTAAAATCAATTACCCTCTAAACAGCAGTCCCCGAAAAACATACTCCATTAAATCGAAAAACTGCATTGGAAGTCCACGAGTAAATCCCGAACTTCCAGAGGTACTTGACCACGCGTCTAAAGTAGAGCGGGTCACAAACGTAGACGCGAGCCGTGCCTGCGCGCTTAAAAGTGGTCCCAGTTTACATTACACGGAGCTTTAAAGAAGTTTTCAATGAAAAATTATATTTTAAAATCTAAAACCCGACTGCTTAAGAAGTGAACTAAAAACATGTAAAAACGTTGCCTGGCTGGAGTCTCTAGTTTAGTCTCGACAGGATCACTCAGTTAAGCAGTAGCCAAACACTCTGATTGAACTGCGAGACGCCACAAATAAAAAAAATGAATATACAAGAAGAAAATCGGATGCAGTCAGAGGAACAGGTGGTAAGCTGGCTCGAAAATTTATCCTCCGACTGCACAGAATGATTTTGTCCTTGTTTAATTTTTTTCATTCGGGTTTATTTTAAATAAACGATTTATATCCTTTAGTTATAGATTTTTGTAACCACCTTTTAAAACCTTTCTTTTTGATACCCCACTCGATGGGGAAAGGAAAAAAAAAGATTGGAACCCGCACAATATGGCGTCCAAAAGCCGCCTTGATTGTTTTTTTAACGTCACCTATCTAAGAACACTCGTGCCGTCAAGACATATCTAACGATATCTTTATTATATAAATACGTCTAGCGGTTTGAAAGATGTAACGTTATAAAGAGTATTACATACATACAAACAAGATATGCGTAAAAACCTTACACTTTCCTTGCAGTCGGTAAAAGAACAGAAGAGTAGATAAAAGATGGTTTCTTTTATAAATTTAAGAGTTTTAATGAACTTTGCTAGTGAAAGTATACTAGTTTTCTTATGCTAAAAAACAGTATAAAATTATACTCCATATAATCAAATAACGTTAGACATATTTAAATAATCCCTTTTTGTAACCCGGTTAACCAGTTTTGCGTTGTTGAAACAGTTAGTTTTGTTAACAGGTTTATGCTTTTTATATCATCCTTAACTTTACGAAATAGAACTCAAATCGGTTGAACGGACTGTAAAAAGGTTTGTGGAAACGTCTAATGTTATTTCAGATAGAGTAAAGGCTAACGGAGTAAAATAAATATATTGGAAGTCAATATAATGAAGTACTAGCGGACGCCTCGCGGTTTCACTCGCGTATTGCTCGTGCCCGTGGAAATACAGGGATAATAAAAAAAAACTTCGTCGGTGTCTTTCGTAGGTACCAATTTTTTTGCGTTATGGACACTGTTTCAAAAAAATAAAGTTATTTTTCACTTTGTAGTTTTCTATTTGGAAGTCGGTAGTATTTTTTTGCAAAAAGTTTTTTTTATTTTTCACTTTTTAGTTGTACCTACCTAATAGGCAAGTTAGTAAGGTAACTATAACGCCAGAATAGATTTCATGAAAAATGAACATAACCGGTGAAATGAGGGATCTGCGTATCCCTTAAGAGCATACTGGCGTGATGTTATGTTATGAAATGGTTTAAACAATAAACAGACATGCGATTGCAGCAATTCCGAGAGATTTTTCGTCATTTATTGAAGTTCTGTTGTATATCTCCGAAGATCTTCATCAGATCTTCACCAAATTAAAATGGGACCAATTTCGAAACATACTTTTTCCAAACAAAATAAGATTTTTTTAAATCGGTCCACAATTGACGGAAATATAGGTGAACACACACAAAATTAAAAAAATAAAAACATAATGTCCAACATAGAACCTCCTCCTTTTTAGGAAGTCGGTTAAAAAGTAGCCTATGTCACCCGGGGGGTGTAGCTTCCCAGCGGTGAAAGAATTTTTGAAATCGGGCTAATATGTAGTTTTTAGGTTTATTCGTTACATACAAAAATACAAACCTCTTTATAATATTAGTATAGAAGTATAGATAACCCTTGGTGATCCACGATCATCATTTATTTACATCATCGGACATGATGGCTCCTTAAAGCTGGCCGTGGCTTTTATTTATAATAGTACATTGTGTATTAAGGGCGGTAGGTAAGGAATTACGATCGAGGCTCTAGTAGAAGCCCGAAGTCGAAGACAGAGGGCTTTCTGAGTCGAGGTTCGTAATTCCCGTACCGTCCGTGATACATACAATGTTTTAAATCACATTTGCGAGTAATAATTATGAATTATAGCTTTAATACACAAGTCAGCACAGCTGTTATTACGAAATACGTGAACTTTTTTTTAAGCGGTTGGCGAATTTTTGCCCACACCACAGATTATACAGTGTTTCGTTCAGAAACTTTAAGGACAAATACTTACGTAGGTATACAGCCATGACGGAGTGTAAAAAGAATTAATAATTTCGACGTTTTCATACTATAACTATTAAAATCGATTATTAAGAACATTAGTTGAGTATTTAAGTAACATGTAGCGTGATTGCAAAGAAATTCCTGTTTCGATAACATTTTAAGACAATTTTTCAATTGCGTGTAAACTCCTTGCTTGAACTTGCATGACCTGTGTGCTGTGCCATAAATTAAAAAAATATTACTTACCGCCCTAGGGTTTCATGACAAAAAGAAAGCCCGAGGGTTTTATATGGGGCTTTACGGCCAAGTTAACCTGTATGTTTAGATACTTTTTACGTGAAAGTGTGATGAAAAATTACAAACATAGATATCTCGTATGTAAGTAAAACAAGCCCACAAAAGTCACCGCAACATCCAATCCCGGTATTACAAAAACCCATCATTCTTTACAATTCATTCCATCACCGCTCCACGTTCCTGTGATTACACTGCATACGTAACCCGCAATGTATTCACAACCGTGGAACGAACTCGAATCCTAACTAACATTGTAAATTTGAATGTCTGTATGTTTGGATTTTTAAGCACACACACAGAATCAATGGCAACACCTTTCATTTTGACAATTCCACAAAATTAATTGCGGTACTTACGTTATCGAGCATACAAACTTTTTATACATACGAAGCAATGGATTTTAAGAATTCCCTTCATAATGCATTATGTTTTGATAGAAAGTGTGAAGAGCATCTTGCAAACGTACCCACGATACACAATACAACAACAACAACTTACTGTTGAAAACTCATTCCTTGAATTTTATTTATATTTCTCGAGTTGTTTAAACAGTATCTCAATACACACCAAGGCATTTTATAAGGAACAAAACTTAGTACTCAAACGTGTCACGTTGCAGCGAGCGCTTGCCACAGACTAAGTGATTTGGAGTACGCGTGCTCTAACGCGTGTTACAAACAACTGAGTTGAGGAGTCTCCTCTAGTACGTAGTACATTTAACTCAATGAACTATGGTAACTTTCTTTTAATACCAGAAACTTGAAAATGATATTTAGGCATTGCCATGACCAGAGGCATTAGACAAGTGTCATGCTAACAACGAAACGATAACAAATAGTATAATTTCAAAAATTAATGGGATCTCCAAGCGCTATCAAAATGTCTCGTGATTGTGCCTTACATTTTGGAATTACGGCCATTGCTTTGTTTAGTTAGAGTCTCTTGATTGGGAAAAGTGATAATTTCAATGCTTTAGTAAGTTCCCGAGCATTAATTTTCGACTTGCCAGGGAATAGCCACAGGCAAAAGTTAGTCTACCTATAAACATTTTCGAGCCATGTCTGCGTTTCCGAGATCTGTGTCCAGCGAATATTGCACTTTGCAACGAACGCTTTGTTCACGTACTGCTTTTTAGAGTTCCGTACAACGTTGCTTTGTTCTTGGACGATGTGCAATCTTGGAAACGTTTGTTTGTTGTTTTTTTGCTAGATGTCCTAATATCTGGGCCTGGTTTGCGTAGTCTTAGAAGATTTTTTGGGGTGATGAACCGTTACCCGAGGTTTTTTTTTTTTTTTTTTTTTTTTTTATTATCAATAGGCTCGCGCTTGACCACTATCTCACCTGATGGAAAGCGATGATGTGGTCGACGGTGAAGCACGCTTGCCTAGAAAAAACCTATTCACTCTTGACTTAAAGACCCCTAGATTGTAGCTATCGGGAAACACAGACTCCGGCAGGGAATTCCACTCCTTAGCTGTACGCATAATAAAAGTGTCCCCAAAACGTTTTGTGCGTATGGGTGGGATGTCCACCATGTACCGATGACGCATCACCGTGCGTCTGGTTGTCCGATGATGGAACGGGCTGGGCGGAATTAAATCATGCAATTCCATCGCACACTCCCCGAAATGTAACCGATAAAATACCGACAAGCTGGCAACTCGGCGACGATGTTCAAGGCTCTGGAGCTTTGATTTGACCAGTGCTTCATCGCCGATGAGTCTCTTGGCCCGCTTTTCGATCGACTCTAGTGCATCTAGCTGATATTTGGCAGATCCGTCCCAGAGATGAGAACAGTACTCCATGCTCGATCGAACTTGCGCTTGATACAAGTTGAGCAGCTGTTCCGGCGTGAAGTACTTTCGCACCTTCGCAAGGATCCCCAACTTTTTGGCAGCCAGCTGAGCCTTTGCCTCAATGTATGGCCCAAAATTGAGAGTTGATGTCAGCGTAACGCCAAGAAGCTCAAGATGGTCCGTTATTGGCACGGTTACATCACGGAAAGTTGGAGCCGGGTGAAATTGGCTCTTTTTAGCGGAAAAAAGACACGCCTGGGTTTTAGCAGCATTAAACTTGACCAGATTGGCATCACCCCAATCGGAGACTGCCTGCAAGGACAAGCTTAAACGCTCCACCATGGCCTCACGGAGAGACCGGATCAGTGGCCCGGTAGCACGTGCGTTGGACAAGTATCTCTCAGCAACAGTGCTGTCGTCTGCATACCCAAAGGTGCCGGGTTTTAGCAGATCGTTGATGTGCAACAAGAACAATGTTGCCGAGAGTACCGACCCCTGAGGGACGCCGGCATTAATATCCAATTGGTCCGACGAGCAGCCATCGATAACCACTCGAATGGACCGATCCCTCAGGAAGTCTGCAATCCAATCACACAGACCACCGGGCAGACCGAATGAAGGAAGCTTACCAATAAGGCTTTCGTGCCAGACCCTATCGAAAGCCTTCGAGATGTCGAGGGAGACGGCAAGCGCTTCCCCGTGCCTCTCAATGGCCTCACTCCATATGTGAATGGCATACGCTAGAAGATCCCCAGTAGACCGATTTCGGCGGAAGCCGTATTGGCGGTCGCTAAGGATATCATTAGTTTCTAGGTATGCCAGGAGCTTAGTATTTAGTATACGCTCCATACTCTTACAGAGTATGGAGGTTACAGAGATGGGTCTGTAATTAGCCGGGTCAGCTCGACTGCCCTTCTTGGGCACGGGCTGTACGTTGGCTTGCTTCCAAGCATTCGGCACTTTTCCAGTCTCATATGAAAGGCGGAATAGGCGTGTCAAGATCGGAGACAGTTCAGGCGCACAGGTTCTAAGAACTATAGCTGGTATTCCGTCAGGGCCACTAGCCTTATTCACGTCGAGGTTTCGCAGCACCCTACGGACGTCCTTTTGATGGATGCGAATGTCCGACATACTCGTCTCGCATCCATCAGGAGAAGGAGGGGGCCGCGAATCACCAGGATTCAGACGCGAAGATCCCGCAAAAAGAGAGGCAAATAAATTTGCCTTCTCTTCAGCGGAGTGGGCCAGTGACCCATCAGGTTTCAGCAGTGGTGGTAGTGAGGGACGGCAGAAGTTCGATTCGACCGACTTAGCCAGGGACCAAAACGCTTTACTACCTGCTGGGTAAGAAGCAAGTTTGGTGCCTATTCGGCTAATGTGGTCGAACCGAGCCCTTCGCAACACCTTCTTGCAGGACTTGGCAGCCCTGTTGTAGGTTCTCTTCTTCTGATCCACGTCACTCGCCTTGCGCGATCGTGCGTCGGCCCATGCCAGGTATGCCTCATGCTTAAGGGCATCGGCGCAATGACATTCGGCGCCAAACCACGGCCGGTCAAGGCTGGACACCGTTACGTCAGAGAACGGAATGTAGTACTCCATCCCCTGACGCAACACATCTGTCACTGCGTCAGCGCATGACGATGGGTCATCCGAAGAGAAGCAAGTGGGCTGCCAAGGATAGCATGCGAAGAAAGATCGCATGCCATCCCAATCTGCTGACCTGTACCGCCAAACCCGCCGGGTGCCTCTTGGGCTGGGATCGGGCGGGGAGTAGACGGACACAGACTTCACCAGACAGTGGTCTGAACTACCCAAAGGTGAAGTTATCGACACAGAGTATCTGTCTGGATCTGTTGTCAGCAGAAGGTCCAAGCAATTGGCCGTGTGTGAATCAACATCCGGCACCCTTGTTGCCCCATGGACCAGCTGGGTTAGATTTAGCGCAAGCGAAAGCTTACGCATCTCCCGTCCAGCATGGTCAGTGCACCGGTATGGGAAGAGCCACTCCTGGTGGTGAGCATTGAAGTCCCCCAGTAACACTAATTGGGCGGAAGGGTACCGTTGCTGTGCCACATCAGCCGCCTCACTAAGGTACTCTGTGAGCCTGGTTGTCTCCTGATCTCCTGAATGCGAACGGTAGACACAGGCGTAGATAATTTTATCCAGACCTGTGTCCACGAGAGCCCACAGCGTTGAGAATCTGGAGTCCTCAAGGTTACGGAGACGCCGATAGCAAGTGTCGTCACGGGCGTACACACATACACCCGCGCGTGTTCTAAAATTGTGCTCCAGGGTAAACCCTGGGTATGATAAGTACGAGACGTCTGAAGGACTCGCTATCTGCGTCTCCGTATGAAAAAACAGCGCTGGTTTCTCAGCCTCCAGGTGGTAGTGGACTGCAGAGAGATTTGAGTGCAGACCTCTAATGTTGGTGAGGTGCACTTTGTGGGGGAGGGGGTGCAGCCGCTGTCTAGCTCCAGTATTCTTTTTCGGTTTCATATCATAAATTGAAGAGTGAATGGATGAGAGGAGAAGGAAGTGAGACGAGGTTCCACGCTGCTAACCTACAGACACGCAATGAAAGGCCGCCATCGTTGGGGCACTAGTCTGGAGACTGCAGGGACGCCCGAGCCCCCCCGGAATGTCCATCGGGCCCTCCCCATCTGGTCGCCAACCAGCACGATGGTGCATTCCGGGATTTTTCGACAGTTGGCGGGGCAGCCTTTCGTGTGTGGCTGGCACACTACTTGGGCCCCCAACTACCTGCGGTCGGCCAGCGGCGCACCGTGCCTCGGATCCCGCTACCCTCCGCGACTAGTCTCCCGATACGTCCATAACAGTGTGCGTCAGGCTAGTCAGCCTGCAGTGGAACAGCTGTCTCGACCCAACTCCTCTAGTGGCTACACCGGGCATCATACCGGAACACGGCTAGGCCGCTTGGCGGTACGTCTTTGCCCGGTGGGTGGTCGCAAGCCTTCGGCCGAAGCCTACCACCAGATGTCACCTGATTTGCACCACCCGGGGACCACGTGTAGGGAATCAGAGGGTAAACTCCTACGGACGTGGGTGACTCGGCCCCAAAGGTTGGGGATTTTCATTAGTTTTGTTTATTACACTTGGTCTAAGACTAAGTCTTTATTTCCTTATCAACTATTATGTTTAGGTACCCACAGAATAGACTTACTCGTACTAATTCGTTGCCAATTGTTTATATCATCATATCAGCCGTAAGTCATCATTTGCTGGACATGGGCCTCCCCCAAGCGTCGCCACATTGACCGGTCCCGTGCATGCCGCATCCAACGGATCCCCGCAACCTTCAACGTTCATCGGCCCACCTGGTGGGAGGCCTTCCAACGCAACATCTTCGCAACGTTTCGTCAACGCAACCTTCTTCATAGTTTCTATAGATTACATTATTATTAATCACTGTTAATTCCAGGTAAATCCTAAACGAGGACCAATGATAGAGCTGTGCAGGTCTAAATATTGATTGGATATAATTTTGAGTTATTCTATAAGAATACATAACATAGAAAAGATGAAGTTTCTATAGTTCTTGCAGTAAGTCTTTATCGATATTGAGACCATGTGACGCCTAATAAACAAAGCCAAAACACGAAAATTAGATCCTGCTTTAAAAACAATATCAAACACGTCTCGCATTTTACTGTTTTCTTTTACCCCACCGTACACTGTCTTGGCATAAAGTATTTCAATGTATAGCTGGTACGTTGTAAGCGGATAGTTTTCGTTTTATTAATACAGTTCCAACTATACCGTGTACCATAGTTATAGTGGAAGATATTTTACTGAGTCTGTTTTCCGTTAACGTAAAATACAATGACCCGGGAAATGGAAAGAGAGAACGTGCAGGATACTGCGTTGACGATATAGCGATTTAACATGTTTTGTGGTCTCCGAATTTTTTCCCGCTATCATCATGGTTTCCTTAAGCTAGAAGATAAAGCCCTGAAGGTTGGTCCCTTACCAGATAAAATCTCTTTGTAGTTGTATTCAGCCCGAGAGATGGTTTTCAGGACAATGCACCGCTGCTACTAAAAAGCTCACCGTGGTGAGAACATTTTTTCTCTTCCTTCATCCCCGTTAGCTTACAACAGCACAATAAAATAAGTCTACCTATTGTAATTAGTCTGTTATGGCCACAGCTCGACAGAAACCCCCTTCTACCTTTTGCTCAGACGTGTGTCCTGTGCCATCGCGGCCCAGTGCTTCGGTAGGAGTCAATATTTCTCCTCCACCTTCGTCTTAGTCTGCCGCGATGCCATTTAGTATTTTGTTGAGACTCAACGCCAAAAACGCCTGCTTTCCCAAATATTACAGACGTATTTTCAACCTCAGAAACAATAGTTTAAAACTCTCACACTGGCACTCATACCCACCAATTAAACAGCAAGCCCTTTCAGTGTAGCAGTACTACTCTTTCATAATATCCCTACCCAATCATCATAAAAATACAATCAGCTCAGTTACACTGCATTCCATTGCAATTCCAACTGCCATACTCAGATGATTTAATAATAAGCCGTAGTAAACTATGTGATAATGTAGGCAGCGCTCAACGTAGCGCTTGGCAAACAATTGAGAATTTGTAATTCACAAGTGAGCAGGCAGGTAAATCATTATTATTAATAGTACCTATGTGTTTAGCTGTATTCTGTGAGTTTCTTCAGAAAGGCGAGAGGCCTAGACAATTTTTTTTTCTGTGGCGTTATTCTTCGGTCTGAACTCGTCACAAAGCTTCGCGCCATGACACGGTACACGCAGATGTGACTAGCTATTATCGGCTATCGTTGCGAACATTCGGGCTGCGTGTGCGTTATTGCGCGGCTGGCGGTACATCAAAAAGTTTTAGCGCGCCGACATATCGCACTACATGGTCAGATTAGCGTTGTTCATTTCGACAATTGTTGTCGATCAGTTCAGACGCATGCATGCACGCATGGGTGACATTGTAAAAATGGAGTGGAGCGATGAAATGGTACTGGAATTCCTCCAAAGTTATGAAGCTGAGCCCATCATATGGGATCCAAAAATGTGAACCACAAAAAAAGACATTGTACACATATGTAGAAGTAAAAGGAAAGCCGTCATCCTTTGTTAAACGTTTAAAAATTATTTCGGCTGCCTTGGATTATTGCACGATAGTTCATGCAAAATATCGAAGCCGCTAATATGACCACAACTTTTATTGCGATAATTTATGGTGTCAAAACGTACGAAGCTTCGGCAAGCATTACTTCGGGACGATACACGCAGGTGCGGCCAAAGCATTAACGATAGACACTAACGTCAAACTGCATAACAATGACATTACTTACGGTAAGGACACGTCCCCAATGTCATGTGCCACTGCAATCGAAATTTGATTCGAAAGTGCTCTTCTTGCCGCGCATTTTCAGTGTCACCGCTCGCGTTCAGTTACGTAGCGTGTGCGGAAAGTATTTTATCTAGACCCTGTTATGCAGTACTCATAACCAGCTTAATGACCAGCTGTAAGACCAGATGGATGAACGTAAATTAAACAAAAGGAGTATGTCAGGTTCGTGGCAGGTGGCGGTCGGCAGTTTCTGCCTACCCCCTACCCTCTACCCATGTATGTATGTGTATTGTATTATACTCTCAATGAGTTATGTTTCACATTCTCGGACAGCTGCGTGGTATCTTCTCATCCAAATTAAATAAAATTAATTTGATAGATGACAGTCTGGGCCCAAGGCTTCATGATCTCGTCCCAGGTGCCTACGTCGCAGAAGTCGGCCCTGGCTGCGTCACCTGTCAGCATGAGGCGAGGGTCGTGAGCGGCGCGTGTAGGTGTCCATTCGATGGGGCAGTCGATGGGTTCTAATACTCGCATGATGGGCACCAATTAATTTCATTACCGTAGTGTGTCAAGACGAAATTCTATTACCGGTGTGTCTTGCCAGTGATAACTTATGGGACAGAGACGTGGTCGCTCACAGTGGGCCTCATCAGAAGGCTTAAAGTTACACAAAGGACAATGGAGAACCAAGGTTATCGACATAGCCCGAAGAATTGCCAAAATTAAGTGGCAGTGGGCAGGGAACATTGCTCGTGGAACGGATAGCAGTTGGGGCCGAAAACTTCTGGAGTGGAGACCGCGTACCGCAAGACGCAGCGTTGGAAGTTCCGGCTGCCTCGTCCAGGCAGTAGGAGTCCGGTGGTTGCGAAACGCATACGACCTGTGTCGTGTGCCGTGGCGATGCTTGTGAGAGGCTTATGACCGGCAGTGGACGTCTGTCGACTGAAATGATGAGTAATGTACTGAAAAATATTTAGTCGTGTCAAGTTCTTCGTCAGTGAAACTTACAAAATAAATGAGCTGCCTCTAAATACCTGATTGGCATAAACTGCAGTTTGTAATCATTTCTGAAATAATGAAAATCTGCATACCTTTTTCAGTTCACTTCAGCAGTTTTTGAGCGTTGACCTCATAGAGATTTTAGTCAGAGCGTACGCCCTGAAAACCTTTGCTTTCTTTCTATTTATAGATGTTAGTATGCTATATTATTTAAAACTATGCAGATGCATAACCAAACTCATGAAAACTACTAAAAGACCACTGTTGGTTACTATGAAGGTACTTAAGAACTTAGGTATTAGGATTCGACTGGATTCTGTATAGATTATTTAGATTATGTGTATAAATAATCTAAATTAAATTATTAATTATTATTCTTTGTATTAACAATGAAGAATTTAATAAATATAATATAAAATTAAAATATAATAGAATATATAACAATAAAGTATATATGTAATATCAATGCCCAAAAATATACTAAAGTACAATAAAATATATTCTATTCTATTAATGCCAAAGTTTAACAAGTTTTCAGGCTAGAATTGACTTCGACAACTCAACTTCAAATTCCTAATTCAAAAGTCTCGGTCTCTTCCAAACCAGTTCGCTAATTCACACATTTTCCACAACCAACAACTCTATTCTATACAAATGCACGTAAAATTTCGCTACATCGATGCCAATCCATTACAGGGACATGAGTTAACAATTCGCCACCGTTCCTGCGGGAGCGCAAACCGAGGGTAGTCACGCAATTTTGTTACGTACGACTGTATACATACTCCATTACGAAAATTGTTCATAATAATTAGTGAGTAAACATTCATATGGATGGTGGAAAATAATGACGGCTTGGAAAATCATCTGGCTGTAAACAATAGCAGTAATGGCCCGATAGTAAAAGGACATAAAGGACATAACAATAATAATCTTTATTCAGATATTGGTAAAGGTAAAAATACTGCATGAATCTTAGTTAACTAATGTAGGTATAATAATGGAAGATGCCTGTACTAGATAATCCTGTATCACAGGCTGTAAGAGCTCTAAAAACATTCTTATGGTAGAACAACAGAATTTAAACAATATTTAACCTAAGAAATTCTTAAAATAGTAGCAAGATTAATAAATAAAAAATATAATTATTATTTAAATTTGAAAAATAATCCTAATTAACTTAAACACTATAAACACAGAACTAAATTACTAGGTCATAATTCCTCGACTTAAAGAGTTGTACGTCGTGAACCCAAGCAGGTACACTTTCTGCAAAATATTTCATCAGTACTGCTCTCAAAGGTGAAGGATAACATCGTGAGGAAACCGACATATTCTAAAACCATCGAAGACGTGAGATATGCACGAATCAACCAATCGGCCAGCGGCATGGTAGATTACAGCTTCTCCATCTAACAAAGAGGCGGCGAGGCTATGCTTATATTGACCGTAAAATTCCAATACGTATTTAGATTTTTTCGTCTTGGTAGACCGTTAACCCTTTCACTCATAACTGTTCTTCTTTCCCGGGTTAGATGAGACTAGTAGCTTCGATAGCAAATTTGTACTAGAAAGCTAGTCATTCTGGCCACAGTGTACAGCAGCCCCATTGCGTAAGTGAATTCCATCCTTTTCGGAAACTATAAAACGCCAATAGTTTCGATTTTAACACAACTTTTGCATACAAGCGTCGTGACGGTGTGATTAAGATTACTACGCACCTAACCATCTTGAAGAACATCACCAAGAAGGTATGTTTTCACCAGTGGCGTAGCGTAACTTGGCGGGGCCCTGTATAAAAATTTGTTTGGGGGCCCTTATGAAGGGTAAAGATTTCTCACAAAAGAAAAAAAAATATCGCATAAAATTAAAATTAATATTTATTCATCATAATTATCTATCTGTCACTTTTCCAAAATTTTTACAAACAATTCAAATTGAAAAAAAAAGTCACACTCTCCTTGCCTTTATGTCGGCAAACTGATTTTTTTAATCATTTTCTTTAGTTTGTCTAAAGTTTCTGCCTCTATGAACAATAGTGAGGTTTGACAGGATAAAAAAAAATTGGGAAGTTTTTATTAATTTTTGCTTACGCACGTCGGGGGCCCCCGTGGCCCAGGGGCCCCGTATAATTGATACGGCAGATACGGCGGTAGCTATGCCCCTGGTTTTCACTCAGATCTACAAAATATGTAGTTTCGAATATGAATTATTTCATTTAGGGTTGCGGAAAACATTCTGATAGGAAAGCTCCTTAAACGAGCTGAATCTTTGAGTGTAACATGCGAACGTACGCTGGGAAAGAAAAAAAAAACGGCCAAGTGCGAGTCGGAGTCACGCACGAAGGGTTCCGTACTATAATCGCAAAAAACGGCAAAAAAATCACGTTTATTGTATGGGAGCCCCACTTAAATATTTATTTTATTCTGTTTTTAGTATTTGTTCTTGTAGCGGCAATAGAAATACGTCATCTGTGAAAATTTCAACTGTCTAGCTATCCCGGTTCATGATATACAGCCTGGTGACAGACAGGCAGACGGACCGCGGAGTCTTAGTAATAGGGTGTCGTTTTACCCTTTGGATACGGAACTCTAAAATGCTGTGAAAATAACAATATTTTTAAATGTACTCGAAGTAACATCCATCTGGCCTCCACAACCCAATTACTTAGCAATACCAATACCACACTACAATTATGAGTTGTGTGTCGTGTATTTCACAAGACAGAACAAAGAAATTATAAAAAAATGGGCTTTTATTTGTATACAGACTTGCTTCCTACAATTAAGTGTATGACTTGTACGAGTATCTTCTACGCATCCATTAATAATAATTAAGGTTCCCCTAGTCAACGGCACGAACTATTTTGTGCGCGGGGTTAAAATGCATGCTGTCTTATCCAACAACACGTGCGAAAGAGATTGACGCTGATTGTGTGAAGTTGTTGATGAGCAGTAAGAAGCTAGTTCTCGTACGAATTACCACTTTTGCAAATTTGTAGCGAAATGGATGATGATTTAGGACGAAAACGAGCGCGCGAAATTTTATGAATAGACCTTTGGGAGTCTAGATATCGTGAAAATACTACTAAATTTATATTTATTAAATAAAATTATTTGCATTGTTGAATTACTAATCTATCCCTGTACGGAGGCGGTTTTGCCTTCTTCTTATGGTATTTATTTCCGCCCAAAGATGCATTAAAATTAGTGTTGAAATATGGAACTTTCGACGCTCTTAACATTCAAATATTGTATTTCTTTACTTTTCTGTTTCCATACAGGGTTAGATAATGATGAGACAAAATGATATAATTTTTTATTTTGAACGTATATCGTCAAACAGTGGAGTAATCACCAGACTACGTTTGTATGGAAGAATTTTCGACTAGTATAACCTTAAGCGGTTTACCCGGACAACGCGAAGCTAGATTTTGAAGCTACGATAGCAAAAAAGTAATATCCTGGCTTGGCACATTCAAAAATATTGATAGCTCAGTAGCCTAATTGCGTAAGTGAATTCAACGAGGCAAAGGGATTGACTCCATGATAGAATGTGATAAACATAATTAGACACTTTCGAAAAGAGTAGCTTCACCAATGAAAGCGTCCAATAATTTTTGGCTATAACTAATTATTTGAAGAGTCATACTCTTTCATTGGGTTAAAACCTTTGCCTTGCCGAAATCACTTACGCAATTGGGCTGCTTTACACCATGGCCAGAATGACTAGCTTTCTAGTACAATCTATGCTACTGTCTCATGTAGCCCGGGAAAGAAGAACAGATATGAGTGAACGGGGTAACTCTCTACCAAGACGAAAAAATCTACATTCCTATTGGGTATTTTGCGGTCAGTATAAGCATAGCCTCGCCGCTTCTTTGTCAGATGAAGTAGCCTGTAATCTACCACGCTGCCGGCCGATTGGTTGGTTCGTGCATATCACACGTCTTCGGTAGTTTTAGAATATGTCGGTTTCACCATGGTGTTATCATCAACCTTCGAGAGCAGAAGGGTATTTGTGAAGTGTATTTTGAAGAAAGTGAAGTACCTGCTTGGGTTCGAAGCCACGACGTTTATCTCCTAAGTCGAGGATTTATTACATAGTAATTTAGTTCTATGTTTATAGATGAGATATATAATATTTTTTATTTATTTGTCTTGATTTATTTTTTATTTCTTTTTATTATTATCAGTAGGCTTGCGCTTGACCACTATCTCACCTGATGGAAAGCGATGATGTGGTCGACGGTGAAGCACGCTTGCCTAGAAAAAACCCATTCACTCTTGACTTAAAGACCCCTAGATTGTAGCTATCGGGAAACACAGACTCCGGCAGGGAATTCCACTCCTTAGCTGTACGCATAATAAAAGTGTCCCCAAAACGTTTTGTGCGTATGGGTGGGATGTCCACCATGTACCGATGACGCATCACCGTGCGTCTGGTTGTCCGATGATGGAACGGGCTGGGCGGAATTAAATCATGCAATTCCATCGCACACTCCAGTTACACTGCGGTTACATTTCGGTAACCGATAAAATACCGACAAGCTGGCAACTCGGCGACGATGTTCTTGATAATATTTTAAGAATGTCTTAGGTTAAATATTGTTTAAATTCTGTTGTTCTACCATAAGCATATTCTTAGAGCTCCTTACAGTCTGTAATACAGGATTATCTAGTACAAGCATCTTCCATTATGATACCTACATTAGTTATTTAAGATTCATGCAGTAACTTTACTAATTTCTGAATAAAGATTATTATTATTATGTCCTTTTACTATCTGGCCATTACTGATATTGTTTACAGCCAGGTGATTTACCAAGCCATCATTATCTTCCACCATCCATATGTATGTTTACTCACTAATTATTATGAACAATTTTCGTAATGGAGTATGTATACAGTCGTACGTAGCAAAATTGCGTGACTACCCTCGGTTTGCGCTCCCGCAGGAACGGTGGAGAATTGTTAACTCATGTCCCTGTAATTGATTGGCATCGATGTAGCGAAAGTTTTACGTGCATTTGTACAGGATAGAGTTGTTGTTTGTGGAAAATGTGTGAATTAACTAACTGGTTTGGAAGATACCTTGAATTTTGAATTCGAAATTTGAAGTTGAGTTGGCAAAGTGGACAAAATCAAGGTGATGCTGAATGCCCATGTTACACCCACTCCTATCAAGGTCGGAGACTCTACACTCGAAGTTGTGGGCGTACGATCTAGTTGGGTAGGGCCAACTTTGAGAAAGAGGTCAACCGTCGAATCCGACTCGGCTGGGCAGCGTTCGGGAAGTTGCACGGTATCTTCTCGTCCAACTTACCACTGTGTCTCAAGACGAAAGTCTATGACCACTGTGTGTTGTCAGTGATGACATATGGCTCTGAGACGTGGTCGCTTACAATGGGCCTCATCAGAAAGCTTACAGTGATTTAAATTCTCAACGGTCACATACAAAAGTAATTTTGTACAGTCATTATTATTCTATCCAGTGATCTTTGATTTGCGGCAACCAGTCAATAAATTTGACATAACTATTAACTGTTCAAGTGGCGCAGAGGTTTAAGGCGCTATCTACTTTTGCCGTTCAAGCACCGCCCGATCGAGTGGTCGCGAGTTCAAACCTCAGCTAGCTAACTTATACTTTTCGGAGGTCTCCAATATTAATATTTGGAATTAAATATTGATTTTCCTGGTTCCGGCGAGTAAAAGTTGGCTGTCTACTTGTAAGTTTGCAATAATAGCAAAACCGTCCGCAAGATGGCATCACTGGTAAGATGTCATAAATGTAAAAAAGATGTGAACATAAAAAGTACAGCTTTGTGTTCCGCCTGTGATAACAGATATGAGTTTGATTGCGACGGTTATCCAGAACCTACATATCGACTAAAAGATGCAGAAGCGAAAAAAAAATGGAGATGTAAGGTGTGTATTAGAAATAAAAAATATTCTAATACCGACGGAGCTTCCAATATTACCATACGAAAGAAGCACAATTATATTAAAACACCTTCGCCAATAAAACAAACATCGAAGACAAAGAAAGATCTAGTCGATGATACGTCGAAACGTCTGTCTTCAATTCAAAGTAGTACAAAATTATTTGACTCTCACATACTTACCGACTGTGAATCGCCTGATGAGTCATATACTACTCCCGATAAACTATCAAGGAGTGTTGACAGAACTGTAACTGACTTAGTATCAGTCTCAGAAATGAAGGATACTATAGCTCAACTTACACTTCAGTTAGAAAGCACAGAAAATGAACTGGGAAATATATTGCTAGAAAATACCGAACTACATCAACAAATAAAAAAGTTATGTACAGAAAATAATACTTTAAAATCCTTATGTCATTCTTCCTCTTTATTCGGATATCCGGGTACAAGCTCCAAGAAAAAGAAGCAAGCCCTGTCACAACAACACTACGTGCATTCTACGCCATCCTCTCCATCGCCATCCACATTGAACGTTGAAGTTACTGATCACGTAAATATATTACGCCTGCAACAGGAAATCCTAACCCTGCAACAGCAATTAAGGACTGCAGAAAAAGAAATTCTAACTCTTACAGAACGTATTACATTATTGATACAGAGTCAGAATACCTGCGAACTTTCCATTGAAGAACCGAAACGGAATACGGCTAGTTTTAAAACTTGCACTGCCAAGCAAGTACAAAATTTGATTTCTGGGAAGAAAATATATATTTTCGGTACTCAACGTTGCGTTGGCTTAGCAGCCGCCTTATCACACTCAAGAGTAAATTCACAATATGAAAATTATCAACTCGTTGCTCAAACTAAACCAAACGCACCATGTAGCGAAGTAACATCCAACTGCAGAAATGTAAAATTAAAAACAGACGATAAAGTTGTAATTTGTTTAGGTGAAAATGACCGTAGCATAAATATTATCTTGTCTCAATTGAAAAATATATTGGATATATTTAGTTGTAACACTGTAATTGTATTAAATGTCGTAAAAAATGTATTCATCAATGTCAATAAATTAAACAATTCTATAAAAAATGTATGTAGTAAGTATAAAAAATGTCACTTTGTAAACCAAATACGCACCGAATTGTCTGATATGTGTAAGTCAATTAATTTTGTTATAGATTGTAATGACTATAATGATAAATATTTGAACCCTAGTGAAATTCGAAAGAGAATAGCAAGTGGCAAATCAAGTTTCAAATTGAGCATTGGTATACATGAAACAAAAAAAGGTACAATTCCCTTCTACTTTAAGAAACAAAGTCGCAGTGAAACTGTTAAGCATCCTAAAAGCAATAACTTTACGGAATCCAATACGAAGGTTAGGAAAGGAACTATACCGTACTATTTTCCTGTTATAAATAAGAGCGACTCATTTTTTCGTACCTAAAGCCACCAACAAATCGCACTATTTTAAAATATTACATCAAAATATCGCCAGTGTTCTATCCAAACAAGAACTACTAGAACTAACCATTCAAGAACTAAAGGATGATAATAATGACCCAGATGTAATATGCCTATCTGAAACTTTTATAAAAAAAGGTTTGGACAATTATGTAAAAATAAATAATTATGTAATGGCTACTAACTTCTGTAGAGAACAACAAAGGGGTGGCACTTGTATATTAGTAAAAAAAGAGCTAAATTTTAAAGAATTGTCAATAGTTAAAAACTACGCCACTCAAAATACGTTTGAAGCCTGTGGAATAGAATTAATGTGTGGTAAATTAGTTATTATATGTGTTTATCGCACTCCTAAATCTGATCCAACACAGTTTTTATTAAAATTACACAAGCTTTTGCACGATTTAATAAATAAATACAAGTCTAAAGTTAATATAGTTATAGCTGGTGATTTGAATATAAATACACTAAAAAAAGGTAACATTACAAATCAGTTACAAGATTTATGCAATAATTATAATTTGAAAATGCTGATAAATGTTCCCACACGTAAATTGGCTTGTATTGATCATATTTTGAGCAATATTTCCAATGCTACTGCAACCGTACTACCCTTACATCTATCAGATCATGATACAGCACAAATGCTTAGCTTTCCTTCTCAAAATGTACCACAAAAAGCAACAATACACTACGTTTATAAAAGAGATTACAACCTAGATAATATCCGAAAATTCCGGGAATGCTTACAAAGTCTTTGCTGGTCTGATATATATATAAACACAGATTCAAATTCTGCCTTTAATGATTTTCATGATCTGTGGTGCCTCTTTTACAATCTCTGTTTTCCTAAGGTAAGAGTCAGGGTCAACAGTACCGCTAAAAACACGCAAAAGTGGATAAGTAAAGGTCTTAGACAAAGTTGCAAAACTAAGCGAAAATTACGCTATGAATTTTATAAAAACAAAAATAATTCTAATAAATTAATATATAAAAAATATTCCTATATGCTTAAAAAATGTATTTACAGCTCAAAAAAGAATGCGAACATAAAATATATTGAAACACAAGATAACAAATGTAAAGCCACTTGGACTGTCATCAAAAATGAAATAAATAAAAATACCACCCCTAAAGATAATATAGATGCAATAAAATTAAATGGTATTGTAGTTACAGACCCTGTAGAAATAGCTTCTACATTCAATAATTATTACGTGAATTTGACGCAAACATCACCGCAAGATCCAGCTGTTCAAAATTATAGGCTAAATAGATGTGTCAACTCAATGTTTCTTAAACCAATGTCAGAAAACGAAGTGCGCCTTGAAATAATGTCCCTGTCCAACACTAGATCAGAGGGCTATGACGAAATTAGTACTAAAATCATAAAACCTTGCTGTAATGAATTGACTAGTATTTTAACCCATTTAATAAACATGTCTTTTGCAGCAGGAACATTTCCCGATAGGTTAAAATTATCAATTATTAAGCCGTTATTTAAAAAAGGAGATAAATGTGATATTAGTAATTACCGTCCAATTACATTGATACCTATTTTTTCAAAAATTTATGAGAAATGTATGTTTAAAAGGCTAATAGAATTTTGCAATAAATTCCAAATAATAAGTACTGAACAGTATGGATTTCAAAAAAAGAAATCCACATCATTAGCTATTTACTCTCTTATGAAGGCAGTACTTTCAAATATTAATAATAATCATCTGACTACGGGACTTTTTTTTGATTTATCAAAAGCCTTCGATTTTGTGTCGCACAGCATATTGTTGGATAAACTAGAGACTGCACTTGAATGGATATCATCCTATTTAGGCAATAGACAGCAACGTGTCATTATTAGTAAAATTAACAGTAATAGAGATATGATACCATACTCATCAGAATATAAGCAAAATAAATGTGGCGTTCCGCAAGGAAGTGTGCTTGGTCCAATATTGTTTCTTTTATATATTAATGACATCATAAAAATAACCAAACATAAATGCATTTTATTTGCCGACGATATATCAATCATAGTGACATCAGATAAAAAGAAAAACAAGACTGACCATGAGTTTGACATAAATAATACAATAGACAAATTACTGCTTTGGCTTGACATGAATAATTTAAAAATAAATTTAGATAAATCCGTTTACATTCAATTTAATCAATCAAATAATAATAAAAACAATATAAAACTTAATATTAATAAAATCGAAGAGGCAACCCATACAAGGTTTTTAGGCGTAATAATAGACAAAGATTTTAACTGGAAAGAACATGTAGATAATGTAAGCACTCGAATCAATAAATTTGTATACGCACTGAAGCAAGTTAAAAACGTAACTAACATAAAAACAGCAATTATGTCATACTACGCTTATGTTGAGTCGATACTGCGATATGGTCTCGTAATGTGGGGTAATGGTACCAATATGAATAGAACATTTATCGCACAAAAAAAGTGCATCAGAGCAATAAGTGGTATTAAACCTGATGACTCATGTAGACCAATGTTCAAGAGGTTTGGTGTGCTACCTCTACCATGTCTGTATATAAATGAGGTATGTATATTTGTAGTTAACAACAAACATTTATTTAAATCAGCAAATGATGTAAATCCCAGAAACAGACGAGATCCTCATAAACTGGTATTAAGTGATTTGCCAAGACTTGCGAAATACAACAAAAACTGCCTTGCAATGTGCGTACGTATTTATAACAAAATACCAAGTCGCTTTAAAATATTGAACTCGAGAAAGTTTAAGATAGAATTACACAAGTGGCTTATTGAATGTAATTTTTACAGTTTAAAAGATTTTATGGATGTGAGATGTTGATTCCTTTTGTTAAAATATAAATTTTTGCATGCTATGTTATATCTTAGCGAAACATGTTGAGCTACTGTAATAATATTAACATCAATGTATACCATGTTTTACGCAAATAAATGATTTACTTACTTTACTTACTTACTTACTTACTTACAGTCACTCAAAGGCCAATGGAGTCCTCTCCATTCGAGAGATTAGAGCATAGGCTCGGAGTTTCCTTGTGTGATCGAATCAGAAATATAGAGATTCGCAAGAGAACCAGGGTTACCGAAATTGCCCGAAGAATTGCTAATCTTAAGTGGCAGTGGGCAGGGCACATTGCTCGCAGAACGCATGGCCGATGGGGCAGAACGGTTCTGGAGTGGCGACCGCGAACCGGAAGACGTTGCGTTGGAAGGCCTCCCACCAGGTGGACCGATGACCTGGTGAAGGTTGCGAGGATCCGCTGGTTGCGAGACGCACGGGACTGGTCAAAGTGGCGACGCTTGGGGGAGGCCTAAGTCCAGCAGTGGACGTCTTTCAGCTGATATGATAATGATGATGGCAAAGTTAACTTTAGCCTGAAAACCTGTCAAACTTTGGCATTAATAGAATATAATATATTTTATTGTACGTTAGTTTATTTTTTGGCATTGATATTATATATATACTTTTTCGAATCCGAGTAGGCTTTTTACTTTGTGTAATTTATTTCATTACCGCTGCTCTCAAAACGGTGAAGGAAAACAGTGAGAAAACCAGCATATCCTAATGTGACATCTACCAATCCACACTCGGGTCCGCGTGGTGGATTATAGCCCACTCCCTCTATGAGAGGAGGCCTGTGTCTCAGCAGGATTTTTGTACTATTTTGTTTTATATTATATATATTAAATACTTCATTGTATTTAACTCTAAATAATCAATACAGAATCCAGACGAATCCTAATGGTTCCTAAGTTCCTACATAGTAACCATCAGTGGGCATATAGTAGATTTTCACGAGCTGGGATTATGCATCTGCTTAGTTGTACATACTATAGCATACTAATACCTACAAATAGAAATAAAGCAAAGGTTTTAAATGCGATCGCCGACATCCGCCTGGATATATAATAAAAAGTCGTAATTCGAGGTTTGGCTCCCGCCTATTTCTTCCTCCATATTGCACCAATTTAATAGATATTACATAAACTGGAAAATCTATGCCTCTATGGTTTTCTTTTTTCATTTATAGTTGTCAAATTTGTACACTAGGTCTCTGTTGACAGCGCAATTTTGAGCATTTTTGAGGGTGCTTCTAAAGACAATGTATCCTCAAAAAGGAAGCTATCTGCCCGCATTAAGCAAAAGCAGTGAAAAATCGAAACTATTAGTGTTTTATAGCTTCTGCCAAAAAGGGCGTGAATTGTGTGGAATGTGTAATTATTAAAATAAACAGCACTGTTTTTTTACCCGACTGCAAGGAAAGGGTAATATTCTTTATTACCTCATATCTTGCAAACGGTTAAAAACGGGTTTACATAATTAAGACATCGTTAGATACGTTTTAACCGCTCAAGTGTTCTTATACATGTGACATTTAAAAAAACAAACACGACGGATTTTGACCGCCATATTGTGGGGGACCCAGTTTTTTTTCTTTCGTACCCATCAAGTGGGATATCAAAATGAATAAGTTTAGAGGTAAATTACAAAAATGTTTAGTTTTTATAAAATATTTCGTAAAAAAATTACAACCAAAAAGTTATAAATAAAAAAAAATATAAAAAAAATCGACTGCTTAACAATGAAAACATATGGTTTTGGTCAGCCAGCTCGTAAATAACTACGTATCCTCCGACTGCACAGCATGATTTTCTTCTTGTTTACATCTTTTCAGTTCGCTTCTTAAGCACTCGGGTTTTTTGTTTTTTTTTTTTTTTTTATTTACAACATTTTTGTTGTAAATAAAAATATGTTAATAAAATGAAAAGCCAATGTCAGTTTTTTTTCTTTCGTACCCATTAATTGGGATATCAAAATGAATAGGTTTAGAGGTAATTACAAAAATGTTTTGTTTTTATAAAATATTTCGTAAAAAAAATTACAACCAAAATGTTGTAAATTAAAAAAAAAAAAAAAACAAAAAACCCGAGTGCTTAAGAAGCGAACTGAAAAGATGTAAACAAGAAGAAAATCATGCTGTGCAGTCGGAGGATACGTAGTTATTTACGAGCTGGCTGACCAAAACCATATGTTTTCATTGTTAAGCAGTCGATTTTTTTTATTTATTTTTTTATTTATAACATTTTGGTTGTAATTTTTTTTACGAAATATTTTATAAAAACAAAACATTTTTGTAATTACCTCTAAACCTATTCATTTTGATATCCCAATTAATGGGTACGAAAGAAAAAAAACTGACATTGGCTTTTCATTTTATTAACATATTTTTATTATAGATATTTAATGGGTAGACGTTATAGGTTTTAAACATATTATTTTTCTTTAACATTATTCAATGTGGCAGTTGCATGCACATTGACTTATGTACTAAAACTGAGATATCTATACTAATATTATAAAGAGGAAAGATTTGTATGTAACGTATAAACTTAAAAACTACTGGACCGATTACAAAAATTCTTTCACCGTTGGGAAGCTACTATCCCCGAGTGACATAGGCTACTTTTTATCGTTGTATTCCCACGGGAACGAGAACTGCGCGGGGGAAACCGTGAGGCGTCCGCTAATAATAGATACACAGCCTTTGTAGTAGACCCTAGCCCGTTTTTCCCAGTATAGGTAGTGCATTTCCCTTTAACGTCGCCTGTTACATGTAAATCGACCTCTTTTACGTACACAACTGTTGTCAAGCGACATGTTAGTTATTTACGACAGTAATATGAAAGAAAAACGTATTTATCAGTCGCATGTCAGCACAACTCGTGTTGTCATGTTGTGTTTTATGTTCACGTGTGGGTTGCACTTTTTATTACTTGTACTTGTAATAATGGATGATGGCTCGTTTTTTTATAGGTAGGGATGTTTTCAGGGGACAAATTAAGTAGTTGTAACTAAATATGTTCAAGGGTTTTGGCACAGATAATATAATACTAGCATACTGATGCCTCATACCATACAAAGAAAACTAGAACCACGAAAAACGCTAGTTACATCGGCACGATATAACTAGCGTTTTTAGCTTGCAAGTAATATAGTGTTCTCGGTTTGTGACTATTTTTTCTTTAAATATAGTGATGATTTATTTTATAGTATTTTATTGCAATTTTTCAGTTTAATTGTACCAAAATGTGTTACAATAAAAATTTAATAAATCGAGTGACATGCCTCAGAAATTTAAAACCGCGCCATCTATTGGAATCAATTTTAAATGATCCGTTCAAATCTAGTTGACTGTCTAGATCGCCAAATCGGCAAAAGACAATGGTAATTTCTATTGCGTCTGGTTTGTATTGCGCAATATTGCATAATCTTGTGCTGAGAGTTAATTAAAATAGTACATTACTGCAGCGGCCAGCAAAAGAGGCATTGATGGCCGAACGTGTAAATGTGGGCAGAGGCGAAGCCGAGGCACACATACGTAAGTCCATCAATGCCTAGTTGTGGCCAAGGCTTGTATAGTGCTTTTCTCAAATAATGCGCGGAAATTAAAACTAAGTAGTACCTAGAACTCATTTTGTCAAACACAATTACTTTTCAAAATCAATAACGAACAACAATAATTACCTATTCCCGCGTTAGGCTTAGCACGCACTGCGATTTGCATTCGCGCGTTTTCCGCCCATTCTGTGACCTATGGAATTGTATGAAGAGCGTTGCGGTAAAAAAATCACGCGGTAATAATACTACAAAAATCCGCGCAAATAAAAATCGCAGTGCGTGCTAAGCCTTAAAGTGTTCATTTGTTTTTTTTTTCAATACACGGCTTTCTAATTGCAAGCCAGATCGAAATTTAAATAAAACCTTTGATATGTTACCTCCTTGGTTGCCATGATTCGGAGTAAAAGATCATTCCATTTTTAAATTACACGACAGATATGAGTTTACTATGTAATTTATTTGGCCGCTGCAAACGACAGATATGGATTTTCATACAACTTTTGCCGGCCGCTGCTCTCATGTATTTGGCCTGTACTGCAATTTCGATTTATCTCGAAGAAGGTTGTCAAAATAATGCTCAAATTTCCAAGGATGTTTGAGAAAAAGAACATATATTGTTTATGATCAATTCTAGAAAATGTTAATTTTACACTAGATAACTAATGTAGGTATAATAATGTAAGATGCCTGTAAGTAATCCTGGGCATAAAATAAAACTCATTTTATCGATTAAAACACCCCACCCAACCCCTTAAGGGTTTATCCCCGCAGGTTTTTATTGGATAACCTAAAATGCTGCACTTTTTTTTTGGCGAGAATACGCTTTGGCTTTTTAAGGCAACAATAAAATTGAAACTGATTAGCTTACAGCTGTGACTATTTTGTCAGTATGTAGAACATCTCTAAGTTATAAATAATCATAAAAAATAGTCAGAATTTTAATAAATGCAATAAAAGCTTGTGTAATTGTCTTAATAATAACTTTCGAAAATTGGTTTAGACAAAATAAAATCTAATCTTTTGTGTGTGATTTGTTTTTTTTTATTCACTTTGTGAAAATAACATTAACTGTACGCCTGTGTGAGACCTAGGTACAAAGTTATGGTTGTTAGACTATGTGGATATCGTACTAAGTAAGTCTGATACTAAAATTACTCTATCTTTAAGGGTGTGGTGATTGGACCCATGTGGGGTATTTTATCGAAAAAAAGAGGTGTATTTTACGGCCTTAAAGTTTTATTACTTCAAGTCCGGACACATTTTACATACAAATATTGCGCGTTTAATAATACCTATATACTAGGATTGCGGGCCATTACCCGAATTCGTATAGCAGTAGCAATTATTCAAAATACCTCTAATTTAAACACCCCTAAATTTTGACTGATTGCGACTGCTGTGTGAATGTTCCTTAAAATACGGCAACTGTCCTGTTGTTAACGGAACTTGGTAAATAATCTATACTTAATATTATAAAGCTGAAGAGTTTGTTTGTTTGTTTGTTTGTTTGTTTGTTTGAACGCGCTAATCTCAGGAACTACTGGTTGGAATTGAAAAATTATTTTTGTGTTGGGTAGTCCATTTATCGAGGAAGGTTATAGGCTATATAACATCACGCTACGACCAATAGGAGCGGAGCATCAATGAAAAATGTTCCAAAAACGGGGAAAATGTATTCTTTTTGAGACGCAACGTATTTAGAGTAGGTGGGCTAGCTTGGTAGGTAGCCAGTTGACGGGAGCGAAGCCGCGTGGGACAGCTAGTAAGTGATAATGTGGACATCTGCCTTTCCTTTTGAGGATTAGGTCGGACCTATAGGCTCGCGTTTGACCACTATCCTGCCTGATGGAAAGCGATGATGTGGTCGAAGGTGAAGTACGCTTGCCTAGAAGTAACCTACTCACTCTTGACTTAAAAACACCGAGGTTGTAGCTATTAGGAAACAAAGACTCTGGCGGGGAATACCTATGTTATTTATGTTTTATTTATTTATTTTATAAATGTAGTATGCTATAGGAAGAGGGCATATGGAAAAGTGATGCTTGACTTTGGTAGAATTATTATGTAATTGTGTAAAAGCAGCCTCTTTATCATCCGCCTAGCTATTTCAGCCCGCTCTAAGCTCCAACTTTATCGGCTAGGTAAGTTTCGAATCGAATTTCTGAATACCAGTATTTTTTTTATTTTTTTTTGTGATGGTTTTGCTCTTGACTCTAGTCTAGGACAGACAGAGTCGACAATGGAGTGAGCTTACCCAGAAGAAGCCTGTTCACTCTAACTTTGAATGAGATTCGGGTTGAATGCGTTCGGAAACACAGACGCAGGATGTGAGTTCCATTCATTCGCTGTGCGCATTATGAATGATGTTTGGAAGCGCTTGGTGCGAATTGGTGGAATGGCAACAAGGTAAGGATGGTAACTTGCAGTGCGTCTAGATGTCCGATAGTAGAAGGGGGCTGGTGGGATGAGGTCGTGCAGTTCTTGAGCACCGAAATACAGTCTGTAGAAGAACGACAAGCAGGCAACCTTGCGGCGATGAGCCAAGCTGTGAAGCTTGATATCCACCAGTTCAACGTCACCGATGAGTATATTCGTCCGTTTATCCGTCGTATTTTTCTAACAGCCATTTTTAAATACAGCTGTAGGTCTTACTTACCAATCATATTCTTCATACCTTCCCATAAAAGTAAAATAACATGCAAATGATTGTAAAGAAACCTTAAAGTTCAGTAACAAAATATAACAGAAAAAAGTTCTAAGAAAACAGCACGTTGAAATCATTAACCAATCATATACAATATAAAAAATAACCAATAAATGCTTAACATTGAAAATATTTACTCTGCAAACCGTCCCTATTAAAAAAAATACGCGTAAACAAACTCGTAAACACGAGCGTAAAATAAACAAGACGCAGTTGCAAGCCATTTCCCCGAAATTCACAACTATTTGCTATACCTATGTTGTTACATCCCCCAATTCCACGAACATCCCTTCCAGCTCCCTACAACCTCCCGTTGTTCAGCCCGTCAATCGCAAAGTTCAAGTACGGAAGGGGGTTGCAGTGTCCTACCGCGGTGCGGTGACCTACTGACCGAGGTCGACGACCGGTGCACTGCAACCGTGCAACGTGCAACGTAGCAGACGCGCTCCTACTCGTGTGACCGGGGAATTTCAGATCGTGTTTTTGCGTCGTGTGGAAGGGTCTTGTGTTCAAATTTTGAAATTTTTGTGGGTATGCTGGTAGACGATATTTTGACGTGATTGTATTGTAATTTTATTTTATTTTGGTCGGTTAAATTTGCGGGAAATTTTGTGTAGGGAAAATGTGGAACAGCCGTATTTTTTGTTTATTCTTTTGGCTTTTAAGGTTGGTAAAACTTAGTTAACGTGAGGAGAAAATGCTATGGTCTTTATTGTACTTACACTGGCCGTACTTTTCGTTTATTATTTTTGGTTTTTAGCGTTTCCGAACTTTATTTGTAGGGTAAATATGGTATGGTGGATAAAATGGTATAGAGCAGTCATGGTTTTTATCAAGTTAACTTATCAAACAATTTAGTTTTCAACATTTTTTTTTAATCGAAAATTATGCTTTTCCCGACAAAGTGAGACTTAAAAATGTTGCTTTTCCTTACAAAATTCTCAGGTATTGCAAAATACATCTTAACCCTGCCTTTAAAAAAAACCCAAAAGCTAAATATGTATTATTCAAACCCTAAGAAAATTTTAAACCCTTATCAGGTCAACTGTAGTTGAGTAAACTACAGAAATGGGTCAGCAGTCACCGACTGGCTTGCTCCCCAGCTCGGTCAGTAGTCGTGCAAGCTTTGAACGCTCAAGTTACTCGTACTACTTAACTTTTCTTAAAGCGCTTCGCTGTTCCCTTAGCTGTTTAGCTATTTGATTTGGCTTGGAGGCTTAGTTGATTTCCTCGTAGGTTTCTTGTTTGAATGCTGGATCTAGGATATTATTTAATTATTTATTTGTGATGGGTTTGCACATGACTCTAGTCTAAGTCATAGGTGACAGAGACAGAGTCGACGATGGAGTGAGCTTACCTAGAAGAAGCCTGTTCACTCTAACTTTGAAGAGATTCGGGTTGAATGCGTTCGGAAACACAGACGCAGGTAGTGAGTTCCATTCATTCGCTGTGCGCATTATGAAGGATATTTGGAAGCGCTTGGTACGAATTGGTGGAATGGCAGCAAGGTAAGGATGGTAACTTGCAGTGCGTCTAGATGTTGGATGGTAGAAGGGGGCTGGTGGGATGAGGTCGTATACAGTCTGTAGAATACCGACAAGCAGACAACCTTGCGTCGATGAGCCAAGCTGTGAAGCTTGGTATCCACCAGTTCAATGTCGCCGATGAGCCTCTTGGCTCTGCGTTCCACCGAGTCGATTGAAGAGTGACTTTATGTTTTTGCAATTGTACTTCTTATATTCATGTATCTTTATGTGGTTCACATTATTGACATCTATTCTAAGGAGTTTTTGTTTGCTTACCTATCTTGTTGTCCTTGTATATGGTTTTTCATTATGTTTACACTGTTTCAATTAATTTCTGTTTGGAGATTTTACTGATCTACTAGCCAACAGATCGGAAGAGCGTTTCTAACTATAATATATTTAAAGAGATCTACAAGGCTCTATACAAATACAAGTCATGTTTTTTCAGTTACGGGTGTAACGATTTTCAAAAGTACAAAAAATAAATTTAAATTTAGAAAACCCTTGACACAAAAACCTCTAAAAAGCAAAACATAAGCCTCTTACTCGCGTTGGGGAACCGCCAAAGTTTGCAGCAGTTTAATTTATTTACTAAGCGGTTTTGTAAATTTTTATTTTCATTTCATGCTTTTTAATCTACATATAATATACCTAGAAGTAGACACGCTTCAATCAACAATTTATAGAAACACGTAATTATGACATGATGTCTTGCGAAAAAACCCAGATTCAGAGAGAGAGAGAGAGAGATAGAGATCATTTATTTGTCAGAAACATGAGTATGCACACACAAAGCATGCAAGATGTTAAGTACATTGCAGAAAGGATCACAGTCATGTTTTACCTTAACGGCGTACAAATATGTATTACAATAACCTTAATTATAACTTCAAAAAGAAAAATGCGGATAACTTTTGAACGGGTGAACCGATTTTAATCAATCATAGCTAAGAACACTCTCGACAAAGTCACCTTTCAAACAAAATCAAAATAGGTTCATCCGTTCAAGAGCTACGATACCACAGGCAGACACACACACACAGACACGTCAAACTTATAACACACCCTGTCGTTTTTGCGTCGGGGGTTAATTTTTTTTTGGGATAAACCAAGTTACATTTCGCACGTCAAACCCGAACATTTTGCACTTTTTAAAAATCATTACCACTAATAGAATGTGGAGCAGTGGTGGCCCAGTGGTACCAGCCGCGACTTACAAGTTGTAAGTCGTGGGTTCGAACCCAGGCAGGCGCTTTAATTTGTGTAAGTCTTCAAAGTTGAATTCGTTATATACATAGATACCAATAACTTCAGAAAAAAGAAAACCCCCGTATTATTTACTTAATTGGTTACAATATTACAAATCATTCGTATATACACTACACTACACGTACGTAGGCTATGTGTACATTTCAGTAAATATATTCTTTTTCTCGAAGGCGTCGCTGGCTGGAGGTGCCGTGACCTGCCTCCGCTGCAATTGACCTACGGACCTAGAAAGGTGTCAACGTCGAACAATAGACGGTTCAGGCTAACTGTACAGGCGTCTACTGGAAATGGGATAGAGACATTTTGTTGAAACTGTGATATATATATACTGGATTTTGGAATGCCTTGAGGACCTGCCATTTTTGGAAGTAAAATGTTTAAGGTAATTTCATTTAATTAACAAAGTTTTTTTTTGTATTTTGCAGAAACTACGAGTAAAATGCTAGTAGCCCCGAACATGTTTTTTTTTTGTAAGATAATAATAGTACATTATGGTACAAGTATGTAAAGTTGGTGATTACCGCTGAGGCGCCATTGAGACCCGAGCCGTTAGGTGAGGGTCTTAAGAGAGCCGAAGACGGTAATCATCAATACACACGTGTATCATACGACGTTTTTCAACAC
This sequence comes from Orthosia cruda, assembly GCA_964057195.1. Taxonomy (NCBI): domain Eukaryota; kingdom Metazoa; phylum Arthropoda; class Insecta; order Lepidoptera; family Noctuidae; genus Orthosia; species Orthosia cruda. Next base: position 8,185,622 of record OZ059825.1, read on the forward strand.
ACTTGTGAAGAAAATAATACAAAAAAATCATTTTCAACAGTGAAAATGAGTTGTGAATTTTTTTTCGCAATGGCGGGCAAAATTAATCAGTTTGCCTATGCGCGCGCATCTAACAATGGCGATCGGCCATAGACTAAAAAGAATGAGCTTTCTTTTTTTTTGCTTTTCGCGGATAGCGTTTTAGCCACGTACAAAATGGGGAATTTCAAGTTTTCGTTATTACAGACAAAAACAAAAGTTATATTTGAGTGAAAGTTTTATTTATTAAACATGTACAAGTTGAAATCATCTATTTAAATACGAGGTTGCATGAAATGTGTTGCAATTGTACTATTGAGCACGATCTTTTTTGTATCGAATCTTTTTTAAGAACAAAGCAACTCAACCAATAAATAAAAAAAAAACTCTATAACTCACTTGTGAATAATAGCAATGTAAAAGTCACAGTTTGATAACAGGTGTCATTATGTGTCACTTTATGAGCAAGTGTGTTGAAAAAGATCTAAGCCTAGTAGTAGATGAAACGCGGACTAAAAAATACGGTACATTGGTTGTTAGCCTGCGTCTAATTGGTACCGGGTACTTTCGATGCATGTATTAAATAAATCTGGAGGTAAAAATAAAATTAGGCACCGGATGAAAATCGTCTTGCCTTCTTTCCTTATACTAGTAAGGAGGAAGATGATTTTCAAACCTTTTCAAGTCATCTTTTTTTCAGATTTCATCATCATCATCAGCTTTTTAACGTTCCCACTGCTGGCACACAGACACTCTACTCTCTGTGAGAGGAAAAGCACCGTAATCCACCACGTGGGCCCAGTGCAGGTTGGTGAATGTCACATGACTTCGACTTTCAGGCTCTAGGGCATGCCGAGTGGTAATCATATAATTTACACAAAGTAAAACGCATGCCTGTGTTCGAACCCACGACCTACGACACGCAAGTCGGGATCGTTAATACAATGCCATAACAGCTCTTAGCCTCTTCCAGATTAAAAATTGCGAAACTTAAGTGGCAGCGGGCAGGGCACATTGCTCGCAGAACGGATGGCCGATGGGGCCGAAAAGTCCTGAAATGGCGACCGCGACCCGTAAGACGATATGTTGGAAGGCCTCCCACTAAGTGGACCGATTGCTTGGTTAAGGTTGTGGGAATGCGCTGGATGCGAGACATATGAGGTCGGTCAATGTGGCGACGCCTGGGGGATACCTATGTCCAGCAGAAGACGTCTTTCGGCTGAAATGACGATGGAATCAGGAAGAAGACACTACCCCCACGAGCTATCGGCGTGTGTGTATGACTAGATGTATGAACTTGTACGTAAATGAAACAAAAGCATTTAATAAACGGCAAAGATTGACGTTATGTTTCTCCATACCCATGGGCAAAAGACGCTTACGAGAGTTTATGTATTCCCGTGTGTCTAAAACACATCGGGGCATGAAAGCGCCTCCTTCAGTTAACGCATTATCCCACAGTGTAACGACACCGGCCACACCTCACATTAATGGCTGCTGCAGTGCGCCGGGCTGCTGTGGCCACGCTCCCCTATTCACGGGTCTGTGGAACTGACCGCATCTCTATGTAGGATATCGTTGAATGAGATGTTTTTACTATAGTGTAGGATCATATATTGTTTAGCGTGTTGTTGTAGGGAGATGTGTCTGCGTGTTATTAAAATCAAACCGACTTCTTCGCTTTGTACTCGTATAATTATAATAATATTCCGTTATTTTTCGCTTCATAGTGTTTCGAAAAATATCTCGGACTGAGGGTAGATGACAAACTTACTTGGAAACTGCACATAGGTCATGTCAAAACAAAGTTAATATCACTTTTGGGTGCGTTACGAAAAGTTAGTAAATGTATCCCGATATAAGAATGCCTGATTATTTATAGCTCTCTAGTGAAATCAAAACTCGAATACCTAATCGAAGTGGGGGTATCAGCCGCTAAATCTAATCTAAACCCACTACAAATAACACAAAACAAAATTATTAAAGTATTATTTCACTATCACTATCTATATCCAACAAAAAAATTATACGAAAAAACTAACCTACTAAATCTCACACAACTTTATACATATTACACCTGCAAACTCATAAAAAAATTACCATGAATGCCGTACAATCAAACATACAATTGTATAAAAGAACAAAAACATACAACACAAGAAGTAAAAACAAATTCCAATAGCAACTGCATGTGCACGAACTAATTATGGCAAAAAAACAGTATTAGTGGAGGGAGCACAACTGTTCAATGATTTACCGGAAGATATAAAGAGGTGTGATAATATTATAGCTATTTATGCAACTGTTACGTTATGGACGGTCTTTTAATACGAGTGCCATTTTTCGGTACAAGCGTAGCGCGTACCGAAATAGGTGGGCACGAGTTATTAAAAGACCAATAACGTACAGTTGCATACAAGATTTTATCTACGAAGGAAGGAATAAAACACAGATATAGACAAATACGTATTTCAGGAAGTGTGTTTAAGTATTTCATTTCTCATATACGTGTCTTGATTTTTCTGTTAGTAAATTATTTGAAGCCGCAACTGCTCTATTTGTTATATCTGGTGGTGTATTTTCAATATCACTTGATGTTGAAGACATTTTTAATAAAATTTAGAATAAAATTTCACTCAGAAATTTTTTCCCGCGTCCACTTTTTATTTCATTTTTTTATTTAGTCTTTATTACGTATAAGGCAAAGATCTTGTAGCCGCAGCAGCCAAATAGTATACGATACGATAATTCTAAACTTGTTCCATTTTTAAAAACATCATTTCCATTTACTCGATTTCGAAGTAATATTATAGGTACCTGGCTGTATGTTCAGAATGTCTTTGCTTGTGTTTTAGAATTTATGACGATTCGCATAATGCAACGCGATGTCGTTATGGGTATCATAATGAAACCGCTGTCAATTTTATAATTCGTATATAACGAAACCGAAGTAGATAAACTTATTTAAGGGTAAACTAAAAAAAAACATGTATGTACCCTTTAACGTCGCCAACGCCTCGCAGGCAAATATCATATTATTATTTAGATTATGTAACTTTGTATCTCATTATAAGTGAACTATTATTTATAATTTCTTATGGCAAATAAATATCTTTAAACCTTGTTTTGGAAGTCGGTTTGCTTTTATGTTAATTCTTTTTTATTTTTCACTTTTAGTTAGTATTAGTAGTATTTCAAATTACCATGAATATAAAGTACATCTCATGGCGATTCCAATAAACCCAAACATGACTAGGATTAAAGGATTAAAAAAAAACTATAGTATCCCATCATCAGATCCTAACCGATGACCATGGGACCACCTGGGAAGTATAACCCCTTTCAAACAAAAGTAGAATTTGCCAAATCGGTCCAGGTATCTTTGATTAATCAGATAACCTCCTTAAGGTGATATATACGCCCCAATGTAACGCACTACTGGCCGTGCGCACGCTCGATGCCGAAATATCAAAATTGAATCTCCTTTTGAACAGTTTTGTTTGCAAAATATTATTTGATTTACATATGCTGTGTTAGGTATGAAGAAATTCCAGCCATTAATTTTTCTGTATAAAATTAATTTTAAACATCCAAGTCGTTTTGGACGAGTTTCCAGAAGTTGCGAAAAAATATCGTGTTGTTAATTATTTTCTTAAAGCAAAACTATTAGTTACACGAAAAAACCTTGTGTTCAAAATTATGTACATGAATCAATAATAAATATATATTTTTTGCAAACATTTTAACCTAGCTGTTACTGAGGAGTATGCTTTAGAAAGTTACCGTTTTACGGCACTAAGCGTATGTAGGCCCTTAATTTGGAGTCGGTTAAAAAATATAATGTTGGTAATTAGTATTTCCTTACCATCTGCCTTTGTTTGTTTTCTAACATTATGTTATTAAAGACTGAATAATGCCTAACTTCGCTTCGTAGATTAATTGCTTGCGAATTAGGTTTCCCCATCCATTCTAAAACCTCAGACCGAACTACCGTTTCTCCAGAATTTAATATAATCAAGTTTACCAGCGAAATCATGCAACAGGATAGAAAAGTAGTTTGTTGTCATATAATTAAAATAAAGAAAAATTATACCAGGCAGGACGCATACCATAAAAAGAACAAAAAAACTTAAATACAAGCATTACAATCGTCACAACTATGCAAAATGGTCATCGCTCAGCATAATTCTGGCTGACTCGTGTGCGAGACAGAACCATAGCGCTGTTTTTCAGCAATTCAAAATTCAAATTCAAATTTCATTGATTTCAATCATATTGATCATATAAGTTGAAATTAAGATGAAAGATTTACAAAATAATCACACTAAATATATAAAATTAAATAATATATTTATTCATTAAATAATATATACAAAATTAAAACATTTTCTTAAAATTAATTTTAAATCATAAAAACAGTTTAAAATAATAAAATAGAAATAAAAATTCATTAATAATACGCCTGCCTCTTAGTCATTTGTTTGTTTGTCATTACATTAATCATACAACAATGGTTAATGTACTGACAATCAAACCTGTTTGCAAATTCGCTCAGGATGGTTTTAGAGGTGGTCCGGAGCCTGCGCCCCAGAGATGCACACCGCTTTCTTATCGTCGTGTAGAAACAGTCAACACGGGCGTCGGCGAACATCCCCGACGCGCTGCAGTGCCGGGGCAGCCCCAACAGCACCCTGAACGCATTATTATACTGAACACGGAGAATACCAAAACGGCAATAGCCGGTGTCGACTGGGTGACTGCGACCCAATGAAACCATCGCCATGAGCCACCCAACATGAATATAGATGAGGATTGAAATGTTAGTAAACCAAAGTACTTCTTGAGGAATACTAGTATAATTTGCCCCGTTATGGGCAAGTTATACTAGAATTCCTCAAGAAGTTTACAGAAAATACATTTTTATGACATCAACAAATTCACTTAAGGTTAAACTAGTCGACGGCACGAACTATTTTGTGCGCGAGGTTAAAATGCATGCTATCTCATCCCACAACACGTGCGAAATATATAGATGCTGTGATGAGCAGTAAGAAGCTAGTTCGCGTACGAATTAGCACTTCTGCAATCTTTTATCGAAATGGATGATGATTTAGGACGAAAACGAGCGCGCGAAATTTTATAAACAGACCTTTGGGAGTCTAGATTCCATGAAAAAACTACTGAATGTATCTGATCAAAATAAAATTATTTGGATTGTTGAATTACTAATCTATCCCTGTATGGAGGCCGTTTTTTAATTTTCCTTCTTTTTCTTATGGTATTTATTTGCGCCCAAAGATACGTTAAAATTAGTGTTGAAATATGGAACTTTCGACGCTCATAACTTTCAAATATTTTTTTTTTATTTTTTCGTTTCCATACAGGGCTAGATAATGATGAGACAAATTGATATCTTTTTTTTATTTTGAAAGTACATCGTCAAACAGTGGAGTAATCTCTAGACTACGTTTGTATGGAAGAATTTTTGACTTGTGTACCCTTAATAATCTTGCTCTATTTTCATGTTAATCCAATGTGGAAAATGTGCAAATGTAAGTGCATCACATATGCATCACATATCCCACACACGTTTCAAAGGTTGCCTCCGGAAAAGGATTGTAGGTAGTGCTTGTAAGTGATTGGCTGTCACTACATATTAACTTAGAGGAATAGACTGAGCGTTTCTTATCTGGATGTGAAGTGAATACGGTTAGAAAAGTGTGAGAGAGACAAAGCAATCGTGCGGCCAGTAACATGTTGTATTTATTAAAAAAATATGCAAAAGTAAAAAAAAAAACTGTACAAAGCCTTCGTTGTTTTTTCCCGACTGCGCGTCGAAAACGAGGGTAGTATTTAATATACAGTACATAGCAAGTGCAACTTATTGGAAAGAGCACAAAATAAACAAAACTGTGAAAAACGAATAAAACAAATCAACAGATGTGTTTTGCTAGATTTTTGATTATGCGAAGTCACTTTTATCACCACAGAAAAGGGACAGATATTGGCCGCACAGTTACTTAGTTCTTTTTTTGCCAAACAGTCAATTTTGTGATATCTTCACAGTTCAGTTCAGTTCATTCTCTATGTTGGTACATTCGTACGGGCGCCATTTTCTTCACACCTCCTTGCTTTTGTGAAGTTTAAAATAGAGTTGAAATGTTAAAAGATTTTCTGTTGAAGGATGAAGATGGGTGACCTATACAATTTGAGTCCTAAAGTTAATTTATTAATGTTTTGTAAACCATAATATGTTGTTACCTTTGAATATCTTCGAATTTTCTATTGCTTTGGTCGCTTATTATCAAAACCTACGTAAGGTTTCTAGATTTCATTAAAAATAGTAAAGGCATAAGTATGTTTATTAATTCAGATTCAGATAACTTTATTTGCTCAAACATGTGTGTGCATACAATTATAAGAAACAAAAATGCATGCAAGGTGATATAAGTGCATGAAGTTGTGCTGTGTATGTATAATAATATGTTTACCATATTGTAATACACTAATCGTAGTTTAATGTATACCAAATTAAATTACGATTAGTGCATTTCTATATGTAGGCAACTCATTCTGCATTATCTGTGCTTTTGTAGTCTGTTTCTTTTATTGTGTTGTATTAGTCGTAGTTTGTTGTTATCTGTGACATGCGAGCTGGCAGCCTCGCATTCTTCGTATGTTGCTGTCCTTGTCGCCCTTGTGCAGGCGTGCCATATCGTCCTTGTTGCTCTGTCGCCAACGTTGCCGCTCTTGGCAACGTCACGACCAGTGCTGGCGCAGAGCACATGCCAGTCCAGTTGAGTCCAGTGTCGCTAGATATCCTACCTAGGAGTAGGACGCGCGCGGCCTCGTTTGCCCCATTGTCGTTAAGACACAGATAATGCAGAATGAGTTGCCTACACTATAACTTCTGCAAAACTATTCACCATCTCGGCATGAACTCAAAAGTAGTTTTAAACTAAGTTAAGAACGCATTCAGGCTTGTTATTTTATCAAACACTTCCAAGCACACTTCACCGACACTTTCTAACGATTAACTTAACATATTCACTCACACTTGACTGCAAGCAATTTGCATCGAACGATCCTTTGAGCTCCTTTGAAAGCCGACATAGACACAGTACATTCTGCTCCTGCCTTAGTGAGTAAATGTGCTGAGCAATTAATTCAGTGCTAATTACATATTGAGCGTGATAATAGAGTAGGTGATTGAGTTAGTGCATATACAGTGGTATATAGTGTGATTTGTAGTTGAGCATATTATGTTATTTTCATCTAAATTTGTTCCGTTTCTGTAATTGTGTCCGTGGAATCAATACTGGGCCTTACTTCGGCGTTATTTATTATTTTTACCCGACTGCTGAAGGAGGGTTTATCAGTCAATATACATGTATGTTTGTTCCTATGTGGCGTTCTAGAGACCAAACGCGTTGGCCGATTTTGATGATTCGTCAATCGTCTTAACCTTGTAATTGTCACCGGCTACATTAAAATTGGAAAATAGAGAAAAGGCGGGTTTTGGGCGCCATGTTGTGGGGGCCCTATTTATTTTTATCTTCAAACTCATCGTGTTGGGTATCAAAATAAATGGTTTTGAGAGGTGATTTCGAAAATCTATAACGCTTATTTGTTTAAATTTAGCTAACTCGAAAAGGAAATGTTATCTTGAAAGTTATAAATAAAAATAGTTACGTAAACAAGAAGAAAATCATGCTGTGCAGTCAGTTTTTTGTTTTTTTTTTTTAATATCTCTGCGCATTCTGAGGTTGGTCGCCTTTGTGGTCTCGCACGGGTTCTTTTTGTTTTTATTATTGTTTATTTATTTTTTGTTTATATCCCGTGTCATCTGTGCGGGTCACAAATAAACCTACGAGTATGTTCTAACTTTTGTGTTCTCTCACGGAGAGCCTTCTTTCCTAGAAGTGGAAACATTATTATCTTGGCTGTTGACGTCATATGGCTCCTACAGACCAGCGCTCATTTTTCATAGAATTTTTCTACTGGTATATTCTCCGCATCGGACGGCGTCACATTGTCTCGTCGTACCTGTCCGTGGGAGCCATTATGTGTTCCTTTTGTTATGATCGTGTAACTGTGAAAGGTGTCTGTCTTTCATTCGAATCTGGAATGGTTGTTTTGGTTTATAAGTTACTAGAGGACACCTCGCGGTTTCACCCGCGTAGTTCCCGTGCCCGTGGGAATACAGGGATAAAAAGTAGCCTATGTCACCCGGGGATAGAGTAGCTTCCGAACGGTGAAAGAATTTTTGAAATCGGTCCAGTAGTTTTGGAGCCTATTCGGTACAAACAAACAAACAATCAAACATAAAAAAAAATCTTTCCTCTTTATAATATTGGTATAGATTATTTGAAATGGCAAAATCAGGGTAAACACAAAAAAAATATTTACTACTGTTTCCAAAATACAATTTCAAACATCATTTGTGTCTAACAGGTTTTATTTTAACTAACCCATAAGAAACCTCTAATCTAACCTAACTCCACTTTCTAAGCGTTAACTTGCCACATTCAGTCACACTTGAATGCAAGCAATTTGCATCCAACTATCCTTTGAGCTCCATTGACAACCGACACAGACACAGTACAGTCTGTTCCTGCCTTAGCGAGTCAATGTACCGTGCAATTGATTCAGAGCTAATTACATATAGAACGTGTTAATAGAGTAAGTGATTGAGTTAGTGCATTCACATTGGTATTATATTGTGCTGTGATTTGTAGTTGAGTACTTGGTGTTTTTCATACTTTTGATATAATTGTGTTTTTGCGTATGTATGTACGCAAACATAATATGTCATCACCAGACTCAAGACTCTCAGCTAATTAAAATTATGGTGCTGGTACTTATAGTATGTAAATGCCTTTTAGTCTTTTGATAAGGTTTAAAAATTCAATTAAGTTTAATACTTTTTGGGCAGTGGCAGTATCAATTTAAGGTTGCCCTAGTCGACGGCACGAGCTATTTTGTGCGTGGAGTTAAAATGCAGGCTATCTCATCCGACAACACCTGACAACAGTAAGATGCTGTGATGAGCATTAAGAAGCTAGTTTACGTACGAATACACACTTTTGCAAATTTGTAGATAATGGATGATTATTTAGGACGAAATTTTATAAACAGACCTTTGGTAGTACGGATATCATGAAAAAAACAACTAAATGTATCTATACAAAATAAAATTATTTTCATTGTTTAAATACTAATCGATCCCTGAATGGTGGCTGTTTTGCAATTTTCTTTTTTCTCATGGTATTTATTTGCGCCCAAAGATGGTTTAAAATTAGTACTGAAATATGGAACTTTCGACGCTCATAACTATCGAATATATTTTATATAACTTTTTTGTTTCCATACAGGGTTAGATAATGATGACAGAAATTGATGTAATTTTGTGGAATAATCGCCAAACTACGTTTGTATGGAAGAAATATCGACTAGGGCAACCTTAACACTTCGATTCATTTAGATAGTGCATTAGATTATTGTGCTGGTTGTTTTTCTGCTTATCTGATTGGTTGTTCGTGGTGATATTTATAAGAATATAACTATTCCGTAATATCTAACGAACCGCTATATAAATATATTATTATCTATATATAGGCTACAGCGATATTCCGTCCGTGCAATTCAAACAACCAACTAAGAATTAAATCTGTCTGGCAATACCGCTAATTATGAGAAAATTTCTATTCCATCCGGCCATTAAATAGGAGGAATTGTAAAGCCCCTTTTCAACCGTGATCATTTCCAAACTTCTCCCGGATTTGACGAGCAAACATAGAAACAGGGCCAACCCAAATAAAACAAAAACACAGCACATATTAGGCTGCGGTTGCACCGGTGAAAGCACAAGGGAGGAGAGAAACGGGCGTCGTTCTACGCCCCGACTACAAGAGGGAAATAATTTCACACGTCGTGTTCACAAAGCTGGCGCTGCCATAAATTAAAAGGGAGCTGTTTTGGGATTGTTGACGTGTGCCTTTTTGGTGCAGTCTTTTTTGTGTCTTGTGAGTTGTGCATGTTTTGTGTGTGAGGCTATAAAAATATGAGAAAAAGTTAAGTTTTCTATAAGTGTATCCACTTCAATAATGCTGTAAACTCTTTAATTTAAAGGCAGCTTTAAAATGTTTTGTTTTAATAAAGTTCGCCGATGTGGCAGTGTAGTTTGATTGAGTATTTACAAATACAAATAATCAAAATAGTTTTTTTTAGCAATTTTTGTACTAGTGTAAGAAGTGTCCTTTTAAGCAAATAAATGTTTTTATTAGGACATTCCACTCTTCCGCAACTTAGATTTAACTACTTACAATAACATGTAAAAATAGCCACTATTTCTATATTTTATATGAGCTGTTAAATGCAAAAAAGTTGATGTTGTAGGACTTGTAAATGCGCTTATAACAGAACTTAGAACCTGCTAGAGCCAGCAATTTACATTATTGCATGTCGAAACAAAAAAAGAAGCCTAAAACGAACTAACAAAATACATCACTTTCAAGTAGTCATTAAAATTCCAACATGAGCTCTTCGAGAATAAATTGCATACACGTGCTAGTAAAACTAGACCTATGCTTTTTCCTCCTAAAGTAAAATTGTTTCGTTTACAGGAAAATATAATTTAATTTAACCAACCCGTCAGACTTATAATAAAAAAAAGTTTCTTGATTCAAAACCTCTACTTATCATTCTAAATAATCTCTTTATATATGCTTACTAATCTAGCTTGTCCACCACAAAAAGCACAGCCTGTATATGCAGGTCAATGACCAGAGCCCAGAGCCTGCGCGAGTTCAGATTTTCCAGTCTACAAAAGTCCACTGTTCAACATGTATTTTCCTATTCACAATCAGAACGCCTGGAGGAAGAATAGATTCATTGTTCCTATTTTTCTTAGGCCCAGTTTTTTGATCCGCAGTTAACTGAACGAAGAGTTATTTTTTTTATAAATGGTTTCAAATGCCGCTAATAAGTTATACGAATCATTTATTTTAATTTAATTATTTTGGTTTTAAGTTTTATTATAATGTTGGTACCTACTGATTTTCAATTTGATTGTAATTTTAATTGAATTTATTGTTTGCATTGCTCACTTATGTAAATGTTAATGTAAACCGGAAGAGCGGAAGTATTTATTGGGCGCACGGTTGGCGAAGCGGTTGAGCGATTGACTGCTGCGCTGCATGTCGCGGGTTCGATTCCCGCACGGAACAAATATTTGTATGACCTACAGATAGTTGTTCCCGCTCTGGGTGTTTGTGTATGTGAGTTTATATGTTTGTAAACACGCACACAAGAATATACGTTTGCATAACTCGACAAAATGTCCTGAATAGATGATATTATTTGGATTTACGTGCAACTAATCTGGGAACAACCCCATATTAGAAGTTGTTAATTACCCCTATTCAGGCATTGCGTTGTTTCTGCTACACCTTGTAGAATTCGTCCTACTCAGTAAGTGAACAGTACGAAATGTGCATTTCCACTCCGGCCCGCCAAGCCAAGCCAAATGCAACACAAAGCAAAAACTTGATGGCCTACAAAACGCAGTGTCGGCGTTGTTTCGCGACTGTTTCCATGCAAACTGCCAGTATACGAGTATTCTGTTATAATGTCACCGTCAGAACTTGGTGAAGAAGTGTTACTACCTAAAGCTATGGATATAAAGCTCACTTCAATCTCACTTCACGTAAGTTTTCTCGGTGAGTTGTTTACAGAGTAGCACTGCTGTTTCATTATCATGTCCTCTACCGAATCCAGGCTATGAATATGTATGTAGGTGTCGGACACCTTAGAGCCTAGAAAAAGCCAATAAGCGAAAGCTGGGATAACTGGAAATTCTATTTAGTCCGACAGTGAGAATATCAAATAATAATGGTCACGTATTTTTTGCTTTACCAAATCATGAAATATTTACAAAGTTACAGCGCATCAAAGTTCAAGAGTAGGGCCTTGAGACGTCACTAAGGCAGTATAGAGTGCACTAGCGGCGTGACGTTTCACGATATTTCAACGCGTTATATCGTCGTCACGACATGTTAACGTGGCTAAAGAAAATATGTGACCAATATTTTTTATTATTCTTCCTGACGGGCATAAAACAAATTTTTAGTAAATTTCTATTCGACAAATTCTATACAGATCCCCTTTTTACCAGCTTTTATTTAACTTGCAATGTATGTATGTAAGTGTGTTCGGGTCAAATCTTGCAACTAAATTTTAAAGCAGTTATCCTCCACCGATTAAGATGAAATTTTGCGTACACGTTTAGTTTGGATGACAATGCATGGTTAGCTATGTGACGTCATTCTAAATCCAATATGGCGGACGGCCCAAGATGGCGGACTTTTATTTTTTGTGCTCTGCCATGATATGGGTATCAAATGAAAAAAGAAACATTTTTAATGCATAATTTTATTACAATCTTGTAACGATGAAGTACGTATAGTATGTACTTGCAATGTAAGTATGTATATATGTGTTTTCGGGTCAAATCTTGCAACTTAATTTTAAAGCGGTTATCCTCTACCGATTTAGATGAAATTTTGCATACACGTTTTGTTTGGATGACAATGCACGGTACGCTAAAAAGATTGTTTTTTTTTTTTTGTTTGTGAAATTATTATTGATTAGTCTTCACTTGTTTAGTCACTTTTTAATCAATAGACGGTGATGCAAACCGTAAGTACCCACATATTTTTAACCGACTTCCCAAAAAGGAGGAGGTTCTATGTTCGACTTCATGTGTGTTTTTTTTTTTTTTGTTTATGTTCACCGATTACTCCGTCAATTGTGTACCGATTTTGAAAATTCTTTTTTTGTTTGGAAAAGTATGTTCCGAAATTGGTCCCATTTAATTAAATAATTTGGTGAGGATCTGATGAAGAACTTCGGAGATATACAACAGAACTCTTCAATAAATAACGGCAAATCTCTCGGGATTGCTGCAATCGCATGTCTGTTTTTTGTTTATAACATTTCATAACATAACATCACGCCAGTTCGCTCTTAAGGGGTAAGCAGATCTCTAATTTCACCGGTTATGTTCAAGTTTCATGAAATCTATTCTGGCGAAATAGTTCCCTTACTAACTTGCCTATTAGGTACGTATAACTAAAAAGTGAAAAATAAAAAAAACTTTGCAAAAAAATACTACCGACTTCCAAATACAAAACTACAAAGTGAAAAATAACTTAATTTTTTGAAGTCGGTGTCCATAACGCAAAAAAATGGCACCTACGAAAGACACTTCATTTTTTTTTTGTTCCTTTCAGGACTTCCGTAAACCACAGAGAGAACTTAGGATATTATTTCCACGTCTAGCTAAGCTATAATATAACAATAATTTATTACAACATGTTACAATATTTATTAAAGCCAACATTTATAAGCCGTGCTATTACGGAACAGAAGTGTCGTCGCATTGTTTCGCGAGATTCAATTATTCCAAGTTCCGTTCTTTCGCAAACAGTTTCCCTCGCGAACTCTTTCGTTATCGCCTTGCCGTAAAGGATTGCACTCGTTTACAGCTTCTTTGATTTGTGACAACACTGGTGCTATCTGCTTTTGTTGTTTCTTTTCTTTGCTAGTTCTGTTTGAAATTAGAATTTTAATGAGATTGTTGCTGCAATTGTGTTTTTAATGTTTGGGATTGTAAAAACTTGTCTAACCCTACTGTAGTTCCAAATGTTTACAAGTTTATGAAATAGAGTTTAATACATACTAAACTTCAAAATATTAATTCAGAAATTTCTTTTGGGTCTTAATTGAGCTAGCATTAGTCTGTATGACGTTGTATTCGTATGTACGATTTATGAGGACATTACCGTTAGACTTTCTAACTATTATCTTATCTAAAGTTCTCGCAAAACTTCTTGGCCGCCCTGAAATTGGCTACATACAATGGCTAAAAAAAAAGTAGTAAATCTCCTTACGCATCTCCAACGGAAAGCCAACTTCATGACAGCCGAGAAGTTTGGCGAGAACTATACCTAGAATTATAAAATATTTAGATAAAATATCTTATAACAAGTAAATTTCAAAATTTAAGAAACCCTCTGACACATTTATCTTGCGAAAACATCCCGATTCAAACAGTAAAACTCTTGAACTACCTCTTGAACCCATAACTTCATAACTTTTGAACCGTTGAACCGATTATGTTCGCTAAGAACACTCTCGACACAATCATCTTTCAAAAAAAAAAAAAATACAATATCGGTTCATCCGTTGAGGCGCTATGATGCCACAGACAGACACACAGATACACAAATACACAGCAACACACGTCAAACTTATAACACCCCTCTTTTTCCGTCGGGGGTTAAAAACAAATACTATTAATTTGAGAGGACTTCAGGTACACAAATAAACGATTTTTTAGAGTTGCACCGGCATTGTAGAATTTAATTAACAGACAAGTTAATACATATTTGCGAATGGATTTAGCATCCCAGCCATTTTGCGATGCATTGTAACATTTAATTATTTATTATTGCTCGATGATTTTTTAGGGATAAATGAAAAGTCATTACTGTGATAATTTTTTATGGGGATTATGTGTACATAAATAGATCCCATCAAAAACATAACATGTAAAAAACACAAGTCTCGCGGCGCAGTTCTTCTACCGCAAAAGATAGTGAGATCAAATGTAAAACCTCGTTAGATAATTCATTCAGTAGGTACCTTAATAATTAGGTAACAAACAAACACATAACCGATTTAGTTTAACATTCGATCTCACTACTTTTTGCGGTAGAAGAACTGCGCCGCGAAACTTGTGTTTTTTACATGTTGTGTTTTTGATGGGCTTTCATTTCTTTTTGTACGCAGTCCTCCTTTATTTCTTTTCGGGTACTATTTCCGGTGCGTCAGCTACGGGTCATGTTCCATTACGTAGGTACCTAGTCATCTATATTGTGAAAATAGCTAGCGCAGATGATGAATAATTTTACAAACAGTTGTTTATGAAATTCAAATAGTAACCTAACTAAATTTAGTCTGCTATAAGATCGTTAAGATCACAATCTTAGACATAGGTTCTGCGTCGACTCATAAGTAGGACTCATAGGTATTAAGAATATTAATGGAGACATCGCCTATGACTAACTATACCTACCTATATTCATTATTTAACTACCTACCTGGATGAGCAGTATAGGTGACGAAAATTTATATGAATCTTATAAATTACTTTGTAATATAATTTATTGGATGACTATTTATATAGGATTACAAAGTTACTTATGCAGTTTATACATCTTGAAAATGTGACGGATATTGTGAGATGTTTTTAGTTTATCCTTGCTTTATAGGCCAAAACAATAATTGTATTCAAAATTTGAAGCTTGTGAGTCTACTAGAAGTACTTTAGAATTTTGATGATCGGTGAGTGAGTGAGTCAGTCAGTTAAGAAATTAAGGAATTTAAATACTGGAAATAATTCCTAAACTCGTTAAAATTGAATGTAATTCGGGATTATGCCTAATTATATTACGTTCTCTTAGTTGAAAATTTAGGTTTCTAGCTTTATCCACTTCGATAAAAGGATGGTACGGCTGTGCCTTGGTTTGCTCGACTTGTTGGGGGCACTACCATACCCCCAGATAACATTGGCAACTGTATGTACACATAACATGGAAAACTATGAGTGCACCTTTTTGGTTGTAGTTCAGTGTTTTTACCCGACTGCCGAAGGAGGGTAATGTGTTTATCAGTATATGTATGTTTGTTCCTATGTGACGTTCCATAGACCATAACGCGTTGGCAGTTTTTTTTATTTTTTTTTTCTACAGTGAATAGGTTACCTCTAGGCAAGCGTGCTTCACAATCATCGCTTACCATCAGGTGACATAGTGGTCAAACGCGAGCTTATCATCATTAAACAAAGAAGTGTGAACCGAAAATAAACCCAACTTCAAAAAAAACGCCTTCCTTTTGAAGTAGGTTAAAATGGCAACAGAATGGAGTCTACCCCGTTGGCATGGAATTGAAGTTTATTATTTAATGAACTAGTTTCATCTCACGGCTCTATTTACATATCTGGCATAGTTCACTGATCCCATTTACATAAGACATCAAGTACCCAAAGTGCTGCCAAAAACATTAAAATCTATACTTTATATACATGATTCAATAGGTATCTCATGTAGGTTACCAGACTGAGTAACAAGCGTATATATGTCATGGACCAAATAATTAATCAGGGCAATATGTATAATGCACGGGCATTATGAATCAAGTGAAGTCAAAACGGGCAATGTAATTAATATTGGTTTTGGCAATTCGATTATTATAGTCAATGAATTAGTCCAAGAGAGAGCGAAGCGAGCTCGGGAGCTTAGGTCAACCCGAAAACGAGGACGGGATCTGAAGTGAGCGAGCAATGAGAGCGAACTCAGCTCATCCCCTTCATGTTAGGTTACTTCAGATCCTGCAGACAGAAATAGAAGCCCCGTCTCCGTCGACTTTGTTGCTTAAATAATAATCGTACTTAGGTAAGAGTAGGAAGGTTTTCTATATTAAAACAAATGTCAACATTAAAATAATTTAAATAACATAAATTTTTTTACCCGGCGCAATAAGTGATGGTCATTATTCAGAAAGTCCGGTCAATTTAACCATATTAGTGCGAGGATAAACGAATAAATAAATAAATATTGTCTACTCATATTGAGCATTTTGCAAATTGCCCATGAACATGATCATTTGTAAGACTTCGTATTTTGAATTTATGGAAGAAAATAATACTTTAAATGCATTAAATGCATGGGCTCGATTCTTGGTCCTTTCTTGTTTCTTATTTATATTAATGACTTGCCTTACCTCATAAAGGATAACCATGATATAGTGTTGTTTGCGGATGATACTTCACTTTTGTTTAAACTTAAACGTCAGCAGCTGGTTACTGACGATGTAAATAGCGCGATCTCAAAAGTAGTTCACTGGTTCAATGTTAATAATTTACTACTTAATGAAAAAAAAACCAAATGCATTAAGTTTACCCTACCTCACGTTAGGCAGGTGAAAACCGATGTGTTGATAAAGGGCGAAGAATTGAATCCTGAAAATAGCACAGTATTCTTAGGCTTAACTTTGGATGCTAAGCTTCAGTGGGGCCCACATATAGATAAATTGTCAAAGAAGCTAAGCTCCGCAGCATATGCTGTTAGAAAAATTCGTAATTTAACTGACATAGAGACAGCCCGTTTAGTTTACTTTAGCTATTTTCATAGTGTAATGTCGTACGGTATTCTGTTGTGGGGAAATGCCGCCGACATCCAGACTATCTTTGTTTTGCAGAAAAGAGCTGTTCGATCAATTTATAAATTAAGCCCGAGACACTCTCTCAGAGAGAAATTTAAGGAGATTAATGTAATGACTGTGCCTTCTCAGTATATTTATGAAAATCTTTTATATGCCCATAAAAATATAAAATTGTTTAAAAAATCAAGTCTTTCATTAAACGTAAGTTGTGCCAGAAAGCGTTTTATACAACAAAAGATTACATTGAGGACAAAAAGGCTTGGGATTGAGCTGCTCCAATTAATTTTGTTTTTTTATTATATTTTGCACTATGCATTTTGTTATTATAAATATATTTTTTTTTGGTTTTCTTGCAATGACAAGAATATTTACTTTTTAAAGTATTATATTATTTTATTTTAATTATTGTGAATGTGAAGACTATGTGGATATTTTTTTTTTTTTTGTTTTTGTTTAAATTTATCTTAGTTTTTAATCATGGTCTGGCAGTTTGAGTAGTTTATGCGGCCTACCCGAATGTCCTTTCTTTGGTATTGTTCGTCGAATCGTTGAGCTCCTTAAATTCTGACTGGACAGGTCCACTCAATCTGGCTGGTTCTTTCCTCAAAAGACCATTTCAGACATCAGTCTACATGGTCTTCACATGATCTAATCAAGATTTTGTCAGGACTTTAAAAGAGACTGTGACCTCTGAGTTTGTCTCGGCCTTTCTTCTCAGAGTAGTCAGATAGGAAACGCCGACCTCATCTAATTTAAAAAATATGTTCGACATGTAAAAGTGTTTGTACAAACCAACTTACAGAAATAAAATCATTTATCATTTATTTATGCAAGACAAAATAACAAAATATCGTTATGTCAAAGGACCATCAAGAAATAGTAAAATTTCAAAATTTAAGAAACCGCCGACACATTTATCTTGCGAAAACACCCCGATTCAAATAGTAAAACGCCCATAACTTTTGAACAGCTGAACCGATTTTATTCAAACAAAGTTAAGAACAATTTCGACAAAATCACCTTTCAAACAAAAAAAAACTAAATCAAAATCGGTTCATCCGTTTAGGAGCTATGATGCCACAGACAGACACAGATACACAGCAACACACGTCAAACTTATAACACCCCTCTTTTTCCGGCGGGGGTTAAAAATGGTACCCATTATGACTTAATGACACATCATAATTAGCATTTTTCTTCAAATTTTTGCCGTATGTACACGTATAAATTAAGTCCAATTAACGCGGTGCTAATCCCAGGTATTTATGTCCGTAAGCCTCGAGGTGCAGGTGCGTCGAACCGCTGGCCACCAGTAAGCCGCTGATTTAAAGCCCACCCCACAATTGTTGCTCGGCGCGGTGATTACTGTTTGGTGATTGGGTTATTATTGATGAAGATTTAGTAACAGGAAAGAAGCAAAATATGTTTATTTGTATTTATGGGGTACTAAATAAAGGAGTTAGTTATTATGTACTTACTTACTACGTTTTTAGGGTACCGTACCCAAAGGGTAAAAACGGGACCCTATTACTAAGACTCTGGGGTCCGTCTGTCTGTTTGTCTGTCACCAGGCTGTATCTCATGAATCGTGATAGCTAGACAGTTGCAATTTTCACAGATGATATATTTCTGTTGCCGCTATAACAACAAATACTAAAACAGGAATAAAATGAATATTTAAGTGAGGCTCCCATACAACAAACGTGATTATTTTAGTGCGCGAGTCCGACTCGCCATTGGGCGGTTTTTTATTTTACTCTTGTGTAAAAAAGAGTCGCTTATATATTTTTTGAATGTTTTTTTATTATAGATAAGCTCGCGCTTGACCACTTTTTCATCTGATGAACGATGAAACATGCTTGCCTAGAAGTAACCTATTCACCTATTCTTTATTAATTTAATTTTTAATACAATATATGAAAAATATAATTATTTTCAAGTAATGTAATAGTATAGTATAATTGATTAAGGTAAGGCCAAAGCGCATTTAAAAAATGTTTAAAATCTAAATACACAGTGTGTATTCTCTGAATTAAACAACGATATATAAAATCCAAAATATCGAATTCCAACATTGAGCATAACAAAACACAATGCCACTAAAACATAAAGGTATACCGTAACCGCTTTATTATTCAATCTACAATTCGGAATCGGGAAAATTCGGAAAGGCTCTATACCGTACATAATGACGCGAACCCCAGTACACTACTAACCGTAGTTCAACCTAGAACGAAAACCAAAGTACAAAAAAACAAACATATCATTATAACCGAACCACTGTTTAGATTATATCGCACCAACCGAACTTTTCACCTAATTACTTAGGCTGAATTAATATAGGGAAAGCGGCATAAAAATAGGTCATATATTGGCGAAAGAATGGGACGGAAAATAGTGCAACAAATTGAGGTAAAGCGCTGTCTCGTTCTCGCGCCGGAAATCAATAATGGCATCTCCACCACGTGGAGCCAGGAAGCAAGTCTGCTCCATTTACACTGGCCTAACGTGCTGAACGGACGACATCACAATACTCCATTATTACAGAATTGAATCCGACCGTCTTCTGTTTTGGACTCCGAATGGAAATTGAATTTCCAATCGATAATATCGGTGGGAATACGACGAATAGGCCTTTGTCGATTTTGCGGTATTCGGGCGAATGTTGACTCTGATTTTGGATAGGCTGGTTATTTTACAAATCTTATCTAAATTAGAAATAAGCTACTTTAATTTAGACTTTAATATAAATCTACCTACTTATTAGATTCATTACATTAGTATTCAATTAAATTCTACTAAGAAGGCACGTTACACGTTTCTTTAAACACAAAATTAGGCCAAGTACGCTAAACACGAGTCAAAGACTTCCAAACATTGTTGTTAGTGTGAGAAACATAGCGACATCTATTGGCCGTGAACAGGAACATAGGTCACCCAAGGTCAGTACCCGCCCTCTGAAATTGCAAACTTTCGGTACGCACCAGCTTTTCCTGGCAAAATGTTCAAACTAGATGGGTCTGGTGTCGCGAGATTTCACTGAAAGACTTGCCCGCATCGAGTACTGTTGTCGCAGTTTGGTTTTAGTACAAGATTTTTCCGCATCAAGCGCTGCTGTCGCAGGACAGTTTCAGTTCAAAATTTTCCCGCTACGAACACTAAGCTAGATGGCGTTACTAGATAATTTTAGTTAGAGGTTCAAGTGACTGTCACCAGAGTGCTCTGGCATCGAAGTTATAATAAAGTTCCACTGTTGTCCGCTTGCTACGAGGCTACGGTGGCGCTACGCATGCTGCGAATCTAAAAACTTCGACATGAAATTTATAGAGGGCGTCTGACGTTAACATTAACTTCAAATTTTGTTTGCTTTTTTTAATTCATCAAGAATGCTTTTTTAGTATTTGTATTACGATAGATTCAATATTTTTTTAAATTGGTATTATTTCTGACTTATTAAATTCTTTATCACATTCATTAATATATTATGACCTGGCAATTAATTTCAAAGTCTTTTTTTTAATTCGCGTATATATATGTAGTGTAAGAATCGCAGCAGGTGGCTTCTGTAATTTATGCCTACCCCCATGGGCAAAAAGACGTGAATTTGTGTATGTATGTAGTGTAAAAATATCAAAAATCACCAAATAA
Source organism: Orthosia cruda (assembly GCA_964057195.1). Lineage (NCBI taxonomy): Eukaryota > Metazoa > Arthropoda > Insecta > Lepidoptera > Noctuidae > Orthosia > Orthosia cruda. The sequence goes on from OZ059825.1 coordinate 8,206,574, forward strand.
TATTTTTAGTCAGGATCCTTGACTAAAAATATTATTTGCTCTCCTAAACCAATACTCTCCTTTGCAAACAGATGTAGATGTTTACGAAACTCTTTATAAGAATTTTAGTAAAGAGAGGAAATCGCGAATCGTGTTAGATACTATCTTCTAAATAGTTAATTTAGATCAATTGTAGCTATATAATTGTGTACCTATTCGTATTATATTAGGGCAGGAAGATTGCAGTTTTTTAACTAATTTATTGACAAAGTGAATGCCACAGTGACTGCGATGTATTCTATCTCGAAAAATGAGATGTTGGACCTCTATGTCGCAATATGAGTTCCTGCGAAAAAGGTATTCTAATAAAAAGCTACTTTCATTTCATTCCGGTCTTAATTTATCTGAATTGTGGTAGAAATTCTGACAGATTACATAACACAACTAGTTCACCAACATTTTTTTTACAAGTTTTACCAAAGTGTAGGTAGATACAGTCTTCAGTGTTGTATGAATCACTGTTGAAGTTTGTTGATATAAACAGTTTATACGGTGAGAAGCAGCCATCGAATTCGACTGCATAAATACATAAGTGATCAAGTGTCTAAAGCATAATTTAAAAGTCTTCTAAATTGATCTGCTGCTGGAAAAAAACATCTAAGTTTCCTACTTAACCCTGCACCTGTAGCCAAATTGACAATCTACAATCGATAACGGTAGTAGAAAACGAATCAATGTATGGGAATGACACATCTGTGGTCAGACCATACAAATAGAAGGCGTTAACGATTGTAGAAAGAGAGTCGACACGAAACGTTTGTAACTTGGCTAGGGGTGCAGAACGAATAAATCACATTCTGTTCTGTATAATAATAATAAATTATTACTACACTTACATAATATCTCCCAATTTGAGCCTCGTGTGTATAAGCGCGCAGGTCTTGTGGTCTTGCGCAGCCAGCGCGGCGCGCCGCCGACGCATGGGCCGTGGCGACGACGGCGGTGAATCGTCGGCGGCGGCCGCGCTGGCACCATATCGGCGCACGCCCGGCGAGCTCCCGCGTCGGCGCACGGACGCGTGCCGCCCTCCCACGCCGCCCAGCATCCTACAGAGGAAAGAAAGGACGAAAGTTAGTTTGGTTCCAGAAAGAAAATTTTAAGGTTATTTAGAAAGATCTTTTTTTTTGTAATTACAGTTGGTTGGTCATAGAGATGCAATAGATATCATGAGTTTGTTTCGATATTTAAGAGGACTCGATCAGAGCCCTCATTCATGACCTCACAAGAGATTCGAGAGACAACTTCCTCACAGATTGGAGGCCGGAGGAGATAAATATCCTTCTACTGGGGAAGGATATTTATAGGCTATTATATATTAAGGTGGCTACGCCAAACGCGTTACAATTGTTGTTGAATAAACTGAAGAGAATTGAAAGGGGCCTCAGTGGCCTTTTTAGATCTTCAGAAGTGCAGGTTTATTGGGCACTTCGGACAATCGAACAACTAATTGTGCTATATTCTATTACTATGAAAAACGCAAAAGTTTGTGAGGATGTATATTTGTTACTCTTTCACACCAGAACGGTTGAACGGATCTGGATGAAATTTGGCACAGAGATAGATTATATGTCTGGAAAAATCTGATATAGCAGAAAGGCTACTTTCTTTTTTACTTTTCGTCTACTTTAAGCTGCTGCAGAACGTAGTCATACTGCTATTATAAACTCGAAAATTTTGTGAGGATGGATGGATGTTACTTTTTCATGCCAGAACGGCTGAACAGAGAGATCAGAGTTGATGAAATTTGGCACAGAGATAGATTATAGTCTGGAATAGTACACAGGTTACTTTTATCCGACTACCACGCGGGCGAAGTCGCTGGCAGAAGCTAGTTTGATATAATATAGAATCTACCCATAATTAATTATAGTCTGGAATAGCACATAGGTTACTTTTTTTACCGACTACCACGCGGGCGAAGCCGATGGCAGAAGCTAGTTTGATATAATATAGCATCTACCCATAATTAATTATAGTCTGGAATAGCACATAGGTTACTTTTTTTCTGACTACCACGCGGGCGAAGCCGCTGGCAGAAGCTAGTTTGATATAATATAGCATCTACCCATAATTAATTATATTCTGGAATAGCACATAGGTTACTTTTTTACCGACTACCACGCGGGCGAAGCCGCTGGCAGAAGCTAGTTTGATATAATATAGCATCTACCCATAATTAATTATAGTCTGGAATAGCACATAGGTTACTTTTTTTCTGACTACCACGCGGGCGAAGCCGCTGGCAGAAGCTAGTTTGATATAATATAGCATCTACCCATAATTAATTATAGTCTGGAATAGCACATAGGTTACTTTTTTTCTGACTACCACGCGGGCGAAGCCGCTGGCAGAAGCTAGTTTGATATAATATAGCATCTACACATAATTAATTATAGTCTGGAATAGCACTTAGGTTATTTTTTTTCCGACTACTTCGCGGGCGAAGCCGCTGGCAGAAGCTAGTTTGATATAATATAGCATCTACCCATAATTAATTATAGTCTGGAATAGCACATAGGTTACTTTTTTACCGACTACCACGCGGGCGAAGCCGCTGGCAGAAGCTAGTTTGATATAATTTAGCATCTACCCATAATTAATTATAGTCTGGAATAGCACATAGGTTACTTTTTTACCGACTACCACGCGGGCGAAGCCGCTGGCAGAAGCTAGTTTGATATAATATAGCATCTACCCATAATTAATTATAGTCTGGAATAGCACATAGGTTACTTTTTTTCTGACTACCACGCGGGCAAAGCCGCTGGCAGAAGCTAGTTTGATATAATATAGCATCTACCCATAATTAATTATAGTCTGGAATAGCACATAGGTTACTTTTTTCTGACTACCACGCGGGCGAAGCCGCTGGCAGAAGCTAGTTTGATATAATATAGCATCTACACATAATTAATTATAGTCTGGAATAGCACTTAGGTTATTTTTTTTCCGACTACTTCGCGCGCGAAGCCGCTGGCAGAAGCTAGTTTGATATAATATAGCATCTACCCATAATTAATTATAGTCTGGAATAGCACATAGGTTACTTTTTTACCGACTACCACGCGGGCGAAGCCGCTGGCAGAAGCTAGTTTGATATAATATAGCATCTACCCATAATTAATTATAGTCTGGAATAGCACATAGGTTACTTTTTTTCTGACTACCACGCGGGCGAAGCCGCTGGCAGAAGCTAGTTTGATATAATATAGCATCTACCCATAATTAATTATAGTCTGGAATAGCACATAGGTTACTTTTTTTCTGACTACCACGCGGGCGAAGCCGCTGGCAGAAGCTAGTTTGATATAATATAGCATCTACACATAATTAATTATAGTCTGGAATAGCACTTAGGTTATTTTTTTTCCGACTACTTCGCGGGCGAAGCCGCTGGCAGAAGCTAGTTTGATATAATATAGCATCTACCCATAATTAATTATAGTCTGGAATAGCACATAGGTTACTTTTTTACCGACTACCACGCGGGCGAAGCCGCTGGCAGAAGCTAGTTTGATATAATATAGCATCTACCCATAATTAATTATAGTCTGGAATAGCACATAGGTTACTTTTTTTCTGACTACCACGCGGGCGAAGCCGCTGGCAGAAGCTAGTTTGATATAATATAGCATCTACCCATAATTAATTATAGTCTGGAATAGCACATAGGTTACTTTTTTTCTGACTACCACGCGGGCGAAGCCGCTGGCAGAAGCTAGTTTGATATAATATAGCATCTACCCATAATTAATTATAGTCTGGAATAGCACATAGGTTACTTTTTTTCTGACTACCACGCGGGCGAAGCCGCTGGCAGAAGCTAGTTTGATATAATATAGCATCTACCCATAATTAATTATAGTCTGGAATAGCACATAGGTTACTTTTTTTCTGACTACCACGCGGGCGAAGCCGCTGGCAGAAGCTAGTTTGATATAATATAGCATCTACACATAATTAATTATAGTCTGGAATAGCACTTAGGTTATTTTTTTTCCGACTACTTCGCGGGCGAAGCCGCTGGCAGAAGCTAGTTTGATATAATATAGCATCTACCCATAATTAATTATAGTCTGGAATAGCACATAGGTTACTTTTTTACCGACTACCACGCGGGCGAAGCCGCTGGCAGAAGCTAGTTTGATATAATATAGCATCTACCCATAATTAATTATAGTCTGGAATAGCACATAGGTTACTTTTTTTCTGACTACCACGCGGGCGAAGCCGCTGGCAGAAGCTAGTTTGATATAATATAGCATCTACCCATAATTAATTATAGTCTGGAATAACACATAGGTTACTTTTTTTCTGACTACCACGCGGGCGAAGCCGCTGGCAGAAGCTAGTTTGATATAATATAGCATCTACCCATAATTAATTATAGTCTGGAATAGCACATAGGTTACTTTTTTTCTGACTACCACGCGGGCGAAGCCGCTGGCAGAAGCTAGTTTGATATAATATAGCATCTACCCATAATTACAGTAATATAAATTATGGGTTTATAATATAAATATGCAATGTTTAAGAATGTTAAGTGATTTTTATAAGCAGTAGTCACATTCAATAACCCAGTAATTCCACATAATTCAGTAAAACCAATCCCTTTAAAACAGCGTACACAATATAATTTTCAATGCCATTTCCAAATTCCGTTTCGTGAATCGACAAGAAACCTTTTGGTACACTGAAAATTTATTTATTGCCCACCTATTCCAGTTTAGCCGTTTGCTAAGCTCATTGAAGGAAGCCGTGAAATATTGTAATTGAAGTTGACCGCGGCCATCTTTGACAGAGGATTGAGGCAGCTAATTTTATGATTGCCATGGCAACCGTGATGGGTTTTCTTTGGTGCTTTGTAGGGGGAATTTATCAATGTTTAAGATTAGATTATTTATTTTTTAATGTTTTAGAAATTCAGTTGTGTTTATAAATGAATATAGTAATTTTGGACTATTACAACAATAAGAGGATAAAACTCATTTGGAGTGGCATAGGAATAAGTAAATGTCAAAAAAAATAAAAGAATTTGCATCTTCAAGTAAAAACACAAAATGGTATAGTTTACAATAAAAAATTGGCGTTGTAAGTGGAGTTGTAAGTAAGTACGTTACTTAAGTAGCTTAAGTATTGCAGGCAATACCTAAGCTACCTTAATATCTTGTAATTATAGGTATCCACGCCCACTCTCGTTAATAAAATTGTAGCCGTTGATTAATAAAATAATTATTCAATTACAGGAATAGTTTCATAATCTAGATTAGTTTAAGTTATAATAAGTTGAATTTAGGATTGTCATACAAAACAAAAGAATTAGGGATTATTTAGGTGCAAAAAAAGAATTAAAACAAGTAAAATTTCAAAATTTTAAAAACCCCCCGACACATTTATCTTGCGAAAACATCCCTATTAAAACAGTAAAACGCCCTTAACTTTTGAACGGCTGAACCGATTTTATTCAAACATAGCTAAGAACACTTTCGACACAATCACCTTTCAAACAAAAACAACTAAATCAAAATCGGTTCATCCGTTGAGGCACTATGATGCCACAGACAGACACACAGATACACAGCAACACACGTCAAACTTATAACACCCGTCTTTTTCCGTCGGGGGTTAATAATCAAACAACAAGTAAAATTTCAAAATTTAAAAAAACCCCAACACATTTATCTTGCGAAAACATCACGATCTAAACATTAAAAACGCGCATAGCTTTTGAACGGCTGAACCGATTTTATTCAAACATAGCTAAGAACACTCTCGATACAATTACCTTTCAAACAAAAATAAATAAATCAAAATCGCAGCAACACACCTCAAACTTATAACACCCCTCTTTTTCCATCAGGGGTTAAAAACTTAAACGGTGTCTGTTGGTGAGTGTAGGGGGGTGCGTGTGAGTTTCCCCCCTTGTGGGTGCCCACTTTTTCGAGGCGGGAGGACTCAGTAGACCTGGCATGGTCATCCACAGGCCACGGTGAAGCGAAGAGGAACCCGAGGAGGGACCGCTCGTCAGTTAGTTAGTTCGTCGTTAAGCCGACGTAGCGGCCAACAGGTAGGTTGTGGTGTCGCTTTCGCGACATTGCAACTGAGGCGGGCCGCAATGTCGTGTATCGTAAGCATCACGGCTGAGGGTTGGATGCCGCGGTGGGTGAGGAGTGCCGGTATTACGTTGGGCCGCTGTCCTTCTCCTCCGCGGCCTGCACGGGTTCGCCACCGTCTGATGGCGGACGCGATGGGGCCGCAGGGGAGGAGGAGTGTCGTTATAGCGTTGACCGCTCTCGCTATCCCCTGCGGCCGAAAAGTGGTAGGTGGCGGGGCCACTGTCCTGTCATACACGGGGTCGTCTGGCACCCATGTACTGGTCTGGTCCCTGGGGTGGTCACGACGTGCAAAGTGTTCTGATGCGCCGGTGATGGGTGGTGCTTCTCGGAGGAGAGTCCGGTGACGGACAGCCACGGTGGGTTCGCGGTGAGTACACGGGCACGAGTTAGCACTCGTGCCCGTGTACGACGATATTACCCGTCATAAGTGGCACAGGAGGACACCGTGGAGGTTTAGTGGGTTAGAATCCCACATAACTGCGCTATCTCTCCGTGGTAGCGCAGTATGCATGAGCATTTCTCCAAGAAAAAAAAAGAAGAAAGTGCGTGTGAGTGTGTGTGTGTGTGTTTGGGGAAGGGCGGTTAATCGAGTTGAGTATCGATATTTTAGTGAAAACCGTACATAAATTCGTTGCTTGTTTTAGAAGAAGGAAGCGGAGAAATAGAAAAAGGCAGACAGCGGCTTTCTTTTATACCATTTAGAGAAGATAATGATCATTTCATTTTCGCTATGTCGAAGAATAAGACACCCGTCATCAAACCACGCTGGAAACCAGCGCTCGTGTGTTTGACGATGCGGTGGACTTGTTGAATACACGAGTGTTCGATTCGTTTTTTCATATCTACGATTGAAGAAAATCTATGATGGTTGAGCTGAGTGGTGCCGATCCATGCGTCATATTCGTGAACGGGCGCCATCAGTTGGGATTGGTCATAACTTAGCTGCCTCGGCCTATTATTGTATATTTTTATTGTTTGTTACTCTAGACTCTAGGCTTCTACGTTCTTTACATCGTTCTCACATACATGTATTTTTCAACAAGAATGATGTAACCAAAAACTTGTAATTAAAACTGATGGAAACAGAGTGTCCGTGGAGTTTCTTGCAAATTCTTCTCCATTGAGACCTACTGATGCTTGCGAATTTGCAACTCGTCATATTTTTATTTGTTTGTTTGATAATTCAAAAGTACCTCTAAGGTTTATTTGTTCTATTTTTATTTTTTTCTATTCAGGTATAAGTTTTATATGTACACTATGGTTAGGCTTAGGTTTGTCTTGAGAGGAATACCTATACCCATTTAGCCTAAAACTATTCCTGTTTGCGTGAAATGCTCCATTAGCCATTAGAAGAGACAGATTGATGTACGATGTGAGGCTTTCAAGAACACCAGCGATTGGACAAAATTCATCAATTCATTCACGAACGCTCGAACGCTCGATTCGCTGAGTGCGAAACGAAGACGAAGAATGAGTCTTTCAGGCCGCGACAAAGCCTCTGCTGAGTCTACAAACTATTTTTTGAACCGTTGTTAAGTCATCTAATCTATACTAATATTATAAAGCTGAAGAGTTTGTTTGTTTGAACGCGCTAATCTCAGAAACTACGGGTTGGAATTGAAAAATTCTTTTTGTGTTGGATAGTCAATTTATTGAGGAAGGCTATAGGCTATATGACATCACGCTACGACACGCTAGGAGCGGAGCATAAATGAAAAAATGTTGCAAAAACCGGCAAAATATTCCTTTTTGAGAGCTTCCTTTGCGTGCGTTGCGTACAATCATATATTACACTAGCTGTCCCACGCGGCTTCGCTCCCGTCAACTGGCTACCTACCAAGCTAGCCCACCTACTCTAAATACGTTGCGTCTCAAAAAGAATAAATTTTCCCCGTTTTTGGAACATTTTTCATTGATGCTCCGCTCCTATTGGTCGTAGCGTGATGTTATATAGCCTATAACCTTCCTCGATAAATGGACTACCCAACACAAAAAGAATTTTTCAATTCCAACCAGTAGTTCCTGAGATTAGCGCGTTCAAACAAACAAACAAACAAACAAACAAACAAACTCTTCAGCTTTATAATATTAGTATAGATATGTAGGTAGATAGGGTAGGGTAGGGTAGCTAAGTCGCCGTGCCCTCATCTCTGAAGTAGGCAGTGACCTGTCGCTGCCAGCCGTAGTCGAGGTTGCGGAGAGGGAGATGAAGATTTCATCCACTAACCCAATCCGCAGCAGACGCGCCGGGCGTCGGCGGAGGGCGGACAACGCCCTCTTCCAGCCCCCCTAAATGGTTCCAGGGGCGACGGACTCGGGGACATCCGTCGCCCCCACACATCAGGACCCAAGGTGGTGGCGCGTAGTGTTCCACGCGCGCCCCTCTTAGACGTCGCGGGGGGAGTCAAACACGTCACTTCCCCCCCAACCCGAGGTCGTGGCCCGCAGAGGTGGGCCGGCACTAGCCGGGGGTTGCGGAAGTATCGTTGTTCCCACGACCGCGTAGGTGTGAGACGGAACACCGGGGTGGTTTTTAGTCAGTACAAGTCTGACATACCCCTTCGCCCCCCAGGGCGGAGGATTTTCCACACCGGAACAAAAAAAAAAGAAAAAAAAAGGTAGGTAAGTAGGCAGATTAGGTTAGGTAGCCAGTTGACGGGAGCGAAGCCGCGGTGGACAGCTAGTGGTTAAATAAATAGGCTTTCCACTGGTTTCAAATTTCGGTAAAACGCGTTTATTCATCAATCGTTAGTCTAATAAATGGTCAAATAATTTACTCTCCAACTAATTTGACCACTTGTGAGGCTAATAATTGTCGAACAAAATCCTTTTATCGACCTTTAAAACCATTTTTAGCTTATTGAACCATTGGTTAAGTTAACTACTGATAAAAAAACTGGGCCTAAGACTATACTTACCTGCCTAATCACTAAACTTAGGTGCATTTCAATGATAAACGATAACGGCTACGAAGTGGCAATCTGGTAATCTCACTCAGAAGAACCGCTATATCTCATTGCCCCGAATAGCATTTACAATTTTGATTAAGTTGCTCGAGTCAGTACAGAGGTAAACATCTGTATCAAAGAAAATGAGATACAAATTATATCAGCGATGATACGGTGGATGGCAAATTTTCTTTAGAATTGAGTTTCCAAACTTCAAACGTGAATTTTATTTAGGCTTATGTGCATTATCTTATCTATCTATCTATATAATACCTTTAAACGAGCAATCCTTGTATATATGTATGTATATATATATAATCTGAATGTCGGAAACGGTTTCAACGATTTTCATGAAATTTTGAAAGCGGGGTTACAGGGGCGATAAATTGATCTAGCTTATGTGCATTATCTTATCTATCTAATACCTTTAAACCAGCAATCCTTGTGTATATGTATGTATATATATATATAATATGAATGTCGGAAACGGTTCCAACGATTTTCATGAAATTTTGAATGCGGGGTTACAGGGGCGATAAATTGATCTAGCTTATGTGCATTATCTTATCTATCTAATACCTTTAAACGAGCAATCCTTGTATATATGAATGTATATATATATAATCTGAATGTCGGAATCGGTTCCAACGATTTTCATGAAATTTTGAATGCGGGGTTACAGGGGCGATAAATTGATCTAGCTTATGTGCATTATCTTATCTATCTATCTAATACATTTAAACGAGCAATCCTTGTATACATATATGTATGTATATATATATAATCTGAATGTCGGAAACGGTTCCAACGATTTTCATGAAATTTTGAATGCGCGGTTACAGGGGCGATAAATTGATCTAGCTAGGTTTCATTTTTAGAAAACGTCGTTTTTCTATTTTCACCCGAGCAAAGCTCGGTCACCCAAGTACTGGGTTAGTATACTTAGATCAGTATTTATATTCAGTAGATTTGTTTTTGAGTCTTAAAGAGTTTTTTCCGATATGTAGTTATCACAGTGTTGGCTTTTCTAAACACCCTTGGCATCCTTGAAATCCGTCAAACTTGGCGATGCACTGGCAGAAACGACTAGCATCGGAAATGATGTAGACTTTACATCATGCTTATCGTGTGTAGTTTGTAGAGCGTGGTGAAGCTTGAAGCTCTGCCCCAGCTAAGCCACATAGGATCTAAAGTCAAGTCTGTCGACCCCTTTCGATTCATGGTTGGTTAGTTATAATCACACATAATATAATACTGTCGACGTAACTAGCGATTTTAGACTGATATTTTTTCTAAGAACATCGCTCGCTTTCGGTTCCGTTCCACGGAAACCATTTTACTTGCAAGTCGCTGCTAACACCATCTGTGTTAGCAACGACTTGCAAGTAAAATGGTTTTCTCGGTTCGTAACAATTTTTTTCTTTAAATACATGGATGATTTGTTTTATAGTATTTTTTTGCACGTTTTTCACAGTTTCATTGTAACAAAATGTGTTTCTAAAACAAATAAAAAAAATCGAGTGGATCCCTCAGAAATTTAAAACCGCGCCATCTATTGGAATTAATTTTAAATGGTCTATTCAAATTATCTTTGAAATATAAATTAAGAGCCCAATATTCCTTAATTTTGTGCTTAGGGGAGTTAATTAAACAAGAACATAAAAAAAAATATGATCGTCTCTAGAAAATCTTAATATTTCACAAAATTCAATAACAAATTCAAGCTTATCACGCCATCTAGTCCAATTTATTTGAAACAAATTTTCTTTCTTCGCATTGGGTGCCCGTGACTCGGGTAAAGCCGCGGCCAAAAGCTAGTAATGAATAATTCAAACTTTTTATACCTATTCAGAGCTGACTATCATAATGTACCTATGATTGTTTTAGAAAATTTGTAACATTTAGAAAATTAATTTGAGTGTAGGAAGTACTTGCAGATTCATAGATTATCCACCTACGTTAGAATTAGTTCTCAGGAATATTATAACATCTGAAATATTATTACAACTTTTGGTTTTTGATATTAAACTGCCTGTAGTTTGCATCCGAATTTGTGTATTTTAATAACATTGTTTCACACTTTTTGTGAGATTAAATAAAACACTTAGGTTTCTGGTAAAGAGTTATTGACGCGTCACAAAATGCTCGTGATGTGATGTTTGTTGAAAATTCATTCAACGAATTGTGTCCAATATTTTTAGGTTATCTAACTGACGAGTTCTTCTTATTCGTTTCGCTCTTGACAGAGCGGTCGTGGTCACGATGAATTTTGTCCGCTCGCTGGTGTTCTTGTCACTCGCCTCACGATTTCTCTCCATGTGGCTCTGTTAGATGAAAGTTTAGCGCGTTAATTTACTCTACCGCCTATCGCAGATTTAATTTAGGCACGCGGGAGGTCACCGATGAGGTGGACCGACCTCATCGGTGACCTCCCGCGTGGCCGCTCTGCACACGCCGTTCACTCTGCCCTGCACCACCAGGCGCTCAATAGAGTCGTTATTCCGCCTTGAGACATGACCAAAGAATTTCAGTATGCGAGACTGTACTATTGCTGATAGACGCTGCTTGATGCCGAGTTCTTGGAGTATGGAGACGTTAGTGCGGAATTCTGTCCAAGAAATGCAAAGCATTCTTCTCCAACACCACATTTCTAGAGCGTCTATCTTTTTCCGTTCCAGTTCTCGTAGTGTCCATGTCTCAGCTGCGTACAGAAATATGGGGAAAACAAGCGCACGGACGAGCCTGATCTTAGTGGCTTTCGTTATACTGCGATTCCTCCATATCTTTCTTAACTTATCCATTGCCCCTCTAGACATCGCCATTCGCCGTTTCACCTCATCCACGCAACTGCCATTGCTCGCAATCATACGAGTTAGATAACCCAATAATGTTGGACACATATTTTTCTTACAAGACCCCACTCCTGAACTTTGATGCGTTTTAACTTTGTATTTTTTTATTTATTTGATTAAGCAAAAAATACGGGTCCAATATTATTTGATAATCTCACTGACGGACTAAATATAATTACTTATCATTTTTCTACCCAGAAAACATCCCTATATATAACATTAACTTTCGTCCCAGAAACTGGGGTATCAAACTACTAACTATTAAAATAATTATTTATTATTCTAAATTATTCAAAATATTTATTTCGTGCTTGTTAACGATAAAACGTGTCGTTAGAAAATTAAATCTCATTATAGATTATGTCCTCCTGTAATTAGTTTGATCGTAAAGTGTCGTGTAAAATTAAGAAAACGCCATTTAGCGTCGTTATTTGATTCTTGATGGCTTCACGACACGCTACTATGATTTCACTAAGTTGAAGAAAACAGTATTTGCTTAATATTTCCTTATTGGGCTCTGTCAAGTTTAACGCCTAGTTGAACATAAGAATAATGCCGCCTCCAAACGCTTGTTGTTTGCCAAAAACAGTGGCGAACAGCAAACACGTGCTGAACACTGACCACAATCACCCAACACAAACAAAGCATCCACATGCTTGGCGAACGTGCTTGTATGTTCCGGATTGACAAACATGGGAGACGACGAGCTTGTTCTGGCAGCGATTAATTTTGGGTAAACTCCTCATTTTTCCTTACAATTTAGCTTATAAAACACAAAATGTCACGATACGTAAATTTGACCACCACTATTAACTGCATCAGCCGCCCGCAAGCTCGCGCGTACTACTAAACTGAACAAGCGTCTGGATACATCGCAAACACGTTTTTCGAACACCCTTTGATTTGTGCATATAAACCGACACCGATGCCGAACACGGGTGAACACAAACAAAAACAGGTAGACACAAACAAACACCCATCCATACGTTCGTGTTTGCTGTTTGCCATTGTTCGCCAAGCGTGTGGAGGCGGCTTAACAATCACGATCGCGTTTCAGACAAGAATGCGAACGAAGTCTAAAAGTCGCTTTCAAACGCACTGTTTATTCATATTGCTAAGCAGTCTATAAAGTTAAAATGGTAAAGAGAAAATAAACTACCCATTAATTTTAATTCCTTCTAAAGCTCACTTCTGAGCAGAGCGGCGATAGCTACAATGAAATTCGCGGCAAGAAGGTCTAATCTTTAAAGGTACAAGTTCGTAGCCGACTACTGGCGACGTGCCGCCGCGACACTACTGGTTTCTATGTATTTCTATGATCTACGAAAGGTATTTAACACATAGAAATACATAGAATCCAGTAGAGTCGCGGTGACACCTAGCCTGCTGCTGCCGCCTGCAATCGGCTACGCACATGAAGCGTCGAGTCGTCCGGAGCTCTTCTGCTCGGAAGTGAAGTTTAGCTCTGAAAAGTGTTTGTTGGTTTGTCTTTCAGTCACGCTGGTAAGAGCAACTGTATAACATAAGTTTTCTATATAGGTAGTTTATGGCCCGGAGAATGACAGGTTACTTTTCATCCCAAAAACCACGTCTAAAAGTCAAAATGTCAAAAGCCAAATATTTTCCAACTAGGCCACTAAGCGATACTTTTGAACGTCATCAATAAAAATTTAGAAGTCATAAAAATTTATTCTACCGTGCATTCTGAAAAGTAGCTTGTTATGGAGAAGAACGCACAAAGAACTCCATACTTACTCTTTAAAAAAAAATGTGTTTCACAATATTTACATAAGTACATCCATTAATAAATTCATATACGAGTATGTGAGGACGATGCACCGCAGCTACGTAAAGGTATAAAGTATTACACATGTACTGTGCAGTTATATAAAATCATGACAACGGCCCAGTCGCGTGGAAAAACTAATACAAAATAAATTCAATTAATTTCCAACTAAAAGTTCTAACACTATTTACTACCTCATAAATTTCAAAGCAACAGGCATCTCACTAATGAATCCTACGCGAGTGTATCGGACAAATCTCACACAAGGCGAGATCTCACTATCTAATCATAAGACGAAAGGGATCCGAATCAACAGGTAGATCAATTTGGTAGAATTCCGCGGATCGCAACTTAGTGTCAAGGCTGCGGTCTCTAACTTTATCTTAACTAGGAGGTGTGAAGCTGGAGTTTGGAGGTGGCAACAATAAATGAAACACTGAAGAACATTTTGTGTCATCTTAATCATGAAACTGCAACAATTACTTTTTATTAATTTGTCTATATTTGTGTGTTACTGTTTCTTTATGTTATGTAATAGTACATTATGATATAAGTGCAGTAAGTTGAAAATTACAGCCGAGGCGATATTGCTAGCACGAGCCGTAGGCGAGGGCTACAAGAAAGCGGAGGCTATAATTATCCAAGCGCACGTATGTCATAAGACGTTTTATAACATATTTGCGAGGCAATAAATAAAAATAGGACTTTCTTAAACGAATAAATCTTACTTACTTACGTACTTCAAGAATTTTTACTTGTTCACAAATTAGCGATGCGCGCTTTTTCTTTTTTAAGACAAAGGCACAAAAACAGCCAGTATTACTAATAAAGTAAATTAATATTATTGTGTTTTGTTACATAAATGGTTGTAATTTATGGTCAAAATTAATTAAATTAAAGAATTAAATGTTTATTTATTGCATTTTATCTCCCAAAGTTAATTTTATTCATAAAATTTAGACCACTTTTCTGACATAAAAACACTTTGCTAAGATTTAAAAAAGTACCGTTCGTTTTAGATGGAGCATCTTGATAAACAGTGCGTTTTACATTACAATAACGCACAAGTACATAATGAGATACATTACGATATTAAATTGGTGAAATAAGAGACCCTTTACGAGCTAATGTGTTATAAACACTTTTACCGACTAAATGTTTGCATGCCATCACTAAATGGCGGAGAGTGATTACTGAAGGTATTATTGAAACCTCTCTTGAATCTACCACATTTTATGCATTTGAACGATTTTCACTTGATTGAATAGCGGTTATTTTTTATTTTATTTTATTGATATTGCTTGACCACTATCTCACCTGATGGTAAGCGATGATGTTGTCGACGACGAAACACACTTGACTAGAATAAACCTATTCACTCTTGACTTAAAGACTCCCACGATTGTAGCTATCAGGAATTACAGACTCCGGCAGTGAATGCCACTCCTTTGCTGTACGCATAATAAAAGTATTCCCAAAACGTTTAGTGCGTATGGGTGGGATTCCACTATGTACCGGTGATGCATCGCCGTACGGACTACGTCGGACTACAAGACGTACGGGCTCCTAGCCCGCTAGGAGGAATAAATGCATGCAATTCCAACGCACACTCCCCGAAATGTAACTGATAAAAAACCGACAGGCTGGCAACTCAGCGCCGATGTTCGAGGTTCTGAAGCCTAGATTCGACCAGTACTTCATTGCTGATGAGTCTCTTGACCCGTTTTTCGATCGGCTCAAGTGCATCCAGCTGGTACTTGGAAGATATGTCCCAGAGACGAGAGCAGTACTCCATGCATGATTGGTTGGATGTTTAATGAACCTGAAACATTAGTTCTATTTTTAACCGACTTCCCAAAAAGGAGGAGGTTCTATGTTCGACTTCAAGTTTGTTTTTGTTTTTTTTTTGTGTATGTTCACCGATTACTCCGTCAATTGTGGACCGATTTTGAAAATTCTTTTTTTGTTTGAAAAAGTATGTTCCGAAATTGGTCCCATTTTAATTTGGTGAAGATCTGATGAAGAATTTCGGAGATATACAACAGAACTCTTCAATAAATAACGGCAAATCTCTCGGGATTGCTGCAATCGCATGTCTGTTTGTTGTTTATAACATTTCATAACATAACATCACGCCAGTTCGCTCTTAAGGGGTAAGCAGACCTCTCATTTCACCGGTTATGTTCAAGTTTCATGAAATCTATTCTGGCGAAATAGTTCCCTTACTAACTTGCCTATTAGGTACGTACAACTAAAAAGTGAAAAATAAAAAAACTTTTTGCAAAAAAATACTACCGACTTCCAAATACAAAACTACAAAGTGTAAAATAACTAAATTTTTTGAAGTCGGTGTCCATAACGCAAAAAAATGGTACCTACGAAAGACACCGACTTCAAAAAATTAAGTTATTTTACACTTTGTAGTTTTGTATTTGGAAGTCGGTAGTATTTTTTTGCAAAAAGTTTTTTTATTCTGTGTTAAGAAACTAACTAGTGCTGGCAGCATATATTTGTATAACTTTAAGCAAATCATAATTATTATAATTAGGTTTTTATCATACAGTGCTGGACAAACTGTATTTTCGAAGAACATTACTTGAATATGCAATCTATGTATGAATGTACCCGTAAATGCTTTATCAATCTTGCTATCCCAACATCTTTACAAATTCAATGACCCAAAACCAACCATTTTATCTATAGTTGTACCTATCTGCCTTCTACTGAACTGGATATATCTAAATAAAATTATTTAATATTTTTTTTTTTTTTAAAATCAGCTTCTTTCGTATTCTTTTCAGCAAACACTTTCATTTTATACTGAAATCATGGCAGTGCACAAAAATAACAAGTCCGCCATCTTGGGCAGTGCGCCATATTGGATTTAGAATGACGTCAGTTAGCTAATCATGCATTGTCATCCAAACTAAAACGTGTATCCAAAATTTAATTTTAATCGGTGGAGGATAACTGCTTTAAAATTCAGTTACAAGATTTGAACCGAACACAGTTACATACATACATACAATGCAAGTTACAAAAGGCAGAAAAAAACAATGTTAAATTTTTTTTTGTGTGAGGTGTGGCCATCTCTGGTCAGAGTTAATTAAGCCGCCTCTGGGAACCCCACAGGCCTCTTACTTGGCTATTTCAGACTTACATTAACTATATAAGTCCAGGTTTCCTCACGTTGTTTTCCCTCACCGTTGCCTGTGATGTCCAAGATAAACTTAGAAAGTACATATGAAATTGAAAAAGTCACATTGGTACTTGCCCGGATTTGATCTCAAGACCTCAAGCACGACATGCGAGGTCTTTGCCACTGGGCCACCACGACACAATGTTCAATAAAGCCTTGAATGTAACAACGTTTTGCAACAAAAAAAATGCTTCCTCTAATAAACACCATCGTTCCTCCACAAACATACTATTGAAACACTTCCTCCTTTGATATTAGGATTCCTTCAGCTCCAAAGTTTCTTACATCACGGTCTACGTAATAAGAAGTGGTGAGCTGGATCCCGGCTGTTGTATTAAGGATAACGTTAGTTCGGCGACTGTCGCCCAATGATAGCACAGTTTCGTGCCCGAATAAAACTGGATTTGCTGTTTGTTTCAACCTTTGTTTATTGTGAAAGCTGCTTGTGGTGTAAGCGGATTCCAGGTTTTAGTTTCGTTCGTGAATTGAAAACGAGAAAATGAGAGTTGTTTCTATACCTAGTGATTTATGTACGTGTTTTTAAACTTAATTTACTGGAATTTATCGATAATAAAATTACTTATTCTTAAAATAACTAAGTTCTGAAAGAAACGAAAAAAACGGTCAAGTGTCAGTGCGAGGCACGCAGGGTTCCGTACCAATATCGCAAAAACGGCACAAAAAATCACGTTTGTTGTATGGGAGCCCCACTTAAATATTTATTTTATTCTGTTTTTAGTATTTTATTATGTTTTTTATTGTTATAGCGGCAACAGTAATACATCATCTGTGAAAATTTCAACTGCCTAGCCTTCACGGTTCATGAGATAAAGCCTGGTGACAGACGGACAGACAGATAGACAGACGGACCGCGGAGTCTTAATAATAGGGTTACCCTTTGGGTACGAAACCCTAAAAAGACAAAACTTTGGTCTGAATACTAAAAACAGAATAAAATAAATATTTAAGGGGGGCTCCCATACAAAAAACGTGATTTTTATGCCATTTTCTGCTATAATGGTACGGAACCCTTTGGCGCGAGTCCGATTCGCACTTGGCCGGTTTTTTTTATTCAACACTAAAATCGCAAAGCTTGATGTAGTTCTGCATTTTTGGTATGTTGTATGGACCTGTTAGAGTAGTGTGAATTCAAATAACTTCTGCTAGCTGCGCACCACCCGAAAAACTGCAAAATTTTAAAAAAAATTCACGTTTTGTTCTAAATATCTTAAACTATGCGTTTTTGACAAACAAGATACCATATTTTTTTAAAGTCTATTAAATATGCAACAGTTTAAGCTAAACCGCAGCTCGATAAACCCTATAGCACAAATGCAAATTTTTAGGTGGTAATCTCTGGATCTACTGAACCGATTTAGATGCAATTTGGCATGGAGATAGTTTGAGACCCTGGAAAGGACATACGATAGTTTATATTCCCTTCGGATGATAAAACACATTTGTTTTTTTTATAAAATCTTTCTGTATCGCGGGTGCGTTTACAAACATATAAATACACATACACAACAACCAGAGAACAACTATCTGCAGTTCATACAAATATTTGTTCCGTGCGGGAATAGAACCCGTGACACGCATGACGCAACACAGCAGTCAATCGCTCAACCACTGCGCCAACCGTGCGCACAAAAATGCGCGTTACTAAATAATAATCGGAACACAAAACAGAAAGAACGTGGTCACTATCAAGGAAGGTAAACTTTTTATGATGCCGGAGTGTCTCAATACATGTCGTCAATAATTTTCCCTATAGATAAAACTAGCGGGCACCTCGTGGTTTCACCCGCGTAGTTGCCTTTCCGTGGGAATACAGGGAGTGGTTAGTGTAGCTTCCCAGTGAAAGAATTTTTGAAATCTTTCCAGTAGTTTTCAAGTTTATTCGTTACATATAGAAACACAAATCTTTCCTCTTTATAATAGTGTAAGTATAGGTGGGTGAGGGGTTTACATCGAACAACATTGATATCATATCAGTTATTTGAAAGAAATTCCTCAACCATTTCAGTGATTTTCTTTTCATGGGATCGATTTTTGTTGAAAGTTTCCCGTTCATATTGCCCTGCCTACCCTATTTACCCAGCCTACCCTGCCTACTCTGCCTACCTTGCCTACCCGGCCTACCCTGCCTACCCAGCCTACCCTGCTTACCCTGCATACCCAGCCAACCCTCCCTACCCAGCCTACTCTGCCTACCCTGCCTATCCAGCCTACCCTGCCTACCCTACATTCCCTGCCTACCCTGTCTACCCTGCCTACCCAACCCTACTTACCCTACCTAATCATGTAATACATATTTTTTATTTATCATCAATAGTTTTCTCAGCGCATACCTAAGAATGAATTGAATATGCAACATTTTGCTACTTTGGGTTACATTATTGCAATTTTCATAAGAATCTCTATTTTTTTTGAAAATATATTATAGCCTATGACACTTAGGAATAATGTAGCTTTCTACTGGTGAAAGAATTATCAAAATCGGTTCAGTAGATCCAGAGATTACCCACTCCAACGTCACAAACTGAAAAACTCACAAAATTTTACCTCTTTATAATATTAGTATAGATTAGCAGACAAGAAAACGTGGCTGCTGCTACCGCCTCAGAAACATTTTACGTCACCCGCGAAAGGGCAGGCATCTGTCTTAAATCAGATATTTAATTTACACCCCGCTTGTAATCAGAAACTTCGTAGAATAATTGAAGCACCTCAAAATCTCATTAGGTATTTGTTCGGGTGTAAATAGAAAACGCCCTAATTGTATCAAACTCATTTCGGGGGCCCCATTCATTAAACGAATTGGGTGACATTAAGGAATTGTGAATTGAAATATGAGTTTCATGTTGCTAAGGGATTTTAGAAGAATGTGCGTTAACTGGATACTGTGGATTATGATCTTTGTAAAGTGTGTTTTATAACACGCTTTTATTAGCTTGGTATGTATCTATGAATCTATTTAACGGAATCTTTGAACGTAATTTTTACGCCCTTCAAAATTTCGGGTTGGTTTGAAACTTTGCTCCTCTTTGCTCACTTATCAAGGACCGATGACAATGCAATAATTTGAATAGTTTGTCCCCTTATCCTCACCAGGATCTTCGGGATTAGCTATTGATATATAAGTAAAATTTAAATATTAGTTTATAAAAACTATAAAAAACGCTTAATAGAAAACCAAAATAAAAACAAGAAAAAGATTTTCAATAAATTTATAATATTTTGTTGTAATAAAGCGTGGGGTGCTTTTTAAGACATTTTCAAAATTTCTACTTTTACTAATATCTGCCAATAAAACGTTCGAGCACCCCACGCTTTTCTATACCAATATTATAAAGAGGAAAGATTTTTTTGTTTGTTTGTTTGTTTGTACCGAATAGGCTCCAAAACTACTGGACCGATTTCAAAAATTCTTTCACCGTTGGGAAGCTACTCTATCCCCGGGTGACATAGGTTACTTTTTATCCCTGTATTCCCACGGGAACGGGAACTACGCGGGTGAAACCGCGAGGCGTCCTCTAGTTGACTATAAAATACATATTTTCGTACAAATTTTTTAAACATTTTTTTTTTTAAGTTTTCGTAACTTAGCATCATGCCTGTATTTCCTGTAGGCGTAGAGGGTTATATTATCATAACTTAATTTGATTTAATTCCCTATGTCCCCTGTAAGGGGTAGAGGGCGTCCACAATAGTCCTCCATCGCAATCGGTCTTGTGCTTCATGCTTCAACTCGCTCCGCATCATACCAACGCTCGACGCTTCTGCCAACATGGTGCGATGCCATGTTTGAAGGGGATGGCCACGCTCTCTTTTGCCTTGGGGATTCCAATCTAGCGCTTGCTTGGGTATATCAGAATCCTTTCGCAGCGTGTTGCCAATCCAACTCCACTTGCGACGCATGTTCTGGCGGTCGATCGGGCTCTCGTGGCATTTCTCCAACAGCTCTACGTTGGTGATGGTCTCAGGCCAGTTGATTCTGAGTATATGACGAAGATTTGGATTTGGTGTGAGATGTTTTTTGTGACTATCCACGTTTCGCACCCGTAAAGCAGCACGGATTTGATATTTGGCCCGAAGATTTTGAGTTTAATCCTTCGGGTCAGTTGCCGCTATTGCTAAACAGTTCTCAGCTGCGCGAAGGTAGCTCGTGCTTTAGCGATGTCCGCTTCACTGTCTCTAGTTCCTGACATGACGCTCCCGAGGTAAGTAAACTTGTGGACGCTTTCCACTGCCTCTGCGCCAATCAGCAACGGTAAAGTATTCTTCACACCAAATCTCATCTCTTGGGTCTTCCGTGTTTATTTTTAGTCCCGTTTCTGCCATTTTCTGATGTAAATCGTTCAATTTTGCTAACATATCAACGTGGGTATGACTCCAATCCAAGTTTTTCAAGACGTTGGATAATCGCCATTATATCCCATCGTGCTTAATTTCATCTTAAGACAAACCTTTACTAAATCAATTGGAACCAGCTTCCGGACTCACCAAATACGTTTAGTAGTAGCAAGTTAGCAAGCTCTTTGAAAACTCATCCGAGTTAAATATAACCCCAGGCATTTTAATACCGGTTCGTCGCAATTTGATTTCAGATTAAAGAACACGATTTACCAAAGGATATTTTCATTAGTTCGGTTATCTTTGTTTTTGGGGTCAATAAATCTAAAGGTTCCTATCGCCGTCTACGGGCTAATGGTGCCCTTAGGCGGTGAACCCTTGATTTATATTAAAAGACAGGAGATAAGCCGCTCTTATTCTTACTGTTTTTCTCTTATTTCCAAGAAATGGTGCTAATGAGTAGATTTTTTTATTTACCGTTACATTTATTTAGTCTAGAACGCAAAAAACTTCATTGTAAACACAACTAATCTAGATACAGCTCGAAATCAATCTTCTAAGCCTTCTCCCATGTATGTTTCAGTCTAGCCGGCTATAGCTGAATACCAGTTGTGTCCATGGAGAGATTGCTTATCTGACCCAAACTGACGAGTTACTGGGTATCGCGACATCGGCATTGGCAAGACTGTTTCTCAGATTGTGAAGATGCTGATTGTCTTGTTTAGGTAGGTAGGTACAGCTCTAGAGGAGCTAACCCACATAAACCAAATCGTATTTAATTATTAAAAATCTTAAGTAGGATTCTGTTCCAGGCTCGTATTAAGTCCTACTTAATATTATAAACGCGAAAGTTTGTGAGGATGGATGTATGTATGTTTGTTACTCTTTCACGCAAAAACTACTGAACGGATTTAGATGAAACTTTACATTAATATAGGTTATACATCAAAATAACACAAAGACTACAATTTATGATGTTTATTTTGGATTTTGGTCTTAACATAACGATAAATATCAACAACAACAATATGTCGGCAAAAATTCTGCTCTCTGAGTGCTATCTTCGCTTGCGCTGCCTAAACCATTGAAGATACGCAAATATAATGTACCGTAGGATTGTTTGTATTAAATTGTTCTAAACAAAAGTCTGCGACGGCATATATTATATATCTACTTTTTATGTGGAAGTCACTATGACCAAAAAAAAATAATCTTAAATACAATTAAATTGGATAGACGTCGTTGATGGTTTTGTTCATTATGCGTATTTTCTCTACAGCAAATTCGATTTTCGAAGCGATTTCTTAATTCATACAATAGGCATAATTATTTATTTTAGTTAGTGTATTTTTAGTAGTTACATTCATTACTTTTAATTTCATTATTTTTAAATTAGAATTGTACAAAAAATCATTATAAATTGTAGTTATTCAGATGTATAACCTATATTACGAAGAAGCACAAATCTACAGGTGTACTGAGTGCGTGCAAAGCGTAGATAGATACATAGTTAAAAATTACCACGAGTACTTCAGGACCACAACATTTTGGTGCATGAATTTAAAACAGCTAGATACAGAATGATCAATGGCGACCATTTCAAAGTAGTGATTCACCCAGACCGTGTATCACGTGGTCAAAATGAGAGACGATTCAATGCCCCAACTACAAATTAAATAGCTGCTGTTATAGTTAGTAGTGAACAAACTACGTCTCGGGCAATCGCTGTACAGGCGCGAGAAGGCATACTTTACTTCTTATTTTTTTTCTTTTGGCTTGCGTTGGCCACTATCTCACCTGATGGTAAGCGATGATGTGGTCGACGGTGAAGCACGCTTGCCTAGAAAAAACCCATTCACTCTTGACTTAAATACCCTCAGATTGTAACTACTACTATTCTCATGGGTTCCAGACACACATAGATTCTATGACGCTCTCGAGCACGGGCAAAAGCTAGTAATATATAAACGTAGTAACTATACTATCACCCTGGTGACGGTTTGAAAAGAGCCATTTAATTAGGCCTTTACATGTAATAATTTTGCTAACAGCAATCTGAACAATGTCATATTTTTTTTCCTAATCTTGATTGGTCCCACAGCAGCTGTGTAATAGTACATTATGGTACAAGTGTGTAAGGTTGGTGATTACCGCTGAGGCGCCATTGAGACCCGAGCCGTAAGGTGAGGGTCTTAAGAGAGCCGAGGACGGTAATCATCAATACTCACGTGTATCATACGACGTTTTTCAACACACTTGTGAAAAAAATAATACTAAAAATCATTTTCAACAGTGAAAACGAGTTATGAATTTTTTTTCGCAATGGCGGGCAAAATTAATTAGATTTCCTATGCGCGCGCATCTAACAATGGCGATCGGCCATAGACTCAAAAAGATGTTTTTTTTTTTTGGCTTTTCTCGGATAGTGTTTTAGCCACGTACAAAATGGGGAATTTCAAGTTTTCTTTATTACAGACAAAAACAAAAAGTATATTTGAGTGAAAGTTTTATTTATTAAACACGTACAAGTTGAAATTATCTATTTAAATACGAAGTTTTATGAAATGTGTTGCATTAGTACTATTGAGCACGATCTTTTTTGTATCGAAACTGTTTTAAGAACAAAGCAACTTAACCAATAAATTTAAAAAAAAACTCTTTATCTCACTTGTGAATAATAGTAATGAAAAAGTCACAGTTTGATAACAGGTGACATTATGTGCCTAATTGCGGTGAAATTAGAGCCACTTTATGAGCAAGTGTGTTGAAAAGGTTCTTTCGTCTATTATTTTTCACGCTGTCCTGGTTTTGGTAGTGCTATTCTGTACAAAAACTTACCGTGACACAGTTGAAGTAAACACGAAGGGGCTGTCAATTCCTAACATTGGTTAGAATGACAGTTTACTACGAGCTTACATTTCCAAAGTCATCATGGTAAAATGTCTACAGAATCGACCCGCTAATTTCTCTAGTCAATCTCTTATAATAGTAGTTTATGCAACGATTATATAATAGGGGTTATTAAAAAACGAGCGTGGGTTTATCACACGAGGAGAACCCGAGTGTGATAATAATATCACACAAGTGTTTTAATACCTAATTATATGCCGTTGCATACAATATTTTTTCTTCACTCATATAGTTGAAATAAAACAAAAGTGGAAATAGAAAAATATGTGGTATGGCGGACAATTAAGATTGACATCCATTGACAATGACTATATTTTTCTTCATGAAGTCAATGAGTCCATATATGCGCAAATAAATGAAAAAGCAAAAAGTTATTTTAAGATGCAGTTGTTTGAAAATCGAAGGAAAATGTTGCACTAGAATGTTTTTTTTTTATTTTACCTATCCACGAATATAAAGAACGTGTTGATACAATATTTTTTTAATTCATATTTCGAACAATACGTTTTGAGTAGATAACTGTCATTAAAAACCTAGTAAACCAGAATAGTACATTGTGTATTAAGGGCGGTAAGTATGGAATTAGTAGACTCTAGTAAAAGCCCGAAGTCGAAGACTGAGGGCTTTCTGAGTCGAGGTTCGTAATTCCCGTACCGCCCGTGATACATACAATGTTTTTCATCACATTTGCGAGTAATAATTATGAATTATAGCTTTAATACACAAGTCAGCACAGCAGCCACAGATTATACAGTGTTTCGTTCAGAAACTTTAAGGGCAAATACTCACGTAGGTATACAGCCATGACGGAGTGTAAAAAGAATTAAATAATTTCGAAGTTTTCATACTACGAGTATAACTATTAAAATCGATTATTAAGAACATTAGTTGAGTATTTAAGTAACATGTAGCGAGATTGCAAAGAAATTCCTTTTTAGATAACATTTTAAGACAATTTTTCAATTGCGTGTAAACTCCTTGCTTGAACTTGCATGACCTGTGTGCTGTGCCATAAATTAAAAAAAATATTACTTACCGCCCTAGGGTTTCTTGACAAAAAGAAAGCCCGAGGGTTTTATATGGGGCATTACGGCCAAGTTAACCTGTATGTTTAGATACTTTTTACGTGCAAGTGTGATGAAAAATCTTTTTCGGTAAAGTCCAACGTTATCCTAGCTGTCCAGCACACCATAATGGACGAAAAATTAATTAATTCTTCGAACATCGAAAAATTATGGCTCATTCCGAAAATCAATCTCCTGCACATTTGCTAGGGTATCTCTATAAAATCGGTCATAAAGCGATTAATTTCAATAAACAGGCCAGGTAGGAAAATATTTACGACAGTGTATTAACGTAAAATCCGCTCTCTCGCCTTTATTATCGACGACATTATGTGCTATTCATCTGTTTTGGAGGGTGTTATGACTTTTTTTTTATAGGGTGAGAGAAAATTTTGGGTTTTCGTATTTTACGCAGGTTTGTTTCATGGTTACGAAGAGTACATGAGCTCTTTCAACGATTTTGTCTTGCGTCTTGGCGATTTTTTTTTGGTATACAATGGTTGAATTTTAGGTCTTTCGATATTTTTTATGTGATAAATAGACACAAGCGGTTTTTGTATAGAAAATGTGTCAAACCAACATATTATTAATTCTAAGTTATCCATACTAATATTATAAATTGGAAAATAACTCTGTTTGATACCTTTTCACGCCAAAATCACTGAACAGAAGTCAATAAAATTAGGCAAGGAAATAGATGGCATCCTGAGAAAGGACATAGGCTTCTACCATAACGAAAAATATTGATACCAACCAAAGACATGTTTTCGTTTCGGTTTGGTGTTCTGTAGTGCTACTAGATGGCGCGCAGCAAATCTGTCCTTTCTTTTTTTGTATGAAGTCGATATTCTTCTCCATAGCGTAAATAGTATACTGTCCAGTGAACGCTCGATCTAGGTAGAAAGGTAAGTAAGGTAGGTAGGTCTAGGTAAATAGGGTAGGTACAGGTAGGTAGGTAAGTAGGGTAGGTACAGGTAGGTAGGTAAGTAGGGTAGGATAGGCAGTTAACGGGAGCGAAGCTGCGGGCACAGCTAGTATATAAATAATAAAAAATAAAAAATTAGTTAGGTAGGGTATTGTAGGGTAAGTAGGGTATTTTAGGGTAAGTAGGGTAGTGTAGGTACAGAAGGTAGTTAGGACAAGGTGGGGTAGGGTGGGAAGCCGAAGGGGACAGATAGTTCTAAATAAACGTTTTCTGGCTGTTAAAAGATTAGCCCTAAGAATAAAAATACAGGAACACTTTTTGTCAGTAATGGGGACGCAAATGGGCTGATTTAACGCAGAAAATCTCCTTTTAGATTTTTGTCATTTTTTGTCATATTTTGAATAGCTTCAAACAGACACAACTGTATAACACAGTCGTTTAACATTTATTTAATATCATGAAAGTTTGAAACTCCTCCAATATTAAAACAAGATAAATGTCACCCAACACACGCAAAACCACGAAAAAGCAATACTAAAATATTCATGTGAAGTTTTCTATTAATTTCCCGCGAAGTTGAACAACATTTAGAATAATAATAAGGGCTATTTGTTAGTACTAGCGTACCGTGAAGTTGGCAGAATTTCGCCGAAGTTTTCTTCGACGGTTCGGTTGGCAGTAATTGTATGAGATTATAATTATTTAAATTTCGTTCTCATTTTTTGTCTGGCTGAGGTAAATGTTGCCAATAGGTTTTAATAGTTAACCATTACTTATTTATTTTCAACCTGTACTGTCCCACTGCAAGGCAAAGGCATCCCTTTCTTCCTTCCTTCCAACCATAGATTGGCGCGCTCTGTCGTTTGTCTACGGTTTCGACAAATGATCATACGAGTATAGCCGTTGGGATTTTAGTCGTATATTTATTGTGTTTTATTTATATATTTGTTCATACATACTGTGACTCAGCTTCTGTTTTTATATTATTTTATTCCTTAAATATTGTATTTTCCGTTGCCGTGAATGTGTCCGTGGCTTCGACAGTGGGCCCTATCAGAATATCAGCGCAGCGTTATTGTATTTTTAATATCGTTGCACATGCTTAGATAGGAGCCTTTTTGGTCTCGCACGGGGTTATTTATTTTTATTTGTGTTTTGCTTATCTGATGTCTCCTGTGCGGGTCACAAATAAATATCTTTCTTTCTTTCATTCTGTCGATAAGCAATATGGGCATCAAACTCGTCCCGCCATCTTCGCCTGGATATGTCGCGATGTTGCCGGACATTTTTCGGGACCTATTGTTGGTACTGTGATTGGTTTAGCCCATGAACCGTTCGATATCCCGTTCGGTTGCCGACAACCGTTCCGCAGATGTGTCCGCCCCAGTCCCATTTGAACATGGCTGCTTTTTGGGTAACATCGGCGATTTGTGTTTTAGAGCGCACCACTGTACAAAGGCGGTCCGTTAATCTGAATCTATCTCTTGTCCATTGAATGAGTTTTTTTTTTATACAAGCCGTGTCCTCTATGCACGATCCGAGGGTAATATATCTATCGGCAAAAATTACAAAATCCATACAAACTTTATACAAATTTTAACCCCTTTATCAACAAATTTTCATAAATCCTTCATAAGGAACACTTTTCCATAATTTCATGCTTCTAGACCAAGTCAAAAGGCTGTGTTTCATCCAAATTCAAATGTATACGCGAACAGTTTTTGGCAAAATTGCAAATAAAATGTAGGATATTGAACTAATATTATAGAATTACTAGAGACAAAATAAGACCTAGATATCTTCTATACTAATATTATGTAGAGGAAAGATGTGTATGTTTGTATTTTTGTATGTAACGAATAAACTTAAAAACTACATGACCGATTTTAAAAATTCTTTCACCGTTGGGAAGCTACACTATCCCCGGATGACATAGGATACTTTTTATCCCTGTATTACCACGGGGACGGACACAACGCGGGTGCAACCGCGAGGGGTCCGCTAGTATCTTATAAAAATATTTACCTATAAAAACTGTCTCACTCACTCACTTAACATAAAGTTTGGTCATGTGTTCAAGGATTTTAATACTTTTTAATATCCAAAATTTTGAGATGAATTCAATTTTCTTGTTAACAGGAAATTTACAAGGTAACCTTTCAAGTAACAATGTTTTAGACGCTTCTATCCTTGTTATGAAAATTACTTGGCGCATAATTTAGACAAAGCTGAAAGGTCAATTAAATTTATTTCAGCAGTGACAGATTGGTGAATATTTTTAATGGGGATTTGGTTTTTAAACTACACGCAGAAACAAAGTTCGCTACAAGGCAGACGGGCGCAACGCGACAATGCGACAAATCTTTTTGCATATGTTCTAAAATTACTATACAGATAAGTTGTCGCATTCTCGCATCGTCGTAACTTGACTGTGTTTTATTAACCCAAGGGAACATAATTATACCGGGATGAAAATATCCTATGTCCAATTCCAGATACTGGTCTATGCATATGCCAAGTTTCAACCAAATCGATTCGCCGCGGCGTTTACAACTTGAAAAGGTTACAGACAGAATTACTTTCGCATTTATAATAAACTAGCTGTAGCCCGCGACTTCGTCTGCGTGGCATTAGTACTTCGAATAGTCTATTTCAGGTATGTGGGCCGCCTTTCTTGGGAAATTATTAGTTAACCATACAAACTCCCACCCCCCTTGTAACGTTGTATTAGGTTGCTAACACATCGGAATCCGAGTAGCAAGAATAGGAAATAAGAAATACCTATTTACGCTTGCAGCCGATGTTTTTAACTGGCAATACTATAATGAATAATTAATGACTGTCGCAAACTCCGCGTACGGAACTGGTTCGTTGAATGTTGGTAGTTGACTTCCCTCTCAATACGGTATGACTAACGCTCGCGGACTTCCTGCGGTTCGGCGGTCACTTGGCACTACGCAGCAGCAGAGTGACGGTGTCTGCACAATACTATTTGTACTTCTGCCACTTTCATATCGTCACCTCGAACAATATATTTCTGCAACCGTTGTATAACGTAGACGTTACCGTGAACAAATAGACAAAACTTTTAAAATCAGCGTATCCCCAGATTGGATGAGTGTTGCAAAACCTATATTATCTAGATTTATGTGACCATTGCGTGACTTGCTAAAATTTCGCTATTTGTAGAATTTTGAACACTTGAACCGTTGATTCACATAAATTGCGCTGGTGTATCAACAGTGATTGTTAATTTAAACACCATATTTTAACTTTTATGTTTTCACCGAGTGACCGTAACATAGGTGTAACGGTTATTTTTAAATACATTTGATGACATGATATCCTTTCATCTATTATTTTTCATCACACTTGCACGTAAACAGTATCAAAACATACAGGTTAACTTGGCCGTAATGCCCCATATAAAAGCCTTGAGCTTTTTTGTTTGTCATGAAACCCTAGGGCGGTAAGTAATATTTTTTTTAATTTATGGCACAGCACACAGGTCATGCAAGTTCAAGCAAGGAGTTTACACGCAATTGAAAAATTGTCTTGAAATGTTATCTAAACAGGAATTTCTTTGCAATCTCGCTACATGTTACTTAAATACTCAACGTATGTTCTTAATAATCGATTTTAATAGTTATTGTATGAAAACTTCGAAATTATTTAATTCTTTTTACACTCCTTCATGGCTGTATACCTAAGTATTTGCTCTTAAAGTTTCTGAACGAAACACTGTATAATCTGTGGTGTGGCCAAAAATTCGCCAACCGTTTAAAAAAAAGTTCACGTATTTCGTAATAACAGCTGTGCTGACTTGTGTATTAAAGCTATAATTCATAATTATTACTCGCAAATGTGATGAAAAACATTGTGTGTATCACGGGCGGTACGGGAATTACGAACCTCGACTTAGAAAGCCCTCAGTCTTCGACTTCGGGCTTCTACTAGAGTCTCGATCGTAATTCCTTACATACCGCCCTTAATACACAATGTACTATTCCTTCTTCAAGTAGTATTGGTGAGTGGTAGTAAGACAATGGAAGTAATTGTTTTATAAAATTCTGTAACTCATTATTGTTACTTTTTCCATCTACCTCACATCACTAGATGTTATCATTTTTATGTTTCATCATGCTTTTAAATTGTACGTACCACGCTGCTTAGACTGCTTCATCTTGATGGCTAATTGATGCTAGATCAACGCTTTCCACCGTAGATTCCACGTTCGACGGTTGTCAGGATGTTGCAGTCAGTGGTACGAATTCGGTCATTTGCTAAAATGCCTAATTCGTGCTTTTCCAGGGTCCTTCTATACCGGAGATCCTTCCGTGTTGCTACAAGGGCTGTGGCTGGACAACCCTGCGTGCTACCTCTGATACGAAGATCGACCTACCTACTTGGCTGCCACCCATGTTTTGGAACTACAGGATAGTGGTTTTCTTTCGGCGGTCTAGAACCTAACACGCGCTCGATATTCAGAACCCATCCCAATCTCTTGCTGGGTTTTTATTTTAATTCGAGAGTTTAATTTACCTACCCTAACCGTTACACCCTTTTCACCCCCTTAAGGACTATTTCCGGGATAAAAACTATCCTAAGTTCTTCTCGAGGTCTTAAACTATCTCCATACAAAATTTAATCTAAATCATCATCATTATAATATTAGTATGAAATCTATGAATTTTCAAAAAAATATATATATTTATTTGCAACAAGACAATATTCTTGAAGTTAAACGAATTAAAAGCAATGTAATAATTACTTCTTTTGTTTCGTTTTATAAAAGCTACAAGTTTCTTTTCACTTGTCGTCTATAAATCGAAGCCTCGGAATTATTAACAAGACACAATGTTACGTACGTTAGCACATCAATATTCTAAAAAGATACGGAGTTAAGTAAGTTTTCTTTATCTTTTGGAAATAAAAAAAGTTAATTAAAATGATCAAAAAAAGACACAAACAAGAAGAAAATCATGCTGTGCAGTCGGAGGATACATCTGGTTTTGATCAGACAGCTCGCGAATATGTATACTCCGACTGCACAGCATGATTTTCTTCTTGTTTACTTCTTTTTAGTTTGCTTTTTAAACAGTCGGGTTTTTTGATCTTTTTAATTAACTTTTTTTATTTACAACTTTTTGTTATATTTTTAATTAAGTACATTTAAACATATAAGTGTTATATATTTTTGAAATCACCTCTTAAAACCCTCTATTTTGATACCCCATACGATGGCGCACAAAAGCCGCCATTTTTTTCTTTTCCAATTATTATGTTGCCAGTGACACTCGCAGGGTTAAGACGAATCGATTGACGTAAGAATCATCAAAATTGGCCAACGCGTTTGGTCTCTAGAACGCCACATAGGAACATACATACATACATACATAGACTGAAAAACACATTACCCTCCTTCAGCAGTCGGGTAAAAAGGCATGTTTGGTATTATTATTTGGTAATATGAATATTTCAATTGTCGTTTGTAAATTATTGGAAAAAAATATCATATTATAACACATAATTGTCTAGACTGAGCAGTGGTGGCCCAGTGCTAACGGCCCCGACTTACCTACGTGTCGTAAGTCGTGAGTTCGAACCCAGGCAGGCGCTTTACTTTGTATAAATTATTTCATCACCACTGCTCTTAAAACGGTGAAGGAAACACTTCGTGAGGAAACCGGCATGTCCTAGAACTAAAAATTCGAAGACATGTGACATCCACCAACCCGCACTGGGCCCGCGTGGTGGATTAAGGCCTATTACCTCTCTCACAGAGAGGATACCAGTGTCTCAGCAGTGGGGACATTATAAGGCTGATGAGATGAGATGAGATGACATAATTGTCGCAGCCTTTTAAATTTTACGGTACCGTTCAACTACCTGAAAGATATTTAGCCGATGCATCTAATACAAAATTAAGTGAACTTAATATTTATAAAAAATCCTACGCACTGAAACGCCTTGCAGCAATTACACCAATGGAGCAAAACTTCTATAAGTCTAGGTTTCCTCACGGTGTTTTGGCTTCACCTTTGTCAGCGATGTCCAAGCTAAACTTAGAAAGTACATGTGAATTGAAAAAGTTACATCGGTACTTGTACTTATTTAAACCCGCGACCTCAAGCACGAGAGGCGAGGTATTAACCACTGGGCCACCGGTATGAAAAGTTGGCTAAAATTACGATCGTAGTTAAGGTAAATCGACATAGCCCCGCAGCACGGTGCTCCTATTCATGTCTGCAGGGTTCCATACTGTTTCCTTTGCTGAATTCACTTACGCAATTCGGCTGCAGGTTCACTTCGCTAGCTCTTGGACTAATTAGTAGAAGAGTTGTCACGAAAACGAATAGTTAATTATACCAAATACTCGTTCTACAACACCTTTTTATCCGACTGCCGAAGGAGGGTAATGTATTTATCAGTCTATGTATGCATGTTTGTTCCTCTGTGAAGTTCTAGAGACCAAACGAGTTGGCCGATTTTGATGCTTAACCTTGCAAGTGTCACTGGCTACATGAAAATTAGAAAATTGAAAATGGTGGCTTTTGGGCGCCGTATAAATTGTGGGGGCCCAATTTTTTTTTCTACCTACCCATCGTACGGTTAATCAAAATAAAGGGTTTTAAGAGGTGATTTAAAAATATATAACATTTATACGCTTAAATGTACCTAATGCATGAAATAAAAATGTTAAAAACTAATATATAAGTAAAAACATGACTGCTTAAAAAGCGAACTAAAAAGACGTAATCAAGAAGAAAATTATGCTGTGCAGTCTGAGGATTTATCTGGTTTTGGTTAGCCAGCTTGTGAATATGTATGATTTTCTTCTTGTTTACGTCTTTTCAGCTGCTTCTAAAGCAGTCGGGTTTAATTCTTTCAGCAACACTTTTTACTAAACAGCGTCGTTCATCTGCTACCACTAAATGGTCTACACCAACAATACTACTAATAAACTAATTCTATACAACCGCATTATTTTTCAAGCCAAACATCTGTTTCAAGTTTAACAAACAAAGTGGAAGTATCAGCCGTCCCAGAGGATTTAAGTCCATCAGAGGGAACTTATTTAATTTGTAGCCTGTATCAACAAGCTGATTACAGTTCGCGTGTTGTTTACTTATTTTTAGTTAAGGAGATACGATCTTAACTTTTCAGGTGAGAACTTTATTTTGAACATAGAACATATTTCCAGGGAAAGGAGAGGGGGCGGTTATAATACAGAGCAGGGAATAACCACGCTGGCAATGCCATTACTGTTTTTTTTTGTCAATTATGGACGGTTTTAAAAAAAACATATTTTGTTTAACGAATAAGTTCTGAAATTGGTCCCATTTTAATTTGTTGATAAATCGAAGAAGAACTTCGGAGATATACAACAGAACTCTTCAATTAATAACGGCAAGGCTCTAAGGATTGCCGAAATCGCATTGTTCATACCATTTCATAACATAACATCACGCCACTACGCTCTAAAGGGGTACGCAGATGTGTACAGTTCACCTTGGTACATTCTCATTTCACCGGTTATTTTCAGTTTCATGATACTCTGGCATTATAGGTACCTTACTAAACTACTTGTCTATTAGTTAGGTAAATCAAAAAAATGACAAATAAAAAAAAATTAAAAAATTTACCAGCTTCCAAATAAGAAAACTAAAAAGTGAAAAATAACTGTATTTTTGGAAGTCGGTGTCCATAACGAAAACAAATGGTACCTGCCAAAGACACCAACTTCCAAAAATAAATTTGTTTTATTAGTTTGGGAGACACAGTCTTAACTTTTGAGGTGAGAACTTTATTTTGAACACAGAACACTGTTCGGGGAAAGGGTTAGATAATAATACAGAGCAGGGAATAACCACGCTGGCAACGCCATTACCGATAATGAATATACGTAACTGGGCAATTACGTTTGAGCACAAGTTTCGGTTTTCATAGCTTTAGTCAAAATGAGAGATGTTTTTATACATTTCGAAAAGATAGATTAGGTATCTATCTTTTCTAAAAGTCTTTTAGTTAATTTACGCCTTCAGCTGGCGCTACTTTCGCAAGAGGCAGAACCGCTATTATAGGAGCCTGGGCCTGATGTCTAAGTACAACCAGCTAGTGCACATAATTTCAGGAAACCCTCAATTGTCACACATTTTAACCGACTTCCCAAAAAGGAGGAGGTTTTCAATTCGGCTGTATTTTTTTTTTTTTTATTTGTGTTACCTCAGAAGTTGTTACTGGGTGAACCGATTTTGATGATTCTTTTTTTATTTGAAAGTCACCAACTTTGTGACAGTGACAACTTGTCATGTGGTCCCATTTAATTTCCATTCATCAAGATCTGATGAAGAACTTCGGAGATATACATCATATCTCTTCAATAAATGACGGCAAATCATTCAATAGCTGCAATCGCATTTCTGTTTATTGTTTACACCATTTCATAACATAACATCACACTAGTACGCTCTAAAGGGGTACGCAGGTGTAAACAGTTCACCTTGGTATACTCTTATGCCACCGGTTTTGTTTGAGTTTCATGTTATTGCCTATATAACTGGTCCATTTTATACCACAACAAAAAAGTGAGAAAAAAAAAAAAAAACTTATTAGTTACAAAAAATACAACCGACTTCTAAATAAAATAAAAACACTACAAAGTGAAAAATAACTTCAATTTCGGAAATTGGTGTCAAAAAACAAAGAAACGAAAACAAGAACACCGACTGCCGAAATTGAAGTTATTTTTCACTTTGTAGTGTTTTTATTTAGAAGTCGGTTGTATTTTATGTAAAAAGTTTTTTTTATTAGTGTAATTTTTGACAATGACGCGGGGGCGTCTTGTTGCTCTATGGTTAAATGCTACGTCACTCTAAAACTAGTAGTGGTTTCTGAATGATGTAGACCATACTAAAAGGTTTGTAGAATTTGACAATACGTACACGTTAAATTGGGTACAAAATCACCTTGATTTAGATCAAAAATATTTCTCAGTTGCTGGGCTTTTGTGAAAAATGTTGTAGTTTGTCGTGAAATAAATTCTCTATTTTATTCACAGAAGAAAATCATATCCATACGAATACTAAGGGAGTTTTAAAAACTCTGGCTTTATAGGGTAGAACTTTCAACCGATGCTTGCGCGTCTGAAGTTAAAGGCTTTGGTAATTGCTTACTAAGCCTTTTGTGAATTACTTTTAGTAAAACTGCGATCAGCCCGCCTCGGCTTTAATGGGATAAAAACACTATTTAACGGAATCAGAGGATAAACTAAAATGCATCGAATACCTATGTTATTTTTTAGTTAATTTATTAATAACTCTAATATTATAAAAGCGAAAGTTTGTGTAGTGTATGTGTTTGTATGTTTGCTAGTTCTTCACGCTCAAACGGCTGGACCGATCTGGATGTAATTTGGCACAGAGATAGATTATAGTCTGGAATAGCACATATAATACTTTTTATCCCGGTAATATGTTTCCTTGGGATAATTTTCGACGTTAACGCGAAGCCTCTGGCAGAAACTAATATAATAATATTTTTTTAGGGTTCCGTATATCGGAAACAACGATGAAATCGAGCTGACCAACAATTTAAAAAAAGATAGAGGGACTGTCAGACACACGAGTGATCTTATGCCCTTATAAGATTCTTCAAAAATTGTTGATAGGCGTTTAACCTCTTTCTAAACTCAAGATAAGCGATGACGTAGTCAACGGTGGAGCACGCTTGCCTAGAAGTAACCTGTTCACTCTTTACTTAAAGACCCCATCTTATGGGTATCCGTAAACACAGGACCGATTCCGTTGAAATGTATCCTCTGTGGCTCAAACACGCACGGGTGACTCCGTGCGTGTTTGAGCCACTTGGGAGTTTGGGAGACAAACTAGAAAATTAAGTCATAAAATTTTTCAACGTGCATTCTCACAATAAGCCCTTTCGGAATCCCAAATTTATGTTTCATAACTTTAAAATGATTTGATTTCTTAGGTACTATTTTATCACTTTACTGCCATTTTATATAAAAATACAATATTATAAAGAGGAAAGATTTTGTTTGTTTGTTTGTAGGCTAGGCTCCGAAACTACTGGACCGATTTAAAAAAATCTTTCACCTATGGAAAGCTACATTATTCCCGAGTAACATAGGCTATAATTTTGACGGGAGCGAAGCCACGGGGGTCAGCTAGTTTTATTTAAATGTTTATTTTGCTAGAGCAGTACCTTATACGATGTAGGTGCCCCTACTTCCCAAAACGCGGAAGTGAATTTCATAAGTTGAACCTAGTTTTAACCGCATTTCGGCACTTAGCCTAGAACAAGGAACTTAGCACTAACTAAGAACCACTTTACTTGCCAGCTTTTAGCAGCTTGATTATAGCTGCAAGCTTCTTTTATCCAACATTATCTATCTATATATATATACAACTCAATTTCGTTTGTTTTGTTTGTTTTTGTTCGTTAGTCTCGCTAAAACTCAAAAACGGCTGGATCGATTTCAATAATTCTATTTTTGTTTTTCTCCTGAATACAGGGAAGGTTTAAAAATTATTGACGTGGGAGGGTAGGCAGTTATGAAGGGTAGGTTATTAGGGTAGGGTAGGTTGGTAGAGTAAGAAGGTAGTTAGGCAGGGTAGATAGTGCAGATAGGTGTTGGTAGGTAGGTAGGGTAGATAGGTGTTGGTAGGCAGGTAGGGTTGACGGGAGCAAAACCGTGGGCACAATTAGAAAAAAACAGATTGAAGTTATTTAAAGAAACACACTCAAAATACTGAACACTAAGAGAGTAGAGACCGTGATAAAATAGACTACTTCTACTACCAACTACAAAAGAATTTTTTTTTACGTACCGAAACAATGGGCAGAAAGCCCGTATCAAACTCAACAGAAAATTTCTAAATAAAATTTATAACAGTTCCAGGACTCAATTTCTAAATTACTACCGTGTTTTAAATTAATAGTTCATCGCGCAATATTGACGAATGCTATAATCAAAGGTAAGCAAGTCGTGTGGAAACGACAAAGATTAATTTACATAATTTTACAGAAGGCATAGACAATTCAGCAGTACAAAAGATCCAGGTATCATGACAAAGAAACAGTGTCTTGAATTCGAGTATTAAAAAATAAGTGGCGGATCAGCCTGTTGTTCTCAAAGTTTTGAGAACCGAGACCCCTAAAAGGTTACCTACCCTGTGAACTAAACTTACTGACGTTAAATTAATAAAAATCATTAGCGA
This sequence comes from Orthosia cruda, assembly GCA_964057195.1. Taxonomy (NCBI): domain Eukaryota; kingdom Metazoa; phylum Arthropoda; class Insecta; order Lepidoptera; family Noctuidae; genus Orthosia; species Orthosia cruda. Next base: position 8,244,009 of record OZ059825.1, read on the forward strand.
TTTTGCGTGGTTTGTAGGATAAAGATAGCACACCTAGAAGTAAATAAGTAGGTAATTAAGACGTAGATGTCTATAAATAGAGATCATATTTATACAGACTGAGTTTTTGAAGTGGCCCTGGATCGCCAAATCAGAAACTATGAGGCTTTTTGAAAAATCATTATTCTTAGACTGGTTTTTTTTTTAAATATCACCTGCTGTATTATTATATAATTCGATAGTATAGCTAATATGGATCAAATTCTGTGAAGTAATGACTTACGGCAAACTTATGGAAAGAACTTATTTTTAACAAAATACTTATTTTCCTACATCCCTATTAAAACTTAAGTGATGAAATAATTGCTATTTTTAATAATTACTGAATTCGGTAACGCAAGCATTATAATACATTCAGAATTACAATCATTTTGATTCCGTTTAGAATATTCCCTAAATATTTTTTCATGTCATCAATTGGATAATACTAGTCTTCGTAGATTTCCTACAAAAAAAAGGTTTTGTTAAAAATAAGGACTTTCCTCAAGTTAGCTATTTAACATTGCTTCCCAAAATAGTATCCTTATTAGTGATACTATCAAATGGTATAATAATACAGCACGTGTTTTTATTTTCAAAATCAACCTGTTCGATTCATGGAAAGGAATATTGATTTTTCAAAAATCCAATGACACAGTTTTAGTTTTCATCAAAATCGGTCTGGTAGTCACCAGGCATAGTTTTTTGCAATGCCTCATAGTTTCGGATTTGGCCATCCACACCTACTTGAAAAAGCCATTCCGTATAATAAATATCTACGACAGACGATGTCTATCCCCTTTATTAGTTTTATACAACTTTGCCATATTTCTTGAGCATTTGAATTAGGTATTAAAAATAAATGCTGGAAGTGCCAGATTCTTACTTAATAGGTAAAGGATCAAACAGTACGAGAAAATGTTAAATCTAAAACTCCAAGAGAACCATAACATTTCATCAACATTCAAGAAAATATATTAAAATATTTCACGACACCATATAAATCTTCAATTTTCCTAAAAAAAAAATAACATCCCACTGGGCTGGAAATTAACAGGAGACTTGAGGTAACAAAAAATCTAAAAATAACCTCATTTATTGAAGTTCTTGTTTTAAGTCGGCAGAAAACATTTTTCATTTCTCATTACAACTTGAATAAATGGTAAAACAAATCTGAATGAGAGCAACTTTTCTAAGAAGTCAGCGGTCTACAAAGTTTTGAATGGAAACGATAATAAGACTATTAAAGAATAATATTATTGTATATTCAGCAAGTTTGAAACACAGGCACTTGTATAAATAAGTTAAATCTACCTTTCGTTTGTGGTTTAGGGTAAAAAAAACTGGCCATGTGCAAGAGAGTCTCGCGTTCAAAAGGGTTCCGTATCATTATCGCAAAAAACGGCAAAAAAATCACGTATGGGATGTATGGTAGCCCCACTTTAATATTTTATTCTGTTTTTTGTTATAGCGGCAACAGAGATAAATCATCTGTGAAAATTTCAACTGTCTGGCTATCACAATTCATGAGATACAGCCTGTTGTCAGACGGGCAGACAGACAGACGGATCGTGGAATCTTAGTAATAGGGTCCCGTTTCTACCCTTTGTGTACGGAACCCTAATAATAATGATATTCCAAATGTACCAAAAATTTTACTCAGAGTTAGTTGCTAACACGAGTTTAAATTGACAATAAGTATATCATACATAATTGGCCAGGTTAGGCAAGCGCATAATGCTATTTATATCTGCGTTTTAAAGTTAATTTTCCCAATGATAAAAATACGATGATATATGTTTGTATATTGCGCATTTGCGGTAAAGATTTTGCAATATTCTTCATTTTCAGCCAAAGACACTATGGTACCTATATACAACTACATTCCTGATATAAAAAAAAACGCTTCAATTATAATTACGCCACTGAAGTTACTCCCAGGAAAGAAAAATATGTATTTTAGAAACATAATCCTTAGAGAAAAAAAAAAAAAATCAAAAGGCAATCCTTTAAACCATCATTTCAAGTAATATAAAATAATAATGTTTTTTTTTATTTTCGTCAAAACACGAAAAAACATTATATCCAACTGAATTTAAGAAAAGAAATAAAGAAAGAAAGAAAAAAGGAAGAAAAATAATGGCGTACCTAAACGCCAATACACATTCTTTAACCAATTTTTTACTCAATAAAATAACTTCAATTGAAAACCATGGTATATAGTACATTCCCGCAGATATTTTTTTCAAGATGCGGCCACACTGCAGTAATAAAATGTAAACAAACATCACATCGTTTCTAAACATTTTATAACTGCAGTGTGACCGCACCTTTACTTTCACGCATGGGAACTCGCGGCATAGAACTTGTTCAAAATAAAAGGTGCAAATATTTGAGAGCCGCTATTTATACATCAGAGAAAGGTCAAGAAAATAGTGTACCTAGTGTCTTGATAGATACGTCCCTTTGCTCTGACAAGGGTCGACATGCTATTATGATTTCTGAAGGCGGGTCAAAGATATTGGGTCGGGCTGATTTGCGTTAAGTCTATTATTGAAAGGTTCCGCATAATGATTGTGTGTTGTTTGCCTGGATGTTTTTTAGGCTTTTCTTATTTTTATTTTTATTGATTCGACTCTTTTGAGGAAAAATAATGTGGCTTTTATAAACAGAATCGCAATAGCGTTATTCGCCCACTTACATTTGCATACGGATATACTAATACTTTTAAAAATGTGAAAGTTTGTGAGGATGGTTAATCATGTTTGTAACTATTTCACGCAAAAACTACTGAACGGATTTCGATGAAACTTTACAGATATAGCTTATACATCAGACTAACAAATAGGCTTATACATTATAAAGATATTGAGAGGAGTACTAATACCACGCGGGTGGCAGCTAGAAAAACCGGGGCAAGAATCATGAGTGGTGACTCTCAAAGTACTAGGAGAACAGAAACATAGAGAAGAAAATATATATCCGGGGATGGAATCATGTGTGGTAAAAACTCTCGAACTACCAGGCAATCAGAACTATGAAGAAGTAGAAAGTCACAAAATCTATATTAAACAGCAGCCTAATAGCTTAAGTGAAGGCTATACCGAACAGATTTAAAGGGAGTTGGTCATACTCTTTCATGGAGTCATACACTTTGCCCTGCCGAACTCACCTAAGCAATTAGGCTGCTGAGCGAAACCAGGGCGGGCAGCTAGTAGTGACATAAAGCCGTCTTAAATGAACATCTTTAGACATTCTTTAGTTGTGGAAAAACAAAAAATATTTAAGTTTTGTTCGAGTTCTTATGAAGAAACATGAGGGCAAGAGCATTGACCGATATTGCCTTGTCAAAATGTAAAGTGATTGGTATAGTCACCATATTTTATAGTGTAAAGCCGCCAAAAAAATAAAAGTCGTTTACACCTGTCTACCAATGTATTCCAATATTTCGAAACAATACGAAAAAAATGTAAAGACAGTGTCGCTAACACGATCAAACTTACGTATCGCGGTAAAGGGCGTTCTTGTGCCTTTCACTTGAAATGCAGTAATCTCTTAAACGCGTGGATTAGTTAACTGATAAAATGGTTCTATGCCTATATCTTTCATTTGAGACCAAAATTATCAAAATATCTCCTTAAACAAAAAATCATGTTTTCAAGTTACGTTTTATTAATTATTATTATTTTTTCAAAGCACACTCCTTCGCAGTCCTGTGTAAATACGAGTAAATACACCAATTCAATAAACGTAAACAGCAAAACACCAAATTTCGTAGTAAAATCTTAAAAGTCTTCCATTCAGTGTTTATTCTATAAAAGTGCACAGGAAAATTCCTTACATTTCGACTTAAGACGTCTTAAAATCACTCTACTACCTACGAGGCGTAGCGTGACTCGAAAATAGGGCACTCCATTCAGAACGGTTTCAAACAGCAATGCCGAGATGCTTGCTGGAACTTTGATGATTTTCAACTGAATGAAATACGGAGTAACGTGCACTCTTTAATAGGTTTATCAACAACATTTAAGGAAGAAGAAACCAAGGATCTTAAACGTAGCTATGATCAAAATAAACTAATATGAACTCGACCCTTTTCTCATAGGTCACTACCTCACTTTACCTTTTGATGAATTTACGTTCATAAATCAAGTTCTTACTCGCTCATCATGTTTATGCTCACTTGGTTAAAAGTACTGTGCATATGTCCTTTTTGAATTTATCCGTTCTTCTCCACATAGGTAGTTTCCGAACGGATGGTAAAATCACTAATCAAGATCCAGCCATAGTTGTCCCCCCAGCGACGCCCTGAGCCGAGGTTCGTATCCCATAGTCCTCATTGCGGTCGCTTAGGTTTAGCTTATTGTGCCTGGCTGGAGGCTATATAGCTTAGTCTCCACAGGATCGCTCGGTTAAGCAGTAGCCAATCACTTCGATTGAACTGCGAGAAGCACAATATAAAAAAAAAACCTTTTTGAAGAAGCTGCGTTTCTACCAGAGATGTGCGAGGATGCGTAGCGAGGGATGCGTTTGTTAAGAACCAATAGAATCACTTCATTTTCACTTTCAGCGCAGCACTAGTGGAAAAGGCTCAGCAGCGCTAGGTTTGCGTACATACAAAACGGGCAGGATGTGTGCGAGGGATGTGTTCCGAGAGATGCGTGCGAGGGATGTGTGCGCGGGATGTGTTGCGAGGGATTTGTGCGAGGAATGTGTTGTGAGGGATGTGAGCTAAGGACGGATGCGAGCTGTGTTGCCATTCTGTGCCGTATAGCAGCTTTCATGAGTGGTTAGTGATAAAAAAATATGAGTAAGCGACAGGGTTACCGATATAGCCCGAAGAATTGCCAAACTTAAGTGGCAGTGGGCAGGACACATTGCTCGCAGAACGGATGGCCGATGGGGCAGAAAGGTTCTGGAGTGGCGACCGTGCACCCGAAGACGTTGCGATGGAAGGCCTCCTACCAGGTGGACCGATGACCTGGTAAAGGTTGCGGGGATCCGCTCGTTGCGAGACACACGCGACCGGTCAATGTGACGACGTTTGGGGGAGGCCTATGTCCAGCAGTGGACGTCTTTCGGCTCATATGATGATGATGATGATGATGATGAACCACTCATGAAAACTGAAGAACCGGAGACAAAGTCGCTAGAACGGCAACACTGGCGGGCACTCGAGCAATGGCGCGCGCGCTCCTCTCCCACCATACCTCGTACCGCTCAACGGCCTAGCACATTTCTGGCGGAAATACCCACACCGTCCCACAGCCTCGCTTTCATCCTCATCCCACCCAGCTACCTTGCACATCTCTGATGGAAACGCAGCCAAGTTGCGCTTCTTCCTCATGGGACTTTCCAGTACCACAAAACATTAGACGACAGCGCTATATATCGCTAAAATATAAACCAAACAAGTGCAATTGCTCTTTAGTTTCGTATTACACGTATGTTACTGTGAGTTGAATGAATTTGGGATTATATGTTGTTGATTTAATTGTCGCTACGTAACTTAGTAGAAATATTTATTGGCAAAATGTATAGCTTCTCGTGACGAGGACTTTACAATCTGAAATACAGGCTCGGTCTAGCTCAGGAGCAGATGCTCATTTTTTACTCTTGTGCATATACTTAATAGTTTTAATAATTATTTATAATGTTCAAGTAGTACAATTTCATGGAGAAACTAGCTTTTTCCCGCGGCTTTGCTCCCGTGGCCCACCCCTAAATACCCCTAAAATAGGCTATGTCACTCAAGAATTATGTCGCTTTCTACTAGTGAAAGAATTTTCAAAATCGGTTCAGTAGTTCCACAGAATACTTCCTACAAACAAACTTATAAACTTACTACTTACCTAACTATGTTCTTCTAGGGCATTCCCTTCTCATAATTGAATGACATATGTACAATTGAGCCCCTTATTATACAGTTTACAAAAGAAATATGGACAACATCAATCCGTACCGGGACTTCGTGTTGTTTTGTCAAAATGAAACGAAATACGGACCACCGTGCGGCCTCTAACAAGGTAATGAACAATACTGCTTTGAAATTGGAAGTTATAAGGACATTTTGTGGTTTGCCTAAACGTAAGTTGAAACCCAAACCCGTATAGTATGGGTTTCAACTTAATCGCGTAGGTAGGTAGATATCAAATGTTTCAGCCTCAGGGGATGAAGATTGTTTCAAAGTGGTATCAATTCTAAGTGCTGTACCAAAATCAATATTATTAAACTTGGATAAGTATAACGCCTACTACAACTAGGTTCATAAAAAAGGGTATTTGTAACCCTTGTAAGTTCGTCATAATTTCCCTGATTAGAATAGAATGTATTGTGTAAATAAGTTTTAGAGAAAACATCTTTACCGATGAAGCCTCAAAACAAGGCTATATAGTTACCTATGGCCATGAAAATGATGATAAATAAGTAATTTACTGTGTAGGGACCTACTTGTGTCAATGTCATCGACGTCACAAGCAGTTGTAGAAATAACACCAAAGTGTCAGCTTGTAGAAATAGCATCAGCGTCACTACCTGAAACAAGAGAATACACGTGTTACTACTTGAAAACCACTGTTGTTGGCAACAAAACATAATAGAAATGAATTAATATAAATGCTTCCTTTTACATTAATTTTTGTAAACGATATTCCAAAATCAAAAAAAAAATTGGTAAAGATATATAAACGATAAAAACAATAGGTGCCTTATCCCTAATAGTATCTTGTCCCTAATAGTATCTTATCCCTAATAGTATCTTATCCCTAATAGTATCTTATCCCACGTTGCTTTATATAATTAGTTAAAAATGTTGTATGAAATAATGATGAGCCTTCGGGCGATGTAGTCTTAAGGCAATCCAAATTGTCTCTGATAACAATAATATATTTCATAATCTAATAGTTCCTGATGTTCTTCTTGTTCAAATATAACTTCCTCTTGCCACTTAAGAAGGAACTTTTCAAGTGGAAAACTAATATCCTAACTAAAGTTTCCTTCATATGAAAACTTTACAATAATAAACCCACAGGTGTTGACGTCATCAAAGATAAGGGACGCTCACTAGAAATTATTTGAATATTAATTCGTTCTCGATTCGCTGCGGTTGTAATAATGACAAAATGTTGACGAGCCGCGGCGTGTCGGGGTGACAAACTTATTAAGGTGACTGTAATATAATATGTTTCCGCTCACGTACTCATTTTCCATTATTTTTTTTATGAGGAAAATTGTTCAGGTGATATTATGAAACAAGGATAGATTTTGTTTCTGATATATATATATATATATATATATAAATAATTATGCACTCTATGGCAATCCTTGCTAAAGATCTAAGACTGATAAAGGATGTCTTTAAGCTAAGATAATAATGATTATAAAATAAAAAGACAGAGCGGTGTTTTTCCTAGATAAATGGCAAGCTTAGAATGACTTGGTTTTTTTTCCAACACACACAGCAACTACATTTGATTGTACACCTTGTCATAGACAAATTGAAAAGTAAAACGCAGCTTTATTTCATCAACAAGACAGCAGTACGTAGTAGTAGAACTTAAGTGGCAGTGGGCAGGACACATTGCTCGAAGAACAGAAGGCCGATGGGGCAGAAAGGTTCTGGAGTGGCGACCGCGAACCGGAAGACGTTGCGTTAGAAGGCCACCCACCAGGTGGACCGGGGATCCGTTAGATGCGTGACGCACGGGACCGATCAATGTGGCGACGCTTGGGGGAGGCCTATGTCCAGCAGTGGACGTCTTTCGGCTGATACGAAGAAGATGATGAAGACAGCAGTATGAAGCGTTGAAAATAATACAAAGTACATTCGCTAGCTAAGTAAGATTTTGTATTCTAACTAAAAAACAAAAAAAAAAACATGATACACTCGTGAGAATAATTTTTTTATGAAAGACCCAGATGTTGTTGATGTTGAATGACCCAGATCTATTGCTCGTAAGTGTATAACAAGAACAACAAGCAAATTCAAAACAAAACAAATCATCAACATTTTGCGCGTAACAATCTCAAAACAGTTTCAATATTTAATCACAAGTCCAATTAAATAAACTTAGATATGACAGCTCAGCATTTCGCACAAAACAGATTTCCGGCTCCTCGGAGACTTACAATACCTATTATAAATGATTTTAAATTACATTCCTTAATTAATTTATTGCCCATCGTTAGGGAAAATGTTTTGATGATTTTTAGAGTAACCTGGGTTAAGGTTACACTAGTAAAAAATTCTTCCATACAAACGTAGTCTAGAGATTACTCGACTGTTTGACGATGTACGTTCAAAATAAAAAATAATATCAATTTGTCTCATCATTATCTAGCCCTGTATTGAAACAGAAAAGTAAAAAAAAACAATATTTGAAGGTTATGAGAGTCGAAATTTCCATATTTCAAAAATAATGTTAACGCATGTTTTGGCGGAAATAAATACCATAAGAAGAAGAACAATTGCAAAACGGCCTCCATATAGGGATAGATTAGTAATTCAACAATGCAAATAATTTTATTATGAAAATATACATTTAGTAGTTTTTTCATGATATCTAGACTCCTAAAGGTCTGTTCATAAAATTTCACACGCTCGTTTTCGTCCTAAATCATCATCCATTTCGCTACAAATATGCAAAAGTGCTAATTCGTACGAGAACTAGCTTCTTACTGCTCATCACAGTATCAATCTCTTTCGCACGTGTTGTCGGATGAGACAGCATGCATTTTAACCCCGCGCACAAAATAGTTCGTGCCGTTGACTAGGGGCACCTTATTGGGGTAATTGGATGATCTTATGGTGAGTTAAGCTGATGCCTTGTTCGCATAGAAAAACTAGTTAATAGGGTAGTTTCCTGTATACAAAAAAAAAAAATTGCAAAAAAATACTACCGACTTCCAAATACAAAACTACAAAGTGAAAAATAACTTAATTTTTTGAAGTCGGTGTCTTTCGTAGGTACCATTTTTTTGCGTTATGGACACCGACTTCAAAAAATTAAGTTATTTTTCACTTTGTAGTTTTGTATTTGGAAGTCGGTAGTATTTTTTTGCAAAAAGTTTTTTTATTTTCACTTTTTAGTTGTACGTACCTAATAGGCAAGTTATTAAGGGAACTATTTCGCCAGAATAGATTTCATGAAACTTGAACATACCCGGTGAAATGAGAGATCTGCTTAGCACTTAAGAGCGAACTGGCGTGATGTTATGTTATGAAATGTGATAAACAACAAACATACATGCGATTGCAGCAATCCCGTGAGATTTGCCGTTATTTATTGAAGAGTTCTGTTGTATATCTCCGAAGTTCTTCATCAGATCTTCACCAAATTAAATTCACAGATTTCACCAATTTCGGAACATACTTTTTCAAACAAAAATATAATTTTCAAAATCGGTCCACAATTGACGGAGTAATCGGTGAAAATACACAAAAAAAAAAAAAACAAACATGAAGTCGAACATAGAACCTCCTCCTTTTTGGGAAGTCGGTTAAAAATACAATTCAATTTAGTCCGTCAGTGAGATTATCAAATAATATTGGACACGTACTTTTGCTTTATAAATCAATAAAAAAATTACAAAGATAAAGAGCATCACAGTTCAGGAGTGGGGGCTTGTGACGTCACTTTGTCAGTAAAGTTTAGCACACCGTGACGTCACACGATATTTCAACGCACTGTATCGTCGTATTTTTACAAGATTTTAATTAACTTGCAATGTTTGTATGTATGTGTGTATCACTTATGTTCGGGTCAAATTTTGCAACTGAATTTTAAAGCAGTTATCCTCCACCGATTAAGATGAAACTTTGCATACACGTTTAGTTTAGATGATAATGCATGGTTAGATAAATGACGTAATTCTAAATCCAATATGGCGGACGGCCCAAGATGGTGGACTAGTAATTTTTTGTGCACTGTCATGATATGGGTGTCAAATGAAAGAGTTTGCTGAAAAGAATACAAAAATTTTTTTTGAAAATAAAAATTGTTATCTAACTGACGGACTAAATATATATTTTTTGTCAACTACCTTACTGAGCAGCAGCTTTTACCGTGTAGAAAGTTATGTACGCTACATTCAAGCATGGGTACTTTATTATGTGGGAAAAGTTTCCTACTAGAGTAGGAAAACCAAGCGCTAGAATATTGAAAGCTTTGTTCAATAGAGTCGAGGTTTTTATTTAATTATTTTAAATTCGTGTAGGTTCTATTGTGTTACATAGACGGATTTAATGCCACAAGGCTTTTCGGTAAAAATAACAGCTACTGCACACTGTGGTAGGTGAACAAAAATTACAAATAATATTTATACGTATTTCTTCTGCAGAGTGTAACGGAAAGGGGCGACCACATCATTCCTTACCCACAGCTGAGATAGTGGTCAAGCACGCGATTATAAAATATACAAAAAACATTAAAACGAGCAACTTCCTCCAAAGAAGTCATAGGAAAATCACATTAAATAAAACCGCCCAAGTGCGAGTCAAACTCGTGCGCCGAGGGTGACAAGAAAGTGATCTTTTAAGGGTTATTTTTTACCTTTTGAGGTACGGAACCATAACAATGGATTTTCCATACAAAACTTTTGTCAGCTGACGCGTCTCGCATCCAACGGAACCAAAGTTAAAAAATAAATCCAAAAAAAAAACTTATATAATTCTTTGAGAGTTTTTTTATGACTTTCTTGGAGAAAGCCTTTCATTTATAACCTGTATAATCAATAAAATTTACTCTGTCGAGTAAATTTTAACAAAGATAACCTACCTTGAACAAAAGATTTATCAAAACATGTCATCTAGTTGCAAATCGTTCATTTAATGTTTAAACAGTTTTTATGAAAGGTGCTTTGAGCCAATCAAAGCCGTAACTTGGAGCTACTATTAAACGCTTTCCATTCGAAGTTCCACAAGCTTTAATAAAATCATCAATCATCATGCATCGTGATTAGTGCATAAAAAAGCTTTTAGCGGTAACAAAGATGGACACGAATTTGATATACACGTCTAATGGTCAGGACGGGTCATTGTGGTTTTGGGGTCGAATTCTGTAAGGAGTGACAAATTGATTGTGCTGTCAGCTGTTTGATAGAATCTTTAAAAAGTAACAAACACTAATTTAGAACTTTATTAGTGCTGCTGGTATCAATATAAATCAATTGCCGTAATGTAAGCCGTTTTGTACTTACGTATGTAAGCGCATCACGGCTGCTAAATCTTCTTTTTTAGATTTTTAACCAACTCTCCAAAGACTGCCGAAATTGAAGTCATTTTTCATTTTGTAGTGTTTTTTCGTAATTTTCAAAAATGTCAAACTGTACGGCAACGTGGAAAATTTTTCGTTAAATATCTCCAAATATAAATTGAGTCAGGGCAGAAGATAGTAGAAATCTTCAAAGATATTGACAAATTTTGAGTTTTATTCGTATAACATAGTGTAATTAATCTGTAAAGTTATGTCTAAAACGGAAAAAAAAAACGACAAGCGCACCAAAACCGCCGGGCGTATTTTAATGAAATTGTCCCCATCTCAAAGACAATTTAATTATCTATATTTTGATCTAAAGCTTTTTTTTAAGTCATTGTATAATAAGGAAAGTATATAATCTACTGAATTATTATGTCGCGCGGGTGTGAAAGGAGTGCGCGTTTTCCTCAAGGTCGTTGGCGACTGTTGTCGTCTTAATCCAGATAAGTCCAAGTCAAATAATATAAGATTTTTATTACTATGTGGTCTGAGAGCTAGCTGGGTTAACAACCTGTTAGCCCATTGTGAAAATAAAGTGCACTGACGTCCATCATTCAGTGAACTGGATGGCTTATAAAATGGTCGCAGTCTTATTTTGTACTCGGTCCACTAGATGGCTCTGAAAAGATTCGCCAAAATACCAGCCCAAATCTTTATAGTCGCTCATCATATATTACTGAATTATGAATTTGAAATTGAGTATCTGCCAAATCTTTTTTTTTTGGGTTGGAATCATCCAATGACTTCGCCCGCTCTGGGTGGAGTGGGACGTCGTGTCAGGCAGCTGTTTGTGCCAGGGCCGCGGTAACTCTCTTTCAAATTTATCCGCGACCCAGACAGGGATCGGCACTGGTGGACCCGTCAGTTTCTGCTGACATATCTATGAGGCGCGCGACCTAGTCAAATACGACCCTGAAAACACCTTTCGTCCTGTACAGCATATCCTGTAACCTGACCCCATCGCTGCGTCGGCGAAAAGTATTCGCATAGCTGAATATTGGGTCAAACATAACATTTATAAAAAAAAAATTGCCACTGACACGCTTAAAACAAGAAGAAGTCTGAAAACTTGAAAGTAGGTTTTACACGTTCTTAAATCTAAATACATAATTCAGAAACCAGCCCTTATTCAAAACAACTGTCAATAGGTGCCATCTCAAACTGATTTTTACAGTATTAACGCTAGCACTATCATTTGTTATTATGCCAAAAATAAAACAGATAATATCAAGTTTTTTCATCAGGACACTAACACCGAAAAATAATAATAAATTCATGACGGAACCACTCCGCGTGAAATTTATTTCAAGCCACGTTGGATTTTGTGAAACGAATTCTGTCATCTTATGGTGGTTTGAGGTAATATTTCATGGCGAGATTTACACGGTATACTTGTTCTTGTATAGCGTTCTTCTCTAATTATATATTGAGGTTAAAATATGTTTTCTGTTCGGTTTTGTATTCGTAATGTTGTTGCAATTAATTTAGTTAAATTTAATGTTTTAATAATCTAATTTATAATTAAATATTATGTTTTAATTTGTGTTTCCTATCACTCAATGTATTATTTTGTGTTTTGTGTTGACCGTGCATGGATTCGATATATACTCGTATACTTATCATTATAAAGCTAAAGAGTTTGTTTTTTGTTTGAACGCGCTTATCTCAGGAACTACTAGTTGGAATTGAAAAATTCTTTTTGTGTTGGATATTCCATTTATCGAGGTATAACCTTCCTCATAACATCACGCTACGACTAATAGGAGCGGAGCATGAATAAAAAATGTTGCAAAAACGGGCACAATTTTTCCTTTTTTTGAGAGCTTCCGTTGCGTGCGCTGCGTAAACGGTTTAAGTTACGCAAATATCATGTATGATATAATTGTTTCTCTTTAAAAGTTCAATAAAAAAGTCCGCGACAGCATATTTTTTTTCTTTTTTGATTGACTTATGCAATAACCTTTTTTTATAGTAATCAAATTTGTTCATTTGCGAAGGAGTTTTATCAACATCTATACTAATATTATAAAGCTGAAGAGTTTGTTTCTTTGTAGGATAGGTAGGTAGATAGCCAGTTGCCGGGCGCGAAACTGCGAGGGTCAGCTAGTCTGAAATAGATGTATTAATAATAATAATAATTGGCTTTTGATTTATGTAATATTGATGAGCCCGATGACTATTCATTTTGTGATAGTTATCGTTCCACCAAATTGTTTTAATAAATTTTCAACAGTCAATCGCACCACTTGTGATGCGTCGATAATTTCTCAACCATTCTCAGTTTTTCTCGGTGTTCTCCCCCACGGAGCCAGTACACCGAGACACCAGTCTGCCCGGGACTACGGTCGTTGCAACAAGGCGAAGCGTCGGGTGAAATAGGCAAATAAACAATCGAAATTTCATCGCGTTAAATGCCCGTGATATATTGTTTTTCAATTTCTCAACAGAACCGAAGTATTAGAGTGATTTCACAAAAAACCAAAATCCATGGCCAAACATTCTAAGCCACAACCATCCAATTATATCCCAGGTCAAGGAGGCTTGCAGCCAACTATTCCCATCGCTCGTGAAGAGAGTACATTCTACGCAGCATCATATCCACTGATAATCTCATACTGCAAGGCTCTGATTTCCCACAGGATAGTTGAACCTATCCTAAGCAAAGCGAATACTGGCAGTATTTTTAGGTACACTCTGTATATAGAAGATTAGTTTGTTTTGCTGTCTAGTGGAGGAAAAAAATATTATGGTTTGATCACGATGCAGTTTTAACACATCAGGACGGAGGAAGTAATACTGTAAGTTATTTAGGAATTGTGTATATGAGTTAAATAAATAATAATTTTATTTACATAAGAAAAAACATACAAATACATGGATTCCCTGACTTTTGTTACAGGAGCCAGTGCCCTCTTTCGGGGAGAAATTACAATTTATTATTATGCAAATTAACAGGGTAAAATTAAAACTAAAGTAAACATTCAAACTAATAATAAAATACAAATAAAAGTCAGGCGCGAATGTGTTTGCGTGTGTGTGAGTGTGTATTTGTGTGTGTGTGATTGTGTGTGTGTATGCAAGTATGTGATAATGTGTCTACGTGTATTGTACGAGTACTAATGGAAGGATTTGTCTCACGAGATGGTTACTAGTATTTGCTCTGTTTCGTGCGAGTGTCCTCTTACCAGGGACAAAAGTGTTGTTGGGTAAATACATCTGAGGGGTTACCACAAGCTCTTAGAGTAAGGTTATTTTGAGTGTGTGTAAGGGACAGATTTATATGACTTGTATACATCTGTCATTTAAACGATCTGAAAATAAACTTACTCTAAGAGCTTGTGGTCACCCCCCTGGAGTAGGGATGTTCCCTTGGTAGAGAATTGATAAATCTATTAATTCCGTCAGTGAGATTATCAAATAATATTGCATCCGTATTTTTTGCTTTAAATAAAATAATAAAAAGATAAAGCGCATCAAAGTTTAGGAGTGGGAGCTTGTGACGTCACTTTGTCAGTATAGAGTGTAGCACACCGTGGCGTCACACGATATTTCAACGCACTGTATCGTCGTGATCTTTGTTTACGTGGCAAAAGATAAAAACTTTTTTGCAAAAAAATAGTACCGACTTCCAAATACAAAACGTAGTTTGCAAAACAAAATTGTAGTTTTGTATTTGGAAGTCGGTAGTATTTTTTTGCAAAAAAGTTTTTTTATTTTTCACTTTTTAGTTGTACCTACCTAATAGGCAACTTAGTAAGGTACCTATAACGCCAGAATAGATTTCATGAAACTTGAACATAACCAGTGAAATGAGAGATCTGCGTACCCTTTAAGAGCATACTGGCATGATGTTATGTTATGAAATGGTGTAAAAAATAAACAGACATGCGATTGCAACAATCCCGAGAGATTTGCCGTTATTTATTGAAGATTTCTGTTGTATATCTCCGAAGTTCTTCATCAGATCTTCACCAAATTAATATGGGACCAATTTCGGAACATACTTTTTTAAACACAAAAATAATTATCAAAATCGGTCCACAACTGACGGAGATATCGGTGAACAAACACAAAAAAAAAAAACATAAACATAATGTCGAACATAGAACCTCCTTTTTGGGAAGTCGGTTAAAAAATACGCTCAATATTTTTAGGTCGTCTAACTGTCGGACTAAACATATTTTTTTTTGTCAACTACCCTATTCCTTACTATAGTAGTTTAGCCCGAAATCGGGCTCTGTGCCCTGTTGATGGCAACAGGCTAACCCATATTTCATGGGTTTTACTGGTGGACTGTAGATACATTTCAGACTAAGTCTTCGGGGAACAGCAGAGGAGTGATATTAGGTTATGCCATGCAATAATACTAAAATGACTGATGACAGTAGATATTTAATTGGAAGAAAATAATTAAACTTTGGTGTCCTTGACGTACCTATACAGAAAAAAAGAGAGAGGGGTCTTGTGGACACCAGGTTGGAACGGAGTTCGATTAATTAAATTTATAGTCTTTCAGTTACGTAAAATATGACGAAACTGAAATAACAACAACACTACTGATGCTCAGACACACAATAGCGGCTACAAGCGTAGGTACTGTATGTGTCTAGTCAGCGCGCGCTCGTACGTCTTCGGTTTTCTTCTCCTTGGCATCACCCTTTTGTGCGGATCTTCACTTGTACTATCCTGCATGCAGCACGCTTCGCACAACTTACCACGCAAACATTATTATTTATATTTAATTATATTCATAAAAATTGGTATTTAAACGTTTAAATTATAAATATAATTGCGTTTTCTCAAAATTTACGGCAAGCTGAATCGATTGAAAAGGTTTTAGTTTTCTAGGTGTTCGGGTGGTGTCTCAAAAACACTTGCAAAATGATGTCAGTTTTTGGTGTCATTTCTGTCAGTGTTACACTTGTTTCGGTCTAGTCCATCAGCCCACAAACAAAAAAAATGCGTGCGATAAGGAACTGTGTTCCAAAAACCCAGATACATTAAAAACTTTATGTATCTGAAAAGACAAGTACCAATTATTGATATGAACAACATTCATAGTCGAATATGTAGTGAAAGGAATATTTGTAAAGCTCAAAATAACGAACTGACATTAATTGGAGCAGCATCACTCGAAGTTAGATGAAACAGTAACGAACCTAGCTCCTAGTTAAAAGTTAAGTCATTATGTTTATCGTTCATCGAAGACAAAATCAAACATTTTAATGATATTTCGGATAGACTCTCCAAAATTAATTTACATTCGGCATTCACCCTTATATATATATATATATTTCTCCGTTCTTCTCCTCTTTGGAAGAAACCACAACTTTTGGACAAAATTGACCAAATTATTCGCAACACATTAACATCCATTCTTAATGTGGCCTTGGACGACCGAGCGTGGCTGCAAGCCACCCTACCAATTCGTTTTGTGGCCTCGGCGTCCGCAAAAATTCTAGTGTAAGCTTACCAGCGTTCCTGTCTTCTGTCCACAGCACTGAAAAGCTGACCAGAAAAATTTTAGCTCTTCCCTGGTTGTATCGGAAGTGCCGTGCTTAACAGACGCAGATGACGCCTGGAAAGTGGCTTGCCCGGATACGGATCGGCCCGAGAACCCATTTTTCCAGAGACAGTGGGATGAACCGCTCTGCAGGTTGGTACGGAATAACCTTATTAATACGTCTACCAATACTGCTGAGCGTGCCCGCCTACTGGCTATGGGTGAGTGGAAGTCGGGCCGCTGGCTTCAGGCACTACCGTCACCTAACATAGGAACTATGCTACGTGACACAACCTTCCGAATCGCTACATGCTTGCGTTTGGGCGCTCCTTGTGGGGCTCCACATCGCTGTCAATGCGGTGAAGCAGTCCACTGCCTCGGAAACCATGACCTTTCTTTTAGTAAGAGTGCAGGTCGGATTGCGCAGCACGCTAGCATTAATGATCTCATCCGTCGTGGGGTACCAGCTGTCTTAATACCCAATGGCCTGGCACGCGTCGATGGCAAGACACCAGATGGTATGACCATAATGCCATGGAAGTTTGGGTTTGGCTTTGGTGTGGGATGCAACTTGTGTCGACACCCTTGCACCATCCCATCTTCCTAGCACGGTGGGCTGCGCTGGGGCGGCTGCTGCAGGTGCTGAAAACCTCAAACGGCGCAAATACAACAACTTAATTAGTAATTATGTGTTTGAGCCGTTTGGAGTTGAAACTCTAGGTCCATGGAGTTGGTCGACTCTTCACGAGACCAGAGGGCTGGCCTTTTTTTGGTTAAAGAATCAGCGTTGCTATGCTGCCAGCCTTCTGGGCACTTTTCCTGTTGACAGCGATGTGGACGAATTGTTTGACGCCCCGTAATTGTACATATTTTTATTCTTATTTAAGTTTTAATATTAGTTTGTAAATAATAATGTACATATGTAAATAAATATGTAAGAAGTTGATTATTATTTTATCGAGTTATCGGAACACTGAAAAGGTAAACATCAGAGCTTAGAATAAAACATAACACCACAAATAAACAGTTGCAATCACAAACAACAAGATTTTTAGCTATTTATGTTTATAAATTCCTATTATTTGTACGCCAAATAGCAAAATATATAGAAACAACAACGCCAAATAGAAACCAGCGCTCTTCTTTCATTTATACTAATTTATGTCAGATTACATTTTATCGATCGCATTTAATTTATTGTTGATTTTTTATTTATATTTTATTTCTATTGTATATTCTATTGTTATATTTCATATATTACGTTTATATTTATAAAACATTTATTTACACCAATGAGTAAATTTAAATTGTAGAGTCATGTCACACCGATTCGATGAATCACTTATGTATGAGCAATGCTAAAACACGATGCTTCAAGCTAGCAACATTAAAAAAAAACGTTCAATCGCTGCTGTCGTTTTGGTGCAGCAAGTAAAAAATCTGAAATCATAATCAGCTTTTGAACTAAGAAAAAATATTTTAAAATTTCAAATTTATTTTTTAAATAAGCATGTTCAATAGTAAGTTGCCTATAATGGTCTCAGTTATGCCAGAATAGATTAGGTACCCGTTTAACATAAAACTTTAAGCTAACCGGTGAAATGAGAGTGTACCAGGGTGAACTGTACATATCTGCGTACCCCTTTAGAGCGTACCGGCGTGATGTTATGTTATGAAATGGCGTAAACAATAAACAAAAATGCGATTGCAGCAATGCCGAGAGATTGGCCGTCGTTTATTGAAGAGTTCTGTTGTATATCTCCGAAGTTCTTCATTAGATCTTTATCAAATTTAAACGGAACCACACCAAAAAAAACATCATCAAAATTGGTTCATCTTGTATAAAGTGTTATGGTAACACACAAACAATAATACAGTCGAATTGAGAACCTCCTCCTTGTTGAAGTCGGTTATAAACTTTGAATATTTCACTGGAGAAATATTAGTGCACGGAGCGAGAAAACCGCTCTTTTTCCTTCTTTTTTTCTTTTCTCAGAAAATATTCCCTACTAACCTTTTATTGCTGAAATAATTTCTAAGAATCAACGTAATGGCTAGAAATTAATTATAAAAAGTGGACGTAAAAGGGTGTTTAAATAGAATTGGTTTAGTTATTCTGTTAATGAGATTTGAACGGATTTAAAAACATTATAAATGACATGGCTCTTTGATGAAATGGTTGGATTTTAACAGAGTTCATTAATAATGTTTGATTTTAATGGGAAGTGAAAATGGTAGAAAGCTTAAACACAACCATATAACTATCCATTAATTAATACGGATAGAACTCACATAATCCAATGTATTTAGTAATTAAAATTAAACAGTATTTTCCAAATAAAACACCTAAAATCAAATTGCTAACAGGAAATAAACTCATATTGTTCAGAAGTAAAATGATTTCTGTATTAGAATTAAAATTTCAATTCGAAAAAATAAACATTCTAATGATTGTGACCATGCCAGCTTAAAAACATATATTGATTTCTGTATTATTGCGTTTGTAGAAGGTAACTGTCTAAAAAAGTTCACATTTGATTACAAAAAATATTTCACTGATATAACGCTACACTATCTGCAAATGTCTCTAACTTTCATGCCGTAAGTAATGTAATATAGATATCTTTTATAAACAAGTGCGAGTTGGACTCACGCACAACGGGTTCCGTACCATTAACGCAAAAAACAGAAATATTTATTTTATTATGTTTTTAGTATTTGTTGTTATAGAGGCAACAGAAATACATCATCTGTGAAGATTTCAACTGACTAGCTATCACGGTTCATGAGATATAGACAGTTCATGGTGACAGACAGACAGACCAATCGTGGAGTCTTAGTGATAGGGTCCCATTTTTACCCTTTGGGTACGGAACCCTAATAAAAACTGTGCATAACTTGAAGTTTTTGTTGCATCACAATCGGTTTGAATTTAAAGTGTCCTAAAAGTAAAATTCATTTCACACACGCATTACAGATACTGTTACCGATAGTTACATAATAAATCTTGTAAATTATGAAATTAGAAGTCTCTTCATGCAATATTTTTACAAATTGCAAGTTAAACTTAGTCTATTTTAATTTAAAGGGTAAACTTGCAAACATTTTAATAGTTAAAGTAGAGCTCTGGATAAGATGAGCACTTTAATTCCGGTCTAGGTAACGACTCGATGTTTTGCTTCAAAGTTACTTTAGCAACTTTTGATGAGGAGAAGTTTCAGTAAAGCTAGAATTAACTCTGTGTTTACCTTCGAGTTATTTTGATTCGAGCAGTCTTATTGCGTGAGTGAGTTCGGCAGGGTGACTCCATGACAGAGTATGACAAATTCTCTTCAAATCAGTTCGATATTATTATTATTACCAATTTATTTAAGGCGACAGGACCCATATAAAATAACATAAACATACATAATTATGGTGTTAGTAACAATACAAACCTATGTTAGTAGCACAATAACAAAAGATACAATTTAAACAACATTTAAAATTCATATAGATACAATCATCATTGCTCTTGCATTCCAGCTGAAATACTTATACTGCAACGATTCGTATGAACAAATACTGGAGCAACGATTCATATTAACAAAATTTTATTATTGCAAAAAAAATATTTGACTCTTTAGAAAAGAGTGAAAGCGTATTATTTGTATTTGCTTTCGTTTTATTTACTTTTTGTTTTTGATTTATTTGCATTGCTAGTACTGCACGAAGAAACTTATTAGTAAAACTAGGCCATCATGGGACAGATCCCAGCAGTGGGAACATTACAAGGCTGATGATGCATTCCCCCGTGAGATGGAATGGGCCATAATCCACCACGCGGGCCCGGTGCGGGTTGGTGGATGTCACATGTCTTCGAATTTTTGTTTCTAAGACATGTCGTTTCCTCACGATGTTTTCCTTCACCGTTTTAAGAGCAGTGGTGATGAAATAATTTACACAAACTAAAGCGTCTGCCTGGGTTCAAACCCACGACATACAACTCGTAAGTTGCGGCCGTTACCATAGGCCATAGGCTGTCATTAAAATCAAGTTAGAGTTTTTCAATAAAAAAATAAACATTACAGGAGTCATTGAGTTAGATACGTAGGTACGTTAAGTACGTAGTACACGTACTAGAGAAGGTATTTCAAGCATAAGATTGCATGTAATTCGGTGACAGCGCGGCAAGCAGGGGGATAGGGGGTTATGTTCTCACAGATAAACAATCAATGCGCGCAGATGAACTTTTTCTTACTCTTTGACATTTACACAAACATGGCCGCCCTCCCGCCTCTGCGGTGACGCGACGTCACGAGATACAATAAATTGATAAAATATAATTAAATTAAACGTATTTTCAACTTACTGTTGAAAATTCATTTCTTGATTTTTATTTATATTTATCGAGTTGTTTGATCAGTATCTCAATACACACGAAGGCATTTTATAAGAAACCAAACTTAGTACTCAAACGTGTCACGTTGCAGCGAGCGCTTGCCACAGCCTAAGTGAGCTGGAGTGCGCACGCTCTAACGCGTGTTACAAACAATTGAGTTGAGGAGTCTCCTCTAGTACGTAGTACATTTAACTCAATGACAGGAGTCTGTTTTTTTTGGTGGAGTAGTCTTTTGCAAGAAAAACGGGCACTAGAGATTTTTTTCTCTACTTTAATGAAGATGAACAAGAAAGAGGTTTTATCAATTTGACGATGTATTGGCATGTTATTTGAAGCATCCTGGCATGACTCTATACGTTCCAAATTTAAAATTTGAAATTAACAAAAGAGAAATATTGATTATTGTGGATTATTGTAAAATTGCTTTACTAATGGCGCGAATTGCTGAAACGATTTTTTTTACCGATTATTAAAATTTTACAACCTTTTGGATATTTTGTGCAAATTATACAATTTAATATTTCTTTTTACATTAAATACCACTTTTTTATATGAATGATAAAGCAATAAAGGCCGGTAAAATTATAGCCCTACTTGAAGGAGTAGTTCGCAAACATATGTGTCTCAGCAGCTAAATGTGAGTCGTTCAACTGTCCAGAGGACTTGGCAACGGTATGAAGAGACCGGTTAAGATCATATAGCTAGGATTCAGATGAGTATCAGTATTTTACATAGATCCACTGCCTATCTGAACTCCACAATCCAGTATCCAGGTACTAGGTTGTTGAGGTCATAGGGTTATCAGGTAGATGGTGAACATTAAAAAAAATATTGTCACCAAACACGGAGAAATCACTTACTATAACAACCAACATTTTACAACAATAAAAAACTTTTTGCAAAAAAATACTACCGACTTCCAAATACAAAACTACAAAGTGAAAAATTACTTAATTTTTTTAATTCGGTGTCTTTCTTAGGTACCATTTTTTTTGCGTTATGGACACTGACTTAAAAAATAAAGTTATTTTTCACTTTGTAGTTTTGTATTTGGAAGTCGGTAGTATTTTTTTGCAAAAAGTATTTTATTTTTAACGTTTTAGTTGTACCTACCTAATAGGCAAGTTAGTAAAGTAACTAAATCGCCAGAATAGATTTCATGAAACTTGATCATAACCGGTGAAATGAGAGATCTGCGTACCCCTTAAGAGCGTACTGGCGTGATGTTATGTTCTGAAATGGTATAACCAATAAACAGACATGCGATTGCAGCAATCCCGAGAGATTTGCCTTTATTTATTGAAGAGTTCTGTTGAATATTGCCGAAGTTCTTCGTCAGATCTTCACCAAATTAAAATGGGACCAATTTCGGAACATACTTTTTCAAACAAAAAATAATTTTCTAAATCGGTTCACAATTGACGGAGATATAGGTGAAAATACAAAAAAAAATAAAAAAAAAACCAACATAATGTCGAACATAGAACCTCCTCCGTTTTGAGAAGTCGGTTAAAAAAGTTGACCTAAATGAATGAAAACTAGTGTTAGAATAATGATTTCCAGGCTAATCTAGGTAAAATATAAAGAAGGACGGAGCGTGGTTACAATGACAACGTTTATTATGCAGAAGAAAAAAAAAACTAACTAAATTTTTGATAATTATTTTCACATAGTAGTAGTTAGTTAGGTTTAGTATAAGTTTGTATAGTTTACTTTTGTTTAGTGTTTAAGTATGTAAATGTTTACACCTTTGATTTGCAAATAAATTTTATAAATTATTTTTATATTGGGTTTCTATTAGAGCGTGTTTTAGTCTTTATTAAAACTATTATTTTATTTTTTAGTTCTATCGCTAATCCTGAAGATCCTGGTAAGGATAGTGGGACCAAACTATTTAAAATACTGTCATAAATGTTTCAATTTAATGCGAAATATTAAAGAGGGTGAAAATCATGTTCAAAGATTACATACCAAGCTAATAAAAGCGTAGTAATAAAATTGTTCACTTATTTAAAACTAAAGACAAGTATACGTTCAGTGTTCACTATATATAAATAAAATTACTGCGTTCACATTACAGAATAAATAAAACAAAACACAACACACATTGTATTCCATATTATTTTAAAGCGAAAAACAGGCTTGGACAACATTGTGAATACACACGTTCGCGTCACAACCTAGACAGGAACAAACGGTTTGCAATCATGTGCTCGTCGCCTGAATGTAGTGAGAATGTAGTGTAATTTTCACTTTTGAAATAACATAGTAGATGTGTGAACAACATTTTATAAAAATAATGTGTTGTGCTGGTTTGAATTGCTGTTCTTGTTTTTTTGGCATGACGTGTAAATGGAATGTGATGATTGAACATTTTTTTTTTTTATATTAAACAAACCTTCGATGAGGAATACACTAGATTCCCGGTTAGCGCTTCAAAAACGGGCCAAAAAATATGGCCACAAATACGGTTGTGGCACTATTTCAAATTAGTATGGTCCAATCATAGCCAACATTAATACGTTAAAAATGCCGCAATGTGCGTTAAAAAACTGTGCAAATAACCACCGTAACACCTTGTTTTTGTAAGGAATATCTTTTTTTCGGTAAGTTTATATCATTATGTGTTTTTCATAAAGAAAAAACCGTATTAAATAGTAAATATGAATCAATTACCAAATATTATGATTGTTTGACCAACGTTTGCGTCGAAAAAGCGAACGCGCCAACTATTGTAACAAACTTCGACTGTTCTGGAACAGAGAATGCATGTAGTAGTTTGTAAAGTGTTTTTTTTTTAACTTTCCTAATGATCCATAAATAACCCCGAAATTTCCTACATAGCGTTTTTAACCTTATTGCTGAAATTGTAAGTTTCATTTTATAATAAATATTTTTGTACCAACATATAACCTTTTTTTTTATAATCTTTAGTCTCGCATTTGACCACTATCTCGACTGATGTTAAGCGATGATGTGGTCTAGTCTGACTTTTAATTTTCAAGTTTTCAAGCAAACTCTACCCTACCTAACTATCCTACCTACCTACCCTAGCTACCCGCCCACGTATATATATATATATATTTATATTTAAACTGTCTCTTTATTCTAGCGAACAAAATAAAATAAAAAATATTCAAATCGATCCAGCCGTTTTTGAGTTTTATCGAGACCAACGAACAGCAATTGATTTTTATAATATATAAAGATAGGTAGATAACTGTGTGTGGCCATTTGAGCGACTTATTTTCGTTCCTGATTCTTAATCAAGTATTTTTATAGATCGATGATACAAAAAAAATAAACGAACGTTTCGACTCCACTCATTCCTAGTCCAAGCAGCGAGCTGGAACATAAATTTTGAAAATCCGAATTTCGAATTGCTTTTTTTGGACATTGTTATTTAGACGTTAATATTTTCGTGTAAGACTAAATTTGTATTGAGCTCATATTTTTTTTATTGCTTCGTACATAGTTTTGTGAATGCAACTTTAAACATTGCATTTAAGGTTGAATTTGCATTAAAGTATATTTATTTTAAGTAGAATTCATAGAATTACCTAAACACAATTGGAGTTAGTTTTAAAGATAAGTTTTGTATGGGATCCTATATCTAGTGTATTCATCATCGAAGTATTAAACCCATCATGGGTGATGAATAACGTTGTGATAGTCGGTCTGTGAGGTTCCGTCAGCAAATGCTTCAAGATGCCATCGCTATGAGCAGGTTATATGAAAATATCGGCCAGTTTGGGTTTTGGATATACATCTACTATACAAAATTATGGTCAAACGTTATAAAAACCAACTAGTTTCATAAAAAATGTGGAAACACCTATAATCGTAACAATCTAAGAAGTCCAATGACGTTTCTCATTTAACATGCCGTGATAACTTTGTACGTAAGAAATTGTAAAATAAAATTCATAATACTTATTAATTACTATATTACCCATACGTAAGCATTAAGTTTAATTAATATTAAGTATTTTTACGTTCACATGTAGTCACTACAGCGCACGACTGTGTCGATGCTACAATGAGTCTGTATCTATGTTGTATCATGATAGTAGCGACTAGCAACAACAGAATTGCGACTGTATCGCAATCTTCTTGCGATACTAAATCGCTGCAAAGAACCACCGTGAACGTTCCCTCTAAGCTTTCTCGCTCAATCATCTCGTTGGAAACCCAGCCTAAACTTCCGTCATTTCTAGGGCGTATTCTATGTTTAAAAAGATGGAGGTATATTATCAAACTGTGTCCTGAAGCGGCAACAAATACATATATTCATGAGGATATCTGCTTGTCTGCGAGTGGTTTTAGCGATTTTTCGTCACAATATGGCAGTCGCTTGTTGAGTTTTATTTTATTTTGAGGGCAAAATCCCTTGGTTTTGGGTTTGGAGAATAAAAAAGGAACCGGATAAGCGTGAAGTTATGGAAAAGTCGTTTTGTTATTTGATTTTAATTGAAACGGTAAAACCCTAAGAGCCTTCCTTAGCTGAGAAAGGATGTGTCTTTATCGTAAGTAGCAGAGTACCAGTGGATGTTAAACCGCTCCGTAACCGTAACAAAAATTATCGGATTACGAAATAAAAGTCTAATAAGCCGTAAAAAAAATCCGTAACCGTAATTGAATCCTATCCGAAACTGTCCGAAAAGCTTCGGACAGTTTCGGATAGGGGTGGAGACTAAATGAGACACGTTATGACACGTTTTTCTGCCCGTTCGAGCCGACACACGCACGCATTTATTTCATGTTTGTTTATCTTACTAATATTATAAATACGAATGTTTGTATGGATTCTAATATTATAAATGCGAAAGTTTGTAGCCGTTCTGGCGTGATTGAGTAACAAACATACGTTTGTTACTCAATCAAGCCAGAACGGCTAAATGGATCTAGATGAAATTTGGCACAGGGATAGATAATAGTCTGGAACATAGGCTACGTTTTAGCCCGTAAATATGATCCCATGGATAATTTTCGACATTCACGCGGGCGATGCCGCTGGCAGTTATTTCTAAGCTAGGAATTTCTATTGCTAAGTTATAACTAGTCTTTATATTGTTTTATTTAAAAAAAATAAAAATGTAATATCTGTAACAAAAACTATCCGAAACTAACGGATCATCCAAAATATTTTCGTATCCGTAACCGTATCCAAAACCGATATAATATTATTTAATATCCGTATCCGTATCCAGATTCGAAAATTCGTATCCATAACATCTCTGCTGTGTAGCAACGCGGGCAGGATATGCAAGGGCTGCAGCGGATGGATGCTGGCCAAGGAGTGCCAGCTTGAGCAATTGCGTCATCTACAGATTTCACTTCGCTCTGCTATATGAATATTGCATAGTTTCACCTCTCGAAGTACGCTGTTGATTGCCCTTGTGTAAAGAATCTAAGTTCGCTGATGTCTTTTTGCTGGCCAGAGTCACAGTGTTAGATAAATGAAAAATGAACTGACAGATTTGGACACGGTTATCAGATGCCTAATTGCGTTTGTTAATTCGGCAGAAAACACGTATAAGTAAGGGCGACGACACCTTTAAAATAACGACTTTCGTATTGCGTAATACACTCAAAAGGGGATAGGTCATAGAAAAGATATGTGAATTAAACTCATAGGGTATTTACGCAAAACCGAAAACATTTAAAGGAAATGTATCATACTCTTTGCGTTGAGCATGGAGTTGTTGCCTTTGCCCTGCCAAACTCACTTACGCAATTAAGCTGCTGGTGCATTTTATGTATTTGTATAGAATATCATTTCAGACAGCAATTACAGCGAATCTTCTTTTTTGTCAGGCAGCTATTTTTTATTAATTAACCTGACGTGAACCAGGTGTTAGAATGCTTCCATCCGCGCACAAAACTAATGGAAGTCAGTCAAATCTTTCAACAAAAAACCGCGATCCTTTGTGCCCAGCTTTACCTAAAATCTGTTCAGCAATTTTGCAGCTGCATCGCTTGATTGTACCTGTCTAGGCTAGACACTTCTTTTGTTCAAGCTATCGATTTTATACTGTCAAAAGGATTGTATGGACTTTGATGGCAAAACGTTGTTGATGGATTTTGAATAAAACTGATGAAAATTTTTTGTTAAAAGTTTTCATGCCTTTTAGTAGTTCGGAATAAGTTGTGTACGAAAAAAGACAATACAATCGCGAATACCACTTCGTTGAAAATAAAAATATGCAAATACCTTAACTTTACCTTGTTTGAGCAATTTTATAAGCAGTGGTGACCCAGATATAACGGCCGCGACTTACGTGTCGTAAGTTGTGGGTTTGAACCCAGGCAGGCGCTTTACTTTATGTAAATTATTTCATTACCACTGCTCTGAAAACGGTGAAGGAAAACATCGTGAGGAAACCGGCATGTCCTAGAACCAAAAAATCGAAGACATATGACATCCACCAACCCGCACTGGGCCCGCGTGGATTGCGGCCCATTCCCTCCCACAGGGAGGTGGCCTGTGTCCCAGTAGTGGGAACTTTAAAATATTGATGATGATGATGATCTTGCTTGATGTTTAAAAAATTGTGTTATAACAAGATCACTTCGTATTTTAACGTGTTTCATGCATCTTTAGAGAAAAAAGTAAATATTCAAAATTTTAAAAACCCCCCGACACATTTATCTTGCGAAAACATCCCGATTCAAACAGTAAAACGCCCATAACTTTTGAACGGCTGAACGGTTTTATTCAAACATAGCTAAGAACACTCTTGACACAATCACCTTTCAAACAAAAACCTAAATCAAAACCGGTCCATCCGTTGAGGCGCTATGATGCCACAGACAGACACACAGATACACAGCAACACACGTCAAAGTTATAACACCCCTCTTTTTCCGTCGGGGGTTAAAAAAGACTCTACTCGTAATTCGCCAGATTTGTTGTAGAATTTTCCACTCTATTAAATGCGTATTTATTACCTAACTAAAAAAATAAACACCCAAACAAACTTCATATAATTATGCTGGATAAAATTACTATAAACTACCACTTCGAGCAAAAACCCCCACAAAAACTCCACACGAAATTGCAGGCCCAAATCACCGCCCTTTCCGTACGAACATGACATCAATCACGCCAGTCAAAGACCCAAGGTCAAACTAAAGGTGTTCATATGACGTCACATCAAAGCCGTAAGGTCGACAACCCCTCACAACATTTATGAACTCCCATGAATCCCCTTTGGAATTTAGCACTTATTTTTTCGGTCTTTTGCTCATGCGAGTGAATATTATAGGTTGTGGTATAGAAAGATTTTTTTATGAACTAGTCAAGGTGTATTTGGGTTTTCAGGTCGCTTTGTTGTTGCTACTATCACCCTTATCTATATTTACTAACAGAAGGTTATGTATGAGTATGATGAGAGGCTTGCATTAGTTAACATTATCTAGGTAACTAAAACAGATACAGTTCAAGTAGGTCCTCAGAAAATATTACTGCAAATGGTCGCATCAAATATTCATGGTTTTGCGACCCTTCAAAATAATATTACCTTTAGCACTCAAAAACGATAGTGTCATTGACGAAAACTATGTAATTCAAAATTACTGACAATATGTAGCCCGATTTTTTAATTATGAATTTGAATATTTGAAAACCCGGTCAAACATTGGTATCAAATTAGGGTTTGAAACTTCAAATACTCAATTCAGAAACCGGGCCTAAATCAATAACTCTGATTATTTTCTCTAAATATTTTTTGCTGTTAGTTTCTGACTAATTGTTTAATTGAACTATAGTGTGTCCCTGTAGCTGTGGTTAACACTTTTGGCTTCGCACAGTTTTTTATATTATGTTAGCAATTTATCATGTCCTTTTTATGTTAGGTTGATTTTGTGGTATGTGTAAAACTAAAATATAACAATTATGAACAACTGGTTCAGTACTTTTTAATTTAATATACAAGCGTGTGGTCTTATCCCATCCATCACTGATTAATTAATTTTTATCAAACTCTACCATGAAACCCAAATAATAACCTATTTTCGCTTACCAACAGGTGAGATAGTGGTCAAGCGTAAGCCTATATTATATAAAAAACCGATCAAACATTGGACATCAAATTAGGGTTTGAAACTTCAAATACTTAATTCAGAAACCAGCCCTAAATAAATCAATCTGACTGTTTTCTCTAAAGTTTTTTTCCTTTAGTTTCTGACTAATTGTTTAATTGATCTTATTGGCAATTTAAGTAGAGGTGGATCGATCCCCCAAAAGCCTAATAAAGACGGCCATGTCTTCTTAATTGGAGTGCACTGTAACTTGTCGACAATGATTGATCGAGAACGGAACATGTTCCCAATAACGGAAGGGCAAGTCACAAGGTCAAACACCTCTCAACAATTTTATTGGTTTGTAAATCAAATGGACTTGTAGATTTATTGGTGTGTAAATCTTCAAATACGTTGACCTTTGCAGAATTACGCCTACATCCAAGTTTTATATTAGCATTTATTTTGGTATGTAAATGCTGAGCTAACTTTATCTTTCTCGCCCACTTTTCGGTTATTATTACCTACAATATTTGTGATATAGATAAAGAGAATGGAGTGGTTTATATTGAGTCAAGTGCGTGTGTAAGAAAATTGATGTTCTATTTCCAGTATCATAAGTAGCTCTAAATTTATGTGAGTCTTCTAAAATTGATACAGGTATAGCAACTAGCTTTTCCTTCGGGTTTGCTCCTGATGATGATAAAGATGTTGAGATGATATTGACTGCTTCTCAAAGGACTTGTTTAGAATCGTGGAAGACCAGAGAAAAGGAGGGAAGGAGGGTCTTTCCTCTACAGCCTAATAATAATTTACTTTCGTTGCTTATCTTACAGGGACTGTGCATTTAATGGGATATAAAGTGGCACTAGTGGCCTATGCCATAATTATGGCACTCAACAATAATTTCAGTAATCGGATCTGCGCATCCATACAATCTTTAAAACCTCAGTATAATTTTATAAAGAGGTATTATATTTCTCACTGTATATTGCAAACGGATAGTATTTAAACGAGCGAAAATAAATTCAAATTAAAGGTGTAAAAAATACTGAATATGGATTACTGAAATGTGGAGTAACTCGACCGATACCGTCAGAGTTCTTAAGCTCCAGAAACGTTGCATCCGGGTCATAAACAAGGCATGGATTTTAGATAGCTGTAAACCTCTCTTTAAAAAAAGTAAAATTCTTCCACTGCCCTGTATGTACATACGAGACATCTGCATCTTTACCAAGAAACACATGCATTATTTTATGCAACATAGCGAAGTTGTGCCAAGACAAAAAAGGGCTAAGTTTCGCAACCTGTTATACTCGTATCATCCATCTGGCCATAAAGATATTTACAATAAAAATGTGTATAATATGTGTATATTGATTTATAATAACATACCAAATGAATTAAAATTATTGCAGGGTAATGTTTTTAAAATCAAATTGATAGATTGGCTCCAAAATAGATGCTTCTATAGCCTTAAGGAATTTATAGAGCATAGACATCATTATTGCTAAGAACATAAATAATGTATTTATTAAATGAGTAATTGTAATAACATACATAAATATATATTGATTGATTGTTAAATCAGCATTGTAAACAAACATTTTAATTTGATTGATATTTTAATTTCAGTTGTTGACATTTTAATTTATTTCATTGACATTTTTAATTTTAATTTTTAAATTATTGTCGAGTTTATAATCTGACAACTGAAAATATTGGAATTTTAGTTATAGACATTTAAATATATTTGATTGACATTTAATTTTAATTATTAGCATTTTTAATTTTAATTATGACATTTAATTTTAATTATTAGCATTTTTAATTTTAATTATTGACATTTTAATTTATTTAATTTTTAATTTGTATAATCTGACGATTGAAAGTGTGGTTTGATCTGGTTTTTGTTTTATCTAATTTTTACAATTGTGTTTTGGGTATGATGTCTACTAACTTAATGAGTTTAATATTTAAAGTAATTTGCACGCTTGGTTGCAGGCAGAATACAATAACTTTTAGGCTTTAAGATCTTTCCTTGTTAAACAATGTATTTTCTGGCAAATAAATATTTTGATTTGATTTGATTTGAAATACTAAGTGGGCGACTCCTTTTTCTGTCAGCAGGGTCTAAAGTAACCTAACATGAAGGAGATGACGGTAGCTAAGATCGGTCGCTTTGCTCGCTCACTTCAGCTCCCGTCATCCCATTAGAACCTAACCTATCCGTGTCGGGGTGCCCTAAATTCCTGAGCTTGCTTCGCTCTTGGACTAATTCGTTATAAACACGAATACTCCCGAACACCCGCGCTGCACAGCGATGTCGCCCCGTCGGTTATTCTTCTATTTTCGAAAGAATAATAACACAATTAAAGTATGTATCAATATTATTACCGCAGCTCACAAAAACCTTCTAAAAGATATTACTCAAACCGGATAAATAGTTACTTACTTACTTGCCCATTCAATATATTTTTCGCTCGGTTAATAATTTCCCATTGAAAACTAACCCAGCAGAAATTTTACACAACTCCATTCTATCAATGTTTGTGTTACCGTATCAGTTTTATCAGTAGTTACATTCAACATTTTGTGTATGTCACGTGCTAACAATTGACTCAACAGAATACAATACCGTCCCCACACTCTAATTTTGCGTATCTGTGACAGCTACACTATTGTCAAAACATCAAGGATTCTTAACAAATATAGTCATTGATGTCAAGTTTTATCACGAGTAAAATGTCCATGTACACTCGTATCTACATTCAGTACAGGGTGATTTTGATTCGTTTGGTAGTATGAATATTATCAAGTTTAACCCGGAAATCGGGCAAAAATATCAGCTGTTTATTTTGTTTTTTTTTATTTTGGAAGCTGGTGCGATCATGATGGACATGAATAAACTTTGATAAAAAAGTGCTGTGAGATTGTTTTTTGGTAATGAAGTTGGGCAACAACCTAATGAGGTGTGCAAATACTTAGAATATTAGTCTGTCTTTCTATAAAAGTATTATTCATGTTTTGGAATTCAGGATAAAGTAAAAATTGTTTACTATTTGTAATAGTTTGCTGGTAAGGCTCTAGACAGACGGACTTCATTTCAACTTCACTCCGACTGCAAATTTGCAGTTTGAATACAATTAGTACGACTGCAAACCAACCATGCAAAAATATCAGCTGTTTCCTATATTTTGGAAACTGGTGCGATCATGATTGACATGAATGATGTAATAAACTTTGTTAAAAAACTGCTGTAAGATTGTTTTTAACAAGTTTAATTATTTATTTGCATAATACAGGTTTATAAAGTGTTACAAATAAATCAGGTATAATCCCCGGCACGTAAGTTGGCAAGTGTCGATAGATGCGCAGAAGTCGTTTTTTAGGTCGCTTTGGTAGTGAAGCGGGGCGCGTGGAACGTATGGGACTGTTCCGAGCGCGCGATTGGTTGGTCAGTTGACACAAGGATCGACTAACCAATCGTGTCGCGTCCACGTTCCGTTCGCTCTATATGGTGGTTGGTCAGTTCGAGGAATATGCGCGAACTTACCCCCACTACGCCAAAACATGGCCAACTTACGTGCCGGGCACTATATACCGTATTACAACCTAATGAGGTGTGCAAATACTTAGAATATTAGTCTCTCCTTCTATAAAATCGAACGAATGAATGTAGTAAAGTAATCGAATGAATGAAGTAAAACTTGTTTAAATTCCTAAGTACGATACGAGTATATTTTTACGCTCCCGAAAGATACCCAATAAATATAAAGTCATCCCGTAAATAATTTGACTTGAAGTTCACTTATATCATGGGTCTCTTCTATATGGGTCACACATGTTGACATGCCTTTGTAGCAAACTATAGCGCTGCATATGTCTAAAGTCGAGTTTCACACCAAACAATGAAAATCTAGGTTCTTGCGAGTGACAATACACTCGAATGTCTTGTCAGGTGAGAGAAACTGAGGTGAACTTGATCATGAGCGGAGAGTTTTACAAAATTTTGAGATATTTTATAAGATTTCTAGTTTGTTTGTGATAGGAGCCCTTTTGGATTCGCACAGGTTTTTTATTTTTATGTTAGATTGGTTGTGTGTCATGTACGTGTCGTAAATAAATGTTTTTCTTTCTCTCTTTCACAAGTATTAGAATATATTAAAAAGACAGGTTTTAATTGAAATATTTTCTATGACTCGGTGGTTTCAATTATTTCTTATTGTGAAAGTACTGGAAAAGCGACCGAGACGCGGTCGCTTATAATGGGCCTCATCAGAAAGCTTAAAGTCACATAAAGGGCAATGGAGAGGGCAATGCTCGGAGTTTCCTTGAGTGATCACACCAGAAATGAGGATATCCGCAGGAGAACCAAAGTTCCTGACATAGTCCGAAGAACTGCGAAACTTAAGTGGCAGTGGGCAGGGCACATTGCTCGCATAACGGATGGCCGATGGGGCCGAAAAGTTCTGGGATGGCAAACGATGCGTTAGAAGGCCTCCTACTAGGTGGACCGATGACCTGGTTAAGGTTGCAGGAATCCGCTGGATGCAAGACGCCCGATTTGTTCAATGTGGTGACGTGTAGGGGAGGCATATTTCCAACAGTGGGCGTCTCTAGGCTGAAATGATTATGACGATGACTGCAAATGAGTATTTATGATGTTTGTATTTTAGGAAACGACTAAAATTTAACAATTATGAACAACTTCATCAGTATTTCTAATTTAATATACAAGCGTTCGGTCTAATCTCGTCCATAACTGTTCACAACTGCGCCGTTTTGTGTTAGTTCATGAGTAGAAAGTTTGTTCTAATACAATTAATTACATCCTGCAGGATTTCACTCTCATGCTGTTGCAACAATCAAAAGTCCTTCTAACGAACTGTTATATGAACGAACACAGAAACTGCTACAATTACAATGAGTTGTTTTTAGGGTTCCGTACCTCAAAAGGTAAAAAAGGAACCCTTATGATATCCATCTCTTGTACGTCTGTCCGTGTGTCATCACTGATTTTCTCAGGAACGGGTGGACTTTGGCTAGCAAGTTGAAATTTATACCAGATACTGAGGTCTATAATCCCTATTAGATGTATAAAAATCAAAGTCCTGAGTCAACACAATAAGAAGATATAGGCAAATTTAAGGTCTTACAGCACAAATAAAGGAAAAAATTAAAATAAATTTGGCTCTACCTGTTTGTTATATTTTCACGACTTTAAGTCTTAACGGATTTAGATAAAACTTGGTAGGTATACGAGTAGACCATTTTCTGGATTAGGACATAGGTTACTCTTTTTCAGGATAACAGTACCGTGAGCAAAATTTTCAACTTTCACGCGAGCGGAGCCATTGGGAGCACCTTGCATTAAAAATATTTTGACAAAATATCTCCCTGCTAAGGTACCCGCTGTCGCTTATCACTAAGTCCACACACATACCAGACGCTCACGAGTATCCGTATGTCGATCGTGCCACTAACAGATTGTATGCAGTTTACAAGACACTGAGACTAACACCTTTGTTTACAGTACGAATTGTTTATTAGTGACTGAGAATGAATATTGTTACAAGATAGGCCAACGCCATCTAGTAACGAGAGGAATAACTAGGTAGTAACTAGTGGCGCCATCTAGTATCGAATAGCGGAACTAATGTTCTCGAAAGCTCGTGTCGAATGGAATTTTCCAGAAGGTTCGAACCGAACATTCTGGATGTTTCGAGTCGCTTCGGGAACAATTAGTTCGAAAGTCGATTGTTCTGGAAGTTTCTCGAATTATCTGGAACAGTGTGGAACGTTCTAGAAACTTCCTCCGTGCTTTATAAAGAGCGGTCGGGTTCGTCGTGAGGCAGTTTCGATTGAGAAGCGATACAGAGCGATCAAAGCGGAAAATAGTGCGAGGTAATAGAATTGTTTAAGAAGTGTTTTTGTAATAAACAGTGTTTAATTGAAGTCTGCTGTTTAAATAATTTATCCCTGAACCCCAGCTCGTAACAAATTGGTGTCAGAAGTGCGGGATAAATTATGCCGGTTCTACCGAAGGAAGAAACGGAGGGGATGCGCACCAGGAGTCAGCGCCAGCAAGACGTAGACCAGAGGCGCTTTGGAGACGCTCCCTCACCGTCATCAAGTGGACAACGAGACTCCGCGGCGGCAGCGGCATCAGCTCAATCTCCGGTGACCCCTGACCTCACTGCTCTGATGACTTTTATGCAAGAGCAGGCTCGCCGCTTGGAGGAGCAGCTGCAGCGCGACAAGGAGGAACAGGCTCGCCGTCAGGAGGAGCAGGCTCGCCGTCAGGAGGAGCAGGCTCGCCGCTTGGAAGAGCAGCTGCAGCGTGACAAGGAGGAACAGGCTCGCCGTCAGGAGGAGCAGGCTCGCCGCTTGGAAGAGCAGCTGCAGCGCGATAAGGAGGAACAGGCTCGCCGTCAGGAGGAGCAGATTCGCCGTCAGGAGGAGCAGTTCATGGTAATCAAGGACCTCCGCACTGCAATTGGTAAGGAGATGAAGGAGGTAAAGGACCAGGTCCAGCAACATGAGACCCGCATTATCGAGATGGAGAAGACAATATGTGGGCTCAAGTCT
Source organism: Orthosia cruda (assembly GCA_964057195.1). Classification (NCBI taxonomy): domain Eukaryota; kingdom Metazoa; phylum Arthropoda; class Insecta; order Lepidoptera; family Noctuidae; genus Orthosia; species Orthosia cruda. Next base: position 8,279,779 of record OZ059825.1, read on the forward strand.
GGAGGTGGGACCATGGCAGCTGCGGTTGGGGCGCCTTCGCCACGTGGTTTTAAAGTGCCACCATTTGATGGCTCTTCGTCATGGTCCGCCTACAAAATTCAGTTTGAGGCCGTGATGAAATCGAATGGATGGACTAAAGAACAGGCCTTGACTGCTCTAACCTTGGGCCTTCGCGACCAGGCCTTGACTGTGTTAGAGGCGCTGGGAAAAGAAGTCACTTTCGAGAAGCTTCTGGAAGCATTAGAAGCTAGATACGGCGACGCGCACCTGGAACATGTGTTTCGGGCCCGACTGAAAGACCGGTCGCAACGGGTTGGTGAAACTCTTCAGCAGTGGGCTCTGGAGGTGGAAAAGCTGGTTCGGAAGGCTTACCAGTCGTCACCTGTGCTGATCGACGGGAACCTCGTACAGGCGTTCACGGATGGGATCCGCGACCTGGAGGTTAGGGCTGCAGTAAGGCTAGGTCATTTTAAGGATCTCAAGGATGCTCTAGCCCATGCTTTGGAGGTGGAGGCAGTACGGCGGGACGAAAGAACTCACCGAATCAGGGAGGTTGCAACTTCACCCCGATGCTATGGCTGCGGAGAGAGAGGCCACATCCGATTGAGCTGCCCGAAGCGAAGGCTTCCCCACGGTAGTAAGCAGTCGCCATTGGTAGGACCATCTGACGTCCCTGCTGGGCAACAGCAGCAGGGAAACGAGTAGATGCCAGGACTAAGGGGCGGGTGCTGGCTGGTTATGGAAGAGCCCCAAGGATCTCGATCTCACAATCCTGTGACGGAAACAGCCTGATCATCGAGGGCGAAATTAACAGAACACCATGCAAGCTGACACTGGATACTGGGGCTTCTCGGACAGTTGTCAGTTTCCAACTAGCTAGACGGTTTCTTGGGGACTTCTTCGGGAGCCATGAAGGTGTACATCTGAGAACAGCCACCGGTCAGCACATAACCGTCCGAGGTGAGAAGGAGGTGGACATGAAGTTAGGAAACAAAGTTTACCGCCACAATGTTATCGTGGCCGACATAGTGGACGACTGCATTCTGGGTTTGGACTTCATGCGAAAACATCACTGTGAGATCGACGTTTATCAAGGTGTATTAAAGTGTGGCTCAGAGGAAGTCTTCATGGAAGGTGCAGCATCGGGAAAAGTGTACTGCTTAGAAAAGGTTATTCTTCGTCCAAGGTCAGAAACAATCATACCAGTTTGTCTACCAAGGAATTCTGGTCAGGAAAACCGATGTGTACTTATAGAAGGTTTAGGTAACGATGCTTCATGGAAAATTGCACGCACATTGGTAAGAGGTACTAGTGTTTCATCGGTACGCGCACTCAACACAAGTGACCAGGACCTGGTGCTCAAGAAAGGCACATTATTAGGCACTTGTGACGGAGTGGTTTGGATGCGTAGATGCCACGAACACCCAACCAACACCAAAGCTAGTGCAAGATTCGATGTGTCATCGCTTTTGAAGAACAGCCAGAATAACTTGTCGGAAGAAGAAAAGAACAAGGCTAAGAAGATGTTAAACAAGTTCGCCGACATTTTCTCGACAAATGATGCCGACATAGGGAAGACTGCGTTAGTTCAACACAGAATAAATACAGGAAATGAGGTACCAATCCGCCAGCGACCAAGACGTGTTCCAGTGGCACGGGAACGGGAAGTGGACGACATGATCAAGGGTATGGTGAAAGACGGCGTGATTGAACCTTCATCTAGTCCATGGTGTTCACCGGTAGTATTGGTGAAAAAGAAGGACGGCAGCATGCGCTTCTGTGTAGACTATCGCCGACTAAACGACATCACGAAGAAGGACAGTTATCCGTTGCCAAGAATCGATGACACGCTGGATACGCTATCGGGAATGAAGTGGTTTTCCACCTTAGACTTAAAGAGTGGCTACTGGCAGGTCGAGTTAGACCCTCGAGATAAGGAAAAGACAGCGTTCTCTACAGGCAAAGGATTGTGGCAATTCAACGTTATGCCATTTGGACTGTGTAATGCGCCTGCCACCTTTGAGAGATTGATGGAGCGGGTACTTACTGGACTAATTGGTGACGCCTGCCTAGTCTACTTGGATGACATTATAATCGTGGGACGGACGTTTGAAGATCACCTCCGCAATTTGGAACGTGTGCTGTCAAAGATACGAGGAGCCAATCTAAAGCTAAGTCCAAAGAAGTGCGCGTTGTTCAGGCGGCAAGTGAACTTTTTAGGACACGTGGTTTCCGAAGAAGGTATTCAAACGGACCCGGATAAGCTCGTTGCCGTCAAGGATTGGCCAGTTCCGGAGAACAAAACGCAAGTCAGGGCATTTCTCGGTTTGTGCTCCTACTATCGGCGGTTTGTGAAGAGCTTTGCTGACATTGCCCGACCTCTTCATAAGCTAACTGAAGACAAGATACAGTTCTGCTGGAATGAGAGCTGTGACGTCGCATTTCAGAAGCTAAAGGAACATCTGTGCAATGCACCCATCCTAGGCTATCCTGACAATGAAAATGAATTCATAGTTGACACAGATGCCAGCAATACTGGAATCGGCGGGGTATTGTCTCAACGAAAAGGAGGTCATGAGGTTGTAATTGCGTACTTCAGCAAAGCCTTATCCAAACCTGAGAGGAACTACTGTGTCACTCGAAGGGAGCTTCTAGCTGTAGTAAAGACATTGCAGCATTTCAATAAATATTTGTTGGGGCGGAAATTTCTCCTGCGAACGGACCATGCTGCTTTGAAATGGCTACTGCAATTCAAGAACCCAGAAGGACAGGTAGCAAGATGGATTGAGCTACTGCAAGAGTTTGATTTTCTAATTCAACATCGCAGCGGAACGTCGCACGGTAATGCTGATGCTCTCTCGCGAAGACCGTGTCCAGACCAATGTAAACATTGTGCGAGACAAGACGCTAAGCAGGTAACGCTAGTGCGGGTTTTGGGGACGGATCTTGGCGTAGAGTGGAAGGAAACCTTGCAGAGTGCTCAACAAGAAGACAGAGACCTAAAACCGATCCTTGAATGGAAGAAATCAGGTGCTCCTAGGCCTCACTGGAGTGCTGTCGCAGCAACCAGTTCCATCACCAAGAGTTATTGGGCACAGTGGGAAAGCTTGGTTATCCAGGATGGAGTTCTGTACAGGAAATGGGAGAACGCTCGCGGTGACCAGTGTCATCTACAAATGGTCGTACCTAAAGTTAAGGTGCCGGAGATCCTACAGCTCTACCACAATGGATGTTCAGGGGGTCACATGGGAGTTAAGAGGACTTTAATCAAGATCCGAGAACGATTTTACTGGATCCATTGTCGAGAGGACGTTGAGGAATGGTGCCGCAAATGCACAAGTTGTGCGGCTGTGAAAGGACCACAAACTCGTAGCAGAGGGGCACTAAAGGTTTACAATGTTGGTGCACCGTGGGAACGTATAGCATTGGATGTTGCTGGACCATTTCCAGAAAGCCAAAGCGGAAACAAGTACTTCTTGGTCGTCATGGACTACTTCACAAAATGGCCGGAAGTGTTTGCAATCCCCAATCAAGAAGCCGTTACGGTGGCTGATAAGTTAGTTCACGAAGTGTTTTGTCGGTTCGGGGTACCCTTGGAAATCCACAGTGACCAAGGCCGGAACTTCGAGTCAGAAGTGTTCAAGGAGACGTGTCGTGTGATGGGTGCTCACAAAACCAGAACTACTGCTTATCATCCGCAATCAGACGGGATGGTTGAACGATTCAACCAGTCACTAGAGAGATATCTTGCAAAGGTTGTGGAAAACAGACAGAAGGATTGGGACAAACACATTCAACCATATCTCATGGCATATCGCAGTGCTGTTCATGAAACTACGACGGTAACACCAGCTTTTGCTAATTTCGGCAGAGAACTACGATTACCTGCAGATCTAATCACCGGTATCCCGCCTGAGTCTCCACGCAATGTAACAGATTATGCGAATGAGCTACGAAACAGGATGGATGATGTATATGAGCATATGAGACAGACAGGTCAACAGATGTCTGAGAGGATGAAGACCCGCTACGATCGGAAAGCGAACAATAAGGGCTTCGATGAAGGATCTCTTGTATGGTTACATAACCCGGCACGGAGCAAAGGAAAATCGCCTAAATTACAAGCAAAATGGGATGGACCTTATCGCGTAGTTACCAAGATCAATGACGTCACCTACCGAATTCAAAAGGGACCCCGAGGTGCATCAAAGGTCGTTCATGTGGATCGGTTGGCCCGTTATCATGGGTCTAACAATGCTCGGGACGAGCATGTCTAAGAAGGAGGCAATGTTACAAGATAGGCCAACGCCATCTAGTAACGAGAGGAATAACTAGGTAGTAACTAGTGGCGCCATCTAGTATCGAATAGCGGAACTAATGTTCTCGAAAGCTCGTGTCGAATGGAATTTTCCAGAAGGTTCGAACCGAACATTCTGGATGTTTCGAGTCGCTTCGGGAACAATTAGTTCGAAAGTCGATTGTTCTGGAAGTTTCTCGAATTATCTGGAACAGTGTGGAACGTTCTAGAAACTGCCTCCGTGCTTTATAAAGAGCGGTCGGGTTCGTCGTGAGGCAGTTTCGATTGAGAAGCGATACAGAGCGATCAAAGCGGAAAATAGTGCGAGGTAATAGAATTGTTTAAGAAGTGTTTTTGTAATAAACAGTGTTTAATTGAAGTCTGCTGTTTAAATAATTTATCCCTGAACCCCAGCTCGTAACCTGCCAGCCAGCTCGTAACCAGCTCGTATCCTGTTTTGGTAGATTTTGTAGAGAAGTTTATTTACAGTCTGGGAAGTTTTAAGTAGCCGTGAATCTATGGGAGGTGAAGCGCACCATTTTAGTACCTACTGCCTTTCTTTTTACCCGACTGCCGAAGGACCCTCCTTTTTGTTGCCTCCTCCTCCTTGTTTATCAGTCTATGTTTGTATGTATCATATGGCGTTCTAAAGACCAAACGCGTAGGCAGATTTTGATGATTCTTACGTCAATCGATTCGTCTTAACCTTGGGAGTGTCACTGACTACATTCAAATTTAAAATAGAAAAAGGGCGGTTTTTTTGGGCGCACTTTTGTGGCCCATTTTTTTTTTCTTCTATACCCATCGTGTGGGGTATCCAAATAAAGGGTTTTAGATGTGATTTCAAAAATATATACAACACTTTTATGTTTAATTGTACCTAAGTCGAAACAAAATGTTAACTAAAAAGTTATATATAAATTGCTGGATATCGCTTTTATTTGTTATTTCTATAAACAATAAAAAAAAAGTTAATTCAAATATCAAACAACCAGACTGCTCTGCATCTGGTTTTGGTCAGCCAGCTCGCGAATATGTATCCTCCGACTGCAGAACATGACTTAATTCCTTCTCGTTTACGTCTTTTTAGTTCGCTTCTTAAGCGGTCGGGTTGTTTTGATTTTTTACTCTTGCGGTTTGTCCAATACCGTAACGCATTCAGAATGCTGATGGGGAAACCCCAGTGCTGCAGCACATCAGGGATGTTCGCTGAAGCTCGTGTGGACTAACGAAGTTTATAAGTAAATTGTTCCTAACACTATGACTTCCGTTACTTGTAAATAAAGTATTAAGCTATTGCATAGCTTCTATCGCGGGCCTTGAGCGTGGAGACCGAATCCAGAAATTCCGTAACGAAATAATCCGTAACGAAACGTGACAATGGTGATCAATGTGGACATTATGCTAATGAGAATAAGGGTCACTTTTGCATGTCAAAGAAAAGCGACCTTATTTCAATGTGAATAAGGGTCACTTTCACATATTTTTTTTGCGGAGGAGGTTAACGGTTAAGGAGGGGGGGGGGGGGGGGGGTAATTCCTATCTTGTTCTCCTGGATGAAGTAGCGGCGGGCAGAGGGGCAAATTTTTTGTCAGAAATGCGCTAACTCCAACCGTTTCTGAGATATGAGGGTTTTAAAATTTTTGTTGGTCGTAATTTTTTTTCCTTTTATCGGTCTCTCTGAGCTGTTTCTGTGACAATGGTGATCAATGTGGACCTTATTCTAATGAGAATAAGGGTCACTTTTGCTTTTCAAAGAAAAGCGACCTTATTTCAATGTGAATAAGGGTCACTTTATATTTTTGTTTTGTTTTTTAGAGTGTTATTAATCGGAAATAAATGGGGGTTTGACTTGCTACGTTTTCGAGTTTTTAACGTTTTTAATTTAAAGGCTCAAATTCGCTTGGCATTGACAAGTTAAAATAAGATTTTTTATTATGACGGATGTAGGAAATATTTTTATGTTCTATTGAAGTTGAGGTTCTTTATTTGTATCCTATTTTAAATTCCACAGCGTTCAATGTAGACTTTATGTATGTGGGAATAAGGGTCACATTAAAAAAGCGACCCTATTGTGGTATAAATAGGGGTCACTATTTAAATTTATTATTTAGAGGGTGGCGTTAATGGTTTATTATTGTGGGTGGACCGTGATCTGCATTTACTATTTGGGAAAAGAAAGTAGATTTTAGGAACAATAGGTGAAAGAAAATGACTTAAATTCTCAAAAATTCAATGCTATGCAATAGCTTTACCGCGGCGGTCCCCGAGTGCCACACGTCTTTTTTTATTATTCTTAAGAGTTATACCTGTTATGATACAGGACGGACAGATGAAAACTTCCATAACGATAATGGTGCATAATCAATTGTCATGTCAGTATTACCAGTGTGTGACTGAATTTGCTGCTAGTATTTAATTCGGTCAATGCTTGATCTTCTGCTAATGATTTGATTAAAAAACTACTGTTTTCTACTGTGCGACAATGATTAGTTAGTACCTTATTAGATACTTTAAAAAATATAAATATTTAATCCTTACATAGTATAAAATAAAGTCGCTTCCCGCTGTCTGGCTGATCTTTAAAACTACGCAACGGATTTTAGATAGAGAGGAAGGTTTATATGTATAATAAAAGCGGGCGAAGCCGCTGGCAGAAGCTAGTATAATATAATTAAATGTCTTTTTTTGCACAGTTGTTCCTCAGAATGATGACGAACCCAGAATAGGTTATTTTGCCTACGCTTAAAAATCATGATAAGCTGAAGTGATTAAATTTAACAAAATTAATAGCGTGTCTTCAGCATTTTCCAGTGAGGTCTCCCTCATAAATTACTATATAAATAAAGCAAAAAACTTTAAAATTAAGGATCATCCAAACATTTCTACTTACACATTTATATTAAACTAGCTTCTGTTCCCAGCTCCGTCCGCATAGAAAGTGTTTTATCATCCCAAGGGAATATAAACTATCCTATATCCTTCCCAAGATCTCAAACCATCTCCATGCCAAATTTCATCTAAATCAGTTCAACATATCCAGAGATTAACCCCTACAACCTCACAAACTTAACCTCTTTATAATATTTTAGTATAGATAATTTTTACCAATTAAAAAATCTTTATTTTTTAAGCTTTTTACCTTACCGTGCATTGTTATTCAAAACAAACGTGTATGCAAAATTTCATCCTAATCGTTTGAGGATAACTGCTTTAAAATTCAGTTGCAAAATTTGACCAGAACACACATACATACATTGCAAATTAATAAAAAGCTTGTAAAATATAGTAGTTTTATAAATGTGCTAAATAAAAACGTATGTTGCGAATAAAGCAATAGATTCTTTCTCAATAAAATCCCTACCCACCTAAGCTATAAATACCCCATTAATGTTGTTCCCACACGTTGTTAGCAGACAACTACTCCATTATTTTATACTCAGTCCCCGGCGAGCACGGGAAGTGCAACAGTTGTTTTTATTAGTGGCTAACAGGAACATAAACTGAGGGGTTGAAATGGGTTGTTAAAGGATAGAAGATACATTTATGTTATTTTTCTTTTAAAATGGCGGTACTGTAGGTACTTGCTTATAAAATGAATGGTTTCACGGTTAAAAATAAGTGAAGACATTCGGCGTGACATAATAGTAGATTATGCACCGAGGGGCTAAAGTTGTGTCTTATGTCACGGGCGTCATATTGAATCTCGAGCGCAATGAAGGATTCGGGATTTAACTCACGAGCAAAGCGAGGGAGTTAATACAAGAATCCTGAATGCAGCGAGGGATTCAAGCTAGCCCAAGGCAAAGACACCTTTAGCCCAGAGGAGGATACTCTACTTTTGACACCTACTGTGAGAAAATAATAGCCATAGTACGAAAAACAAAGTATTTATTAAATAAACAAACAGTAAGAATAAAATATTTAGAACTTGATAAAATGAGATAAATCGACTGTAGAACAGAAAGGTTTTATTATTTATTTATTTAATCACAAAATCCACAGCAATCTTTGCGCAGTTTACTTAAAATAAATTAACTAATGTTACAGCCAATTACTATTACGGTATTACGGCGCGGTACGGTATTTGTTATTATTGATGCCAGTTTTAATGTTATTCCATTCCTTTTAAAAAATGGTTCGTAGTTATCTAATTATTCTTACAATATTATGTCTTCGAAAACATGGCAACGATATGAAGAAGCAGTCGTTATGATTTTGTAGGAAATCGAGAATATCATCCACGTGTAGTAAGGGTATCGAGAATAGCTTTCCTCTTACTGGCACCAAAGGGTGTTTGTTAGTATTATACTGCCAATTTAGCTGAGCATGTGAGATTCCAAATTCAAATCACATTATTGACGAGCGGGTCATAATGAAATCCAGTACAACATTATTGACCGGCTGTGCCCCCGGCCACTAATGACTCACTTTAGGTTAACGTTGCTTGACATATAATTTGACATTTTCGAGCAGGTGGTGTGAAAACGTATTTGATTGACATGTTACATTTGTTCATTTGTTATGAACACCACATTCTAGGGTTTCTAAAATAATAGTTAAATAAAAAGACTTTTTTGCAAAAAAATACTACCGACTTCCAAATTCAAAACTACAAAGTGAAAAATAACGTTATTTTTTTAAGTCTTTCGTAGGTACCTTTTTTTTGCGTTATGGACACCGACTTCATAAAATAAAGATATTTTTCACTTTGTAACTTTGTATTTGGAAGTCGGTAGTAGGTATTTTTTTGCAAAAAAGGTTTTTTATTTTCACTTTTTAGTTGTACCTACGTAATAGGCAAGTTAGTAAGATAACTATAACGCCAGAATAGATTTCATGAAAATTGAACATAACCGGTGAAATGAGAGATCTGCGTACCCCTTAAGAGCGTACTGGCATGATGTTATGTTACGAAATGGTATAAACAATAAACAGACATGCGATTGCAGCAATCCCGAGAGATTTGCCGTTATTTATTGAAGAGTTCTGTTGTATATCTCCGAAGTTTTTCATCAGATCTTTACCAAATTAAAATGGGACCAATTTCGGAACATACTTTTACAAAAAAAATAAAATTGGTCCACACTTGACGGAGATATCCTTGAAAATACACAAAAAATAAAACCATCATATTGTCGAACATAGAACCTCCTCCTTTTTGGGAAGTCGGTTAAAAAACTACAAAAAACGCTTTAATAGAAAACCAAACAAAAATGTTGAAAATAATTTTCAATAAATTAAGAATAGTCTGACTAACAAAAAAAAAAAAATTTTATAAATAAACGTGGGGTGCTTTTGCAGATATTTGCAAAATGACAAATTTTACCAATGTCTATCTATGAAATATTATAACAATTAATATCAAGCACCCGATGCTTTGTAAAATAAAATATTTTTTTTGTTAATCACAGTATTCTTAATTTAAATTTATTGAAAATTATTTTCTACTTTTTAGTTTGGTTTCTATAAAAGCGTGTTTTTTAGTTTTTTAAACTGTAATTTATGTTTTACTTTTAGTACAATCACTAATCCTGAAGACCCTGGTAAGGATGCCGTACCTAGCTAATAAAAGCGTGTTTAAAAGCGTGGGTTCTAATCCGATCCTGGTAAGGATAATGGGACAGACTATTTAAATTATTGTATTGCCATTGGTCCTTGATAAGTGTGCAAAGTTTCAGATTAATCCGACTTTTTGAAGGAGGTTAAAATCACGTTCAAAGATTTCGTTACATAGATTCATAGATACATACATACCAAGCTAATAAAAGCTTGTTAGAAAGCGTGGGTTCTAATCAGATACTGGTAAGGATAATTGCACAAACTATTTTAATTATTGCATTGTCATCGGTCCTTGATAAGTGTGCAAAGTTTCAAATTAATCCGACTTTTTGAAGGGGGTTAAAATCACGTTCAAAGTTTTCGTTACATAGATTCATAGATACATACATACCAAGCTAATAAAAGCGTGTTAAAAAGCGTGGGTTCTAATCCGATCCTGGTAAGGATAATGGGACAGACTATTAAAATTGTTGCATTGTCATCGGTCCTTGATAAGTGTGCAAAGTTTCAAATTAAGCTGACGTTTTGAAGGTGGCGAAAATCTCGTTCAAAGATTCCGTTACATAGATTCATAGATACATACATACCAAGCTAATAAAAAGAGAACCTGGTTAAAAAGAAAACCTATAAATAAAAATAAATAAAATTATAAATATGTATTTATAAATTTAAGATTTTAGTTATGTATTTTATTGTAATATAGTATGTATTATGTTTACACGTAGGTATCTGTTTAGTTTATTTAGTAGGTAAGTTTTTTTTTTTTAAACCTCTGTTATTTTGTTGTGCATTTTGATCACTGTCCTCCTACGCAGATTTTCTATAACAACTGAGGTTTGCTGTTAGAGAACCCAATTATGGGTTAAACTCGCCTTTGTACATAAGCTGTCCATTGTATTAGTACCTTAATTTTATGTTTTGTGTGCAACAAAGGATAAGAATAAAAATGTGAGTGGATCACAACATGTCTGAGTAGAGGATTATTTCAGGTCATCTTTAAATTGGAACTATCACCTACATTGTCCAAGTGAACTTGATGATGATTGTCACATTTCGCAAAAACAGTAGTGACAATGTAAGTTACAAAACTATATTTTTCTCAAGGCATTGCTCCCGACGCCGATACCACAAAATTCGTGCATAAATACAGCTTTGTATCAACAAACTTATTTTCATTAATGTATTAGTTCCTCCGCAACTTAGCTTCTAAAATCAAACGTAATATTTATGTTTTATTGGGCCTTACAACCCTTATAAATCAGCAAGTGAACAGTGCTCCAATGAATGGGTCGGTGTCCGCACAACAGAGTCGGCAAGTTGGATATTAATTGAAGCGACAAACGACAGTCCAAAGACTGCTTCTCTGATTGGCTGTTAATTGGCAAGTTATACTCTGTTGAGCTTATGTGGAAAACCTACTGCGAGCTTGAGTATGCAGGCATAGTTACTTTAGTTAGCGGAGTTCAGTTTTAGAACTTGTAGCAATGCATTTCCTGGTCTTCTACGCCAAAATATCGAGAACTTGTGTCAATAAATATCAGTGAGTAGTTTTCTTACACTGTTTACATTATTAAGGAAACGGTCCAATTTAACTTAGTTTCTCTACTTAATGACAATGTGTCTTACAAGAGTGATTGACTTTTATCCAACCAGCAGATAGATAACACACTTATTTCCTAACCAAGTACGGTAATGTATCGGTACATGGTGGATATCCCTCCCCTAAGCAGAAAACGTATTGTACTTAGAATACTTTTATTATGCGTAGAGCTAAGGAGTGGAATTACTTTGTCTTTAAGTCCAGAGAGAATAGGTTACTTCTAGGCAAGCGTGCTCCACCGTTGCTCACATCATCGCTTACCATCAGGTGAGATAGTGGTCAAGCGCGAGACTATATTAAATAAAAAGCGTTTCAACATTTTGGAGGAAAACATTGCGGTATTACGAAAAACGTATCACTCCATCGCGAACCATAAAACTTTTGTCGGGCAACGTTATCTGAAACACAAACTCGAACTATAACTTCTGTGTACTAAATCCTAAAACGTCACAATCTCACTATCTAGGCTTGCTAACACTGCGCTAGACATTCTTTTGTACAGTTCTAACTTTTGTAAACTACCCGCATTATTTAGATGAAAGTTTCGCGGTTTCATTATTTACTGACGAGATAAGGATGTCTCGTGTATCTAGTTTTACTATGAAGTGGGACGATCTGGTATGTGGAGTTAGCACAACGGTGGGTATCGTTAGAATGATTTTAGACGTTGCTTTTTTAAATAGGTTTTTGGTAAGTACTTAGGCAAACCTAATTGATATTATAACTCATTTTTAGTCAAACTACGCCGCTCAGCACACAGTTATTTTTACCCGACTGCCGAAGGAGAGTTATGTGTTTATCAGTCTATGTATGTTTGTTCCTATGTGGCGTTCTAGAGACCAAACGCGTGGGCCGATTTGGAAGATTCTTACGTCAATCGATTTGTCTTAACCCTACGAGTATCACTGGTGACATTAAAACTGGAAAATAGAAAAATGTCGGATTTTGAACGCCATATTGTGGAAACCCATTTTTTTTTCACTTCCAACTCCATCGTGTGTTTATCAAAATAAAGGATTTTAAAAGGTGATTTCAAAAATATATAATACTTATATGTTTAAATGTACCTAATTCGAAAAAATATGTTAACTAAAAAGTTATAAATAAAAAAAAGTTAATTCTAAAAATCAAAAAACCCGACTATTTAAAAAGCGAACTTTTTTTATTATCCTGCTGTAAATCAGAGGTTCTAGACAAGTAATAGGCTATTAACAAAAGCGACGCGACAGCGATTGGTAAAAATGTCTGTTGAATACAGGCCTGCGGATCACAGCCAAGAATAAAAATGCAACTCAACAACAATCACTCAGGCAGGCGAGCACCGAGCTTGGTTACAATAAGAAACAATATTACAAAACCAAGATAAAAGGTTCAACAATAACTATAATTCAAGTACATACAGTTAGGGGAGACTATTTAGTATTCACCAAACCTATATTGTTTACAACAAACAAGAAAATTAAATAACAAAACCTTTACCTTTTATCCCGGAGTGACAAATATTAAGTTGCAAGTTGTGCATTTTATTTTAACAGGTTGGAATATAACTGTGGGGGTTGATTTCAACTCAACAAGACACAACTACCTCTGACTAACTCAAAAATGTATCACTTTCCAACCAAAGTATGCTCAACAATAAAAAAACAAACCGGCAAACAATACAGCGTTCAGTGTAAACAAGTGTCCTAGCGTGGTATGTTGGTGGAACGCAACCACATTCTGCTCCCAAATATTGAATACAGGCCTGCGGATCAAAGCCAAGAGGCAACGGTGGGGCCCATGAGCAACGCTGCTACTCTTGGATCCTACAAGGTGTATACCCGCGAAACTGCGACACGCAGCAGCGGTAAACTAGGGGTTTGTTCCTTGAGATAGCGATTCCTGTCCAACACGTGGAAAGTGATACAACTATTACTCACATTGATTCCTGCGGTGAACTTCTGGTCTCGTTTAATCTCGTGCCAGGTCGGGGGTTATGGGGAGAAAATATATGTAATAAATATGGCATAACGAACGTGGTCTGTTTCGGGATTCCAACAAGTCATCTAGACACGTATCCGACAAAAATACCTCGCTGCGCGCGAAATATACACAAAAACAAATACACGGGCGAATCACAAATACCACTCGCGGATGGCGAACGTAATTTTGAGTAACGATGGGTTGATTAACTGGCGATTACTCGTACAAATAAATCAAAGCAAAACCACCGTATTACGTCTAGCCATGTCAATCACATTTTTTCAAGTAAGTGTCAACGTCAACTCAATCAAAAGCTGTCAAATCGATGACAGCGAGCTGACACAGTGTTGCAACAAAATAACAAAAAAGGAACGAAACGTTTGGGTTCGAATAATGTCATAAATGACAAAAATGACTTAAATGTAAAAAAAATACTTTAATGACAATAATGACAAAATATACCAAAATTAAAACTTTGACAAAAAAGGCAAAATGTCGAAAATGTCAACAATGCCAAAAATTACAAAAATGTATTGGATTGCCAAGCGCTTTCGAAATTTTACGTGATCGCTGACCTAAATGTTGGCATTTGGGTCGTCGTGATCACAAATACACTTGTTTGGAGCCACTTGATCAACTTACCTAAAATAAGTAAATGAATAAACTTATTGATTACACGCACGAAATATTTTCTATTCATCAAAGTCAACATTCAGTCAATTTCCATTCGCACGTGTAAATCCTAATAAAATAATGCTAAACTTATTCATAAAACACAAACTACACTTCATATTTACATACTCCCTGTAACTTTTATCACATTTAATACTTAATTACTTCACGCTTACACTACTAGCTTACACGTGTAAACTTAATACATTTATCGTGTAACAATCTACTACGTAGGTGTTACGACGGGCGCTACGGGCTACGAATGCTACGCCGTGCTACGAGAAGGTGCACACACATCGGCGTAACATATTTTCGTAGAACATGTCACTTCAAATTTCTGTCCATGGTACACTTTTATTGGTACTTGATTTTCGTTCAACGTTTGGTTTTATAAATTGTTCCCAACTTGGGGAAAAGCATTTAACGATTAATTCTTCATTAAACTCAAAATTGTTTTAAAATTGTTTGGCTCGCGTTCGACCACTTGCACTGATAGTAAGCAATGATCTCTCGACGATGAAGCACGGTAACTTATAAGTAACCTATTCACTCTATATTAAATGCTCTCAGGTTATTTATCTAGCTATCAGGAAACAAAGTCACTGATAAGGGATTCCAACCCTTGGCTGTAGACACAATAAAAGAATTTCCACAACGTTTTGTATATGGGTGGGTCATCACCGTACGTTTTGTTCTCAATGAGAAAACAGACTGTGCAAAATTATTCTATACAATTCCAACGCACGCTTCTCTAGATTGAAACGATTGAAAACCAAATATTACGAAAATATAAAAAAACTAGCTGACCCCCGGGGCTTCGCTCCCGTCAACTGGCTACCTGCCTACCCTGCCTAACCTGCCTACCCTGCCTACCATGCCTACCCTGCATACTCTACCTACCCTGCCCTACCTACTAATTTTTATCTAACATCAATAGTTTTCTCAGCGCACGCCTAAGAATGAATTTTATAGACAACATTTTGCTACCTTGGGTTACATTATTTTCATAAGGATCTCTATTTTTTGTGCAAATATATTGTAGCCTATGACACTCAAGTATAATTTAGCTTTCTACTGGTGAAAGAATTTTCAAAATCGGTTCAGTAGATCCAGAGATTACCCCTTACAAAGTCACAAACTCACAAACACACACACCCACAAACTTTACCTCTTTATAATATTAGTACAGATAACATTATTTTCAACACACTTGCTCATAAAGTGGCTCTAATTTCATCGCAATTAGGCACATAATGACACCTGTTATCAAACTGTGACTTTTTCATTACTATTATTCACAAGTGAGATAAATAGTTTCTTTTTTTTTATTTATTGTTTGAGTTGCTTTGTTCTTAAAAAGTTTGATACAAAAAAGATCGTGCTCAATAGTAAAAATGCAACACATTTCATGCAACTTCGTATTTAAATAGATAATTTCAACTTGTATGTGTTTAATAAATAAAACTTTCACTTAAATATAACTTTTGTTTTTGTCTGTAATAAAGAAAACTTGAAATTCCCCATTTTGTACGTGGCTAAAACGGTATCCGCGAAAAGCAAAAAAAAAAGGTAACTAATTATTTTTAGTCTATGGCCGATCGCCATTGTAAGATGCGCGCGCATAGAAAAACTGATTAATTTTGCCCGCCATTGCGAAAAAAAATTCACATCTCGTTTTTACTGTTGGAAATGATTTTTTAGTATTATTTTCTTCACAAGTGTGTTGAAAAACGTCGTATGATACACGTGTGTATTGATGATTACCGTCCTCGGCTCTCTTAAGACAATGGCGCCTCAGCGGTAATCACCAACATTACACACTTGTACCATAATGTACTATTTTAGCACGTACAAACAAACCAATAAATCCGTAGTAACATGTATCAATTAAAAACACAATTATCTCTTATTATGGTACCTCGAAACTTCACTTACTGATAAGTCCCAAACATTCTCATGAGTATTGTAAATTGTTGCCCAACGATTAAGTCAGGAAGGGCAAAGGGAGAATATTCAACCTACATTATAATGTCGTAAATATGTATGTAGTTACGAAACGATTAAGTATGTCAGGACCACAGACATACATGTAACTAGATGTCGCGAATGAACTTGGCGTGTCAAAAAAGGCAGAAAATTTATGCGCAATGCTCTTCATTGGAGCTGTTTCACTAAGCAATATCAGCACCAAAATGTAGTAAAATGTTAATATTCATCATCATCATCAACCCCAAAAACATTACTTCATGAAGATGTCTACTGCTGAATTTAGGCCACCCACAAGCGTCACTACTTTGGTTGATCCCGTGCGTCTCGCATCCAGCGAATTCCCACATCGGACCACCTAATGGGAGGCCTTCCAATGCAGCGTCTTCCAGTTCACTACAGAACTTTTTGGCCCCATCGACCATCCATTCGGCGAGCAATGTGCCATAGGGCAATATATAGATATTGTCACTTAAGTTTCGCAATTCTTCGGGCTATTTCTATGTGTGTATTGAGCTGTAAAAAATCCTCTATAAAAGTCAGCCGAGACAATGGGAACATTTTATTTCATCGGTAAGTAAAGTCTTGAAATTTTATGTGAAAACTAGCAGACCCGGCAAACTTCGTTTTGCCATAAAAACACCAAACATTCATCTACCCTACCTACCCTACCCTAACCTACCCTACCCTACCTAACCTACCCTACCCTACCTACCCTACCCTACCCTACCTACCCTGCCTACCCTACCTACCCTACCTACCCTACCCTACCTACCCTACCCTACCTACCCTACCCAACCTACCCTACCCAACCTACCCTACCCTAACCTACATACACTACCCTACCTATACTACCGTACCTACCCTACCCTACCTACACTACCCTAACTACACTACCCTACCCACGCTACCCTACCTACTACCCTACCCTACCTACCGTACCCTACCTACCCTACCCTACCTACCCATCCCTACCTACCCTACCTACCCTACCCTACCCTACCCTACCCTACCTACCCTACTCTACCTACCCTACCCTACCCTACCTACCCTACCTACCTTACCTACCCTAACTACCCTACCTACCCTACCCACCCTACCTACCCTAAATAAACTAAAAAAAAAATATAGAAACAATCCTTGATGCGGATTATATATCATGCTAAAATTTCAGCTCGATCGGTGCAGAACGTTTTGAGTTTTTGAAGCGTACACAAACCCCAATATAGTTGGGAAAAGGCTAGGCAGATGATGATGATGAAGCGTACACAAACCAACATAACATTTTTATATATTTAGATTTACACGCTTGGTTTTCATACAGAGGGATGGAACTGCGTTATCTAGTTAGATTTATGTCTGTGGCCAGATCGAAGAGTGGGAATATTCAACCTGTGTCATAATTAACATACTACATAACTTTACCTGTAGTTATGAGAAATACCCTCGAGGATGTTTGCCGATCCCTTAATCACCTGCAAACTTCGATCAAATCGAAGCCTGCAAATCAATAGTAATTAATCAAGTTGCTGCTGCAGATGGTATTATCTGATTACGTAATCATAATTGCTTCATTTTCGATTACGTGTGTTCATGGGTACGATTGATAGTAAAACGTGATGAGACATTTTTTTGTAAGAAACTTACCCAGAGTTAATTGCTGACATGGTTAAGGAAAACATCGTGTGGAAACCTGGACTTGTAGTTAGTATTTGTAAGTTTTTGCTCCATTAGTATAATTGCTGTTAGGCGTTCCAGTGCGAGGGTAAACAAAAAAAAACAATGATTTAGGCTACTTTTTATTTAGGATATACAAATTCTAAATGCTTTCTTTATTATTATTTATTATTGTAAGCGCCTAGCATATTTTGATTCTTGGGACACTGAGTTGGACAAGAAGGGCGTAAAGAAATTTTAATTGTATCAGTGACTAGCTTATACCCGCGGCTTCGCTCCCGTGGCGCACCCCACAAGACCGGTTTTCGGGTGTTTCGCTTACTAGTGGTGAAAGAATTTAAAATTTCAGTAGTTTTTGAGTTTATCCATTACAAACAAACTTTCCGAACGCTTCGACCCGAATCTCTTCAAAGTTTGAGTGAACAGGCTTCTTCTGGGTAAGCTCACTCCATCGTCGACTCTGTCTCTATCACCTCTGACCTAGACTAGAGTAAAGAGCAAACCCATAAAAAAAATAACAGCCATCATAAAATTGTTCTTATTAGACGTACTTGTACTAGAAGTGCCAACATAACAATAAATCGTAGTCGCTATGAAAGTGTTGGTACTCGTAACAACTTACAACAGCGCAATTTATTACGCACCTACGCTTAATAACGTGTCTTATCTAGCTCTAGTAAATAATGTTAATATACGTCTCGTATGTTTTAGAATAATTTATTTGAGACACGAATTACGTTAAAATATTTTTTCTTTCTCGTTGTTTCGCGATGGTTTTGTTGTTGCAAGAGGACTTTAAAAGATGATAAAAAGCAAAATAAAATACTGGATTAGATCAGAGATTTAAATATTTTTTATTATGTTTGAGTTCTCTCAATGTTTATTAGTCTTTCTTTTAATGTAAATAAACAACTTCTTTGTTTAAGTTAAATGAACCGAAAACTGTATTCTTATAAATTTACACATCATGTATAGAGCAAACTCGATTATCTTAATATATATAATTCTCGTGTCACAATGTTTGTCCTCAATGGACTCCTAAACCACTTAACCGATTATAATAAAATTCGCACACCATGTGCAGTTCGATCCAACTTGAGAGATAGGATAGGGTAGGGTAGGTAGGGTAGGGTAGGTAGGGTAGGGTAGGTAGGGTAGGTAGGGTAGGTAGGGTAGGTAGGGTAGGTAGGGTAGGTAGGGTAGGTAGGGTAGGTAGGGTAGGTAGGGTAGGTAGGGTAGGTAGGGTAGGTAGGGTAGGTAGGGTAGGTAGGGTAGGTAGGGTAGGTAGGGTAGGTAGGGTAGGTAGGGTAGGTAGGGTAGGTAGGGTAGGTAGGGTAGGTAGGGTAGGTAGGGTAGGTAGGGTAGGTAGGGTAGGTAGGGTAGGTAGGGTAGGTAGGGTAGGTAGGGTAGGTAGGGTAGGTAGGGTAGGTAGGGTAGGTAGGGTAGGTAGGGTAGGTAGGGTAGGTAGGGTAGGTAGGGTAGGTAGGGTAGGTAGGGTAGGTAGGGTAGGTAGGGTAGGTAGGGTAGGTAGGGTAGGTAGGGTAGGTAGGGTAGGTAGGGTAGGTAGGGTAGGTAGGGTAGGTAGGGTAGGTAGGGTAGGTAGGGTAGGTAGGGTAGGTAGGGTAGGTAGGGTAGGTAGGGTAGGTAGGGTAGGTAGGGTATGTAGGGTAGGTAGGGTAGGTAGGGTAGGTAGTGTAGGTAGGGTAGGTAGGGTAGGTAGGGTAGGTAGGGTAGGTAGGCTAGGTAGGCTAGGTAGGGTAGGTAGGGTAGGTAGGGTAGGTAGGGTAGGTAGGGTAGGTAGGGTAGGTAGGGTAGGTAGGGTAGGTAGGGTAGGTAGGGTAGGTAGGGTAGGTAGGGTAGGTAGGGTAGGTAGGGTAGGTAGGGTAGGTAGGGTAGGTAGGGTAGGTAGGGTAGGTAGGGTAGGTAGGGTAGGTAGGGTAGGTAGGGTAGGTAGGGTAGGTAGGGTAGGTAGGGTAGGTAGGGTAGGTAGGGTAGGTAGGGTAGGTAGGGTAGGTAGGGTAGGTAGGGTAGGTAGGGTAGGTAGGGTAGGTAGGGTAGGTAGGGTAGGTAGGGTAGGTAGTGTAGGTAGGGTAGGTAGGGTAGGTAGGGTAGGTAGGGTAGGTAGGGTAGGTAGGGTAGGTAGGGTAGGTAGGGTAGGTAGGGTAGGTAGGGTAGGTAGGGTAGGTAGGGTAGGTAGGGTAGGTAGGGTAGGTAGGGTAGGTAGGGTAGGTAGGGTAGGTAGGGTAGGTAGGGTAGGTAGGGTAGGTAGGGTAGGTAGGGTAGGTAGGGTAGGTAGGGTAGGTAGGGTAGGTAGGGTAGGTAGGGTAGGTAGGGTAGGTAGGGTAGGTAGGGTAGGTAGGGTAGGTAGGGTAGGTAGGGTAGGTAGGGTAGGTAGGGTAGGTAGGGTAGGTAGGGTAGGTAGTGTAGGTAGGGTAGGTAGGGTAGGTAGGGTAGGTAGGGTAGGTAGGGTAGGTAGGGTAGGGTAGGTAGGGTAGGTAGGATATTTAGTAGATGAATGTTTGGTGTTTTTATGGCAAAACAAAGTTTGCCGGGTCAGCTAGTATATTTATATATTTTCAACCGACGAAAATAAAAGCAGGTTTTCAATTTGACTTATATATTTTATGTATGACCACCCATAACTTTGTATACAGTGGTCCGATTTCAAATAGGTTTTTTATTGGCTTGATTGTACCTCAAAGTTGGTACCATTTGAATTTCAAAAATAATATAAGGTATTTTCAATCGTGTACCGATTCTGTTGAAATTAAATCGTTCGTTAGTCGTTCGTTGATAGTTTGTTTGGCGCCAATTCAAAATGCTAACACTAAAATATTTATATATTTGCTTTTTTGGTTGGTTATATTTTTTTTTGAATAGTTACTTTAGGGATCCGTATCCAAAAGGGTAAAAACGGGAACCTATTACTAAGACTTCCCTGTCCGTATGTCTGTCTGTCGTTCTGTCTGTTACCGATGATGATGTATTCCTGTTGCCGCTATGACAATAAATACTTACACAATAAATATTTTTCTTTCTTTCCTTCTTTACTAAAAACAGAATAAAATAAATATTTATATAAGGGGGCCCCCATACAACCAACGTGACTTTTTTGCTGTTTTATTGCGATCATGGTACAGAACCATTCGTGCGCGAGTCCGACTCGTACTTGGCCGGTTATTTTTAATTTCGTAGACTAAACTGGCGGCTGCCAATGACCTTATTTTTTAAATGTTGCAAGCGCGTAGCATAGTTTTGTGGGTAAGGCTCATCAATCTATCA
The DNA here is from genome assembly GCA_964057195.1 of Orthosia cruda. NCBI lineage: Eukaryota > Metazoa > Arthropoda > Insecta > Lepidoptera > Noctuidae > Orthosia > Orthosia cruda. The sequence goes on from OZ059825.1 coordinate 8,300,817, forward strand.
ATCATAAGTGATTCATCGAATGGATGTGACATGACTCCAGAATTTAATTTTACTAATTCGTGTAAAAAAAAGTTATATAAACGTAATATTTTAATTTATCAGTATCTATACTAACAGTACAATAAATGCGATCGGACTGCACAGCATAATTTTCTTCTTGTTTACATCTTAGGTAGGTAGGGTAGGTAGGGTAGGTAGGGTAGGTAGGGTAGGTAGGGTAGGTAGGGCAGGTAGGGTAGGTAGGGTAGGTAGGGTAGGTAGGGTAGGTAGGGTAGGTAGGGTAGGTAGGGTAGGTAGGGTAGGTAGGGTAGGTAGGGTAGGGTAGGTAGGGTAGGTAGGGTAGGTAGGGTAGGTAGGGTAGGTAGGGTAGGTAGGGTAGGTAGGGTAGGTAGGGTAGGTAGGGTAGGTAGGGTAGGTAGGGTAGGTAGGGTAGGTAGGGTAGGTAGGGTAGGTAGGGTAGGTAGGGTAGGTAGGGTAGGTTGGGTAGGTAGGGTAGGTAGGGTAGGTAGGGTAGGTAGGGTAGGTAGGGTAGGTAGGGTAGGTTGGGTAGGTAGGGTAGGTAGGGTAGGTAGGGTAGGTAGGGTAGGTAGGGTAGGTAGGGTAGGTAGGATAGGTAGGGTAGGTAGGGTAGGTAGGGTAGGTAGGGTAGGTAGGGTAGGTAGGGTAGGTAGGGTAGGTAGGGTAGGTAGGGTAGGTAGGGTAGGTAGGGTAGGTAGGGTAGGTAGGGTAGGTAGGGTAGGTAGGGTAGGTAGGGTAGGTAGGGTAGGTAGGGTAGGTAGGGTAGGTAGGGTAGGTAGGGTAGGTAGGGTAGGTAGGGTAGGTAGGGTAGGTAGGGTAGGTAGGGTAGGTAGGGTAGGTAGGGTAGGTAGGGTAGGTAGGGTAGGTAGGGTAGGTAGGGTAGGTAGGGTAGGTAGGGTAGGTAGGGTAGGTAGGGTAGGTAGGGTAGGTAGGGTAGGTAGGGTAGGTAGGGTAGGTAGGGTAGGTAGGGTAGGGTGGTAGGGTAGGTAGGGTAGGTAGGGTAGGTAGGGTAGGTAGGGTAGGTAGGGTAGGTAGGGTAGGTAGGGTAGGTAGGGTAGGTAGGGTAGGTAGGGTAGGTAGGGTAGGTAGGGTAGGTAGGGTAGGTAGGGTAGGTAGGGTAGGTAGGGTAGGTAGGGTAGGTAGGGTAGGTAGGGTAGGTAGGGTAGGTAGGGTAGGTAGGGTAGGTAGGGTAGGTAGGGTAGGTAGGGTAGGTAGGGTAGGTAGGGTAGGTAGGGTAGGTAGGGTAGGTAGGGTAGGTAGGGTAGGTAGGGTAGGTAGGGTAGGTAGGGTAGGTAGGGTAGGTAGGGTAGGTAGGGTAGGTAGGGTAGGTAGGGTAGGTAGGGTAGGTAGGGTAGGTAGGGTAGGTAGGGTAGGTAGGGTAGGTAGGGTAGGTAGGGTAGGTAGGGTAGGTAGGGTAGGTAGGGTAGGTAGGGTAGGTAGGGTAGGTAGGGTAGGTAGGGTAGGTAGGGTAGGTAGGGTAGGTAGGGTAGGTAGGGTAGGTAGGGTAGGTAGGGTAGGTAGGGTAGGTAGGGTAGGTAGGGTAGGTAGGGTAGGTAGGGTAGGTAGGGTAGGTAGGGTAGGTAGGGTAGGTAGGGTAGGTAGGGTAGGTAGGGTAGGTAGGGTAGGTAGGGTAGGTAGGGTAGGTAGGGTAGGTAGGGTAGGTAGGGTAGGTAGGGTAGGTAGGGTAGGTAGGGTAGGTAGGGTAGGTAGGGTAGGTAGGGTAGGTAGGGTAGGTAGGGTAGGTAGGGTAGGTAGGGTAGGTAGGGTAGGTAGGGTAGGTAGGGTAGGTAGGGTAGGTAGGGTAGGTAGGGTAGGTAGGGTAGGTAGGGTAGGTAGGGTAGGTAGGGTAGGTAGGGTAGGTAGGGTAGGTAGGGTAGGTAGGGTAGGTAGGGTAGGTAGGGTAGGTAGGGTAGGTAGGGTAGGTAGGGTAGGTAGGGTAGGTAGGGTAGGTAGGGTAGGTAGGGTAGGTAGGGTAGGTAGGGTAGGTAGGGTAGGTAGGGTAGGTAGGGTAGGTAGGGTAGGTAGGGTAGGTAGGGTAGGTAGGGTAGGTAGGGTAGGTAGGGTAGGTAGGGTAGGTAGGGTAGGTAGGGTAGGTAGGGTAGGTAGGGTAGGTAGGGTAGGTAGGGTAGGTAGGGTAGGTAGGGTAGGTAGGGTAGGTAGGGTAGGTAGGGTAGGTAGGGTAGGTAGGGTAGGTAGGGTAGGTAGGGTAGGTAGGGTAGGTAGGGTAGGTAGGGTAGGTAGGGTAGGTAGGGTAGGTAGGGTAGGTAGGGTAGGTAGGGTAGGTAGGGTAGGTAGGGTAGGTAGGGTAGGTAGGGTAGGTAGGGTAGGGCAGGTAGGGTAGGGTAGGTAGGGTAGGTAGGGTAGGGTAGGGTAGGTAGGGTAGGGTAGGGTAGGGTAGGTAGGATATTTAGTAGATGAATGTTTGGTGTTTTTATGGCAAAACAAAGTTTGCCGGGTCAGCTAGTATATTTATATATATTCAACCGACGAAAATAAAAGCAGGTTTTCAATTTGACTTATATATTTTATGTATGACCACCCATAACTTTGTATACAGTGGTCCGATTTCAAATGGGTTTTTTATTGGCTTGATTGTACCTCAAAGTTGGTACCATTTGAATTTCAAAAATAATATAAGGTATTTTCAATCGTGTACCGATTCTGTTGAAATTAAATCGTTCGTTAGTCGTTCGTTGATAGTTTGTTTGGCGCCAATTCAAAATGCTAACACTAAAATATTTATATATTTGCTTTTTTGGTTGGTTATATTTTTTGTTGAATAGTTACTTTAGGGATCCGTATCCAAAAGGGTAAAAACGGGAACCTATTACTAAGACTTCCCTGTCCGTATGTCTGTCTGTCGTTCTGTCTGTTACCGATGATGATGTATTCCTGTTGCCGCTATGACAATAAATACTTACACAATAAATATTTTTCTTTCTTTCCTTCTTTACTAAAAACAGAATAAAATAAATATTTATTATATATAAATATTATAAGGGGGCCCCCATACAACAAACGTGATTTTTTTGCTGTTTTATTGCGATCATGGTACAGAACCATTCGTGCGCGAGTCCGACTCGTACTTGGCCGGTTATTTTTAATTTCGTAGACTAAACTGGCGGCTGCCAATGACCTTATTTTTTAAATGTTGCAAGCGCGTAGCATAGTTTTGTGGGTAAGGCTCATCAATCTATCAATCATAAGTGATTCATCGAATGGATGTGACATGACTCCAGAATTTAATTTTACTAATTCGTGTAAAAAAAAGTTATATAAACGTAATATTTTAATTTATCAGTATCTATACTAACAGTACAATAAATGCGATCGGACTGCACAGCATAATTTTCTTCTTGTTTACATCTTTTTAGTTCGCTTCTCAAGCAGCCCGACTGCTTTATATATGCTATTTCGTATTATTTTTTTCTTGTTTGATCCAATCTCTTTATTATTAACGCTTAATAAAGTTATTCAAGACGTTAAAAAACAAAAAAATAGACAGTCATGGGGATTGCCGACAAAAGTTAAAAAACAAGAACTTTGAAATAACTGACAGCTGGTTAATTTTCAAAATAAACGTTTTGTTTTTTTTAAATTCCTTTTTAAGTTTTCACAAGTGCTACAAAGTCACATTAGCATGTCGGTGACGTAAACCCATACCTACCGCTAGTTTTGTCACTACCAAAAATCACTCAAATAAACTAGTTTTGGCATATTTAGTATTAATTATTAGCATTAAATTTTTACTCAGCTTTTATAAATAAAACGATGTTCCAAAATTATTGACAGTTACACACAGAACAACGTTTTCGAAACCGATAGTGTACTTCAGTCGATGTTATGTTTTCCTTCTCGAATGTAAATCGCTCATACCTCCATTGCTATTTCGAAAAACATCCGCACAACAACTAAAGTAATCCATTCACCTCACTGTTAAAACACGCAGCCACAACATAACAAGCAAATCAAAATGGAGATTAAAACGGCAGCGATACCATTGCTGTTTATATTAGCGGGTTTTATTCGAGCGTTCAAACCGACCCGGCAATATACGCGTACATTGTGTGTTTACCCGTCAGTCAAAACGTCAACGGTGGAACTTCGGCAATATAAATGTAAATTATCGTACGAGGCCGATAGCACCTCGGATGTAAAAACCAGTTTAAAATGTACGTGGTACCGGGATATTCGGCATAGGTAGATATTCGTCAAACATGTTGAATATTGCATGCGTTTATGGCATTATTTGTGTGTATGAGGGATATTTGACAGAGCTTTGTAGGAATGGGATAGTAGGATTAAGGATTATGGTTAACAAGCGGACTCCTCGCGGTTTCACCCGCGTAGTTCCCGTTCCCGTAGGAATACAGGGATAAAAAAAACTTTTTTGCAAAAAAATACTACCGACTTCCAAATACAAAACTACAAAGTGAAAAATAACTTTATTTTTTGAAGTCGGTGTCTTTCGTAGGTACCATTTTTATTGCGTTATGGACACCGACTTCAAAAAATAAAGTTATTTTTCACTTTGTAGTTTTGTATTTGGAAGTCGGTAGTATTTTTTTGCAAAAAAGTTTTTTTAATTTTCACTTTTTAGTTGAACCTACGTAATAGGCATGTTAGTAAGGTAAATATAACGCCAGAATAGATTTCATGAAACTTGAACATAACCGGAGAAATGAGAGGTATGCATACCCCTTAAGAGCGTACTGGCGCGATGTTATGTTATGAAATTGTATAAACAACAAACAGACATGCGACTGCAGCAATCCCGAGAGATTTGCCGATATTAATTGAAGAGTTCTGTTGTATATCTCCGAAGTTCTTCATCAGATCTTCACCAAATTAAAATGGGACCAATTTCGGAACATACTTTTCCAAACAAAAAAGGATTTTTTTAAATCGGTCCACAATTGACGGAGATATAAGTGAACATACACAAAAAAAAAATAGCCTATGTCACCAGGGGATAATGTTGCTTCCCATCTGTGAAAGATTTTTGAAATCGGTCGAGCCCTTTCGGAGTCTTTATGGAACAAACATACTTTCTCTTTTATATATCTAGATTTTTGATTTTGGATGAAGTTAATTAACCGACATTCAGTTGGGCAAATCCGAAACATTACAAACTTCTTTCATGTAAACTCAGGTGTTATTTTCAAACTAGAGGTTTATTTGATCGATTGATTAAAAGAAAGAAACGTTTCTAGTCTGTTTTTAACCGACTTCACAAACAGGAGGAGGTTCTATGTTCGACTTCAAGTTAGTTTTTTTTTTTTTTTTTGTTTATGTTCACCGATTACTCCGTCAATTGTGGACCGATTTTGAAAATTATTTTTTTGTTTGAAAAAGTATGTTCCGAAATTGGTCCCATTTTAATTTGGTGAAGATTCTCAATTCAACGGTTATGTTCAAGTTTCATGAAATCTATTCTGGCGAAATAGTTCCCTTACTAACTTGCCTATACACGTACAACTAAAAAGTGAAAAATAAAAAAACTTTTTGCAAAAAAATACTACCGACTTCCAAATACAAAACTACAAAGTGAAAAATAATTTAATTTTTTTAAATTGGTGTCCATAACGCAAAAAAATGGTACCTGCGAAAGACACCGACTTCAAAAAATTAAGTTATTTTTCCTTTGTAGTTTTGTATTTGGAAATCGGTAGTATTTTTTTGCAAAAAGTTTTTTTATTATGAATAAAATCGAAGTTTTTAGTCAGCCCAAAAATAAAACCGGCCAAGTGCGAGTTGTACTCGCGCACGAAGGGTTCCGTACCACTATCGCAAAAAAGCGGCAAAAATATCAACTCTGTTGTATGGGAGCCCCACTTAAATATTTATTTTATTCTATTTTTAGTATCTGTTGTTATGGCGGCAACAGAAATACCTCGTCTGTGACAATTTCAACTGCCTAGCTATCACGGTTCATGAGATACAGCCTGGTGACAGACAGACAGACAGACGGACCGTGGAGTATTAGTAATAGGGTCCCGTTTTTACCCTTTGGGTACGGAACCCTAAAAACTAAAAGAAAACTTTTCTATCTTATTTATGAGAAGTCTATTTTAAAATAAATATGACGTCTGTTTGTTTACACTGAACTAAATATAAACAGTGCTTCTAGGAATTTTCATGTATCTGTATGTATATTTGTTTGAAATTATGGCTCAATCGACCTGAACAGTGAATACCTCTGACGTGTTTCGGTAAAAGTGCAGCAATTGAATCATGCGTTTGAAATAGTTCCTGAAATTCGGTCTAGGATAATAGTATTATTTGATGCCTGTGGTCTGGATTACATGGTAATAGTGTGTTATGCAATTGTATATCATAATGGTATAATCGGTATTGGAAAAGCGGTACTGTACAAGATTCTATGTACACCTGTTTTATTTTCATATATATTTTCTTTATATGCACTATATTCCAAGTTATATCCTCCAACTCGACTCCGCCACTTATAGTCATGAATTGTAATTATGTATGGCTAGTAATAATTACTATACTTACTAACTTTAGTTTTTGGTGTACAATCCATACTAATATTATAAATGCGAAAGTAACTCTGTCTGTCTGTTACCTTTTCACGCTTAAACCACTAAACCGATTTAGATGAAAGTTGGTATGGAGATAGTTTGAGATTCGGGAAAGGAAATAGTCTACTTTTTTTCATAAAATACGAAGGGGGAGAAATGGGGGGTGGGGTAGCTTTGTATGAAACTTATTTGGAACCAATTTGGATGAAAGTTGGTATGGAGATAGTTTAAGACTCGGTTAAGGGCATAGGCACCTTTTTTTATAAAACACGAAGGGGGAGAAAAGAGGGGACCTGTTCTTTTAAAATAAAAATATTATCTGTCTATGCATCGAGATCCGTGTTCGACGTAATTTCAAACAATTTTATCCAGTTATTACCACTTGTATAACTAACCTCGTTACCGATTTTATACCGCTTCCCGTGTGAAATTGATTGATTGAAATTTTGCTCACCCATGAAGTACAGACAATCAACTATACGTTGTTGATGGTATGTAACAGACAAAGAGTATAGAAAAAAAATTTGATATTTTTATGAAAACTGACATATTCAACGAAAGGGTTGCTGAATTGGCGGGCAAAAATGGGAATTCGTCCGCATCGCTATCAATTGGCGAAGAGCTAACTAATTAATTGTAATCGTAATCGTAATTTTCATACCCAACCAAAAGCTTTGGATTTATTTTTCTTTGTATCCTTCTGAGCGTTAACCAAGTTGGCCAGTAATTTTCATAATTGACTAGATTACATTTGATTTTATTGATTAGTTTCATTTACTTTAGTGGTCGTAAGGACTGACACGCATTATTGGATTGTACTGGTTGTAGTACCCAAGGGGCTACTAGCAGACAGTAAGGAAAAATGCGCCTATTTTTGTTTGGTTGCTATCTGGCTCAATGTTGTCGTAAATATGGCCAAATGATAAAACTGCCTCACAAAAAATCTCTAGAAGTTCGGATCTAATTTCAAAAATTCTCTCACTCATAAAAATTATATTGTCGCTGGCATAGGCTACTTTTTATCATGTGATCACAAGCATCACAAAAAACAGAAAATGAAATCAAAGGAATGCGTATTTGCAAAGTCATAAAGAGCAGTTAAAACTTACTTTGACCTGTATTCACTAAATAAGAAGACACTACGCAGAAGATAGAAACACACCACATAGATTGTTTCTAAAAATCTTCGCTGAAGTAGAATTTTCTTTTCAATACCGTTAATCAATATATCCCATTTAATACACTGCGGTTACCATACAAAATATGAGCAGAAAACCTCAGCAGCTCAGACAGGACCTACTTATAAATCAGAACACGTCACCACCCACGATATTGTCATACATCTTAATTAACACCCAACGAACCCCAGATCTCTACTTAATGAACTATTCTGTGAATTAGTGGATGGGTCCTCACATATCGTGCTTGGGATAGTAATAATAATATTACACATTGAGCTTTGGGTGGAAATTGCCAGACCGTGCGTATAAAAATGTTCTTGAATGTCCTCTGCCTAGGAGCTGACTAAAACCAAGGTGAAGTCTCTGCGCTGGCTAGGCTGGGCATTCTTCCAGGGTATGCTCCGTCGTGTCGTTGAGGTAGTTACCACAATGGTGGCAACCGAGTGTCAGCTTCCGGTCTATACGCACAGGCAGGTACATGCCGAAGCACGGACTCCGGAGTGCACGGGACGTTTCTCAGGTACTGGGTTTGCGATAAAAAATACGTATTTTTGGTATTAATAATAGGATTTGTACTTGCTCTACCCGCTTGTCAGCCAACGTGTGGTAGGAAATCATCCAATGAGTTCTGCTGCTCTGGGTGAAGCGAGAGGGTATGTCACACTTTTACTTACTAAAACGCACCCATGTTGTTGTGCCAGCGCCGCGGTATCTCTCTTTCAAATTTAACTGCGACCCAGACAAGCATTGGCCCCAGCTGACCCCGTCAGATTTTGCTGACATCTCATTGAGGCGCGCGTGGAGCACTACGCGCCGTTGACTCGGGCTGGTCTTTATCGGAAGATACTGTCACCCATTTAAGTACAGAGACGAAGCTATAAAAAAAACTTTTTGCAAAAAAATACTACCGACTTCCAAATACAAAACACTTCAAAAAATTAAGTTATTTTTCACTTTGTAGAAAAATAACTTAATTTTTTGAAGTCGGTGTCTTTCGTAGGTACCATTTTTTTGCGTTATGGACACCGACTTCAAAAAATAAAGTTATTTTTCACTTTGTAGTTTTGTATTTGGAAGTCGGTAGTATTTTTTTGCAAAAAGTTTTTTTATTTTTAACCGACTTCCCAAAAAGGAGGAGGTTTCTCAATTCGACCGTATATTTTTTTTTTTTTATGTGTGTTCGCGGATAACTTCGTCGTTTATGAACCTATTTTGATGATTATTTTTTGTTGGAAAGGAGATATCCCAAGGGTGGTACCATGATAAGGAAACCAGGATCTGATGATGGACTCCTAGAGAAATTGAGGGAACTTCTCAAATATTATAGGCATACATGTAGCGATTTTGGTATTTTCATCCATAATGCAATCATTTGCACTCAGAAAGTATCATTTGGTGAAGTAGAACTGATGAAGAAGACCACAATGGCCACTGGAAATCCGAAATAAAAAATGTACCTATCCTAGTCGTGTTTGGTTAATTGTCATAAGATGTACTTTTGGCTATACATGATTTTCATATTAATTGGAGGTACCTACCAAAACCAAAAAGAGAAAAATAAAAAAACTTTTTAACAAAAATCAAACCGACTTCCAAAACAAAACACTTCAAAGTGAAAAATAACTTTCTTTTCCGAAGTTGGTGTCGAATAACGGAAAACAATGGATATAAAAGACACCGACTTCGGAAAAGAAAGTTATTTTTCACTTTGAAGTGTTTTGTTTTGGAAGTCGGTTTGATTTTTGTTCACTTTTTAGTTGTACGTACCTAATAGGCAAGTTAGTAAGGGAACTATTTCGCCAGAATAGATTTCATGAAACTTGAACATAACCAGCAAAATGAGAGGTCTGCTTACCCCTTAAGAGTGAACTGGCGTGATGTTATGTTATGAAATGTTATAAACAACAAACAGACATGCGATTGCAGCAATCCCGAGAGATTTGCCGTTATTTATTGAAGAGTTCTGTTGTATATCTCCGAAGTTCTTCATCAGATCTTCACCAAATTAAAATGGGACCAATTTCGGAACATACTTTTTCAAACAAAAAAAGAATTTTCAAAATCGGTCCACAATTGACGGAGTAATCGGTGAACATACACAAAAAAAAAACAAACTTGAAGTCGAACATAGAACCTCCTCCTTTTTGGGAAGTCGGTTAAAAAGTACAAACTTATTCTAAATCTCGATCATGTGCAATATAACCAGCCGGGTACATAAGAAACCCACGCGATGACGGTTTATTTTTCAACCTTCTATTGCGCTTCTATTCCACATTTTAATTGAACTAGCACGTCTGGAACATATTCGTCTGAGTGACGGGTTTATTACGGAGCTGCCTGGCTCGTATGAGAATATCAAAGAAATGAAAATCTACGTGATTTATGGTAATAGTATCTAATAAATGAATGTTAGCTAGTTCATAAAGAAGATATTGAGTGAGATCCGAATTCCAAATCATTTCCTCCAACTCCAATCCACCTCGTATCTTCAAACTCACTTTTATAGCTTTTTAACCGACTTCAAAAAAAGGAGGAGGTTCTCAATTCGTCGGAATCTTTTTTTTTTTTTCTTTTTATGTATGTTCCCCGATTACTCAAAGACGCCTGGACCGATTTCAAAAAATCTTCTTTTGTTTTGAAGGGTATACTACCTAGTTGGTCCCATAGTCATCAGGTCAGGATCTGATGATGGGATCCTAGAGCAATCGAGGGAACTCCTCAAATATTATAGGCAAACATATAGTGATTTTGGTATTTTCATCAACAATGCAATCACTTGCACTCAGAAATTATAATTTGGTGAAGTGGAACTGATGAAGAAGACCACAGATGGCCACTTGAACTCCTAAATGCTAAGTATGTCACGGGTATAAAATATCTCGAATAGGTAACCGACTACGATGAAGCAAATACTTATAAATGAATGGGACTGATGAAAATGGTATCATTGAACTGTTCTGATGATGAAGCCGGAAGGTAGGCACCGGAACTCTGAAAAAAAAAAACAATGTATCCTAGTCGTGCTTGGGCTTATTGGAATCGTCATGAGGTGTACTTTGACCACAAATGATTATCATGTTAATTGGAGACACCTACCAAAACTAAAAAGAAAAAAATAAAAAACTTTTTAACAAAAAATCAAACCGACTTCCAGAACAAAAAACTACAAAGCAAAAAATAACTTTCTTTTCCGAAGTCGGTGTCGAAAAACTGAAAAAAATGGATACAAAAGACACCGACTTCGGAAAAGAAAGTTATTTTTTGCTTTGTAGTTTTTTGTTCTGGAAGTCGGTTTGATTTTTTGTTAAAAAGTTTTTTATTAGTTATTGACATTAATTGAAGGGTTTTTCCTGTTACCACGGCAATTGAGTTGAGTGGAGGCCTTTCAAACTGAGTCTGAAATGTCTTATGGGCCTAAATCTGAGTTTATGAACATTAAGTTCTTAAAAACTATATGTTTATTGGTATTTCTACATTATACCATAGATCATAAATTCATAAACTTGGGCTTATCCCAGTTGTAAACGATCCTTTGTGCCTATTGGCCTTGTTTGTTCTGTCTCTTGCTTGGGAAGTGGAAATTTGTATTTTACTCAAACATGCATGGAAATATTGTCATTATTTTATAAAAAAGAACACGCAATGTACCGAATTTATGGACAAAGACAATCAAATCCGTTGCTGGAGCGTTTTTTGAATTTGGAACATTACAACGCTCCAGCAATGTTGTTGTAACTTTTAATATTAATTAAATTAAATGTATAATATCAAAAGTATGTTTTATTTCCCTGCATTCTTTTGAGAAAAGCACTATATATGCCTCGGCGGAGATGGCAATTGCCTGTCTCGTATTAGTGAAGTCCTCGCCTTCGGTTCGGCCTTTAAACTCATACCCGACCTGCAATTGCCTATTTCCGGGCCTTTGCAATAATGTACTATTTCCTACTCCTCCGTTATTCTTTTCTGATTAATTTCGTTGCGGGATCCAAGACAGTTAAATTCATTCGCCGGGACTTCGTTGAGCTTCATTGCCTCGGCGCTTTTCTGATGGTCGCCACTGTTGATTCTGGCTTTCAGTGGTTTGGTAATAGTGCGGTGGGATTGTCCCAAAAAGATGATTTCATTTCAACCAATTTCGATGCCATGAATATATCTACCAGTGAAGCAACTTTGTACTTTGGAAAAGTTATAATGGCATTTTCCTTCAAAAAGCTGTACAGGTAAACACGAATGGAGAGTTTATAGTCCATATTCTAATAACTAGTACCTGGATAGTTAATAAGTAGTGAGTACTACAGAGTTGGCGTGTTCTGTTTGACAGTCAGTCGGGGAGATAGTTAGTCAAACTATTGTCGTAAGGATTCAATGACTAGTGAACCTGTTATAAACGGGTAGGGTTGTTTCTTGAATGTTTTCTATTATGAAAGGCTTTACAAACAGTCATTTCTAATATATTTTAAGACTTGATGGAATATTACTGTTGGATTAGCCTATTTCCAATAGTGGACACTATGCTGTTGGTAATTATTATAAGTAATTATAACATAACATGATATCAGTTGAGCTACTCCAATAGGATTTAGCCAGCCATAATTAAATCACGTGTACCTAATTGCAAATAGTGAGTCTGGGCAGCTACTGAAAAATGCCGTATGGGAATCCCCAATTACAATTTCCCGAGCCGACAATCATACCCAGGCCCCCATGGTAAGCAGTAGCACATACTGATCGCAATATTTCTCAAACTACCCGAGTATAAAAACAACTTCTTAATATTAAACGTTACTTGCAATCCGTCTATTTCGCTCAGCTGCTCATGGCATAATGGTTCACACCAAATTATTATACATACCTATATATTTTTTATAACACACTAACATATATCTATTTATCTGTATTTCTATTACCGTAAAAACTGATTCACATTCGTACACTTCAACGTAAGGTTCAGTTGAAAACCAGCGTCAGGTAACTCCCAGTTGTCTGGCGTTTTGCTGAACTGGACCTTTTTGGCGCAACCGCGGGGCACCCTATGTATGTAATCGTTTTAAAATTAAGTTCCCTTTTACTAATACCTACATTGTGTGTATCTGTGAGTTCCAAATAAACTAGTTTTCTTTCTTTCTTTCTATAATATATTCTTGTTCCCGCCTGCGGCACTACATAATATTTGATGTATAATTTATATCAAGTAAGTACTAGATATAATTTATACATTAAATATTATGTAAAACATAATAAATGTCATTAAATAGTATGTAGAGAAAAACAAGTGTTTTTCTCTTTTCAATTAATTATTTTTCAACACACTTGCTCATAAAGTGGCTCTAATTTCACTGCAATTAGGCACATAATGACACCTTTTATCAAACTGTGACTTTTTCGTTGCTATTATTCACAAGTGAGTTATAGAGTATTTTTTTTAAATTTATTGGTTGAGTTGCTTTGTTCTTAAAAAAGTTTCGATACAAAAAGATCGTGCTCAATAGTACAAATGCAACACATTTCATGCAACTTCCTATTTAAATAGATAATTTTAACTTGTACGTGTTTAATAAATAAAACTTTCACTCAAATATAACTTTTGTTTTTGTCTGTAATAAAGAAAAATTGAAATTCTCCATTTTGTACGTGACTAAAACGCTATCCGCGAAAAGCCAAAAAAAATGAAAACTCATTATTTTTAGTCTATGGCCGATCGCCATTGTTAGATGCGCGCGCATAGGAAAACTGATTAATTTCGCCCGCCACTGCGAAAAACTTTTCACAATTCGTTTTCACTGTTGAAAATGATTTTTTTATATTATTTTCTTCACAAGTGTGTTGAAAAACGTCGTATGATACACGTGTGTATTGATGATTACCGTCCTCGGCTCTCTTAAGACCCTCACCTAACGGCTCGTGTCTCAATGGTGCCTCAACGGTAATCACCAACATTACACACTTGTAGCATAATACACTATTTTAGCAGTTGGCTTTTTGTTTTTATAATAATTTGTTTTATTTCAGATTTTTTAGTTTTTGTAATGAACAACTTCTCCATATACTCGTATGTTACGTGGTAAAGGATTATTTATTTTGCTATCAAAGTTACGCTTATATTGCATTTGTGCCAAAATAGGAACATAAAAGTGTAAAGTATCGTTACACTTAGTAGCTTTCATTTGATATCGATATTGTTAGAATAACGAAAAAATATTTAAACGCCTTTTTTTAGGGGGGAGGACGCCATTCACTCCCACAATTAAGACGAATCCAACAACACATCATCTATATTAATATTATAAAGAGGAAACATTAGTATTATTATATGTAATGAATAAACATAAAAACTACTGAACCGATTTCAAAATTTCTTTCACCGTTGGGAAGCTACACTATCCCCGGGTGACATAGGCTACTTTTTATCCCTGTGTTCCCACGGGAACGGGAACTACGCGGGTGAAACCGCGAGGCGTCCGCTAGTATATCATAATCCGTCATGCCGTTAGGGCTGTAGAGCCTTCTATAGAAATGGACATACATACATACGTGCTTACGCTCGTAAAACATAACTCTCCCGCAGTTGGGTAAAAAAGAAATATATGAAGGTGGTACAGTAGGTAGTGGATATCCAAACAACTTATAGATGTAGATTGATCGTAACATTCTATCGTATCCTTTTACTTGGGGACCCGTACAAGACGAATAGGTCTCTCTCCGCACTCGAACTGATAACATTTTATATTTATTTGCAATATCTTATGGAATAAACCATCGTCTAGTTAGAGTTTATTTATACAATATATGTAGATTGTTGCTAGAAAAGTAATTGCCGGTACTGATGAAAATATACTGAAGTATTTTACTAAGGCCCACTTTCATGAAAACTTATCTCTGAATTAGTTGCTAACATTTAGTTAAATTGATAGTTTGTCATACAATATTGTCAATTTAACTTCGTATGAACAAATAACTCTGAGGTAAGGTTTTCATGAAAGTGGACCTAATAAAATAAGGCAGTTACCTACCTATCTATTTGCTTCTGTTGTTCCAGAAGAAAATTATAATTAGTTACATCATAAAATCATCGTAACTAAAGTTATTATTTTCCTTATTTCATTGGCCTGAATTTCTTCTTACTGCTGATATTCTCTCATTGATTTTATTGCAACATACAAAATGAAATATACACATGCGCGCACACAAACACACACAAAAACCCACACATACACACAAACACCCACCCACACACATACACACAAACAAACACACACTCGCGAACATACTGGTTACATGGTACTAAATGAATTGTATATTGCTGTGGAAGAGCGGAGTCTACTAAAACACTGGTATAACTTGCTTAAAAGGAGGCTCCAATCACCAACTAATATAAAACTTTTTGGTTCAGATATAAAGATTTTGTATTTGTATTGCGGAATTTAAAACAGTTGAATTGTTTTTCCTGGACTAGTCGTACTTCATTGCTTTAAAACTTTTCTAGTGGTCGCCACTGCAAATCCTGGCTTCATCATCATCACCAAAACAGAGAGGACACAAGCCTTCTCTGTGAGAGGGAAGGCCGTAATCCACCACGCAGGCCCAGTGCGGGTTGATAGATGTCACATGTCTTCTAATTTTTGGTTAGTTTCTACATGCCGGTTTCCTCATGATGTTTTCTTTCACCGTTTTTGAGGAGTGGTGATGATATAGTGTACACAAAGTAAAGCGCCTGCCAAGGTCAACTGCCAACCCACGACCTACAATTTGTTTGTCACGGCCGATACCACTGGGCCACCACTGATCTCTATCTCACAGGCCACTTAGTAAAATTTCGCTTTATTCTGGCTAATGCACTTGTCTCACCACTGACGAGTAAGTGATTAGCTATCGACTATATTTTCGCTGAAGAAACGTACAAAAGATATAAGATCCCGTGTCAATCAAAGAGTGTCGATTCACACAGCCGGCGAGTACTCTCTCACCACAAGTTTATCGCAGCGACAAGAGCTATCAAAGATATATTTGCTCAGCGATGCTCGCTTGCTCGCTGGGCATTCAGAACTCACGCCGATAGACCAACTAGCGGTCATTTCTACCTACAGTGCGGCTGCCAAGCGAGTGGTGCGATTAATCACCCATCGCAAAACAACACTCGCTAATAGCTGAGCGATAAAACGAGCGAACTACACACTCGCTAATCGCTGTTCGCCAACTCGTTTTTAGTTTCGAGCTTTACTCGCTACTGGCTGATCGTTGGCGGTGGACAAGTGCCTTATAGTCCAACGAAAATTACTTGATCAATACTTCGTTTTTATAATCGTATAAAACAAATGAATGGGCTAAGTCAACAACTGTTCCATTTTTAAACAAAGCTATTATTCAAAGTGTCTCCAAAAGCTTTTTAATCACTACAAATTGGTATGTATGAATTCAAACAGCAAGAACCTATATCACTTCGCAGACAGTTCACCGTATGACCTGAATTATTATCTTTGCCAACCGCATTACACTTACAAATGCTATTCAATTAGGAAAGCCAGTACAATTCGTACACGCTTCGTTCGCCGACTATTAAATCTAAGCTTTTCTACGCGTTGAAACTGTCCTTTCTGTAGAGAGTTTTGAAAGAGGAAGAAAAGAAGTAGATGAATATTGAATTGGTGGCATATTCCGAGGGTTTTTTTAAATTCTTAATTCTGTATTGTACACCAAAAACAATATTTAATACAATGTGATAATAAAGTACATGTACAAAGGCGAGCTTAACTCAATGTTGAGTTCTCTTACAGCAAACCCTATAGTGACAGAGAATGATGACAAAAGAGGGTAGGATCCAGTGTACAATTTTAAAATAACAAAGTTATAATCATAAATATATACAAACATACATAAATACAAATATATATATATATATATATATATATATATATATATAATATATATATATACTAACATTGCGTTAAAAGGAAATGCTCTTTAATTTTCCTCTTGAAGACATCAAGAGAAGGGCTATCGCGTAGGGAGTGTTATGTATATCATACATTTTTATTATTTTTGTTACATCAAAGGACGTCTGTGAATTACTAAGAACTTGTGTAGCGTATTTTTTTGACTGCGTACTAACAGTCCTACGAGTACTTATTACAATAAAGTTTTATTAGTCTGTTACTACGTTCCCGATTTCGACTTATTTATAGAGTTCCGTATTCAACAAGAAACCATTATAGTTTCACCTTGTCCGTATGTCTGTCCGTCCGTCCGCAGATTAGCTAAGAGACTCTATAACAGACCAGAAAGCTATAACATGGCCGAAAAAGTGGTAAAATAAAACTCAGTTTCTATTATTATTATTCCTCCTGTTCACGTAAGAAGGGGATGCAATGGCTATTTTTTGTTAGAGTCAAGTAAATACCAGCTAAATAGTTGCTTTTATATATGTGAAAAATCACGGCAGTAGTATATATACGAAATTAAAATGAAAACTATCACAGCTAAGTAGGCTTTACAAGTTTACGAGTAATAGTCGACCAACTTTTAAAATGTACTTGACATACATACATACATACATAAACTCACGCCTTTTTTCCATGGGGGTAGGCAGAAACTACAGAACGCCACCTGCTACGATCCTTACATACTTCTTTTGCTTCACTAACATTGATGCATCTAGTCATACACACACGCTGGTTATGAGTACTGCGCACCTGGCCTTTTTGTATGTCTTTCTAGGGCGTCCCCTCCCGGCGTTTCCATTCACGTCTGCCTTGTAAATACATTTCGTTACTCGCCTTTCATTCATCCTCTCAACATGGCCAAACCATCTTGACATACTCTTTTCAATTTTAGTCACTACATCTTCTTTTAGACCACAACGTTGTCTTATTACCTCATTCATCAAACTATCATTTAAAGTTACCCCACATATACTTCGCAAGGAGCGCATTTCTACTGTATTAATCCCACTTTCATGTCTTTTTTGCCATACCCACCCTTCACTTCCATACATAAGTGTAGGCACCAGCACGCTGTTGTGAACGGCGAGTTGTACTTGAATAAGTAAAAAATTTGTATACATTGATGTATGGGGACAACAGTTTTCGAATGGCAAAGTTAATATCGTCCCTTCGTTAGAACAATGTACGGTGCTTTCACTGTTTATAAACGTTAGTTATGTTACCTCTTTATTTTGGAGAATGTAGATGTTTACACGGAACCCTCTGTGTGTGTTAGATTCTTACTTAACCGTTTTTATTATTATGTTATTATATCAGCCCATACTGTCCTACTGCTGGCAAAGGTTCCCTCCACTGCTTCCACTTCGCCCGTCAGTTTGCTGTTGTAGCCCAATCCCTCATGAAGTCTAGTTCGTCTCTAATAAGTCGGAAGTAAAAGACCCAGGCGAAGTTGGTCGCCTGGGTCTTTTACTTCCGACTTATTTCTTAATTTTGCTCTTCGCTAATTAAAATTTGACATTAGCGAATAATCATTTCATCTAGCTTCAAATGGGAAACCTACTTCTTTTACAACAAAAGTTAATCACAATATTTTTAGAATTTCCATTTCAAAGTTCGCACCTGCATTTTGAACTCTATACTCCGTAAAACCAAACCTTTTGAAAATACAGGGTTGCTGCACCCTCCCCAATAAAATTACGACAAGCGCCATTTGTATTTTTCGTTCCTGTCGTCTGAAAACCCTATTTGCACAGGAGGCAAACCGTTAGAGCTTTTCAAGCTAATTATTGAGCTCCCCGGCGGCTGTTCGAAATGTGCACTCATCGAGTTTGCTTTTGTTGTGTTGCCAGTTTCCTTTACGTTGACATTTTGAAATGATGCAATATTTTTACGTTCGATTTTTGAAATAGGTGCAATCATCAGCATATTGAACGACGTTTTTGGGCTCTAGACAAATAAAAATACACTGAGATAAATTATAAGGAACTGCGGACTTTTTTTCAGCAAAACAAATTTATCAATATTCTACTTAACTAGTTTGGTTGTTAGTAAGAATATTTTTTTTCACAAAATATAAACCAACTTCTATTGAAAACACAAAAAGAAAACAAAAATAACTTTTTATTTTTCTCTTTTTAGTTTTGGTACACATCAGTAAGGTATCTAAAGGATTGACAACATACCCATAATAATTCAATTTATCCGTGCTGTTTGTCGTCAAAGAGTTGGGTTGTATGTTTCATATCATGAAAATTACTGACACGATTTTTATGAAACTTGTACCATTCCCTAAGTTGAGAGATATTTATTCCAATAAAAAATGATAATGGTCACGATCTGATTACTAGTTTCTTAGAAACACGTGGACAAACATACATACACATATGGACTAAAATAATGTGAATATTATTCAACTTCAACAATATTACACACATACTATTTTTTGGAATATATAATGGGTATAGTAAGCTAAAATCCTTCAAAAGATAGATATATGCCATCGTGAAAAAGCACGGCAGTACTATATATAACGAAATTAAAAGGAAAACTATCACAGTTAAGAAGCTTTTACAAGTTTACGAGTAATAGTCGACCAACTTTTAAAATGTAATTGGTTTTGCAAAAATTTTGTATACATTTATGTATGGGGACAACACGAACGGCAAGGTTATTTTGTCCCTTCGTTAAAACAATGTCTCTTTCGTTGTTTATAAACGATAGTAACGTTACCGCGCGGCTTTTTCTTTATTCCTATAAAAGATAAATATCCCACCATACATTATTTTGTTATATTTCAAAGGGATTAGACAGCGTCGTCGATGAAAGCTCCCAGGCGGCGTGAGTTTTTTTTACATTTTCAACAGTTATCGTCATATTTCAACCAATCTAGACAAAACCTTCCTCATGAATCAATCAGTCTATTGGTGAAAACCGCATTAAAATCTTCTAATGGAAATCCGTTCAGTAGTTTTTGAGTTTATCGCAAACAGACAGACAGACGCGACTGAATTTGTTTTATAATATGTAGTGATGGAGTGATGTAGTGATAGTAATGATGATAAGGGGATCCCGTTATAAAACTTACACTAAAGAAGTAAAATTGTTTGTTTGTATGAGGTAATGTTTTAATTCGATGCCGAAAATTAATTCACTGATAGAGCTTCACTGTCGCTGAGTACATCTGTGGCATTTCAGCGACTTAAAAAAGGATGTTCATAATTTGACTATTTATGTTTTTATATATTTGTTACGCGATTACTACGGCAATTATGAAGCGAGTTTGATGATTCTGTTTTTTGCGGTGCTTCTAATGTGGACCCATTTAAATTTGATCAAGATCTCACGAGTAGTTTTTTAATTATCCTTGATATACGTATTTTCATGGTAATATAAGGTACAAAAACTAAAAGCTTTTTAACAAAAAAAAACTGACTTCCAAAAACACTACAAAGCGAAAAATTACTTTCTTTTCGGCAGTCGGTGTCTAAAACGAAAAAAAAAATGGTACCAATAAAGACACCGACTGCCGAAAATAAGTATTTTTTCCCTTTGTAGTGTTTTGTTTTGGAAGTCGGTTTTATTTTTTTGTTAGAAAAGTTTTCAATTGTCTCGGCCGTTACCTTGAAACATGAGTCTTGATATAGCGTTGATACTCTATGCGGACGCAGACTAATAACTTGTTTGCAAGCAATCTAAATAACGTGTGACATTGGTAGGCGCGTGGGTGTACACCAGCCGACACCGAACGTGTTGAAGGCACTTCAATCATACGTCCCACACCTTATGATATAAATGTTTCAGTGTAACGTTGGGGTAATTTTAGCTGGTATTGACTAAGCTGGTATTAAATAACGGTAAATCTCTCGGGATTGCTGCAATCGCTTATTGCAGCAATCCCGAGAGATTTACCGTTATTTATTGAGGAGTTCTGTTGTATATCTCCGAAGTTGTTCATTAGATCTCCACTAAATTAAAATGGGACCAATTTCGGAACATAATCTTTCAACCAGTAAAAAAAATCAAAATTGGTTCACAATTGACGGAGATATCGGTGAACACACACAAAAAAAAACAAACATAAAGTCGAACATAGAACCGCCTCTCTTTTTGGTAAGTCGGTTAAAACATTAATTATATTTATAAAGAACGAATAACGTTTCCCTCTGAACATGAAACAAAGACAGATACACATGTGGCTGCCTAAACAAATACCAAATATTGGCAATTAAGGTCTAATTGCGTTCTCTTGAGACTTGAGCCACACACGTGGGGAGGCCAATAAGTCCAATAGTGCCCACATATTGGGCCATTATGAATTGACCACCCGTCGTTCATGTTGATCAAAAATTAATTAAGTTAATGGTTATTGCTTTAGTTGTTTTGTTGCCAGTGACTTATAGTTTCATTTGTTAATCTAAATTAGTACATTGTGTATTAAGGGCGGTAAGTAAGGAATTACGATCGAGGCTCTAGTAGAAGCCCAAAGTCGAAGACTGAGGGCTTTCTGAGTCGAGGTTCGTGATTCCCGTACCGCCCGTGAAATACAATGTTTTTCATCATATTTGCGAGTAATAATTATGAATAATTCATAATTATTACTCTCACTTAGCTTTAATACACAAGTTATACGAAATACGTGAACTTTTTTTTAAGCGGATGGCGAGTTTTTGCACACACCAAAGATTATACAAATGTTTCGTTCAGAAACGTTAAGGGCAAATACTTACGTAGGTAGTCAGCCATGACGGAGAGTAAAAAAAAAAAAAAATTCGACGTTTTGATACAAATAACTATTAAAATCGATTATTAAGAACTTTAGTTGAGTATTTAAGTAACATGTAGTGAGATTGCAAAGAAATTCCTATTTAGATAACATTTTAAGACAATTTTTCAATTGCGTGTACTTTGCATGAACTTGCATGAACTGTGTGCTGTGCTATAAATTAAAAAAATATTACTTACCGACCTTGGGTTTCATGACATAAGAAAGCTCAAGGGTTTTATATGGGGCATTACGGCCAAGTTAACCTGTATGTTTGGATACTGTTTACTTGCAAGTGTGATGAAAAATAAATAAACAACATAATTAAGATGCGGTGATGTGCCATCGTTGCATGTTGGACAATGTAGATATTCTGATCCATACGCACCAAACTGTTTGGGAATATTTTCGTTATGCGACGAGGTTATTTCTGGGCAAGCCAGCCCCATAGTCGACCATATCATTGCTTATCATTTGTTGAAATAGTAGTCTATTCTATCTTCAAAATTATTCATGTTTCTATCTCAAGTTTAAGTTGTCTGAAGTCAGTCAAACAACCGCTTCAGTCGAACAAAATAAACAAATAAAAAGACGAAAAATCATGATGTTTTTATTTCATTTTGTTTGTTGGCTCAATTTGCTGTGTATTGGCATTCGCGTGTTTGAATTGAATGTGAGGAATGCTGGGTTTCAGTGTTCAGGCATTCCAGCATGGATTGGGATAAATATTTGTGTGCCTGTGATGTACTGGTGTTATATAATTTGATCCGGTTGAGTACATTTACCTTGGTGTATACAGGTATTCTATTCCCGTCAGCATCACGCTTTTTGGCACACCAAAAAGCGTGATGCTGACTGTGTTTTAATTACATCATTTCAGCCGAAAGACATCTTACATCCCGTGGATACACGTGATCTTCTCCAGGTCATAGGTTCAGCTTGTGGGAGCGCTTCCAACAATGCGATTGCCTCTCCAGAACCTTTCAACCCCGTTGATATTCTGCAGCAATGTGCTCTACCCAATTTCTATCTCAAAAAGAACTTGATCGTCTATTAAATTGTAACGTTAGGTAGGTATCTATCCCTCCGGTGGGTTCCCGCACTGTTGAGGTGGGGGGAGGGGGGCGTGGCTTGGTCACACACGGTGAAGCGATGAGGAACCCGAGAAGAGGCCATTCGTCAGGGCTTTTGCCGATAAGCTGACGACTTAGCGGCCAACAAGTAGGGAACAGAGGCGACAACGCAGTTGGCGGTCCCTGGGGTGGTCACGGCGTATAATGTGTTCTAGTGCGCTGATGATAGAGGGTACTCCCCAGAGGAGATTCCGGTGACGGACAGCCGCGGCGGGTTCGCGGTGAGTGCAAACGCGTGCTATGGCCGTTTATGGCGGCACAGGAGGACACCGCGGAGTTTTGGTGGGTTGGAGTCCCACATAACTGCACTATCTCCCCGTGGTAGAGTACTATTAGGTATGGTTGAGCATTTCTCCACGCAAAAAATAAAGGTAGGTATCTATATTTTAGGTAAGAGAAAAACTAGAGGCACACCTTTTATAACAAAACCCATTTCTCTTGAAAACCCAATAAAACCTCTTATTCTCATAAGTCTATGTTTTGGTTTCCAACGAAAATTACTCAATATTTATTTTAGTCGACCTGTTGCGTTCCCCAGAGAGACGAGCCAAGACAAAATAAAACCAACTGTAAAGGTTTAAGGACACGGTTCATTTTCGCAGTAGAGGTAGTGGAATTGATAAAAATCTTACCGAAATGAAACATGGAGAGTAAACTCAATTTTGTGATGTGTTGAGCGATATTACCCAACATTAAGGTTATGGAGGCTCGGTACTGGCTTTTTAACCTCTCGATTTATTCATGAAGGGGATTATGATTGAAATTTTCCAAAAAAACTGAGCTTGTTTACATTTTTACCCGGCTGCAAGGAAAGGGTATTGTATGTTTGTATGTAATATTCTTTATTACCTCATATTTTGCAAACCGCTAGATGGATTTTTATAATTAATACATCGTTAGGGCTTGGCCGCCCAAGTGTTCTTAGATAAGTGACGTTAAAAAAAACAAAAAATGGCGACTTTTGTGCGCCATATTGGGGGCGACTCAATATTTTTTTCTTTGAAACCCATGTGGTCGTCGAGTGGGGTATCAAAATGAAGGATTTTTAAAGGTGATAACAAAAATATATACCACTTATATGTTTAAATTCGATTCGAAAAAAAAATAGGTAACTAAAAAGTTGTAAATAAAAAAAGTTAATTTAAAATCTAAAACCCGACTGCGAACTAAAAAGATGTAAACAAGTAGAAAATCATGCTGTGCAGTTGGAGGATACATATTCGCGAGCTGGCTGACCACCTGATCACTAAAAATAAATAAAATCAATTGGGTACAAACAAAATAAAAAAAACAATGAAATCTTTTTTATGTGAAATCGTCTGTAGCCGCGTTGAGCGATTTTTGGTTGGGGCAAAACTTATGGGTTCGCGTCACCGCCATGATTATGAGACGTGTTGCGTCAGTGCCGTCTTTTTCACCCGACTGCCGAAAGAGGGTAATGTGTTTATCAGTTATATGTATGTATGTATGTTTGTTCCTATGTGCCGTTCTAGAGACCAAACGCGTTGGCCGATTTTGATGATTCTTACGTCAATCGGTTCGCCTTAAACCTACGAGTGTCACTGGCTACATAAAATTGGAAAAGAAAAAAAATGGCGGCTTTTGGGCGCCATTTTGTGGAGAAAAAATATTTTTTTTCTTCCAAATCCATCGTGTGGGGTATCAAAATAAAGGGTTTTAAAAGGTGATTTCAAAAATATATGACACTTATATGTATAAATGTAACTAATTACAAAAAAAAAATAACTAAAAAGATGTAAAAAAAAAAGTTAATTAAAAAAATCAAAAAACCCTACTGCATATAAAGCGAACTAAAAAGACTTAAACAAGAAGAAAATCATGCTGTGCAGTTGGAGGATACATCTGGTTTTGGTCAGTCAGCTCGCGAATATGTATCCTCCGACTGCGTTAACTTTTTTTATTTTATGTTGTTGTTACAAGACTCCACCGGCAGGGCAAAAGGCTCCATCCACTTCTTTCTGGCTAGTGCTACTAGGATAGGATAGGATAGATGGACCCCTTTACCGCGCTTACCCCATTTGGTCCGTTATCCACGCGGGCCCGGGGTGCGGGTTGGCGGATGTCATATGTTTTCTAATTTTTGGTTCTAAGACATGCCGGTTTTGTCACGATGTTTGCCTTCACCGTTTTTGAGAATGGTGATGATGAAATAATTTACAAAACGTAAAGCGCCTGCCTGGGTTCGAACCCACGACCTACATCTTGTAAGTCGCAGCCGTTGACACTGGGCCACCAATGCTCTGCTAGTGCTACTAAGGACTAGTCCTTATTAAGGCCGTACCCTGACCAAAAAATCAGCATGAGATATGAGCATTCCTATTGGCCTAGCGGCACTGGTGGCGCATGAATTACTGTAGTGAATACACCCAGATTTGAGAATAAAATCTTTATAAAATAGAATATTGGTCATTTAAAAAAAAAAAACTACCAACATATTCGTTATCAAATTGTCTATCCATTAGTGTTAGTACAAAAAATTATTAACGTACACTTTACGAGGAGATGCATGCTATCAATCAATATTTCACATTTTTATGGTTTTGTTGGAAGGAGATTAGTGAAACATATACTACATCTAAAAAAAAAGATCTCTAAAATTTTGGAATCAATAATATGTAGAAATTTAATGTATTTTTATTAGTTGACATTTCATTTTAAATAACGAGTAGATAGCTCCTAAAAACTGCACGAAAACGGGCTAGCGCGGCGTTTTGCTCGGGGTAGCGCCTTAAAGGAACCCAGCCTCATTTCATTATCTCCGTCTGTGCCTGGCGCAATTTCACCTGCCTAGTACCTTGGTTCGTGAGTTTTACCTATTATTTCTTCATCGGCAATGCGGCAGATGTGTCCAGCCCAATTGCATTAATTTAAGTATTTGCGATTTCCGAGTGATTACTAGCGGACGCCTCGCGGTTTCACCCGCGTAGTGCCCGTTTCCGTAGGAATACAGGGATAAAAAGTTGCCTATGTCACCCGGGTATAGTGTAGCTGCCCAACGGAGAAAGAATTTTTGAAATCGGTCCAGTAGTTTTTAAGTTTATTCTTTACATACAAAAATACAAATCTTTCCTCTTTATGATTTTACTAGCTGACCCCCGGGGCTTCGCTCCCGTCAACTGGCTACCTACCTACATACCCTGCCTATCCTGCCTACCTTGCCAACTCTGCCTACCCTGCCTACCATGCCTACCCTGCATACCCTGCCTACCATGCCTACCCTGCCTACTCTGCCAACACTGCCTACCCTGCCTACCCTGCCTACCCTGCCATTCCTTCCAACCCTGCCTACCATGCCTACCCTGCCTACCCTGCCTACCATGCCTACCCTGCCTATCCTGCCTGCCCTGCCTATCCTGCCTGCCCTGCCTACCCTGCCTACCATGCCTACCCTGCCTATCCTGCCTGCCCTGCCTACCCTGCCTACCCTGCCTATCCTGTCTACACTGTCAACTCTGCCTACTATGCCTATCCTGCTTACCCTGCCTACCATGCCTACCCTGCCTACCCTGCCTGCACTGCCTACCCTGCCTACCCTGCCTACCCTGCCTACCCTGCCTACCCTGCCTAACCAGCCTACCCTACCTACCCTGCCTACCGTGCCTTACCTGCCTAACCTGCCTTCCCTGCCTACCCTGCCTATCCTGCCTACCCTGCCTATCATGCCTACCCTGCCTACCCTGCCTAACCTGCCTAACCTGCCTACCCTACCTACCCTACCCTACCTACCTACGTACAATTTTTTATCTATCATCAATAGTTTTTTCAGCGCATGCCAAAGATTATAGGCAACATTTTCCTACCTTGGGTAACATTATTGTAATTTTCATAAGAATCTCTATTTTTTTGAAAATATATTATAGCCTATGACACTCAGGAATAATGTAGCTTTCTACTGGTAAAAGAAATTTTAAAATCGGTTCAGTAGATCCAGAGATTACCCCTTACAACGTCAAAAACTCACAAACTTTACCTCTTTATAATATTAAGTACTAGCTGACCCTCGGGGCTTCGCTCCCGTCAACTGGCTACCTACCCTGGCTACCCTGCCTACCCTGCCTACCATGCCTACCCTGCCTACCCTGCCTGCCCTGCCCCTACCCTGCCTTCCCTGCCTACCCTGGCTACCCTGCCTACCCTGCCTATCCTCCCTACCCTGCCTAACCTGCCTACCCTGCCTACCCTGCCTACTCAGCTTACCATGCCTATACCCTGCCTACCCTACCTATCCTGCCTACCCTGCCTTTCCTGCCTACCCTGCGTATACTGCCTACCCTGCCTACCCTGCCTACCCTGCCTACCCTGCCTTTCCTGCCTTTCCTGCATACCCTACCTAACCTGCCTACCCTGCCTTTCCTGCCTACCCTGCCTATCCTGCCTACCCCGCCTACCCTGCCTATCCTGCCTACCCTGCCTTTCCTGCCTACCCTGCCTATCTTGCCTACCCTGCCTACCCTGCCTACTCTGCTTACCCTGCCTACCCTGCCCACCCCGCTTACCCTGCCCACCCTGCCTTTCCTGTCTACCCTGCCTACCCTGCCTTTCCTGCCTACCCTGTCTTTCCTGCCTATCTTGCCTACCCTGCCTAACCTGCCTTTCCTGCCTACCCTGCCTATCCTGCCTACCCTGCCTATCCTGCCCACCCTGCCTACCCTGCCTACCCTGCCTACCCTGCCTACCCTGCCTACCCTGCCTACTCTGCTTACCATGCCTACCCTGCCTACCCTGCCTACTCTGCTTACCCTGCCTACCCAGCCTACCCTGCCTACCCTACCTATCCTGCCTATCCTGCCTACCCCGCCTACCCTGCCTACCCTGCCTACCCTGCCTTTCGTGCCTACCCTGCCTACCCTGCCTACTCTGCTTACCATGCCTTTCCTGCCTACCCTGCCTATCCTGCCTACCCCGCCTACCCTGCCTACCCTGCCTACCCTGCCTTTCCTGCCTACCCTGCCTACCCTGCCTACTCTGCTTACCATGCCTACCCTGCCTACCCTGCCTACCCTGCCTACCCTGCCTACTCTGCTTACCCTGCCTACTCTGCTTACCCTGCCTAACCTGCCTACTCTGCCTACTCTGCCTACCCTGCCTAAACTGCCTATCCTACCTACCCTACCTACTAATTTGTATCTATCATCAATAGTTTTCTCAGCGCACGCCAAATAATGTATTTTACAGACAACATTTTGCTACCTTGGGTTACATTATTGCAATTTTCATAAGGATCTCTATTTTTTTTTGAAAGTATTTTATAGCCTATGACACTCAGGAATAATGTAGCTTTCTACCGGTGCAAGAATTTTCAAAATCGATTCAGTAGATCCAGAGATTACCCCTTACAACGTCACAAACTCACAAACTCACAAACTTTACCTCTTTATAATATTAGTATAGATAGATAGTATAGATGGATTAATTAATGGTTTACTGATCACACTTGATTTGTATAAAGCAAAGCAATCGTCTTTACCGATACCTTTGTACTGTCCTAAATTCATGAAAGAGTCGTAATGTTATTCCTTTTGTAGTTTGTTGATGTCCTGTCTCCATGACAACCTGTTGGTTGGACCTGAATGGTTTATGATCGGCCATTTATTGTCTTAAGTGTCAAAAGCACTATAAAGCTGGACAAATGTCATGTGGGACACATTTATCAAAGTATTTGTTGGTTTGGTCAAACTAAACTTAATATTGTAAAAACCGGCCAAGTGCGTGGCGGACTTCGCACATTTAGGGTTCCGTACCAAACCACAAAATGAAGTTGGTTGTAATAGGAATATTGAGGTAATTTCTTGAAAAATCAGATTTATTAATATATTGGTATGTGTTAGTAAAATATACGTAATAATAAATATTATCACTAAATTTCAAGTTCTTACGTCAATGGGAAGTTAAAAAAATCAACGGAACAAATTTTTGTAAAAAAACGCTGACTTTGGTGGCTTGAATAAAAACAGTAATTATCTACTCAACGAGCCCTAAACAACGATATCCCACTCGATGGCAGTAGACAATTTTTTTTATTCACGATCCCTTTAGCTTTATGAGAGCATCCCCTAAAAACATTGCAAAATATTTTTTCATAATTTGTATGGCATTGGGTTAACTGCTAATATTGTGAAAATTTTAAGACTGTAGCTCCAACCGTTTGGCTGTAAAACCCGTGTGACTGACGGGCTAATAGACGGATACGTGAGCGACAGCAATAGGGTTCCGCTTGGAACCTTCGGGTACGGAACCCTAAAAAGGAGAACATATTGTTGGTTTGCTTTGGAAGTACTGTTTCGTTTAAAAAGGAGAACATATTGTTTGTCTGCTTTGGAAGTACTGATTCGTTTAAAAAGGAGAACATATTGTTTGTTTGCTTTGGATGTACTGTTTCGTTTAAATAGGAGAACATATTGTTTGTTTGCTTTGGAAGTACTGTTTCGTTTAAAAAGGAGAACATATTGTTTGTTTGCTTTGGAAGTACTGTTTCGTTTAAAAAGGAGAAGATATTGTTTGTTTGCTTTGGAAGTACTGTTTCGTTTACAATATTTAATTTCTATGATTGATAGCTACACTGTCACTGGGTCCCAAAGGCTTCCTTATAATCCCGAAAATTACCGTTACTGTTGTCTAGGCTACTGGGAAAAAACTAGTATTACAATAAAAGTATTGGGCAATCCTAGGGCTGATAAGAATGTAATTTCTAGCCGGAGTTGTAAAATAAAAGTTGATTTTTATTGAGTTTGTGCTGTACCTGCATCTACTTAATGCCTCTCTTACTGGAAATTGTCTAGTTGCTAGTTTAAGGTTTAAACTGAGCAAAAAACGAGTCTAGACCGGTAATATTTTATTCGCATTCCACACACAACAATATCTTTTCAAAGCACTTAAAAGAAAAATGTAAAGTATTTATCATAAAAATAGTCCGAAATCAAAATAGCGAGGAATGAATTATTACTATCGATTGATTTACAACGCTCTAAGATTTAAACCACGCTCCGAACAGACGTAAAACTCAAAACTATAAAATAAAACAAAATGCGTGTTATCGTAGAAGAAACTTTGCGATAAAAATCTATCACGGTGGGCTAAACACATGGAGTAATAAGGTATCTAACAGAGACCGAACTTCATAAAAGTGTATCGCTACAGCCTCCCCATACTTCACGGTGCCATGTCTTGGGTATATTAGGTTCAAACCTACCATGTAGTCAATTTCATTTAAGTTGTATTAATGTACTAGATGTGCCCGCGGCTTCGCTCCCGTCAACTGCCTACCCTACCCTACTTATCAACCCTATCCTTTCTACCCTACCCTATCTACTATAACCTACTTACCCTACCCTGCCTCACCTACTCTACCCTACTTACCTACCTACCTATCCTACTTACCCACCCTACCTACAGACCTACCCTAAATAGGGGTTCATTTTTATATATTTTATATAGATACTATACGTGTCACATGGCTAGCTAATATGTGTTTGGCGTGAGAGTACAGTCTCAACATTATTATTAAGTAATGTAGCCTTTGGGAAGTGCGAAGCTTGGTTTTTGTTGAACATGATAGAAAGAAGAAAATATGAGTGTTTGCCACATGTCTCAATGACTGACTAGCTTCGAAGTAACTAATCAACTCATTATTAGAACAATCTCTTCATAAAACCCAATACATCGACTGTTATGTCTCCTCTTCAACATCTTGCATAACCCGTCTTATCCGTCCTACCTGCGTGAGCGATTCTCTTACGCTCACTGTAATTATGCATTTTGTAGATCACATATCAAAGGGGTGGCGTGGCCAAAAGGTCGATCGCGGTCGTCCGGTCGATCGTGACTATTAGTCCAGTCGATCGTGGCAAGGCAAAAAATATAAATACTTAGAACAGATTGCGCAACGTAATCACCAACTGCTGCACGCATCATGTTGTATCATTTTTCAAATGCCATTCCGTCACGTTATTCAACCTCTCGTCTACGCAGCATAGCTCTCTTTTGTTTTCGGCACGCGAGGCACAATAAGCGGGAAGCGTGTGGGTATAGATTTCTGGGAATTGGTTTCCAACGAGAAATATCAAAATTTGAAGAAATGTGTTGAACAAGTGCATTCGTGTTTTGATTCAACATATTTATGTGAGTCAGCATTTTCCTACATACAAAAAAAAAACAAAAAAATAACACCGTTCTCGCTTGACATACGCTTATACATTGGATTCGTTAAGGTTGGCAATTTCCAACTACAAACCTGATTTTGCTAATCTAGCTGAAGGTGTTCAGACGCAATGTTCACACTAATATAAATAATTAGTTACTAAGAATAATTTTCAGTTTTATGTGTTTCCTCTTCTTTGTGCAGTGGAGGCAGGCGACTCTTCCTGTCCGGTACGGGGGTCTTGGGATGCGGTGCGTAAAGGATGCCGGTCTACCGGCTTTCTTGGCGTCGACGCATGGGGTGTCTGACCTCGTCTCTATAATATTGGATTCCAATGATGGCGGGGCAAACATTCCGTTTATGTTGGATGCCGGGTCCGCTTGGTCTGTCCTCAGCATGGGGGCAGCGGGTCCTGTCGCAACGCATGTTCAGCGCGCGTGGGACGACGTCACGTCTAGGCTGATCCAGGAAAGGATGTTGATGGGTTCCTCGGGGGCTGATTTAGCCAGACTCAAAGCTGTGTCGCAGCCGGAATCGGGGGCATGGTTGCACGCGCTTCCTTCGCCTCACCTGGGCACGTTGCTTGATGACGACTCTTTGCGGGTGGCGGTGGCCCTTCGCCTGGGCTGCAAGGTGTGTGAACCCCACAGATGCACCTGCGGTTCCATGGTGGAGGCCGATGGCCATCACGCTTTGAGTTGTCGTCGTTGCTCGGGGAGGTTCCCGCGTCATCATGCGCTTAATGATATTGTGCGGAGAGCATTGGTGTCGGCAGATATCCCCTGCGTGCTGGAGCCTCCGGGTTTGTGTAGGACTGACGGCAAGAGGCCGGATGGACTGACCTTGGTACCTTGGAAAAACGGCAAGTGCTTAATATGGGACGCAACTTGCGTCAGCACTGTTGCCGCCAGCCACCTTGGTCGCACCGTCCTCTCGCCGTCAGCGGCGGTGGAAGACGCCGCTGGGAGGAAAAGGGTGAAGTACGCACCATTGGAGGGCCGTTACTATTTTGTGACCATTGCCGTTGAGACCATGGGCTGTTGGGGCAGTGAGGCCAAGAAGCTCATTAGTGAGATAGGGCATAGGCTAAGGGACAAAACGGGTGACTCCCGCTCCAGCTCGTTCTTGGTGCAAAGGTTAGCCATTGCCATCCAACGTGGCAATGCAGCAAGCGTTATGGGCACCTTTGCGCCGGGAACAGTTAGGGGCGGGTTATTTGACTAGTTATAAGACAACGCTTTTTGACGTGTCGTTGTGACTTTGACATCTAATTTGTTAATCTTTATACTTGTACGTATTTAATAAATTGGAGTAGGTAGGTAGTTTTATAAGTATTACGTATAAATTCATCTTTTTTTTTCTAATTTTTACCCTGAAAACTACACCCTTAATAAAATAAAAATACTATATAATTGTGTACTGAACTATGCTGTTTCATTTGAGATTTCTAGAAGTATGTAATTGGTAGATCGAACAGCGTTTCGTCAGTAAACATTATTAGATATTTGATCTAATTAATTCGGCCACCCCTGATATATCAGATATCTCCTTAAATCCCAACCACATAAAACCATAATTATCTTTCCTCTCAAGTCTGATCTTTATAAACATATGTATACATATTAAGTGCCAATACATTTTAAAATTATGTATTTATATAAGTATACATCCAACATTAAACTATTTGTGTAGGTGTCTATATATTAGTTTAAGTTTTTCACTTTTCTTCTCTTCCTGTTGTCACACACTATTGTCTATAGTTCTATTTTCATATCTCCTTTTCGCGGGTCTGCTGGTAGAAATTTCTTGAGAAATAAGTAGTGCCTCTGTACTCTATTGCCTCGATGTGTTGTCTTTATGTTTTGTGTGTACATCAATTATAAAATAAATAAATACATAACCCATCAACTCTTACAACAAAATGGTTTAGTTCGGTCTCTGTTTGACTATCTACTCTTGAACAATTTCTACATTAAATCTTCCTCGAGGGATTTCACAAATATTTTCTTTGCATATGTAATCGCACTGGGGCCATATGTTTTGAAAGGATAATCCTGTATTTTGTGAGAAGCCTTTATGCATCGGGCAAAAGGGTTAACCTTTCAACAGTGGAGGTAGAAAAGTACCTGTAGTGGTAACACGCTTGTCTATGCGAATAAATTGACTTGTTATTATTATATTAATCTCGGCTTTTGCGGCACTCCGCTTCGGCCTCGACTGTCTGAATGAAATAAATGGAATGAAATCGAATTGGAAAGGAGATTGCCCATACACAGATCCCTTATGAGGTATTGTGTCTGCGGTTTCTTCACTTGGAAATTTGTATGCACCTTATTGCATTGTAATAAGGGTTCATTTCAAGAACAGAAACATCTTTATATCTCGTGAACCCCGCAAAATAAATAAAAAATGTTTTCTAATTATGAATATAACGTGTTTTGTCTACAATATACAATCAAATTCATCAAGATACAACCATTTTTTCAAAGGGCCCCAAGTTCCCTTACGAAATGGGCATTCTCCTATGCGCTATTGTTTTACAGGTCACGGCATTGTCGAATAAGTCATAATGAGCAATGATGGATTTCTACGGTTGATTAATATCTAATTGTCTGGGACATGTAGTAATAAGCTGAATGCGGTCGCTGCGTTGAGGTCCAGAGATACGCTTCAAGGTAGTCAGTCAGTCAATAGTTAATCAGTTCAGTCCAGCACTGGACATATTTTTGCTAAAATGATGGTGATAAACCGATTTGTTGCCTTACGATGCCTTCATAAAAACCGGTTAAAATCTTTTTTTATTGGCATACTAATAACTTACTTTATAAGTCAAAACAAAAAACCGTCCT
The DNA here is from genome assembly GCA_964057195.1 of Orthosia cruda. NCBI lineage: Eukaryota > Metazoa > Arthropoda > Insecta > Lepidoptera > Noctuidae > Orthosia > Orthosia cruda. The sequence goes on from OZ059825.1 coordinate 8,334,396, forward strand.
TATTCTCAAGACATCAAAAAGTAACACCTTAATTGAATAAAACAGCAAATCATTTTCTCCCGAACGTATTTCTTGAAATACAATTGTATCCTCATTCTTCATAAACACCGTTTTCCACTCAGTGTAACCCTCCTATATTTCCCCATCCATGTAGGTGTTATGATTCTCTATGTCGGCAACACTTTGGTTCAACCTTATTGTGTTATTAAAATCATTATATTGTATATTCTCTTTTATCTTAGCTTTGTATTTTTGTAGCCCGAGGCTCTTTGAGATGTTTCAACGTTTTATTAGGTATATAATATACTTCATTGGTTAAGGAAAACTATACAGATAAAAATGTTTTTCAGTGTGGCAAATAAATAAATACATCGGTATTACCGCCCACACGTACTTATCTGCCTACGTTGAAGAGATTGTTATAGAAAAACCTTAACAGCTAATATTTAACAATATTTTTTTCGTTGAAAGACGTACGTACCTAGATAAACGCTAGAAAGAAAATTTCATTTGGAAATAGATTCTTATAATTAACGATAATGAAAAGTATACAAAACAGCGGTTAGACCTACGTTGCCGTACGGCGCTGAATGTTGGGCAGCCCTGAAGGAGCACGAGAGAAGAACTGCTACACACAGCGGAGATGAAAATGCTTCGCTGGGCAGGGGGCGTGACGCGCTTGGATAAAGTGCGGAATGAATACGTAAGAGAATCATTCAAGGTAGCACCAATTGCCGACAAGATTAGAGAGAGCTCACTTAGATGGTATGGGCACATTATGAGACGTGCTACTTCGTGAAGCGTTGCTCAAAGACAACACCAAGCAACGAACAAGGGGCAGACCACCAGCTTCTTGGTGGACCACTGTCGAGAGAGACATATCAAGGAGAAAAATTTGCCACCATTTGCAACCCAGGATAGGCCATACTGGCGTAGACGCACAAGGAGGCACGACCCAAAATAAATTGGGATGGGGGCAGGAAGCAGAAGAAGTTTATCGCTGAATTGGTTTACAGATAATTATTATTTCAAACAATGAGAAATATCTCTTTGACTATGTCTGAACACTTTAAATTCAAGTTAAATTTTAAGAACACAGTGACTTTACTGAATACAAAATTGAACAGTTCCGGTGTAAACTGGCGCAAAATATATAAAAATTTCAAATCAAATAAAACAAAATATATCCAACATTCACTAATTGAAAGGTCCTACCCACAGTTTCAAAATTTCATCCAAATCATTGTGGGTACACTGCTCACAATCCGTTTCATAGTTTTACTGTTAAAACTGAGTCCGTTATTTGCAGATCCAGTTTGCCAATACCAGTATATAACAATACTAGAGTTAGTTTTAAATTCTGCACGAATATTTGATTTAATAATTTTGCTTCTCTATCCAATTCACAGCCCACGTTTATTTCAGGTTTGTATTCGAACAGTTTTAAATTTAATAAAACAGTTACAGTGCTCATCTAAATGTGCTTAAACTTTTGGCTCATCTATCGTGTGTACCTGATAACACAAATATTCTAACTCCATTAAGTATGTTTGCCAAATGATCTAGGTTTTCATGTACTGTAGAATCCTTCAAGACACAATTGAAAACATCACTTTAGATTAGAAGAATGGTAATGTACCAAAGAAGTCTCAAAATTAGAGTGTATAAAAACAATTCACGCAGTCTTTGAAATACGACCCAATAAATAAATAGTACAGTCATTTGGTGCTCAGAAAATATATTTTCTTTATAATTTGCCGCATGTTTAGAAATTTTGTAATTTACAGATTTTGACATGATCTCTCCGAATTTCTACTTTGCCACTTCGTATCTGAGCACTGGCGCCGCCATATTGGAAAAATGGTGTCATTTTACGATGAAAATAGTTAGATAATAAATTAAACAAGACAAAATTTCCCCCATGACAAATAGACGCCTAAAAATCAATTTGTAATTAACATAACAATCATTTCCTATGATTGATTTAATTTTTGCATGCCTCTACCATTATTTATGCAAATATATTAAAATTAGAGCTAGTAGTCTGCCTGTCCTACAAGAAACCTGGCGTGCACTGAGTAATTAAACACACACATTGAGGTAAAACCCCGTATTGCGGCTAATCTAACCAGCTAACCGCTAATCTTCGTCTGAGAGCAGACCCTAATTGTATTTGAGTAGAACAGTGGCTCCCAACATTTTTTTGTCCTGGGATCACTTTGATTTCCTTATTGTTAGCAGGGTTTAGAAGTGCAGAAGACAAATTTTCTGTTTTAATCTATACTAATATTATAAAGCTGAAAAGTTTGTTTGTTTGAACGCGCTAATCTCAGGCATTACTGATTGGAATTAAAAAATCTTTTTGTGTTGGATAGTCCATTTATCGAGGAAGGTTATTAGTCTACATAACATTACGGTGAGACAATAGCAGCGGAGCATAAATGAAAAATGTTAAAAAACGGGTTTTTTTCCTTTTTGATAGCTTACGTTGCGTGCGTTGACACGCGTTAAGACGGTTTAAGTTGCGCAAATATCATGTGTAATAGAATTGTTCCTCTTTAAAAGTTCTAAAAAAAGTCTGCGACAGCTTAAATCTATCTTTTAAGATTGACTCACTATAACCTTTTTTGTGGTAATCAAATTTGTTTATTTGCGAAGGAGTTTTTATTAACATCTATACTATTATAAAACTGAAGAGTTTGTTTATAGGGTAGGTAGGCGTTAGGTAGATAGATATCCAGTTGACGGGAGCGAAGCCGCGGGGGTCAGCTAGTCTAGAAATAAACTTAAATCTTTTAATAGAAACTTGTAACATAATTATTCTTTCAAATCAAAAGTAACGAGCATTGTCTTATAAAACATTTTTTTTCATAGAAACTTAAAATCAGTTCAATTCAATGTCGTTTTAGAGTTGAATTTTTTTTATTATTAAATCTTTCGCGAACCATAGGTTGGCAACCAATGGTGTAGAATAACGCTAGACTCATGCTGTTACGTTACTAGTTTTATTACAATGTTTGTAGAAAGTGTGAAGTGTCTTTGTATGTTATGTCTCGAAAGTTTTACGAAAACAAGGATTAATTCTTTATTGTACACCAAAAACAATATTTAATACAATGTGATAATAAAGTACATGTACAAAGGCGAGCTTAACTCAATGTTGAGTTCTCTATATAGCAAACCCTATAGTGACAGAAAATGATGACAAAAGAGGGTAGGATCCAGTGTACAATTTTAAAATAATAAAGTTATAATCATAAATATACACATACATACATAAATACAAATATATATATCTACTAACATTGCGTTAAAAGGAAATGCTCTTTAATTTTCCTCTTGAAGACATCGAGAGAAGGGCTATCGCGTAGGGAGTGTGGGAGAGAGTTCCAAAGCTGCACAGGATGTTGATGTGAAAGGATGTTGATTATCTGCAACAAAGTCTACTTTATCCTGGAAAACACACGTAGACGTAATGGAAAAATACTGTACAACTTATATTATTTGGAAGAAGTTGGATAAAAAGAGGTCTGTTAGACGACTCTTAATTGAAAAGTAAATTGAACGAGAAAATACAGTCCAATTTTAGCCTAATATTGAAATGTCTACACGATATAACGTAAGGCTAAAATTGGCTACAAAATTAGACCTACTTAATATGACCGCCATTGTACCCATACATTTTACTGTTTTTTTTTGCAAATGTATACTACTTACTTCCAAATAAATAACTACAAATTGAAAATAACTATATTTTTGGAAGTCAGTGTCTTTCGTAGGTACGAGTACCAATATTTTGCTTTATGGACACCGATTGCCAAAAATAAAGTTATTTTTCAATTTGATGTTTTTTATTTGGAAGTCGGTTGTATTTTATTGCAATAAAGATTTTTTATTTTTGACCTTTTAGTTATACCTAGCTAATAGGCAAGTTGTTTAGTATGGTATATAACGCCGGAATAGATTACCCGAATATCATGCAACTTGAACATAAACGGTGAAACGATAGATATGCGTACCCTTTAAGAGCGTACTGGCGTGATGTTATGTTATGAAATGGTATAAACAATAAACAGACATGCGATTTTTTTTTTTTTTTTTTTTTTTTTATTATCAATAGGCTCGCGCTTGACCACTATCTCACCTGATGGAAAGCGATGATGTGGTCGACGGTGAAGCACGCTTGCCTAGAAAAAACCTATTCACTCTTGACTTAAAGACCCCTAGATTGTAGCTATCCGGAAACACAGACTCCGGCAGGGAATTCCACTCCTTAGCTGTACGCATAATAAAAGTGTCCCCAAAACGTTTTGTGCGTATGGGTGGGATGTCCACCATGTACCGATGACGCATCACCGTGCGTCTGGTTGTCCGATGATGGAACGGGCTGGGCGGAATTAAATCATGCAATTCCATCGCACACTCCCCGAAATGTAACCGATAAAATACCGACAAGCTGGCAACTCGGCGACGATGTTCAAGGCTCTGGAGCTTTGATTTGACCAGTGCTTCATCGCCGATGAGTCTCTTGGCCCGCTTTTCGATCGACTCTAGTGCATCTAGCTGATATTTGGCAGATCCGTCCCAGAGATGAGAACAGTACTCCATGCTCGATCGAACTTGCGCTTGATACAAGTTGAGCAGCTGTTCCGGCGTGAAGTACTTTCGCACCTTCGCAAGGATCCCCAACTTTTTGGCAGCCAGCTGAGCCTTTGCCTCAATGTATGGCCCAAAATTGAGAGTTGATGTCAGCGTAAGGCCAAGAAGCTCAAGATGGTCCGTTATTGGCACGGTTACATCACGGAAAGTTGGAGCCGGGTGAAATTGGCTCTTTTTAGCGGAAAAAAGACACGCCTGGGTTTTAGCAGCATTAAACTTGACCAGATTGGCATCACCCCAATCGGAGACTGCCTGCAAGGACAAGCTTAAACGCTCCACCATGGCCTCACGGAGAGACCGGATCAGTGGCCCGGTAGCACGTGCGTTGGACAAGTATCTCTCAGCAACAGTGCTGTCGTCTGCATACCCAAAGGTGCCGGGTTTTAGCAGATCGTTGATGTGCAACAAGAACAATGTTGCCGAGAGTACCGACCCCTGAGGGACGCCGGCATTAATATCCAATTGGTCCGACGAGCAGCCATCGATAACCACTCGAATGGACCGATCCCTCAGGAAGTCTGCAATCCAATCACACAGACCACCGGGCAGACCGAATGAAGGAAGCTTACCAATAAGGCTTTCGTGCCAGACCCTATCGAAAGCCTTCGAGATGTCGAGGGAGACGGCAAGCGCTTCCCCGTGCCTCTCAATGGCCTCACTCCATATGTGAATGGCATACGCTAGAAGATCCCCAGTAGACCGATTTCGGCGGAAGCCGTATTGGCGGTCGCTAAGGATATCATTAGTTTCTAGGTATGCCAGGAGCTTAGTATTTAGTATACGCTCCATACTCTTACAGAGTATGGAGGTTACAGAGATGGGTCTGTAATTAGCCGGGTCAGCTCGACTGCCCTTCTTGGGCACGGGCTGTACGTTGGCTTGCTTCCAAGCATTCGGCACTTTTCCAGTCTCATATGAAAGGCGGAATAGGCGTGTCAAGATCGGAGACAGTTCAGGCGCACAGGTTCTAAGAACTATAGCTGGTATTCCGTCAGGGCCACTAGCCTTATTCACGTCGAGGTTTCGCAGCACCCTACGGACGTCAAAAATCACAGCGATTACAGCAATCCCGAGAGGTTTGCCGTTATTTATTGAAGAGTTCTGTTGTATATCCTCGAAGTTCTTCATCATATCTTCACCAAATTAAAATGGGACCAATATTTGTGATATTGGTCACATTTTAATTTACATCCATTTAAAAAAAAAAGTATTTTTCAAAATCGGTCCACAAGTGACGGAGATATCGGTGAACATCCACAAAAAAAAACTTAAAGTCGAACATAGAACCTCCTTCTTTTTGGAAAGTCGGTTCAAAAGAGTTGTGTAACTATTTTGGTGTACAATGAATTATATTCTATCCTACTGCTAAATATACTTAAATAATTATTCCTAGACAGTTAGGTAGTAATTATAATTACATACCTCCCAGAAATATCTCCAAACAATATTGTACCTCCTTCCCAAAAAGTACTTAAAGCTAAAACATTACCCGTTTCACCCCGTGATTACTTAATAATCCCCCTGGCAGCAATACCACGGTTATCTACAACGCCCCCTTTTCTAATCGACTCAGTCTTGGAGATTAAAAAACGGTAAAGCTCTTGTTACAAGTAATTTGATTACAGGGATCTCTCCTAATCCATTTTGGGGTTCTTGAAGGATTCAGTCGCGTACAGAATTTCAGATTTCTCGTTGAACGAAGGATTAAGGCTTGTACATTTTGCAAAGGTATGACGGTATCTCATTATGGGATATTTTTTAAAGTAATTTCGACTTTTTGATGATTTTGTATTCGATTATGCTTGGAGGATGCTGTGATGGAATTTGCCCAACGAGGTTGGCAGAGCTGTGTAGGTGTTAGTAAGTTTTAAGTTCCATGTTTTATTGGTGAGTCTTTTTTAGGTTTCCGTACCAAAATGGTATGGTGCGACTCAGTCTGTCTGTCACAGCTGGATATTTGAAGAGCTACTAATGATATAAACTTAAAATTTGGAATAGTTTTAGATGACGTTTGCCCAACTATTTTGCAAATAAGTAAGATTTTTTTTTGCTTCTAGTGCTCAAATGTCTTAAAAATGTGGGCTATCATAATTATGAAAGAACGCTTTTTGTAATTCTCAAATAATTATTCTTTTTTTTAGGCCGCATACTTTTCGATATATGAAGAAATAATTTTAAAAAAATGTCTTCGTTATTTCCGAAGTTTGCCTAGAGAAAAATCTGAAATTATTCTATGTAATAGAAGTTTAAGCAAAGATTGCAGGCAAAATAAAAAGATGTCTCTAACTACCAGACTTTTTCAGAAATCAAAATAAACAATAAGGATATAATAGTAAAGTACTGTCCACCTGTCCGCCAATCCACATGTCCGCCTGTCCACCATAGATGGACTGTACGATAAGAAACACATCCAAAATAATTATGTTATATGATGGTACGGAATCCTCGGTGCGCGAGTCCGACTCCCTCTTGAACGGTATTTTTTAAGGTTTTTCTTATGAAATGTTATTGAGTCGCTCCTTTGACCATTTAATCTTTAATTGTGTTAAAAGAAAATTATATTTTCTTAGAAAGTTATTAAGTCTCAAAAGACACTAGGTTCGTCTACGACTTTGATGTCGATGAGCGATTTACAAAGTTATGTAGTTAGAATTAAATAGTTCTTTGAAAACTTTGTTTGTAACTAAATCTAAATAAGCATCTAATGATTCAAACAATGTTTTAGAACTAAATAAACTCAGGTAAGTACTTTATTTTAGTAATTAAAAAATCGTAATTTATATTAATTTAGTTTTTCGAAATTTTATTATACTTACTAGCTACTGCCAGCGGCTTCGCCCGCGTGAAAAGTTATTTCTTATCCCAAGGAAACATTATTCCGGGAATAAAATAGCCTGTGTGCTGTTCCAGACTATAATCTATCTCTGTGCCAAATTTCATTCAGATCCGTTCGGCCGTTTTAGCGTAATTGAGTAAAAAACATACACACATTCATCCAAACTATATTAGTAAGATACTCGTAAGATTAATGTTCATTATCATTTCAGCCGAGAGATGTGTATTGCTGGATGTGGGCTCTTAACCGTCATAATATCGACCGGTCCTATGTATCTCGCATTCAGCGGACTCTCACCACCTTCACTAGATCCCCGGTTCAACTTGGAAGGTCTTCGAACGCGTCTTCTGGTACGTGGAAACGTGGTTGTTCACGAAGGGCCATTATGGAATAGTAGTTTATGCAACGGTTATATAATAGTGGTTATTAAAACACGAGTGTGGGTTTATTACAAGAGGCGAAGCCGATTGTGATTATAGTATCACACGTGTGTTTTAATACCTAATGAAAATCGAAGGAAAATGTTGCCAGGTAATGGTTATTTTTTAATTTATCTATCCACCTTGTGATTGTAGATAAAAGTCATTTCAGTCTTCTGGGGAGTAGTCATAAGCTCTTAAAGTTATTTTGAGATCGCGTGACAGATGTATACAAGTCATATACATCTGTCCCTTACACACACTCAAAATAAGCTTACTCTAAGAGATTATGGTCACCCCTCAGATGAGGCCCATCGTGAGCGACCAAAGAATATTTTGGTATTATGTTGGCTCCCTAGAAATTATATCACTTATTCCATAGTTATTTATGGGTGACTACATCAAGCACAGGTGAGGTTAAAGAACCCAGTATAAAAAGAAAATCTCTTCTGCAAATCACATAATAATATAAATGCAAATAAAGACCATTTGCCGCCACATTACGAGTATCCATTAAAATAACATTAGAAGGATTTGCTTTAGACCTTTATTTAGATCTAGAATATTTTGAATACTAAGCTTTACACACTGGCGTGGTTGATAAGCTATTGTTTTATATTTTCAGGTACGTTTCAGAAAAATGGGTACAAACTCGATTGTCATCTTCATCATCATATCAGCCGAAAGACGTCCAATGCTGGACAAAGGCCTCCCACAAGCGTCGCCACATTGACCAGTCTCGTGCGTCTCGCATCCAGCGGATTCCGTCACCATCACCAGGTCATCGGTCCACCTAGTGGGAGGCATTCCAACGCAACGTCTACCGGTTGCGGTCACCACTCTAGAACTTTTCTACCTCATCGGCTATCCGTTCTGCGAGCAATGTGCCCTGCCCATTGCCACTTAAGTTTGGCAATTCTTCGGGCTATGTCGGTAAACCTGGTTCTCTTGCGGATCTCTACATTTTTTTATCGAACTTTTGAACGGCTGAACCGATTTTCATTAAACATAGCTAAGAACACTCTCTCATCTATACCAATATTATAAAGAGGAAAGAAAGAAAGGTTTGTTTGTACCGAATAGGCTCCAAAACTACTGGACCGATTTCAAGAATTCTTTCACCGTTGGGAAGCTACTCTATCCCCGGGTGACATAGGCTACTTTTTATCCCTGTATTCCCACGGGAACGGGAACTACGCGGGTGAAACCGCGAGGCGTCCTCTAGTACTCAATAAAATCACCTTACAAAAAGAAACTAATTTAAAATCGGTTCATCCGTTTAAGAGTTATGATGCCATACAGACAGATACACAAACACACAAGTACACACGTCGAACTTATAACACACCTCTTTTGCCGTTGGGCGTAAAAAAAGGACAGACTGGCAAGAAGACAGCCATTTAAAACAGTGAACAGTTACATCAACCATAAACATAAGAGATTTACATTGTCGTAATCAGTCCAACATTCTTAGCCTTATAACGCCAAACGAAGCTGAGAGCACCACAAATTGCCTGCACAACATAAAACATGGCTATGAAGGGTTTCATACTAGGGATGTAACAGAGACCCTCTAAGTTAAGGCGGAGGCATAAAAGGAAAAATAAAATTCATTCAATCTATCGTACTGGGGCCCGTTTCACCGAGCCGTTTGCCGAGTACCAAGATTTTAATTACCATTTTTATAAAGAAAAGTAGAGTTTTAAAAGAGGCCAACCATAGTTCACAGAAACTGCTTTCAGGCTTTTTCAGCTTCTAGGTGATTTCTTAGTGGTATATTAAACACTAGCGGACGCCTCGCGGTTTCACCCGCGTCGTTCCCGTGGGAATACAGGGATAAAAAAGCTATGTCACCCGGGGATGGTGTAGCTAGCGGGAATTTTTTAAATCGGCCCAGTAGTTTTTAAGTTTATTCGTTACATATAAAAATACAAATCTTTCCTCTTTATAATATTAGTATAGATAATTATTAATTTCATAGTCTTAATCAGAGAATTACGTTCATGCATATAATTGTCTTATTTACACAGGACCATTGATTTTACTCCAAACAATTTATTCTTCTTCTTTTCGTATCGATGAACTCAATTTTTTTCTGACCAGTATGTAGCCACCTGGAAAGCTCCGTCATTTGTCACGTTCAGAACCTTAAAGCTGCAGGCGGCTGGGCACGAAAGGCAAAAATGGAGGTGGGCATATCCTGCGACGGGGTCCTACTCTGGCACTGTGATTGTGTGCATGAAAGGAGGCTACCCGAACTAGTCGACGGCACGACCCATTTTGTGCGCGAGGTTAAAATGCATGCCATCTCATCCGACAACACGTGCGAGTGAGAGATGCTGTGATGAGCAGTAAGAAGCTAGTTCGCGTACGAATTAGCACTTTTACTAATTTGTATCGAAATGGATGATGATTTATGAAGAAAACGAGCGTGTGAAATTCTATAAACTGACCTTTGGGATTCTAGATATCATGAAAAAACTACTGAATGTATATTTTCAATATAAAATTATTTGCATCGTTGAATTACTAATCTATCCCTGTATGGAGGCCATTTTGCAATTTTCCTTCTTCTTATGATATTTTTGTCCGCCCAAAGATGCGTTAAAATTTGTGTTGAAATATGGAACTTTCGAAGCTCATAACTTTCTAATATTTAATTTTTTAACTACCTTTTTTTTCCATACAGGGCTAGATAATGATGAGACAAATTGAGACAATTTTTATTTTGAACGTACATCGTGAAACAGTTGAATAATCGCTAGACTACGTTTGTATAAAAGAATGCTGATCCAAAACGCCCAGCGTACCCTGGAAAGCTAGCACCTGACAACGCAGGATCTTGCTGACTAACCCTTTCAACAAGATGACTCAAACTCAAGAAAACGTATTTATAATTGTTGTTGATGTTGCATTATTTAAATAAATTAATTCATTAACCGGCTCCATTTAAGCAATTGGTGACATGATACCTGAACCTGGCGGTGAAATTGTCACGGAAGGAAGAACTTGTAAATTTGACTTATACTCTCCACCACAATAAAGTGCTTTCCTTTATTTGAAGCCAAAGTTTTATTAACCGACTTCCCAAAAAGGAGGAGGTTCTATGTTCGACATTATGTTTCTTTTTTTTGTGTGTATGTTCACCGATATCTCCGTCAATTGTGGACCGATTTTGAAAATTCGTTTTTTTGTTTGAAAAAGTATGTTTCGAAATTGTTCCCATTTTAATTTGGTGAAGATCTGATGAAGAACTTCGAAGATATACAGCAGCACTCTTCAATAAATAACGGCAACTCTCTCGGGATTGCTGCAATCGCATGTCTGCTGTTTATTGTTTATACCATTTCATAACATAACATCACGCCAGTACGCTCTTAAGGGGTAAGCAGATCTCTCATTTCACCGGTTATGTTCAAGTTTCATGAAATCTATTCTGGCGTTATACAACAAAAAGTGATAAATAAAAAAAAAATACTACCGACTTCCAAATACAAAACTAAAAGAGAAAAACAACTTTTTGGAATTCGGTGTCCATAGCGCAAAAAAATTGGCACCTATGAAAGTCACCAACTTCCGGAAGTCGGTAGTATTTTTGTGCAAACAAGTTTTTTTATAAGACCTCCATTACAGTTCTGCTTAAAATGCAGAAGCAGGCGGATCCGGAGGTTGGATTTCTTGCCGAAAATTCGGAAATGCCGCGGTATTTGCGAAATCGTAGGCAAAGTTACCTCTACAGCCCTATTTCCAACCAATCCCAAGTGTTTACGGCACCCTTTATTATCGTCCCAAATGATCGCGGCAGATGAAAACGTTTTGTTGATAGCTCATGTTGATTGAAGCTATTCTATGTTAATTAAGTGAGTGGATTTTATGGGGTTTTCAAAGCTACTGGTGGTTTTTTATTGTGTTTCTGTTTTTATATGACGAGGATTTTTTTTGCAACAGTGATTGAGTATTATTAAATGGTTTTTAATCCGCAACGGATAAGTATGACGTGTCTACCTGTGTATTTGTGTATCTGCCTGTGGCATCATAGCTCCTAAATGGATATACCGATTTTATTTGAAAGCTATGAGGTTGTATGGAGTATTGAGGTACGATGAGGTTTCTTAGCTATGTTGGACGACAAAAAAAAAACAAAATTTAAAAAACCCCCGTTGTATTTTTATTTCATGCTACATAATTTGTCTAGTACATAGTAGATACGCTTCGATCGGCAATCTATTGAACACGTAATTATGACATGATATCTTGCGAAAACACCCTGATTCAAACAGTAAAACGCCCATAACTTTTGAACGGCTGAACCGATTTTATTCGAACATAGTTAAGAACACTTTCGATTAAGTCACCTTTTAAACAAACAAAACTAAATCAAAATCGGTTAATCCGTTTGGACGCTATGATGCCACAGACAGACACAGAGATACACACGTCAAACTTATAACACCCCTCTTTTTCCGGCGGGGGTTAAAAACACTGGTACTCAGCTGAATTCGGTAAGACTGGAAGCCGACCCCGATATAGTTGGGTATAAAGGCTAGACAGATAGATAGGTATCAGTTACCAAATAATAATAATAAGTGAAATACTAACACGTAATTACTCATTGGGTTTTGAATTTCAAGCGGCAAGTAAACAAAGCAAAGGTGTCTGTTACGGGTTTAAGTGGACCTTCAAGGGTATAAGAGGTACCTACTTAGGTACTTGTGTTTAAATTCATTCTCTACTTGAGTAACACTTCATTCAACAATATGATACGATCATCAATCCGTTTGCAAAACGTAGGAAGTGAGAAAATATTTGAAGAGGGTTAGGTATAGAAAAGGAGGTCTGAATAAGATCCTGTTGTTAACTGACTTCAAAAAGTGGAGGTTCTCAATTCGACAGATTTTTTTATGTGTGTTATCTCACAACTTTTTACAAGGTGAACCTATTTTGATGATACTTTTGTCAGTTGACTACACAGCATGACTTTCTTCTTGATTACATCTTGTTAGTTCGCTTTTTAGGCAGTCGTGTTTTTTGATGTTACTAACTTTTTACAATTCATACATTAAAACAAAACGATCTTCTTTTTTTCAGTAAAGCAAATAGTTTTTCCATACATTTTTTTTACATATATCTGATACATCGGCGACTAAAGGTCGATCCACACATATCAGGGCCGTGCCCGTGACGTGACAGGGCCGTGCCCAATCATTGAAGCTTCGTCACTGGCCCGTGCTTGAACGAGTTCATATACAAGTAAAATTTAAAAATTTAAAAAACCCCCGACACATTTATCTTGCGAAAACATCCCGATTCAAACAGTAAAACGCCCATAACTTTTGAACGGCTGAACCGTTTTTTTTTAAACATAGCTAAGAACACTCTCGACACAATCACCTTTCCAACAAAAAAAACTAAATCAAAATCGGTTCATCCGTTGAGGCGCTATGATGCCACAGACAGACACACAGATACACAGATACACAAATACACAGATACACAGACACACAGATACACAGATACACAGATACACAGCAACACACCTCAAACTTATAACACCCCTCTTTTTCCGTCGGGGGTTAAAAATGTATGCAAAGATATTTTTTTGTGCCCCTGGCACGTTCCGTCCACGTCCCGGGCACGCCCCTGATATATGTGGATAGACCTTAATGGTGTGAACCGTTTCCAAGTAAATATAAAAGTTACTTATGTCAAGAACTCTTTTTCGTTCTTCTTAGCTTGTTGCTGATGATATCAAAGGAGACGTTTAAAATTGCATCTCACTGAAGAACACAGGTTATATTTTCTTTAAGATCTTTTTTATAATGCATAAACTACTGTAGGTTGTGCATACAGGTGCTTTTACTTTACATATAACTAGCGGACGCCTCGCGGTTTCAACCGCGTAGTTCCCGTTCCCGTGGGAATACAGGGATAAAAAGTAGCCTATGTCACCCGGGGATAGTGTAGCTGCCCAACGGCGAAAGAATTTTTGAAATCGGCCCAGTAGATTATTAAGTTTATTCGTTACATACAAAAAAAAACAAATCTTCTTTCTTTATAATATTTTTATATTGTTATTAGTATAGATAGACTTATTTTTTATCGCGTTTGCTATCTGATAAAGGCGAACGCGCACCTGTCCGCGCCGCAGTCACCGCATTTTCTCAAGGCCTCGCGCTATCCGCGCCGATTGCGCCGCACGCATTGTTTCCACTTCTGTACATCTTGAACTTTATTTTCATGCGGATACGGGTGATGTTTCCGCGCCGCCCGCATCTCATCGAGGACGTCATCCGCACGCGCTTTTGGAATTAGTACACCTACAGCATTTTGCTGAAATGCATACGATTTCATATAAAATTTATTAAATGCGATGACTGCGGATAGCTTTAAACACCTTTAATCCACCTTTAAACAGTAAAACAGTATGTGAAGAGCTTCAAAAATCCCTTTAATTTTACAGGCAGATAATATTAAGGTAACTCCTTATGAGTAGCAGTGTAGGATATTAATATCTTACAAATTATTAACAGCAATGTAATATCAGTTACCGTATGAGTACCGTTTACCTGTTGATTAAACTTTGAAGTGGTTTGAAGAGAGAATCTCAAGTTCATAGCGAAAGAGATTTGATTTGATCACACCGATAAGCCAATTTTTTTCAACCCGTAATCTGTGTCCCCGTTACGGGGACAACGGAACGTCATAAAATTTCCTTCCCGTTGTCCCCGTTATGTATGTTCATAACGGGGACAACGGGAAGGAAATTTTATGACGTTCCGTTGTCCCCTTTATTATTTTTTCTTTTTTAAACGTTAGTAATTTAGCACAGCAAGCCTTAAACTAAAATGAAAGATATTTTTATATGTTACTGTAAAAATCCGAACTACGGTCAATTCTAGGATTTACCGGCTTTTTACCAAGACTTACTGGTAAAAGTCTGAAATGGCATTCACAGTAACAATATATAATATATTTTAATTTAAAATATAGAAACAAATTAGAAATGTTTACACACAAAACAACTAGATTTTCTAATCTTAATCAATAAAATTTATATATTTTTTTAACGTTCACTTGAACTATATAGTAACTACCCATACAGTAGATACTACGAGTAATAATGGAAAAAAAAGGAATTGAACTCAAAGTATAAAAAAAATACAATTTCTATATCAACAAAAATACTAGCAGATTTTTTCAAGAAAATACCCTGTAGTTATTTGGGACTCTGTAATAAATTCTTCCATGTCAATTGCATTCAGCGTGCGGCATTTTGGTGCAATCGCGTTTTTTTATTTTTTATTATATATTTTTTTATTGTTTATGTAAGCATTTGTAAATGCATACCTTATCATATCATAATATTCTCTCTATTATGCCAATCTCACTTATATAATTTTAACGCAACGGGGACAACGGGCATAATTTTAAAAGTATATATTATAATAAATTAACGGGGACAGCGTACGGGGACAACGGGAATTAATTATAATTATTTTATTAAATTCCCGTTGTCCCCGTTAACGGGGACACAGATAACGGGGACAACGGGAATACATCGATTCCCGCTGTCTGTCCCTATGTATGCTTAGATCTTTAAAACTACACAACAGATTTTGATGCGGTTTTTTTTTAATTGATAGAGTGATTCAAGTGGAAGGTCTAATAAACGCAGGTGAAGCCGTTGGCAGGATCTAGTACTATCTATACTAATATTATAAAGCTGAAGAGTTTGTTTGTTTGTTTGAACGCGCTAATCTCAGAAACTACTGGTTGGAATTGAAAAATTCTTTTTGTGTTGGATAGTCCATTTATTGAGGAAGGTTATAGGCTATATAACATCACGCTACGACCAACAGGAGCAGAGCATAAATGAAAAATGTTGCAAAAACGGGCAAAATTATTCCTTTTTGAGAGCTTCCGTTGCGTGCGCTGCGTAAACGGTTTAATTACACAACAATCATGTATGTAGAGTAGGTAGGGTTGATGGGTAGGTAGGTTGACGGGAGCGAAGCCGCGTGGGACAGCTAGTAACATTATAAAGCTGAAGAGTTTGTTTGTTTGAACGCGCTAATCTCAGGAATTACTGGTTTGAATTGAAATATTATTTTTGTGCTAGGTAGTCCAGTTATCGAGGAAGGTTATAGGCTATATAACATCACGCTACGGCTAATAGGAGCAGAGCATAAATGAAAAATGTTGCAAAAACGGGCAAAATTATTCCTTTTTTTAAAAGGTTTAAGTTACGCAACAATCATGTACGTATGTAGGTTAGGTAGGGTAGATGGATAGGTAGCCAGCGAAGCCGCGTGGGACAGCTAGTCTGCTATATTTGGAAAATAAACACAACAATAAAAAAGTAGTAAATAAACTTGCGCTAAAAGCAAAAAAATATGAAATTTGACGTTTTGAAGACCTCACTCTACATCAGCGCACCTAGCGGCAAATTCAAACGCGGTAGCCCTCATTGCGTAGCGCCATCGGTAAGGTCCCTTAGGCAAAACGACATGCAAGATAGTGTAACTGTAATCGCCTATCCAAAAAAAAGAAAAGAAAAATATTTATTTATGACCCGCATAGGAGACACGAGAAATAAGCATAAAATTAAACAATAATAAAAAAAATAAAACCCCATGCGAGACCAAAAAGGCTCCTATCTCAGCATGTGCAGCGATATCCACAAAAGAAAATAACGCTACGCTGATATTCTGATAGAGCCCACTGTTGATGCCACGGACACACTTACGGAAACGAATAATAATTACACAAATAGAACATCTGCACCTAAAAATACGATACAAGCAACACGTGTCGAATTTCCTATCCTCCCACAAAAAAAACCGGGAAAGAAGGAAGACAGACCAATAACTTAATCCCATTGCTAGTAGGTACCCCGATATACCAATACCTCTACCTGAGACGAAGAAATGTATTCTCGAAGTTTATCGATTGTGAGAAGTATACAACAAATAAGCTCACTGATGGATAAAATATTCCCCTTAGAAATAAGATTATGGGATCGAGGAGACAGGGATAACAAATTCTATTGCTCTGTACTCTGTTTCTAGGAACAGAGCTTACTTTAGTAATATTGGATTGTCTTCAGTATTTTCCTACGTTGAATTAGTAGAAGAAAGTTACCGTGCCTGCCTCTAAGTGTGGCATTATATTTAATGCTGTCAATACAGCGTCCCGAAACTAATGCCACCTCGCTTACATTATGACGATTTCAGGTAGATACAGCTGCAAATCTATAGACAAGATCTTAGGAAACAGATAAGGCTTCATATACGAGTAGGTACAATCGAATGATAGAATGGCGTGCCATATAGTTGTATACTTACGTAGATCATATTCTAAGTTTGTTGTTTGTAATAATTATTATGTAGGTTTCAATTCGACAACATTGCCTTCAAGGTTGCCCTAGTCGATGGCACGAACTATCTCACCCGACAACACGTGCGAAAGAGATTGATGCTGTGATGAGCAGTATGAAGCTAGTTCACGTACGAATATATACTTTTGAAAATTTGTAGCGAAATGTATGACGATTTGGGACGAAAACGAGCGCGCGAATTTGTATAAACAGACCTTTGGGAGTCATGAAAAACGAATAAATGTATCTGTTTAAATTAAAATTATTTGCATGGTTGAACTATTAATCTATCCCTGTATGGTGACTGTTTTGCAATTTTCCATTTCCTATGTTATTTATTTGCGCCCAAAGATGCGTTAAAATTTGTGTTGAAATATGGAACTTTCGACGCTCATAACTTTCAAATATATACTTTTTTGTTTCCATACAGGGCTAGATAATGATGAAACAAATTTATATTTTTATTTTATTTTAAATGTACACCGACAAACAGTAGAGTAACCGCCAGACTACGTTTGTATGGAAGAATTATCGACTAGGGCAACCTTAAAGGATAAACATGTAAGAAAAGTGTATGTGGATATATTCCTATGTATATTATTTTCCGTAGAGATACTCTTTGATAAATATTGGTTTTGGTAACGCTTGGATAAGGTTTGTTATTATTTATTTTTCTACCTCTGAAGGTATATTTGCCTTGTTGCTTTCAGTTAAGGGACGCTTCCTTTGAGATAGACATAAAAAAGGAGTATCAAAATGTAGAATTTAAATTACATTTTTTTTTTTAATGAATCAATAAATTGGTACCTAACTATATCAGCAGATTACAGTTGGTGAGCAGACATTAAAAATGTTAGATAATAGTAGTTTATGCAACAATCATATACTCGTAATAGGGGTTATTAAAACACGAGCAAGGATTTTTATGATGCAGTTGTTTCAAAATCGAAGGAAAATGTTGCACTGTAATGGTTTTTTTTTAAATTTTAACTATCCACGAATATAAAGTACGTATTTATACAACCTTTTTTGAATTCATACTTACTCGTAGAACATTACGTTGTGAGTGTAGATAAACATTTCTTAAATTTATTCTATAGTATACACAATATTATTTTGACAGCATATGAGCAAGCGCCATGCACGAGGCCCTGGGTTCGAATACCGAGTCAGACATTTTTTTTTAATCGATTTTTATTTTTAGCAGTAGGCCGGAGTCTGGATGTATGTATGGTTAATAAATTTAGACTTGCCTCCAGTTACATGGGGCGTAAACATACCTGGCGAAATGTGAGTGCACTATAAGTATGTACACCTTTTTTTTTTTTTTTTGTTTACGGGTTAAACCTTCAAAAGGCGCCTGGACTTTTGGGGAAAAGGATCAGGGAGTGTGGGATTTTTACCTCACTAAAACCACCCCGGTGATCACCATCAGCACTTGGAAGGGGCCCCGTCACCTCTTAAAAGACTAAACCGGAACCCCCTTTGTGCAACGCCTGTTAGGGCACATCCCTGGGGAAGCTGAAATAATAGCTTCCCCTGAGCCACGCTGTGTACGGCAGCACGTGACCACTGTGCTGCCGTCCTTCCTGAAGTCACTCGGTGGGTGGACAGATTCCCCAATCTGACCACTCGCGACCCCGGAGTCCCACCTGCTTGTGACGCAGGCGGGGTTTCGGCGTTTTAGGCATCGAGGCGGTTGCCTCGCCGACGCCTTCTTCTTCGAGCGGGATCTGCCCTCTCACGCTCCCGCTCGGCGGCCTCCTTCTGGGCCATCACAGTCTCACAGAAGGAGGCCATTTCCCTCCAATTTGCTGTCTCTGCCAGCATGGCCCTCACAGCTGCTGGCAGAGACAGGTCTCGCCAGATCCTGGCGACCAAGACCTGCCGCTCAGAGGCCCACGCTGAGCACTCCTCGAGCGTGTGCTGTGCAGAATCAAGGTCGCCTCCACAATGGTGGCAATTTGCCGTGGCCTCTCGCCCAAACCTATTCAGATACTCACCGAAGCAACCGTGCCCGGCGAGTACCTGAGTGAGCCGGTAGGCGATGCGCTCCTCTCTCTTCAGCCAGGCTTCGAAGTGCGGCAGGACGGCTTCGACAACGCGCTTACGCGAATTTTGCGGCTGCTGTAGCCGCTCGCGCCACCGCTCGAGTGCGTGTCGCCGTTCCTGCCGCCTCAACCTTACCACAGCGATTCTTGGCACGCTTTCACCATTCTGGCGGATGGTGCGAATTCGGTTATAAACCCTCGCGTCCATGTCCGCCAGAATGTCCAGCGGAGGAAAACGTGCCAGGAGAGTTGCAGCCTCAAAGGACACCATTCGGTATCCTCGTGCGATACGAATGGCCATTTTCCGCAGTCCTGCAGCGTCGGACGCCTGATAGTCTGCTTGACCAGACAGGCGCCCCATAAAGGACCATCGATCGCACGACCCCCGCGTAGAGGCGGCGAACTTCTTCCCGAGGTCCCCCGAGGTTGGGCAGCAGTCTGTGCAAAGCACCCACTGCCTTTTCAACGCGAGAGACCAGGCGCTCGAAGTGCTCTTCGAAGCACCACCGACCGTCCAGGGTTAGGCCAAGATACTTGATGTATCGACCCACCTGGACTTGCGCATCTCCAACTGTCATTGACGAGCTAGGTGGCTCCCTGCTCTTTGGCAGTTTATGGAACCATAGCGCCTCCGTTTTATGAGGCGCTATCACAAAATCCAGCTCATGGATCGATGCCACGACTTTTGCTACCCCGAGCTCGGCAAGCTGGATTGTCTCGTCGAAAGTGTCCCCGCCGGCCAACACCAAGGTGTCATCTGCATAGCAAACGACATTAACGCCGACGGGGAGTTCAACACGCAGGACCACGTCGTATGCGAGATCCCACAAGAGAAGACCTAAAATGGACCCCTGTGGAACCCCACACGTAATCTCCCTCCGATGTACGCTACCCGGCCCACATAGCGAATGTGCCGGTCGCGTAGGTAAGCCCCGACGATGCACTGCAGGTAAGGGGGCACTCCATGGTGTACTAGTGCCGCCCTTATTGCATCCCAAGGCAGGGAGTTAAAAGCATTGACGATGTCCAAACTTACCGCCAACGCCACCCCACCCCGGGACACCACCTGTTCTGACAGCGAGCGGACGCGTAGAATTACGTCCACTGTAAAACGCTGCTGCCGGAAACCATACTGGCAATCAGCCAGGTCGGGACCTACTCGCGATAGGTGCCCGACGAGTCTTTCGGCAATTATTCTTTCGAATAGCTTGGAAACCTCGTCGAGCAGGCAAATGGGACGGTATGCAGAGGGAGACTCCGAGTCTCTGCCTGCTTTCCTCAACAAGACCAATCTAGCCTCCTTCCAGTCGGTGGGGAACACGCCCGCACGGAGGCAGCTGTTAAACAGCTGTCTCAGGCGGTCCCCCAGAGGAGCCTTGGCCAGAGCCAACGCTCGGCCAGGGACGCCATCCGGACCAAGTATGTACACCTACTGTTTGGGGAATGCAGGGCTATGTGTATATTAAGTTGCTCTATATTCTAGATTGCAAAGAAAAATCATCATCATCGTCATGATATCCAAGCGTCACCACACTGATTGGTCCTGTGCGTTTCGCATCCACCGGACCCCCACAGCCTTAACTAGGTCGTCGCTCCACCTAGAGGGAGGCCTTCCAACGCTTGGTCTTCTAGTACGCGGTCGCCTCTCTAGAACTTTTCAGCCCCAATGACCATCCGTTCTGCGAGCAATGTGCCCTGCCCACTGCCACTTAAGTTCGGCAATTCTTCGGGCTATTTCGGTAACCTTGGTTCTCTTGCAGATGTCTTCATTTCTGATTCGACTACGCAAGGACACGCCGAGCTTAGCCCTCTCCATTTCCCTTTGATATAACAATATCTAAACTTTTCAAACCACGCAATTGCAATCACACCCTCACACAAACAGACAGTCGACCAATCAATACCCAGCTTGATTACTCTTAAACAAACTGTTCCAGGTCACTTGGTTCCGTATTTGCGAACCCTTGATTGTCTTTAAATAAGTTCAATATGTTCGTATGTAAATTGGGGATTTGGGGAAGAAAATGAATTGGTACGGTTTTGGGTACCTACCTTCGTTATTAAAGGTAAGGCGACCTTTCAATCTACTTTCACAGTACTATTACCAAAGTTGTTTAAAAATAAATTATTTTCCATCAAGCTCGTTGCCTCGCCTTTATGTCAATGTTCTACAACTGACTGCGAATATGTACAATCTGCACATCATTTCTTATAGGAGCGTATTCTTTGGTAGAGTGAACGCAATATTATGTTGGATAATGTACAGGCTGCATCTAGACTTATTTAATATACACACATTGTATAAACTAGAACAAGTTTCCGTGCGTTCAAGCGTTAATGCCATACCTATTATTGGAATCAAATATATGCTCATAATGTTAGGACCCATTAATATTAATGCAAATTTTTATCCGTGGTGCTAGGCAACTGGGCTTATCCCAGTTGTAGACGACCCTTTGTGTATATTGGCCTTGTTTGTTCTGTCTCTTGCTTGATAATGGAGGGAAGCGGCAATTATGTTATTGTTTTCATACTCCTCCTTTATTATTTTCTGATTAATTTCGTTGCGGGCTGCAAGACAGTTAAATTAACAAGCCCTTGCAAGCTAACCTACAAGCATCAACGACACCACTGCACGCCAAGAGTGCGCAGTCTCCGGGACTTCGTCGAGCTTCTTCTTTCCTGATGGCCGCCACTGTTGATTCTGGCTTTCAGGAGTTGCAGAGTTTTGGGGATAGTGCGGTGGGATTGTCCCAATAAATAAAAATTACTGTTACCAATAAATGCAAAATCAAATGCTGTATGGTCCACCCATACGAGGCATACGAGGACAGATCGTTATATTTTTTATACATTTTTGAAAATGCGCTCAGGCCACATGTGACGCGCAAAATGACTAAAAACTAACTTTTTCGTAACAAAATTACGAAACGTATGTAGATTTTAATATCAGACATTTGGTAATAAAACCGTCTGCTTATTTTTTTGACACAGCAGAAATAACACTGACGTTTTTGGCCGGTACTACCTACCTAGCCGGGTTCAAATTTATCCATTCTAGCAATTTTATACGATTTTGACCGTAAAACGACGTCACTTGGTTTTGCTTGTGGGCAATTGTACTATGTCGGAATCTGTGTTTGCAGATAACTACAACCTAGGAGTTTTAAAGTCAAGAGTGAATTGGCTAGGCAAGCGTGCTTCACCGTCGACCACATCATCGCTTAGATAGTGATCAAACGAGAGAATATAATTAATTTAAAAAAAAAAGTTAGTTCTATAAAAAAACTTTGTAATAGCGAAAATTATATTAAATTTTAAATTCATAGTGTATCTTAAATCAGCATTATAAATATTATATGAATTAATTGATAGTATTATAGTATCTTTTTAATGCAAATAACTTTATCTTATTCAAAACTAATAAAAATAAGTTTTACTTCGAATTCCAATTAAATAACTTCCACGTTAATCTAGGACGACGGTTATTTTCCTTTGACTTATACAAGACTGTAAATATAAATAATTACCTCTCCTCGACCTACGTGGTTCTCAATTTTATTTTCTTTCATTCTGTGAAGTTCCAACTATGAAATAAAAAAAGTTAATATAAAAATCAAAAACCCGACTGCTTAATAAGCGAACTAAAAAGATGTAAACAAGTATAAAATCATGCTGTGCAGTCGGTGGATACATATTCGCGAGCTGGCTGACTACCTGATCCTCCGACTGCACAGCATGATTTTATACTTGTTTACATCTTTTTAGTTCGCTTATTAAGCAGTCGGGTTTTTGATTTTTAAATTAACTTTTTTATTTACAACTTTTTAGTTATATATTTTTTCGAATCACATTTAAACATATAAGTGGTATATATTTTTGTAATGACCTCTAAAAATTCTTCATTTTGATACCCCACTCGGTGGGTTTCGACGAAAAAAAAAATTGGGTGCCCTCCAATATGGCGCACAAAATCCGCCAGTTTTGTTTATTTTTAACGTCACATATTTAAGAACATTTGGGCGGCCAAGCCCTATCTAACGATGTATTAATTATAAAAATCCGTCTAGCGGTTTGCAAGATAAGAGGTAATAAAGAATATTACATACATACAAACATACAAGATACGCGCGAAAAACATAACCCTTCCCTTGCAGCCGGGTAAAAAGTAGCTCATGCAAGACTTTGTACACAGACAACATTAATAATATAATAAAAGGAGTGTATGAAACTGCACTTAATAGGGTAGTTGACAAAAAACAGCACATAATAAGGTAGTTGACAAAAAACTGCACATAATAGGGTAGTTGACAAAAAACTGCACATAATAGGGTAGTTGACAAAAAATATCTATTTTGTCCGTCAGTTAGAAAACTTAATAATATTGGACACGTTTTTTTTCTTTTGCCACGTAAACAAAAAAACACAACGATACAGTGCGTTGAAATATCGTATGACGTTACGGTGTGCTACACTCTATACTGACAAAGTGACGTCACAAGCCCCCACTACACAATTTTTATTAATTTGATAAAGCAAAAAATACGGGTCAATATTATTTGATAATAAAACTTGCGGACTAAATAGAATCATAATTTTTTCAACACACTTGCTCATAAAGTGGCTCTAATTTCACCGCAATTAGGCACATAATGACATCTGTAATCAAACTGTGACTTTTTCCTTGCTATTATTCACAAGTGAGTTATAGAGTTTTTTTTTTCTAATTTATTGGTTGAGTTGCTTTGTTCTTAAAAAAGTTTCGATACAAAAAAGGTCGTGCTCAATAGTACATATGCAACACCTTTCATGCAATTTCGTATTTAATTAGATAATTTGAACTTGTACGTGTTTAATAAATAAAACTTTCACTCAAATATAACTTTTGTTTTTCTCTGTAATAAAGAAAACTTAAAATTCTCCATTTTGTACGTGGCTAAAACGCTATCCGCGAAATGTCAAAAAAAAATAAACCTCATTCTTTTTAGCCTATGGCCGATCGCCATTGTTAGATGCGCGCGCATAGGAAAACTTATTAATTTTGCCCACCATTGCGAAAAAAAATTCACAAACAGTTTTCACTGTTGGAAATGATTTTTTTGTATTATTTTCTTCACAAGTGTGTTGAAAAACGTCGTATGATACATGTGTGTATTGATGATTACCGTCCTCGGCTCTCTTAAGACCCTCACCTAACGGCTCGTGTCTCAATGGCGTCTCAGCGGTAATCACAAACATTACACACTTGTACCATAATGTAATATTCTATCCATAGAACATCCCTATTAGATATTAAAATATTCGTGTGATACTATTATAAACCTTTGATAAATGACAGTATCATAAAGTTTTAAAGGCTACATAATTTGGAATTCTCAAACACACGGTCAGCTAGTCACCAAGTTCAAGTTAAATTCCTACTCTTTCGGAAAAGCAATTAAGGTACTTGTGTTGGAATTGCTTTTCCTACCTCCAAGCACTATAATTTTCCACCCTACTTATAAGAATTATCAGGCCTCGTCCAAGGTCGTAATAGCTGGCTAGGTCCGTAATTATAACTGTCCGACACATAATCACGTTATAAATTTGGAATGTAATAAGGCCCAAGAATATTTGTACGCTTCGAATGTCTTAAGAACTAGGAGAAATTAATATTGTAAGAACGTTTGGTAAAGATAATCTGATTTTAGTGTCTTTTTTTATTTTTAATTTTTCATCCTTCGAATTGGTAATAAGATCAAACTAAATTCAAGGTCAAGGTCAAATCTGGCGAAACTTAGAGACGGGTTGAGTATCATAATTTAACTGAATACGGAATCAACGGCCGCAAGCGCCGCTGTTACTTGAAATAATGCGTTTTAAAAATGTTTTTTTGTTAATAGTTCAAATTCAATTTATTGCATCCATAATGTACATAGAGGTGGTAAATATAAGTTACAGAAAGAATTATGGACCATGTCGGGCACAACAACATTCTAAAAACAGCATGTGTCTAGGAGAGAGGAATAGTGCTTATTATTTTCCCTAGCTATTAGAATTTTAGTTATCTATTCCCTTTCTATCTGTTTTTATTGGTTTAATGTACTAATGCGTATGTGTTTTAATTTTTATGTTAAATTATATATTCTTCTTACATATTAATTTATTCGTTGAAATTTTATATTACAATAAGTATATTTGATTTACATAGTTTATATTTAATAAAATTAATACATAGTTAAATTTAAAATGTCCATGTCATATTTTTAATCAATTAATTATTAAAGTCATTTCACTTATCGTCGAATTTATCCGTCAGATATTCGTCAATTGTGTAATAGCTACGTATTGTGTATAGCTAGCATCACACTTGCACGTAAAAGTATCTAAACATACAGGTTAACTTGGCCGTAATGCCCCATATAAAACCCTCGGGCTTTCTTTTTGTCATGAAACCCTAGGGCGGTAAGTAATATTTTTTTTAATTTATGGCACAGCACACAGGTCATGCAAGTTCAAGCAAAAAGTTTACACGCTATTGAAAAATTGTCTTAAAATGTTATCTAAACAGGAATTTCTTTGCAATCTCGCTACATGTTACTTAAATACTCAACTAATGTTCTTAATAATCGATATTAATAGTTATAGTATGAAAACGTCGAAATTATTTAATTCTTTTTACACTTCGTCATGGCTGTATACCTACGTAAGTATTTGCCCTTAAAGTGTCTGAACGAAACACTGTATAATCTGTAGTGTGAGCAAAAATTCGCCAACCGCTTAAAAAAAGTTCACGTATTTCGTAATAACAGCTGTGCTGACTTGTGTATTAAAGCTATAATTCATAATTATTACTCGCAAATGTGATGGAAAACATTGTAAGTATCACGGGCGGTACGGGAATTACGAACCTCGACTCAGAAAGCCCTCAGTCTTCGACTTCGGGCTTCTACTAGAGCCTCAATCGTAATTCCTTACTTACCGCCCTTAATACACAATGTACTATTTCAATACAGTTGATAAACATAGCGTGCTTTCAGAGGCTATAATTATGATTCGAAAATTAAATCTTTTGCATAGGCATCTTTCTGTTACGCGGTCGTGACTTTTGTTTACGTGCTCGATCATTAGTTTTGCAGTTGAGTTTTAAATTGATAAGTCAATTTAAAAAAGTTTAGTAGCAAGGAGTTTTCATACATAGAATAAAATTGAATAGATTTTATACGAGGAAAAATGAATGATTCCGTACGTTTTAGCATTGAATTCTCAAATGTTTTTTAAATGGTTGTTTAATATATTTAATTTAAATTGGGAACGTCATCTGACAGCCGTCACGTAAACATACTGCTCCCGTATTAAAATTGTTTAAAAATAGTTAATTACCTGTATCTACTGAAATCTTTTTATGAAAGTGATGAGAATAGTACAATTCGTGAGTGCAAGTGTTATCTAAATAATTTATTCAATGTAAACAAAATAAACACAACTTTAGTGAGTGATCAAAACATTGTGACTATTTTAGCTTTGTGAGTGATAATAACTACTTATTTTTGCATAAAACTGCTAGATACATGGCCAATATCACTGTGAGTTTTATAAACATTAAAAACAAAACGATATAAAGTTTAAAAACTAAATTTTATAAAAGTGACGCTTAGATAGTGGGTAAAAGCTAACATTCAAATTGTTTTCAAAATTGACGGGTATATAACGAACTTTCTATTTCAAAGAGTTTACTGATCAACAATTTCAACGCCTTGACTAACTGTCGCGCTGGTCTAGTGTCCCGGCAACCAACCTTATAAGAAGTAACTTGAGTGGTCTGAGTTCGATCCTCGCATACGGATTGTCTTTTTGTGAATGTCTAAGGATAATATTATAAATATTCAATAATGAATTTCTTCGAGAACATCACGTTCAGAATACCGAATACAAAACGTCGTTCGTTGACCCAGACCAATTCGGTAGAAACTAGTCCCAACAGTTCTAAGATAGATGGCAGCACCTGTAGCTTACCAAATATATCCACCGATGAAAATGATGTGCAGGTTCAACAACTCCAAAGCCAAATACAACAGCTCAATTTACAATTAAACTCGGCACACGAGGAGATTCAGAACCTAAATCTCGAAAATACTTCACTAAAGAATACCGTCCTTGAACTCACTTCTAAATATGATATTTTAAAAAAAGCTACCAAAACATTAACTTCAGTAGGAACTCCTGGCAAAAGCAAGAATACACCTACCTCATCAACTCCACGTATTAACTCTCAAAAGAAAAACAGGAAGCATTGTAATAAACTCCCCTTCAATGAGAACCTGGACTCTAGCAAGACGTCTGTTATTACACCTAGAAACCATGAAAACCAAATAATAGAAGCTGTAAACAAACCAGTGAAGAATAAATTATGTGTTGTTAGTGCTAACAAAGTTAATAATATTACATCAATAGCTGAAGAAACATTTAAAAACTCTCAAATATGTCATTATATTTTGCCAAACTGTGGTATATCACAACTTATTAATAATTTAGATAAGAAATTGGCGGACTTTACAATGTCCGACTATTGTGTCATCTTGATTGGTGAAAAAGACTTTCAGCAAACAGAAAACTATGTTAATATAATCATAGAATTAAGAGAATCCTTGCTTAAAATTCAGCATACAAATGTAATTTTATGTGTTCCTACCTTTAAATTAAGTAATTTCTCAACTATGTTTAATTGGCGAATTGAGACCTTTAACAACTTACTACATCTTGATCTTCAAACTTATGGTTACGCAACTGCATTTGATACTAACTTAGATCTACTGTATGATTTGTCTATGTTTTCAAGAATAAATAGAAAGTTAAACGACCGCGGAATGCGCAATATTTTTAATAACTTACTGCAAACTATATCTGAGATTTCGATAGAATGTGATGCCTTTATTCACGAGAATGATAACAACGTCGTTGCATCCCCAAGTCGTGAGCTTTTTCTTTGATTCTATGTATATTCTTCACCAAAATATTGCCGGACTTATAAATAAATCAGACCTTTTAAATATTTACATTCAGGAATTGTTGAGTCAGCAAAAAGTAGTCGACGTAATATGTATAACCGAGCATTTTATAATGTCAGGCCAAGAAAAGTTATTATATATTCCTAATTATAAGCTGGCGGCATGCTTTGCTAGACAGAATAAAAAACGTGGCGGTGCCTGTATCCTAGTAAGAGTTGGACACGAGTATAAAGAACGACCTGACGTAATGAAATACTCGATATCAGGAATTATAGAATGTTGTGCTGTAGAATTTCCTTCTCAAAAAACTATAATTATATGTGTATATAGGCCTCCTAAATTATGTAATCTAAGTAAGTTTTATGAAAATTTAGATCTCGTTTTAAAAAATGTCTGTAAAAAACCCCTTCAAAAAGTTATTTTATGTGGAGACTTTAATATAGATGTTTTGAACAGGAATAGAATCACCTCTGAATTTGAATGCTTTCTCAGGAGCTTCAACCTTAAACTAGAAATTAATCAGCCAACTAGATTTATCAGTAATACTTGTTTAGACAATTTTGCACATAATCTTAAGCAGAAGTGCCAACATGAAGTCACTGACTTTGGATTATCTGACCACTCTGCTCAAATAATTAAGATAAAAATTAATAAAACGAATCAAATAAAAACATGGAGAACATTAAAACGAGATATAACTCGAGAAAACCTTATTAAGTTTCGATCGCACCTCGAAAGTCTATCATTTTCTAATGTATATAATATAGAGGATGCTAACAAAGCCTGTGATAACTTTCTCGATATTTTCCTACTGTTACACGATCTCTGTTTCCCGTTCAAATTAGTTAGTGTAAAATCTGAGAACAAAATAAAATGGGTCTCTCGAGGGATACGAATATGTAGCAAGAAACAACGGCAACTGTTATGGCAACAGAGACTAAAGCCAACGTCTGAAAACAAAAATAAATTTAAGATTTACTCAAGGAGGTTCAAGAAAATTATTAAACTTACTCAAAAAGCGCAGAATAACTACTTAATAAATAACTCAAAAAACAAATCCAAAACGGCCTGGCAAATTATAAATAATAACAAGAGTTTAAGAGAACCCATTTCTCAAATAAAAAAAGGAGATGAAATAATATCAAAACCTAATTTAATAGCCGAATTTTTTAATAATTTTTTCATTGAACAATCCTCTGGCATACCTAAACGTACGTTATGCGATACCATTAACATAAATATAAACCCACATACAATATTTATGGCCCCAATTATACCTCAAGATGTAATGCGTATAATTAGAAACCTGAAAAATAAAAAGAGCACTGGCCTCGATGGCATTTCAACAACAGTTATTAAATTTGTTGCACATTGTATAGCTGAACCCCTTGCTCATATTATTAATTTGAGCATACAGTCTGGCGTATTTCCAGAAAGTCTCAAAAGCGTACTAGTCATACCAGTATATAAAAAAAACGATAAAGAAGAAATGGTAAATTATAGGCCAATTGCTCTTATTTCTATATTCTCTAAGATCATAGAGAAAATTATTTATGAATCTCTTAACAACTTCCTAACTAAATACCACATACTATGTGACGAACAAAAGGGCTTCAGGAAAAACAAAAATATAAACATGGCCATCTTTGATTTTCTTCATGAAATAATGCCTAAAGTAGATTCCAAAATACCGGTATGTGCAATATATGCCGATATGTCGAAAGCTTTTGACTGCGTGGACCACGATATTCTCTTAACCAAACTTGATGCGTACGGTATTCGTGGAAATGCTCTTAATTTAATAAAAACCTACCTCAAAGGCCGTAGACAATGTATAGAGATATCAAGCCTATGTTTAAAATCTAGGAAGGAACTAAAAACTTTATCGTCATTTAAAGAAATAAAATATGGAGTCCCGCAGGGAAGTGTCCTCGGACCTCTACTATTCCTACTATATATTAATGACCTGCCACGTCATATATCTAATCCAATGGTTTTATTTGCAGACGACAGTACTTCTATTGTTTCATGTATCAATAAAGACTCTTACATAAATGACATCAATAACTCAATCAGCAGTTTAATAAAATGGCTTGACAATAATAACCTAGTTATAAATCTACAAAAAACTAAAACTATGCATTTTCACCAACGTATATCTACAGGTGACATGGTTATCAACTACAACGGCCAAACTATCGATAAAGTGAAAAGCACAAAATTTTTAGGAATCTTAATTGATAGCCAGTTAACATGGAAGCCGCAAGCAGAAGATATCTGTAAACGTCTGAGCACAACCGCGTTTATGTTATACAACCTATCCAAAAAAGTAAATCTGACAACAATACTAGTGGCCTACCATGGTCTTGTAACTTCTATTTTAAGGTTTGGTGTAATATTTTGGGGTTATTGTAGTGAACGAGAAAGCATTTTTAAAGCTCAAAAGCGCTGTTTGAGAGCTATATTTGGCCTCAAAGTTACTGACAGTTGTGTGCCTATATTTAAGTCTCAGAAACTATTAACTTTCCCATGCCTCTATATCCTCGAATTAGCAATATTTGTTAAAACAAACCGTAATCTATTTGCCACACTAACAGAAACCAGAAAGCGGAGTACATCATTAAGATCACAATATCAGAATTTACTTCACACAGGCACATTTAAAACTAGTTTATTAAAAAAAAGTGTGATCTGTATGGCTCCTGTTGTCTTTAATAAAATTCCTGATCATATGAAAACCTTGCCATTGATGAAATTTAAAAAATGTTTTACAGAACTACTTGTGGATAAATGTTATTATTCTGTTCAGGATTTCCTAAATGATACACTTTAATAACCTGTTTTTATAACTTATATAATAAGTATTGTATTTGCATGCCAACAAGGCAGAATGTACACGGTTCTTTATTATGTTATTTACGATCCTATTTGTATTTACCTGCATTCAAAGCAAATAAAAAGTCTATTCTATTCTATTCTATTCTAATTACCAGTTTTAATTGAATTATTTTCACATCAACATTTGTCAAAAATCGAATAGGCTGTATAGGCTGTTTTCGTCGGAAAAAGAATGTCCATGCCATTTTCTGTTTTTTTTTTATATAAACAAATCGAACTGTAATTGAAAAACGTCGAAACTGTATTGAAAAACGTCGTTAGATACACGGGTGTTTGTATCACAATGTACTATTATCTACACTCACAACATATTGTTCCAAATATGAATTAAAAAAATATTGTATAAACACATATTTTATTTTCGTGAAATTTAAAAAAATACCATTACAGTGCAACATTTTCCCTCGATTTTCAAACAACTACATCATAAAATAACTTTTTAATTTTTGTAGCAAAATTTTACTTTTTAATGTATTGGCGCTTATGGGCTCATTGACTTAATGTAGAAAAATTGTGTCATGGTCTTAAGATGCGCGCGCTGCGTAGTCATGTGCAATGAGAATCTAAATTGCCCGCTATATCACATATTTCTTCCGTTTCCATTTTTGTTTATTTCAACTGTATGAGTGAAGATAAAATAGTGTATGCAACGGCATATAATTAGGTATGAAAACACTCGCATAATATTATTATCACACTCGGCTTCGCCTCATAAACCTACGCTCGTGTTTTAATAAGCCCTATTATATGACTATTGCATAAACTACTATTACTAATATACTCAATTAATAAATAAAAATATTAAATTTAGGTTCTACATAGTTGCCGATGCCGATCATGTTGGTAGAGTTTCGGCATTTAATATAATTTGTATAATAAACCGAGTCGCTCTTATTTTGGCTAAATATCATCAAAATTCAATTTAAACAAACTTTTGAACATGTCAAATATAGGTACTTACCTGCAATAACAAATATATACAAAGTCGAAAAGAAACTACAACAATATGTTCGTTTGAGTTCTCTTTAAAGATAACGAGGGTAACAACCATTATTATCCCTAGTCAAAGAATCATTCCAAAGAAAAGTATAGACAATGATGTATACTCTTTGATTATATACTTGTCTAGATGCCACATTGACCCTACCTGAACGGCCCAAATAAAGGCTACTAAAATTGGTAGACTCGCTTCTTATTTATGTCAGTGTCATTTGAAATACCTAAGGGTAACGTGTTCACGAAAAAAAAAAAAAATGCCGGTTTGTGCCGTCAGACTGTATAGCAATTATGTAAGAAAACCGTATAATAATACCAAGAGCACTTTTCACCGGTACGTTTTGTTATTTAACCACTAATATTATAAGAACACACGATTTTTTATTCGTTACTTTGTAGGTTAGTCTGATTTAGCCAGTGTTGTCAGTTGATTACTAGGGAGATTTAACGAAACTATGGGAGACAAAATACAAATAGCGTTACATAATCTTTCGATCAGAAGAACATTATTATTTTAAAAATTACATTATATATTTGATCAGTAAATGACAACTTACCTTAACGTAGCCCAGGCAATAAAATCAAAGAGAAAAATATGCTGAGAACAAACACAAAGAGATGGGTTTTAATCTATAAATTAGTGTATATTTTTTATTGTATTTTTTGTTGTTACTAAAATAAATAATACACTAATCTACAAAATTATTGTTCAATTTAACCTGTTTTGTTTAACTTTCATCATATTAAATAATTCAGAAAAGGTAGGTTAATAGTTTACTTAGCAGGCATCCCTAAGCACGCATACATTGACAGTTTGACGACAATAAGTACACGAGCGGTACTCACACATTCACGCAATTGGAGACAGTTTTAGCGCGTGGTTTGTTTGAATTGTTCTATCTAGACAAGTATATAATCAAAGTGTATACTCTTTTTTACGGCACCGTTTTTAGAAGCTTCTCATATTGGCACTTGTCACCCACGCAAGTTTCAATAGAAAGCATGAAAATAACATGATTCTCAAGCCGATTGCTAAAGTAAGGAATTCAAATTTTTAACCGAATTACCAAAAAGGAGAAGGTTCTATGTTCGACTTTATACTATACTATATACTTACGAATATACTTTAACAAAGTGAAAAATTACTTTCTTTTTCGAAGTCGGTGTTCATAACGAAAAAAAATGGTACCTAAAAAAGACACCGACTTATTTTTCACTTTGTAGTGTTTTTAGTTGGAAGTCGGTAGTATTTTTTTGTAAACATGTTTTTATATTAAATGCCGATCCAATATACTGAAAACAAAACAGAAAGATATGTATGTTATAACTCTCCATGTGTTGTTACAACATGCCCAAGATGCGTAATAATAATAATATCTTAGTTTAGATAATAAACATAAAGAATCTTCTTCTGGTGTGAAAAATACAGCACAAACGTTCATGTCAAGTCGGTATATTTTTATACGGAAAACATTTTGTGCTAGTGTATAGAATTTTCAATAACTCTGTCTCAAGAATACTAACTTCCATTGCAAAGTCATAACTGGTACCTTGACGTTCCAAGTTGGTAAGTTGTGGGCGGGACTTTCAAGTTGCACATTAGAGCTGATGGATTTTTCATAGAGTAGGTGTGGCTTTTCCAATTTATTGATAGAAGTAGTTATTTTATACCCAGCTGTAAAAGGATTCGGACACGCTGAAAATTGTTTGAAGAAGTCACAACATTTTTGGAACGGAGTTTCTTATCGCACGTTCTAGTTGTGATTTGTAGTTAATAATCTCATACCGGAACAGAAAATGTAGTTTAAGTTTGAAAGAAGAAGCCGCATTAAGCTTCAGATCAATCTCATAACGGAACAGGAAATTTACGGTTCCCCCTCTAATCTATACTAATATTATAAAGCTGAAGAGTTTGTTTGTTTGTTTGTTTGTTTGTTTGAACGCGCTAATCTCAGGAACTACTGGTTGGAATTGAAAAATTCTTTTTGTGTTGGGTAGTCCATTTATCGAGGAAGGTTATAGGCTATATAACATCACGCTACGACCAATAGGAGCGGAGCATCAATGAAAAATGTTCCAAAAACGGGGAAAATTTATTCTTTTTGAGACGCAACGTATTTAGAGTAGGTGGGCTAGCTTGGTAGGTAGCCAGTTGACGGGAGCGAAGCCGCGTGGGACAGCTAGTCTATACTAATATTATAAAGCTGAAGAGTTTGTTTGTTTGTTTGTTTGAACGCGCTAATCTCAGGAACTACTGGTTGGAATTGAAAAATTATTTTTGTGTTGGGTAGTCCATTTATCGAGGAAGGTTATAGGCTATATAACATCACGCTACGACCAATAGGAGCGGAGCATCAATGAAAAATGTTCCAAAAACAGGGAAAATTTATTCTTTTTGAGACGCAACGTATTTAGAGTAGGTGGGCTAGCTTGGTAGGTAGCCAGTTGACGGGAGCGAAGCCGCGTGGGACAGCTAGTACTTTATAATTATTTAACTTTGATGCCGGGGTTATAAATAAATACATTGTTTATGGCACAAGCCAGAACCAACATCGGCGACCAATAGAATAAAAAATCCGAGGCAAGTTTGCTCGATGTACCCTGGACCTAAATTTATCAGAAAATAACTGCGGAGGAGTAAGCAAAACCATTAGAACTTCTACATTCGCAACGAGTCCACCCAAAATCCTACCTTAAACTGTATCCAAGAGAAAATATCACTAAAACCCAAACAGTGCCGAACCGAACCCTTACAGTACTCCCAACAATTCATTTTAATCCACTCAATCCAAGTTCGGCGCCATCGGATAGCTGTCAAAAGCTTTAAACAGGTCGACAGCTGGCCCGACCTGTTGATAGCAGGTACAATCTAATAAATAAGTCACGATTTATCGGAAAACCGGTAACGTGTGGAGTTTGGTGACGTAATCGCGTTGTTGACTGTACTTCTTCATCTGTTGCTTTTGTTTGTATTTAGAAAGTGGAGTGAATGAGTTGGGTGGCCAATAACAAACAGCCACCATTTTTCATTTAAAAAGTTTAGACTTGGCCGAAAGAAGAGTTGGCCGGTATTAAACGTACATTTGCCATTTTAAAGTTGAGGTTACGATACCCATTGGTCAGACTGGTTAATCTGACTGATTCTGAGGACCGTAGTGATAGCCGTTACAAAAAAAGTTTCAAAGTCTTACCGTGCTTTACGAGATACGAAGGGTCTCTATTTGTTTGATCTCTCATATATAGACCGAACTCTGCAAATGCTGCTTTACCTTGAAGATTGACTTGTGCAACTGTTGTTACTGAGCCTCGAGTCGAGTCCGTCTCTGATAGACTCGAGTTCGAATTCTAATTTACTTTTAAGAATTACTCAGGCATTAGCCTAGATCCTGGATTTCTATACTGTTAAAGAGTTATGCCGCACTCGTTAACAGTCCGTTTCGACTTGAGACCTCTTCCTTATCCCTTTGGAAAGAACAAACGAGGCGCTATTTAATAGAAATGCGTCAAAAATTCCTAAAGGGGTCAGGTACAAACTCGGAGTAAAGGTCAAAGCCTTGGCAATGCTGGTTCTTACCTGATAGTTAATTAAAAAATGCAGATAATATAGCTTTATATTCTTTGGTTAGACACCTATCATTCAGGACAACCTGTAACTAGGTTTGAAAGTTGTCTCAAGAATGTCCCAAACTAATAGAATTTCCGCAATTTTTCAAAAGTGAAAATAATATTTTATTTTCTTTAAGTGAGCGTTACCTGCAAGGATTTTATTAAGAAGTTTTTGTGCTCAAGAGTACTTAGATTTTTGAAATAATGATATTCTATCAGCCGATCACTATTGTAAATAGTTCATAATTCAGGGTTCCGTACCTCAAAAGGTAAAAAAGGAACCCTGATAAGGTCACTCTCTTGTCCGTCTGTCTGTCCGTGTGTCACTACCGATTTTCTCAGGAACGGGTGGACCTGGCAAGATGAAATTTATACCAGATACTGAGGTATATAGTGCGTATTAGGTTAGTATAAAAACCAAGGTCCCGAGTCAACATCATAAAAAGATATGGGCAAATTTAGATTTTCGCGAAAACTTGTAAGTACCAAAAATTACCTTAACTTTTTACATTTTTTTTTTCGGGTTTTTCTCTTTCCTTGTGCTGTTAAGACCTTGTTTTTAACCAAAATTGACAATTCTAAGTCAAACGGAAGTACCACTTAGGTTTTGGGTCAAAAACCTATATGGTAGTTCCCATTGACCTAGAATCACAAAATTTTGAAAAAATAAGGTCTTACAGCACAAATAAAGGAAAAATTCCAAAAAATAAAAAACAGTTGAAAATTAAAGGGTCCCCATACATACACAGTTGACGCCAATAAAGATAGTTCTCTGAGTTGTATGGGTGCTCATACAATTTAACCCTCGGCGCACGAGTTCGACTTGCACCCGACCGGTTTTTTATTATTTTTATGATACCACTTAATATTTCGGTAGCGTATGTCAAAGACCATACATTTTTTGGAATTAATTTACGGTGACATGTCGTCTTTCTTTATTACAATTCTGTCATAAAGTCCTACAACTCAAATCAACCGCAACTGATCAAATAGGCAGGTGAAGCTTGTTATTTGAGGACATTAATGAATTAAGGGCTTTTCCATTACCATGCCGACTGACTCAAATAGAGGTTCTTCAAACTGACTTGGAAAATTGACTAGAGTCCTCTTTCCTACCTACCTTCCTTCCTGTATTCACTTGAGCAAATTTACGGTACCTACGAGTATATAACGATTTCAATGTGGTTGTTCTAAGGGTTACAGACAGTTGAAACATCACCATTTTTTGTTGCCCGAAAACAATGAATGAATTTATCACTGCTACTAACATTCAACCTATCTTGTATTACCTCGAAAGGTAAAGATAATATATCTTCCCTCTGCAATCGAAACCGGGCGATGTACCTATTTCCTATTGTTACTTTCATCTTTTTGTTTCGTTATTGTCAAAGAGATGTAAGTAGGTACTCTTTTGTGTTTCCATTTGAGGCTTATAAAGGATAAATGGCTGCCTGTTGTAACTTCTTGTTTTTCAGTGATTTTTGGGGCAAATAATACTTACGTGTTTTAAGGATTTTTAATAGTTTTGTACAAAAAACTTGCATAAAGTGCGATTTTGCAAAAGTTGGATAGCTCAATAGGCTTTGTTGTTATTAAAAGTACACTGACTTCGTATTCAAGTTAGTTATATGAATTAGTGTGTAACTTTGTGTCACTTATTTGTTGTGCTCTACTCTTAGGTGCAGGCCACACAGAAATGGCGTCGGGCGCGGACATGGCACGGGCGGTTTCCTATTCCATTCAAATTTCATACATAATGCATGGAAATAAAGCACAATTTAGGACACACGGTATGTCGTTGCTCGGACGTGGTTATGACGCGCCATTTCGGCGCCCGTGCCTGATCGCCGCCAGTTCGTAGTGTCGGGCGCAGAAATGGCTTCGGGCGCGGTCATGGCACGGGCGGTTTCCTATTCCATTCAAATTTCATATTAAATGCATGGAAATAAAGCACAAATTTAGGACACACGGTATGTCGTTGCTCGGACGTGGTTATGACGCGCCATTTCGGCGCCCGTGCCTGATCGCCGCCAGTTCGTAGTGTCGGGCGCAGAAATGGCTTCGGGCGCGGTCATGGCACGGGCGGTTTCCTATTCCATTCAAATTTCATATTAAATGCATGGAAATAAAGCACAATTTAGGACACACGGTATGTCTATGTGACCTGCGCCTCGCTTGCTTGCAACAGAACGCCACGTCATTTCTATGTCATGTCCGAGCCATTACCACGCCATGTCCGCGCCATGTCCGCGCCGTGTCCGTGCCACGTCCGCGCCCGACGCCATTTCTGTGTGGCCTGCGCCTTAAAACGACGAAAACTATATCGTGATTAAACTAGTAGTACCTGGGCGACCGAGCTCGGCTCGGGGCGAAATAAGAAAACGACGTTTTCTAAAAATTAAACCCAGCTAGATCGATTTATCGCCCCCGAAACCTTGCATACTAAATTTCATGAAAATCGTCGGACCCGTTTCCGAGATTCAGATTATATTTATACATATATACAAGAATTGCTTGTTTAAAGGTAATAGATGTCCTAGAACCATATTCAGGGACATGTTAAATCCAGCAACCAACACTGGTCCCGTATGTTTGCTCATGGGAGGCCCACTCCACTCCCTCTCACAGAGAGGAGGTATACGAATAAGTATATAAATTTAGATGATGCAGAATGTGAAACAACTTTATTAGTTCTAATACCTATTTTCTACAAAAAACTCATTTGAATTGATCTAATACAAAGTAATCTACCATTTTGAACCAAGTTTAATCAAACCAATTAATCAAATACATATCAATTTGAACCAAGTTCAGTCTATCTAAACTGTTTATTTGATGAAAATATTAACGGTAGAATAATTTCACCGACTTAACAAAAATAAATTTACCCATCAACGATTTGAAGCAATTGCTGAATTGCGTGATTCATCGACTCTTAGAAGAAATGAGATTCAGTCAAACTGTCTAGTCTTTTCCGAACTAAGTTGCTGTCGGCTTCCAGTCTAACGGATTTAGCTGATTACCAGTGTTTTACATGGAGCGACTGCCTATCTGACCTCCACAACCCAGTAACTGGGTAACACGGTACCCCTTGGCTAGACTGGCGTCAGATATCAGCTTCTGACTACTCGTAACGACTGTCAAAGATCTTCAAATGACAGCCGGGACCAACGGTTTAACGTACTTTCCGAGGCACGGAGGAAACACGCTATGTTAAGATGTTCACCCATCCACGGACCGACCTCAGCAAGCAATGCTTTACCTTGAAGATCGACCCGTGCGGCTGTTATTATTTTTTGTAAATCGGTCTAGTAGTTTCGGAGCCTGTTTGGTACAAACAAAAAAACAAACAAAAAATTTTTCCTCCTATTGTTGTAGATACGTCTGAAATTGCCAACCCGCATCGAGCAAGCTTGGTGATCAATGCTCTGCATGAGAAGTGACCTTTGTCATGCAGTGGGACAGTCATAGGCTGGTATTTTTAACCATCTTAACATATTAGAATCCAAACATACAGACTTACGCGTTTAATAATTTTAGTAAGAAATAGGATTATGTATGAATCTCATAGTATATTGGATTATGTTGAGGCTTTTGAGTTTCCTAGAAAACTGTTCACGGTTTAATTTAAAAGAAAAATACAAGCGAAAGAAAGCGACGTCGATGTGTGGGATTCGAAACGGGATTTTACGATTTTTCTTGCATGAAATTATTGCATCGATGATTTTTCTCATATTCATATTCTTTATTGTACACAAAATATACAGTTAAAAATACAAAAGGAAAACTTATGTACACAGGCGAGCTTAACCCATAATTGGGTTCTCTGACAGCAAACCTCAGTGCTAAAGAGAGATTTACAAAATTAGGACAGTTAACAAAAGCGCACAACAAATATTAAAAACATTTGAAATCTTACTAACTAAATACACTACAGAAATACGTGTACAGCACATAATGCATAAACATAATACATACATATATCTAAAATACATACATATTTATTGCGTCATGTTGACAGGAAATGTTCCTTAATTCTTCTCCTGAATATCCCTAGTGAAGGACTATCCCGTATGGAATGAGGAAGATTATTCCAGAGGCGGACAGCACGAACAGTAAATGATCCACCGTAACGACTTGATGAGTGGGGAGGAAAACGAAGGAGAAGAGATGATGAGGAGCGGCAAGGCTTTCCTCTCGGAACAAGATACTCAAAGCGTTCTTTAAGATACGAGGGAGAGGTAGGATTGTGAAGAATAGAAAAGAGTAGAGAAAGAGTGTGGGTATCTCGGCGCTGCCGAAATTCCGACACATGGTCGTACTTTCGGAGGCCAAAAATGAAGCGAATGCACAAATTCTGCAAACGCTCGAGCTTATCAAGAAGTTCCTCAGTCGCATCAAGAAAGCAGACATCAGCATAGTCAAGAAGAGGAAGAAGAAGAGACTGAGCGAGAGTAACTTTAGTTGAGAAAGGCAGGAACTTCTGGAGACGTTTTAGAGACCGAAACGAGTAAAACACCCTCCTGCTTACTTCAGCAATGTGAACATTCCAAGATAGGTTGCAGTCCAAGAAGACACCTAAACTTTTGACTTTTTTGGAGTAGGCTATAGCGACGGCATCATAGTAAATAGGTGGGAGAGACTGGTTGCTCAATAAATTAATGAAATGTCTGCCATCAATAATGAGAGCTTGTGATTTTGTTGGGTTCACTAAAAGTCCAAAACTTTTAGCCCACTGATAGATATTTTCAAGATCATTATTGATGGCATCGATAGAACCAGTGAGCTCCTCAAGTTTGAAGTGGCAGTAAAGCTGCAAGTCGTCGGCATAGAGATGATAGTGTGAAGATAAGACCTTAGTAATAGCGTTTATAAAAACGGAGAAAAGAAGAGGAGAAAGGACGCCACCCTGAGGAACACCCACATCTAAATCGCACCAGTCAGAGAAAGCCTCCTCTGAGCGGACGGATTGCGAGCGACCCCGAAGATAAGAGTTAAACCACACGATCACAGCAGGAGATACATTAAGAGAGGATAGGATATTTTCTCTTGTTGTTCGTTTTATGCACCAAGCAAACAACATTGAGGTGTTTACGGAATCCATATTGGTATTAGAAAATTAATTAACTACTATTTTTTGAGGTTTTTGTTTGATTTATATCGTGATTTCTAATTTCAAAAACTTGAGCCGATATAACTATGAATTACATTAGAGCCCAGTATTCTAATATACGGATACGCACAAAATATCAAGTGCATCGAATTGCATCCATGCTGTAAACGTACTTGCAATTTCTTAAATTAAAAATCGCTTGTCGGCGTGATATAATTATATCAAACTAGCTGTTGCCTGCGACTTCAAATAGTCTATTTTTTATTTACGCAATAATATTGTAGGTTTTCCACACAAACTTCCACCCCTCTCTCTAACCCCCTTGAGGATGATTGCCGGAATAAAAACTATCCTTTGTCCTTCCCAGGGTCTCAAATTTTCTCCATAACAAATTTTCTCTAAATCGGTTCAGCGGTTTCGAATTTATAATATTAGTATGGATTGCGTCGAGTTATCAGGAAGGAAACTCAAAAGAGCATTTTTTATTACCAATTTTTATGGCTGCTAAACCATCAATTCCGATTAAGAATTAACCTGTAAGTACATGAAAATCCTAAGAAACATCATCTTAATTTCTAAAGAATCTCTTCAACCATTCACCCAACTAAAGTACACAAGCCTTAATACAAAGACAGTAAATTGGAGACGGTCCTCATCAAAAGATAGGGAGGCATTACAAGTATACGAATTACGAACTAATGTACCTGAGTAACTTATTTTTTATTTTGTCAAAGAAAATTAAAAGGCCTTTATGAAAAACAGGCCAAGTGCGAGTCGGACTCGCGCACTGAATGTTCCGTACGAACTTGTAAGTATGTAAATAATTCGTCCGTCGCGGGAAACGAGTAACGAGGATTTTTTCTGAGTATCCGAATTGAGGGACATACTTAAATTTTCCGTTGGAAAACTGTTGTCCCCTTACATGGACATAGGCCGCGATCAGTTAGTTGAATGCAAATAAGTTTGCAGTTATATAATTGATATAGAAAAAAAGGTTTTTGCTTTCCAGAGCAAAAGGATCTTCACACCCAGACAACGAATTTATCCTATACGTGTAATTTTTCCTTTTTGAAGAATGGAACCCTGAAGAACCCCTTAACGAGAATATAAAAATTGTATGGATTTAATTGAATACTTTTGGAGATATTAGTGGCAGTGTTCGGCATTATATCTTTTCTATCGTAGATTAAATAATGGCTTCGATCCCCATCACAAAGGGTATAATGTAATACAACCATTGTCCTTTCAATGCAAGACGCAACTTCGTCTTCTTTATAAGTATTAGACTTTTGTATATGGTCTAGGACTTCTGCCAGATCATAACTTGAAAGTAGAGAAAATTGTTCGCAGTTATTTGTAGTTTCTGTACCTACCTATTCCAGATTAATTAGAAAAATCTTCAATCCTGGATTACATTAAAGGAGTAACAAATGAATCATGCTAAGAGAACAATAATTTCAAAATATTTCAAAGTTTCGATAATAGACATGGCGTTGATCAACGATTTATATTTATGTATGAGTATATAAAAGTATATATCTATTGAAATGATACGATCTAACATCGGACGATACTATTACCATAATTAAACACAATTCTAGCAATCTATTTACAGCAGATTTAAATGCATTCTCCCCGCTCTAAAGGCCAGCTTAGAACTTAGAAGCAAGGAACTATATAGCTGTTCCCAACAGAAGGCTTCACAGTACAGCTTAGTTCATTTTAACTTTAATTAATATACTCCTTTAACTCCTTTGTTTCGCCGCCAATACGTAGGTACTGTGTGGGTTGTAACTATACTATAAACAGTTATTACTAGTACTTAGAGTCTAGACTTTCACTAAATTTCAGCTCTATTTTCTAGTTTCTTGTGGTTTTATAAAAGTGTATTAGTTTAAGTACAAGAAAACATGTAAATACTTTTCTAATTTTATCTTGGACATCATTGATATCAGCGGAGGAAAATTTCGCGAAGAACTTCTTGATAAGCTCGAACGTCTACAGAATTTGTGCATCCGTTTCATTTTTGGCCCTCAAAAGTACGACCATGTGTCGGAATTTCGGAAGCGGTTGAAATGGTTGCCTATTCGATAACGCCGAAATGCTCACACTCTTTCATTACTCTTTTCTGTTCTTCATAATCCTAACTCTCCTTTTTATCATCGAGAACGTCCTTGTCGTCTGTCATCATCTCTTCTCCTTCGTGTTCCTCCCCACTATTCAAGTCGTTACGATGGATCTTTTACTGTTCGCGCTTTCCGCCTCTGGAATACTCTTCCACACTCTATACGGGATAGCCCTGCGTCGGATTTTTTCAAGATAAAAATTATGGAATATGTCCTAGTAACATGACACATTAATTTATGTATGTACGATTGTAATATTTTAGTTATGTATTATATAGTATGCTGTATGTATTATGTTTATGCATTGTGTGTTGTGCACGTATTGTAAGTAGGAATTTAAAATGGTTAAGTGTCTTTAATAACTATCCTCATATGCATTTTTCTCTACGCAACTGTGGTTTGCTGATAGAGAACCCAACTATGTCTTAAGCTCGCCTTTGTACATAAACTCCTATTGTATTTGTTTGTTTTTTTTTAAATTTTGTGTACAGTAAATAATATGAAGACGAAACCTGGACTTACCATTGATATAAATCTGAAATCACCAAACCGCATTGAGAACGCGTGGTGAGTAAAGTTCGTGTTTTCTGTATATGCGAAATGCCCTGCAGTGGGACTGTTACAGGCTGGAATAATTATTTTAATGAAATTGAAATGTGAGTTTCTAGTATGTTTAAATTGTTACCCAAATGAGGAATAATTTATGATTAAACCGTCGATTCCTAGATCGAGTTATTTATGTTCTTGACGTAAATAATTTAGTGATCGCTACGCTAAACAACGATTTTGACGTTAGAACCCTGAGGTATCGTTGTTTAGAACTCGTCAAGTAAATAAATACTAATATATATGTTTTGTTTTATAAATATTGGATATCAAAGGAATGAGAAGTCATCAAAGTCAGCTTTTTATCCGACTGCCGAAGGTGGGTAATGTGTTTATCAGTCTATGTATGTATGTTTGTTCCTATGTGGCGTTCCAGAGACTAAACGCGTTGGCCGATTTTGATGATTCGTACGTCAATCGATGCGTCTTAACCCTGAGAGTGTCACTGGCTACATTAAAATTAAAAATAGAAAAATGGCGGCTTTTGGGCGCCATATTGTGGGGGCCCAATTTTTTTTTCCATCCTATCCCATCGTGTGGGGTATCAAAAGGGTTTTAAGAGACGATTTTAAAAATATATATAACACTTATATTTTTAAATGTAGCTTATTCGAATAATATGTTAACAAAAATGTTAAATAAAATAAAATATTCATAAAATCAAAACACCCGACTACTTCAAAAGCGAACTAAAAAGATGTAAACAAGAAAAAATCATGCTGTGCAGTCGGAGGATACATCTGGTTTTGGTCAGCCAGCTCGCGAATATGTATCCTCCGACTGCACAGCATGCTTTTTTTCTTGTTTACGTCTTTTTAGTTCGCTTTTTAAGCAGTCGGGTGTTTTGATTTTTTGAATTATATTTTTACCACAATTTTGTTCTGAAGAATTTGCCAACTTGCCATTGACCTTATGCACTTGAAATTTGGAGATAATGTTAATTATTAAGTTTATTTTACAAAAAAATACCAATATGTTGATAAATCAGATTTTCCGATATGTTGATAAACCATGTGCTAAGTTCGACACGCACTTGCCCGGGTTTTTGGAAAACATTTTAAACTAGTTTTTACACCTAGGTATCTTGCTTACCTATTCGTCCTAAGATTTAATAACATCGGTTCATGTATTTCCAAGACTTATTTCTTGAAAGCTTTTAGGAGATAACGTGCCAAGTAAATGCCTAATCATAC
The DNA here is from genome assembly GCA_964057195.1 of Orthosia cruda. Taxonomy (NCBI): domain Eukaryota; kingdom Metazoa; phylum Arthropoda; class Insecta; order Lepidoptera; family Noctuidae; genus Orthosia; species Orthosia cruda. The sequence goes on from OZ059825.1 coordinate 8,379,262, forward strand.
CATCTTTGTATCAATCATTTTCCTCTTCAGAAAAGCATAGACAAAGAAGCCTTAAAACCTTCTCCAGACTTCAAAGGTAGAACTCAGTACTATAATAGCAACAAAAGAAGATCGGATCGGACATCCTCGACGCAGCTACAATTTTATAATCCATCTATTGTGCCTCTTTCATTTGCTGGGCGCCGTGTCTGACGGTAGCGCCTTTGTTAGCCTCAATAAGCTGCCTCTATGTTGTCATGGCTCCAGGATATTTTTTAGCCTTTATAGTACCCGGCGAGTTTAATTATTGCCTTTTATGCTGGCTTGGAGAGGTAAGAAGAAAAAATGCAATACATAAGTATAGAATTTATTTTAAAAAAAAACCGGCTTCCAAAACACTACAAAGCAAAAAATAACTTTACTTTCGGCAGTCGGTGTCAAAAAGGAATAAATAGGTACCAAAGACACCGACTTCCGAAAATAAAGTTATAATATACGTTACTTCTTAATTAAATATCAACCAAATCAGTCGCTGCATAAATCGATACACGGACACCAACCAGCACAAACTGTTCGACCAAAATAATTTAAAAATCAAAGTGTGATGTGTATTAAACTTAGATAATAGTCTCTAAAACAAAGACTGTTCGCCTTCGCGTTGTTGAATTAGGTATTTTACCTATGTTTGCAATATTGGTAAGTATGTGAGAACCATGTTCCTATTTATCAAATTAATGAATTTACCTGTTAATGCTTTTAATACTAGTACCTATACGTGTTAAAGTGTAAAGTGCTATTCTGGGTGCATCGTCCTCACATGTATGAATTTATTAATGTATGTAATTTTGTAAACATTGTGAACCACTTATTTTTTTTAATGATTAAATATGGAGTTTCTTTAACCGACTTCAAAAAAAGCAGGAGATTCTCAATTTGTTGTATTTTTTATGTACCATGCCCCGATTACTCAAAGACGCCTCAAACGATTTGTAAAATTCTTCTTTTGTTTTAAAGGGTAAACTTTTCAGGTGTTCCAATGGTCAACGAGAAATCAAGGATACTCTTTAAATATGCGATTTTCGTATTTTCTTCAACAATGCAATCTTTTTCACTCAGAAAGTACCATTTGGTGAAATGGAACTGATGAAGAAGACCACAGATGGCCACTGGAACTCCTTAATGCTTAGTATGTCAAGGGTTTATACACTATTATATTTATTTATATATGGTAATTTGAGGTACCTACCAAAACTAAAAAGAGCTAAATAAAAATCTTTTTAACGAAAAAATCAAACTGTCTTCCAAAACAAAACACTAAAAAGCTAAATATAACTTTCTTTTCAGAAGTCGATGCCGAAAAATAATAGGAACCAAAGACACCGACTTCGGAAAAGAAAGTTATTTTTCACTTTTAGTGTTTTGTTATTTGAAAAATTATGATCACAAATCTAGAGTTCACCTGGATATATATAAAAATAACCAACAACAATTATCTTTAGCATTATAAATACCACTTATACTTAACAGCTTAGGTAGCTATCAATTTGCAAATCGAGCATACCAACTGTAGAGCCGTCAATTTGCAGGATTAAACCTATGGGTAATGGCTAATAGGTAGGCAGGTAAGCCATTTACTAACATTATGCATAGCAATTAAGACGATTAGTAGGCATCTCAAAGGCCGAGTTGCTACCGGTATAGTATAAAGGTACGGGTATGTTTAGAGGCTGATAGACTAGCAAAATTAGCGGTTACTCAAGGTCAAGAATACTGTATAATACCTAATTACTTAGAACAATTGTGTATGTGCAAAACAATTTGTTATGATATGTTTAAGGAGTACTTTGACGAACGAAGTAGGGAAAAGGGTATCTGGTATAAAACTATACAATATCAGCCTCCTCGAATACCGTGGTATGCTATCAAGGAAATGAGTAGGTATCATATTGTTCTGCTTCATAGATTACGCTCTGGTCACTACCCATCCCGCAAGTTTGGTTATTTGATGAAGAAAGTGAATTCTCCCAATTGTGAAACATGCGGAACGGTTGAAGATGTTCACCATCTACTTATGGAGTGTACTAAAACTAAGAAGGAAAGAGAGACACTGTTGAGCAGAATAAAAGTAAACGAATATGATATTGGTCCATATGTAAAAGTTTTAGCACAACCTTCACCTGAGATAGCAAACCTACTTACTGATTTGTTTAAAATTTATAAGGTATAATGTATTGGTTTGTTTAGCTTAGAACAAGTTTAAGTTATGATGAGGCTGACATGCCATTGTGGATAAAAGCCTCCTATAAGAAATAAGAATAAAAAAAAAAAAAAAACAATGTAGGAAACAACTAGGGTGGGGCCAGACAGAAGAGTAAAAAAATCCTGCGTCGTGAAAATTCCACAATGATATGACAGCGTGTTCAAAAAAAGTTTTTTTTTCGGAAACCTTATTTTGAGTTAAGCCCAATATGAGTTTAAATGAGAGTTTACTTTTACCACATACAGGTGGCCTCGGTTGTGTTTCATACCGAATGGAATGCGATCTCGGCGACTCATTTTCAGCAAGCTTTGTTTGATAAAGATATGCTCACCTTGCCCCTCCATAAATAGGATACAAATGTATTCAATTACTACGCCACATCAAGACAGCGTTAGGTAGTCCTCACCAGATAAAAAAAGTCATTGATTCGACTTGAACTTGAAAACATATTTTTTTGTTTATTGAGATATTTTGATAATTTTGGTTCAAATGAAAGGCATAGGCGTAGAACCAATATATCAGTTGATATAATGTAATTAAGTCGACGCGTTTATGAGATATTAACTCATTATTGAACGCCAAGGTAAGGGTCGCCCATTCCCCCCACGTGGGATCCCGGATTATCGAGGCGGGGGGGCTCAGTATTTGTGGCTTGGTCAATTTCGGTGAAGTGAAGAGGAACCCGAGGAGAGGCCGCTCGTCAGGGCTTTTGCCGATTAAGCAGACGACATAGCGGCCAACAAGTAGGTTGCGGTGTCGCTTGGCAACAGAGGCGATATCGCAAGTGAGGCGGGCTGCGATGTCGTATGGAGCGTCCCAGGCCCCATACGATATCGCGGCTGAGGGTTGGAGGCCACGGCGGGAGAGGAGTGCCGGTATTGCGGTGCGCTGCTCTTCCTACCTTCCGCGGCCGGGACGGGGACGCCATCGTCTGATAGCGGACACGGTTGGGCCGCAGGGGATATGCCTATCTCCTTAGGCAAAAAAGTGGTAGGTGGTAGGTCCTGACCCGTCACAGGACCAAGGGTGCCATACACGGGGTCGTCTGGCCCAAGTGCTGGTTTGGTCCCTGGGGTGGTCACGGCGTGCAATGTGTTCTGGTGCGCCAGTTATGCGAGTACAACCCAGAGGAGGGTCCGGTGACGGACAGCCACGGTAGCCAGTTCACGGTGAGTGCTAATGCGTGCCCGAGTTACCGCCATAAGCGGCACAGGAGGACAACGTGGAGTTTGAGTGGGTTGGAGTCCCACATAACCGCGCTATCTCCCCGTTGCGCGTTGTAGCGCAGTATGCATTAACATACCAAGAGGGTAAAAAAAATAAAAATAATGACGCCCCTTACCGCGATACGTTTGTTTAGACAGTGTTAGCGACATTGCCTGTACTATAATTTCGTATCTTTTTGAAATATTGGAATGTATTGGTAGACAGGTGTTAACGTCTTTTATTTATTTTTATCTGGCGGTGACTTTAATACAATGCGATATTCGCGTTCATTTGAATAGAAGGCGCCTAAAGGCTCGTGTAGGCGATTTTTTTATCTAGAGCAAATTTAGTATAATTTCCGTGAAGACGTGTCGTCGCATTGTCGCGTTGCACCTGCCTTCTAAAGTCTTTATAATCATGCGCCGGCAAACCTTCGAAATTTTTCTTCTTAAATAGATTGAGATGATTTTAAAGCTTTATTTATCTTGTTAAGTACAGGCTACCGATAACGTTATGCCTCCGCAGAAATGCATACAGATTTCCGAACGGCGCAAACCACTGAATATAAACAGATATTCGCTTAGTCATGCATGAATCTCCCCAAAACAATACTGTGCCTAATTCGGCCTAGGTGCCTCACAGTCACACGAGCTTTACAAGACATATCAACACCATAGTTCGTGAATTAGACCTTGGGTCTTACAGGGTTGTGTGATATCTTAGATTAAAATCAAATATTTTTCAAGTTGTAGTTATGTGTTGTTGTTGTTGTGTGTGACCAGTGTTTCCTTTTACTGTTTTAAAGTTATGAAAACTTCAAAATAGTCAATGAAACCAGCTTGCAATATTATAGTGTGAAAACTACAGTTATGTGCATTCGAATAAAAAAAAATCGTTTATTTGTGTTACAAATAAACGATATTATATTTTTATTATTGCAGTTTTTGATAAGCTTCGTTGAAAACAAGATAGACCTACACTTATCATTATAATCAACATTATTACTATTTATTTTTTGTTCTTCATTTTCATTTTCAAGGATAACAATATTTTTTTACTAATAATCCTTCTACTGTGTAATATTCTCTGTATATTGAGAGGTCTGAACTCCTATAATACAGGATCCTACTAATATTATAAAGGCGAAAGTTTGTGAGTGTGTTTATAACTTCATCACGCCAGAACTGCTCAACGGATCTGGATGAAATTTGGCACAGAGATTATAGTCAGGGATAGCACATAGGATACTTTTTATACCGGGAATATGTTTCCTCTGGATAATCCGCTGGCAGAAGCTAGTGATTTAGTAAAAGAGCCAGGACTGCACTGGTATTTGTGTCCTAAAGTATGTTTTTATAAGTAAATAAATCATTAATCTTTGGCTTTATCACAATTATTTGGGGCCGGCACAACATCTTTGAAATGCCTATGTAGATGTATACGTGGGGTAACAACATATATAACAAAACTCCAACATAATAATACGTCGATCCTATTACAATCCATCGCATTATTGACCGTAGGTATACTCAGACGAGTACAATCAAAAACGTGGATATTACGTCCCGGACTCCCGTACCTGTGATTCGGTCCCGGAGTCGATTTCTTTTGTTGCCGGGCCGTCCGTCACGTACGGACCGGATCGATTCTCGAGTATCATTGTTGAAAATTGAAAGGAAGCTACAAGAATAGTTAGCTTTTTCGGTATTGTTGTGTTTACTACTCTCCTCCCAGTGATAGTGTGTACTTGTATGGAGATAGTTATGAAGTAGAGGGTACTTTTGTTCTGTTGGCGACTACTGAAATAACGATGACAAGGTTTATTTGGTCAGATAAAAATTTGCTTCATATAGCGCTTATAGAAATGTTTATATTTGTTGTAGTAGAAGGACGTTTTACGTTTTCTTAGTTGTATATCGTAAATAAGTTAATTTTAAGACCGCGCTGTCGCATTAGGTATTAGGTACCTGTAATGATAGTTGTAAGGGAGATTTTAATAAATAAATAAATAAATAAATAAATATTGGCCCTAAATTAACAAGATAATAAAACTAATCATCTATAAATAAAACTAAATGTTTTTAAAACAAGCTTTTTTCGTATACTTTTTTTTTCGTCTATAGGCTTGCGCTTGACCACTATCTCACCTGATGGTAAGCGATGATGTGGTCGACAGTGAAAAAAGAAAAAAACTAGAAAAAACCTATTCACTCCTGACTTAAAGACCCCCTAGATTGTAGCTATCGGGAAACCAAATTCTACTAAGCAAACCCTTTCATTTGATACCCATATCCACAAAAAAATACCCAGTGCACAAAAAATAACTAGTCCGCCATCTTGGGACGTCCGCCATATTGGGTTTAGAATGACGTCACTTATCTGACCATGCATTGTCATCCAAAATAAACGTGTATGCAAAATTGCATCTTAATCGGTGATAACTGCTTTAAAATTCAGTTGCATGATTTGACCCGAACACACTTACATACATACATACATTGCAAGTTAAATAAAAGCTTGTAAAATGTAGGGAAGCTTGTCTTGTGACATAAGTGTGAAAGTGAGCTGGAGAGATTAGAAAGGGTTAAGATTTTATAAGCATTGTTCCAGTCGGATCCTTAGTAAATGAGACACAGGATCTAGAAGAAGATCACCCTGGAACATGACTACTGTAAGGATCATCATCATCATTTCAGCCAAAAGACGTCCACTGCTGGACATAGGCCGCCCCCACGCGTCGCCACACTGATCGGTTCTGTATGCAAAGTTCCGGAAAGTTCTGGAGTGGCGACTGCGTACTGGAACACGCAACGTTGGGAGGCATCCCTCTAGGTGAAGCGACGATCTGGTCAGGGCTGCGAGAGTCCGGTGTATGCGAAACAGTAAGGATACAGAAGTCAATAACCTGAATGTTCTAGGAAGATACCTTCAAAACTGATCTCAAAGAACATGAAAGAAAAATCCTTGACTTTAAAACTGTCTTTACTAAACTGCCCAAGGTATAAAATCTTCGTCATCTCGAAGAAGCTATTACTGGTATATAAGGCCACAAACTCCGTGACTCGATTAAATCTAACTTAAATAATCTGCGTCTGGACCAAGTTAAATGAAATAAACAGCAATCGCAGAGCCAATCTTACGTTGATGCTTCGTAAATTCTAACTCAGTGCTATTTGTCGTGTTTGAAGTAATTGAGCGAAATGTTTTCAAGGAGTAAAAGTTTAGTATTTAAAAAAATCTAGTTGGTTTTGTCGGAAAGATACTGGACTTCAGTTTAACCAAGAAGTTCTTGAGACAGAACCTACCTATTTTAATTAAACACATCAACACGGTCTAGGGATATTTTTAAAAAAGCGAATTACTATCAATGTGTTAATTATTTATATAACATGTATATATTTAAAAGATACGTTATTTAATATTCTACCATTTTTTAATAATGGTTAAGGTACTTCGATTAAAATTTTAGGATTTTATGGAAAAAAAAATGAAGCATAGACGGAAACCGTATATGAATTAACTTTTAATTTATGAGTAAAAACTGAAAAAAATAGAAAAATAATTTAATTTGTGTTTATAAACTTGAAGTTAGTAGTCTGAGAAAGCGCCCATGATGTTCATAACACATCGGCAACGATTCGGCATGCTCAGAACAAGGTTGTCAATGTCTTGCTGCGGAATATTGTCTCATGTCCTTCTGAGGTGCGCAAAAAGTTGATCTTCTGTAGCCAGCTTTTCAGGAACTTCCTTCAGATCTCTTCTTTGCAGCATATCCCACGCATGCTCAATGGGATTTAGATCTGGCGATTGAGCAGGCCAGTCTAAGGCCCTAACATTGTGTGTATGTAACCAAGCTGCTACCGTTCTCGCCGTGTGTGCCCGGGTATTGTCGTGCATGAGCAGGAAATCTTGCCCCATTTGTGTTCTGTGGGCAAGTTTACGGGCCCCAGCACCTGTTGGACGTATCGTTCTGCCGTCATATTGCCCCGCACCCAAACGAGATCCGTCCGTCCTCCAAGACGAATTCCTGCCCAAACCATAATAATTGTTCCTCCTTGGTATGGGTGAACTTGCTGAGGGTTCTGAAGACGGCTCCATCGTCCAGGAACTCGCCAAACACGCGTCCTTCGTGAATCTGGATGGAAGCCGAACCTGGATTCATCCGTGAACAGCACATTGGACCATTGCTCACGGCCCCAGTCCACGTGGTTCCGAACCCGTTCTAATCGTGTCCACGATTGCCTCTCCGTAAAGGTGGGACCCGGAGTGGTCTACGAGAGCGTAGATTGCTTTCATGCAGTCGCCTTCTTACAGTTTGGTCACTCACAAGCACTTGGTGTTCCACTCGCAGCCTTTGGACCAATTGAGTCGCCATTGCATTTGGTTGAGCTCGCGCAGTAATTTGCAAAAATCGGTCTTGTCTGGGGGTAGTGATGCGAGTTGGCCCGCGGTGCCTCTCCGCTACTTCACCTGTGGCACGATAGCGTGTCCACAATCTTGAAATTACATTTTGGTGGGTTCCTATGGCCTCAGCAACATTACGCTGAACAGACCCAGCTTCCAGCATTCCCACAGCTCGTAACATCTCCGCCCTCGTCAAATGTTGGCGTTGCATGGCTACAATACCTCAATTTTAACTTTATCTTTCGTTTAAAAATGAAAAAGACCTGTAACTAAACGTAATTCGTATTGTTTTCTAAATTTCGCACAAATGAAAATTCCCTCTCCTACACATCAAGACATTTTTATGCCACCGAAACAAAAGAATTTTCAAAAATTTTGAATTTGGAATTAATCTGAGAGAAATTACAAACAAATCGGTGTATAAAAGATTCCAATGCGGCCAGTACTTTTCGAGTTATTTAATTGAGTATGAAATATCCCTAGACCGTGTTGATGTGTGTATTTTGTACAATACCCTATTTCTTTATTTCCACAAAAATAAAATTATAAACTAAAACATAACATACTTATATACAAACTGTATACAAAGGCGAATAAAAGGGGAGAGGGCTCATTGGGCGTAAAAAAATCGTCCTCATCGCTGTCGATGGGAAACGTGCCCAGAACGCTGGTAGCATTGCCACGTTTGATAGTAAAGCGGTTTCTCTGGCCGCAGTAAGACCAGCCATCTGGTCACGTGAAGAGTCGACTAACCGTAAGCTTACAAGTAGGTATGTCTCGAAACAATCGATGAGCACTGGGACCTAATGTTCGACCTCAAACTCCTCAAATATATAACTTTATCTAAATAATTATGTTGTGTTACAAGGTGCCGGCTACCGACATAGGCCAAAGAATTAAGAGGCAGTGGGTAGGACACATTGCTCGCAGAACGGATGGCCGATGGGGCCGAAAAGTTCTGGAACGGCGACCGTGAACCAGAAGACGATACGTTGGAAGGCCTCCCACTAGGTGGACCGAACACTGGTTAAGTTGGAGTGGAATTCCCTGCCGGAGTCTGTGTTTCCCGACAGCTACAATCTGGGGGTCTTTAAGTCAAGAGTGAATAGGTTATTTCTAGGCAAGCGTGTATCACCGTCGACCACATCATAGCTTACTATCAGGTGAGATAGTGGTCAAGCGCGAGCCTATTGGATATATAAAAAAAAAAAAAAGTTTGCGGGAAGGCGCTGGATGCGAGACGCACGGGATCGGTCAATGTGGCGACGCCTGGGGGAAGCCTATATCCAGCAGTGGACGTCCTTCGGCTGAAATGATGATGATGACAAGGTGATCACAGACTTTTTATTGTTTTCGTTGTGTTAGGTTTATTCAGCCATTATTATGACGACTGTAAGAATGTATTATTGATTATACAGAGTGTAACTGGCCAAAGACTACCGTATGATAATTCTTACTTCTTACTGGATAGGCTGATTTTCTAAACAGATATCAAGATGAAGCCATCATGAGCCCACTGACATACATAATACCGATAGACAAGAGCATTCATAAAAAAATATAATGCTGGTGAGTTAGAACTAAAGGTCGCTGCAGCGCTAAATTATTTATGTTGTCTAATCAAACTATTAAAACATGCAGCGCTAGACCGCTTATAGAGTATAGTTTACTCGCGATCAAAACGTCGCGTCGAAAGTGCCATGAAATTCATGGCGCGTTTCGTTCAAAATAGTATGTTCTGCAAGGTGTACGGATTGCAGTACAGTTCAGTTGAACAGTGTGAGTATTTGGATCGTCAAAACTAGTGCGTAGTACATATATATCGATGTATAAGCCATATAGGCACAAAATAATCTACTTTTCCTATAAATTCATTAGAAATGAATTTGCTAGAATATTCTTCTACAGATAAAGGAGCTCGTGGCTAAATAATAACAGCCGCACGGGTCGATCTTCAAGATTAAGCAACGCTTGACGAGGTCGGGCCGTGGATGGGTGACCATTTCAATATACCGAGTTGCCTCCGTGCCTCGGAAAGCACGTTAAGCCGTTGGTCCCGGCTGTCATTTGAAGATCTTCGCGCCGTTACGAGTAGTCAGAAGCTTGAGATCTGACACCAGTCTAACCAAGGGGTACCGCTGTTACCCAGTTATTGGGTTGTGGAGGTCAGATAGGCAGTCGCTCCATGTAAAACACTGGTACTCAGCTGAATCCGGTTAGACTGGAAGCCGACCCCAATATAGTTGGGAAAAGGCTAGGCAGATGATGATTCTTCTACAGATAAGAAAAGCTATTTATATCGTTTCCTAGAAAATAATAACGATGAAAGATATAATATTGAGTTCAATTGAAGTTCGTGTTATAGACGATTTTATTTCTACGTGACGGCTTAAGTGTTCGCTTCGAGTTACTTGTTCTCGGTTGTCATGCGGAGAAATGTATGATTATTTTCAATATTCTAGTAGATATATTTATTCTCAAAGTCTCGTACGCGTATTTTTTCGTATTCGTGTGTACTTTGCTATCTTTAGGTGTGTTCCTGTTATTAGGTTTAAGTTAGGGTTCGTTAACACAGAACATCCGTATTGCCAGTATTGTTTTTACGGATCAGTCGCTACTGGAGGTGATGTTCACACCGCATTTACAGTACCGTTTTAACGGATCCGTCGCTACTGGGAGTAATGTCCACACCTCATTTACAGTACCGTTTTAACGGATCTGTAGCTACTAGGGGTAATGTTCACACCACATTTACAATACCTACCGTTTTAACGGATCCGTCGCTACTGGAGGTGTTGTTCACACAGCATTTTCAGTACTATTTTAACGGATCCGTCGCTACTGGGGATAATAGCACGCCCCACGTGACTTCGACCCGATAAAACGGATCAGTAGTCCTCTGCCTAACCCTTTAGGCAAAACAGTCGCGATGTTTGCTATATGTAGAAGTATATTAGGTTTAAATTAAAGTCCTGCATATTGTAAACAAGCTGTCACACGCGGCATCGCTCCCTTTAATTGGCTACCTACCTACCCTTTCCTACATACATGATTGTTGCGCAACTTTAACCGCTTACGCAGCGCACGCAACGGAAGCACTCAAAAAGGAATATTTTTTCCAGTTTTTGCAACATTTTTCATGTATGCTCCGCTCCTATTGGTCAAAGCGTGATGTTAAATAGCCTATAACCTTCCTCGATAAATGGACTATCCAACACAAAACGATTTTTTCAATTCCAACCAGTAGTTCCTGAGATTAGCGCGTTCAAACAAACAAACTCTTCAGCTTTATATTAATACTAGCTGTCCCACGCGGCTTCGCTCCCGTCAACTGGCTACCTACCTACCCATCAACCCTACCTACTCTACATACATGATTGTTGTGTAATTAAACCGTTTACGCAGCGCACGCAACGGAAGCTCTCAAAAAGGAATAATTTTGCCCGTTTTTGCAACATTTTTCATTTATGCTCTGCTCCTGTTGGTCGTAGCGTGATGTTATATAGCCTATAACCTTCCTCAATAAATGGACTATCCAACACAAAAAGAATTTTTCAATTCCAACCAGTAGTTTCTGAGATTAGCGCGTTCAAACAAACAAACAAACAAACTCTTCAGCTTTATAATATTAGTATAGAATACTAGCTGACCCTCGGGGCTTCGCTCCCATCAACTGCCTACCTACCTACTTACCCTGCCCCTACCCTGCCTACTCTGGCTACCATGGCTACCCTGCCCATAACCCGCCTACCCTGGCTACACTGCCTACACTACCTACCTTACCTACCTACTAATTTTTATCTATCATCAATAGTTTTCTCAGCACACGCCAAATGTATTTTACAGGCAACATTTTGCTACCTTGGGTTACATTATTGTAATTTTTATAAGGATTTCTATTTTTAACCCCCGACGGAAAAAGAGGGGTGTTATAAGTTTGAGGTGTGTTGCTGTGTATCTGTGTGTCTGTCTGTGGCATCATAGCGCCTCAACGGATGAACCGATTTTGATTTATTTATTTTTTTGTTTGAAAGGTGATTGTATCGAGAGTGTTCTTAGCTATGTTTGAATAAAATCGGTTCAGCCGTTCAAAAGTTATGCGCGTTTTACTGTTTAGATCGTGATGTTTTCGCAAGATAAATGAGTCGGGGGTTTTTTATATTTTGAAATTTTACTTGTTTTTGAAAATATTTTATAGCCTATAACACTCAAGAATAATGTAGCTTTCTACTGGTGAAAGAATTTTCAAAATCGGTTCAGTAGATCCAGAGATTACCCCTTACAACGTCACAAACTCACAAACCCACAAACTTTACCTCTTTATAATATTAGTAGAGATAGATTATTGCAGTTTTAAAGCCAGGACCTACCGTTTCACATTCTAACATATTCGTACCTGCATTTAAAAAAGGGTTGTGCAGAAGTGTACCAATAGTAAACACATTTTTAGGCCACATATGAAATAGAGCGAGCCTTTTGCCATCAACTGGGCACAAGTCCATATTCCAAGCTGCTACTGACAAATTCCAGATGGCAAACCTAATAATAGTTTGCATTACCCAGAGGTAGCGCTCATCGGAACGACAGCACTTGTCCAGCGAGGCAATTATTTTGATAAAAAAGATAATTCCAAAATACATATTCGCAAGCTGGCTGACCAAAACCAGATGTATCCTCCGGCTGCACAGTATGATTTTCTTCTTGTTTACGTCTTTTTATTTCGCTTCTAATACAGTCGGGTATTTTGATTTTTTGAATCAGCTTTTTTATTTATAAATAACTGTATTAGTTAATATTATCGCGGGCCTTGAGCGTGGAGACCGAATCCAGAAATTCCGTAACGAACATAACCTAACACCCCCCACTCCGACCGACACAGCGGTGATATTTTTTATAAGGTTTTTTTTCCGTACGCAAAATACGCGCTTAGACGTGGAGTTGCGGACACCAGCCCGACTTAATCTAATCTAAGGTTTTTTTTTTCGATTGAGTTTCATTTAAATATATAAGTGTTTTTTTTATTGGGAAAATCCCACCGCACCATTCCCAAACCACTGCAACTCCTGAAAGTCAGAATCAACAGTGGCGACCACCAGGAAAGCGCCGAGGCAATGAAGCTCCATGAAGTCCCGTAGAATGAATTTAATTGTATATATGTGTATATATAATTGTTGTATATTTTTGAAATTACCTTTTAAAACTCTTTATTTACACGATGGGTTTGGAAGAAAAAACTGGAAGATGGGACCATCATCCACCATTTTTAGGGTTCCGTACACAAAGGGTATAAACGAGACCCTATTACTAAGACTCCGCGGTCCGTCTGTCTGTCTGTGTCTGTCTTTCTGTCTGTCACCAGGCCGTATCTCATGGACCGTGATAGCTAGTCCGTTGAAATTTTCACAGATGATATATTTCTGTTTCCGCTATAACAAAAAATACCATAAACAGAATAAAATCAATATTTAAGTGGGGCACCCATACAACAAACGTGTTTTTTTTTGTTGTATGGGATAATGGTACGGAACCCTTTGTGCGCGAGTCCAACTCGCACTTGGCCGGTTTTTCTATTTTCCAATTTTAATGTCACTGGCACACTCGCAAGGTTAAGACGAATCGATTGACATAAAAATCATCAAAATCGGCCAACGTGTTTGGTCTCTAGAACGCTACATAGGAACAAACATACATACATAGACAGATAAACACATTACCCTCCTTCGACAGTCGGGTAAAAAGTGTTATTTTTATATAAACTAAACAAAATCATTCAGCACAGAAGGTTGTCTTGAAAAGATTGCTTTTAGCGATAAGGCCGCCCTTGTGTCAAACCGTGTAATTTTTTCCTCGTCTATATTTTCTGTGACTTATATGGTGTACATAATAAAGAGTATTCTGTACTAGTATCATTGTAAAAATAAAATCTACATTCACCAGAGTAGATATTAAATGCCGTTCCACTCTACGTTCCGTTTATTAAAATACTTCCAAGTTTCAATAAAACCTTTCAATCTCCGGAGCTATACATAAAGGTTGCGAATATTGAACGATACGGTTGCACCTTTCGAACGGGACGCAAAAGTTTTCAGGGCTGTCACTTACCAATAGTGCTGCAGTAAGAAATATATACAGTGGTGTATCGCTTTTCAAAAAGGACTTTTTGGTAAAAGCAAACGGTTGATTTTTAAAAGTGGTAAAACCAATAGTACATTGTGTATTAAGGGCGGTATGTAAGGAATTACGATCGAGACTCTAGTAGAAGCCCGAAGTCGAAGACTGAGGGCTTTCTGAGTCGAGGTTCGTAATTCCCGTACCGCCCGTGATACATACAATGTTTTTCATCACATTTGCGAGTAATAATTATGAATTATAGCTTTAATACACAAGTCAGCACAGCTGTTATTACGAAATACGTCAACTTTTTTTGAAGCGGTTGGCGAATTTTTGGCCACACCACAGATTATACAGTGTTCCGTTCAGAAACTTTAAGGGCAAATACTTAGGTATACAGCCATGACGGAGTGTAAAAAGAATTAAATAATTTCGACGTTTTCATACTATACCTATTAAAATCGATTATTAAGAACATAAGTTGAGTATTTAAGTAACATGTAGCGAGATTGCAAAGAAATTCGTGTTTATATAACATTTTAAGACAATTTTTCAATTGCGTGTAAACTCCTTGCTTGAACTTGCATGACCTGTGTGCTGTGCCATAAATTAAAAAAATATTTCTTACCGCCCTAGGGTTTCATGACAAACAAAAAAGCTCAAGGTTTTTATATGGGGCATTACGGCCAAGTTAACCTGTATGTTTTGATACTGTTTACGTGCAAGTGTGATGAAAAGGATTTTTAAGCATGATGCTTTAAATCTTCTTGCTGTATAGTTTTAAAAATTATCTATTTACCTGGATGATTGTTCATTTACCTAAGACTTGACTATTAATGTTTATTAGAGAAAGGTCCTTTTCAGGTCCTTCAGCAAACTTCGTCTTTCTTCGGATTTTTATCTGTTGCCCTCTGCACTTGGTGCAGACCGCATGCAGACCGGTCGCTTTCAATCAATTTGGAAGTATATAGAGTTGTTAATACTCTTTTAACTTAATATAATTTATTTGTGTGTGTCATTTTTATTATATATATATTATGGTACGCGTTTTACTTTGTGAAAATTTAAATAACATACTTTTACCTACACTCACAACAACAATATTCCAAATATGAATTAACATAAACACGTACTCTATATTCGTGTATAGGTAAAATTAAAAAAAAAAAACCATTACAGTGCATCATTTTCCTTCGATTTTCAAACAACTGCATCATAAAATAACTTTTTAATTTTTATAGTACACTTTTTCTTTTTAATTTATTGGCGCTTATTGGCTCATTGACTTATTGTAGAAAAGTAGTGTCTATGGATGCGCGCGCTGCGCAGTCATGATGCAATGAGAATCGAATTTGCCCGCCATACCGCATATTTTTCCGTTTCCACTTTTATTTTATTTCAACTGTATGAGTGAAGATAAAATAGAGTATGCAACGGCATATAATTAGGTATTAAAACACTCGCGTGTTAATAAATCCACGCTCGTGTTTTAATAACTCAATGATATTTAAATAAACAGATACGTTATACACTCACATACACATTCATCTGATATTTCACTACAAGTCGAAAGGGATGGCTTGATAAAACCAACAAGAAAAAAAGAGACAGCTAGTGTTTGTCACTTGCGTGTGAATGTAAACAAACATTATTCTGACCACCAATGTTGTTATCTATTTCTAACCTCCAAATATCAGAATATTAGGAAAAACAATGAAATAAATTAGTAAATTGAGGCGTATTGCGTACTTACTTAAGGTATGAGATCCCTTCTGTTGTATGTACTTTGGTATCAGGATTGGTACAATTTCTAAATACACACGATGGCATTTTTTTATTTTGTTTTTGTCCAACAAAGCCTATCGCTCTTCGCCATGCGTGACATAAACTAAAGACTAAAGGTCACAATTGTGACCTATTCGAGACTTCACAATGAGCGCGCTCATAACATATCTGTTTAATTGAATATCATTGTAATAACCCCTATTATATGACCATTGCTTAAACTACTATAATATAGCTAGACAGGCACAACAACAACAAAATATGTTATATGCAATTTGTGAAAACCAGGAATTGTATACAATTCCTAGGAAATCTATAAAATTCTGTTGATTAAAGCCTGCTGGTTTGATTTTTATCCCAATTTATATTCCTTCTTTTAGTCTTCTTAAATATTTTAGGTTGAATAGCTTTTGACTTACTGGCACGTCGAGCCAAAAGTTAAAACAATCATTGCAATGGCTTTTCGGCGAAACGGACGCTCGATCTAATGGCTATTAGAAATTGTGGTACATCGATGCTATGGAATTTCGGCGATTCGGAAGTTGTGTGTATCTGATGACTTAATTCGTTGGACATTTTTAGGGGATAAATGTGATTACTTTCAGCAACTGAAAGATTGTCGCATGTTTATATCAGAGTTGCTAGCAGAACAGTCAATGTTTTAGAGAGTAAAATAAGTACCTTAGTAGGTACTTATGAATATGAAAATCTTTCTCTGTGGAACTAAAACCCCTGTACCTGTAATAATATAAATTAAAATTTGGTATTCCTTACATTCTATCTGGTTATGCGAACATTGAATGTACTAAGCAGCTGTTTTTTCATACTACATTGTTCTTCTTAGCGTTCCGATAGCAAATATAGTTTCTAAATATGATTTTGGGCCAGAATTCTGCCACGGCAATACCAACCGGTGACGCAGCCTTAAGGTCTTCATAAGCACAGGTGACAGGACAAGCCGCGCAAGACGAAAGGTGGACCATGGTCAGCGGGGAGACGCCGCACAAAACCTGAAGGTTGGAGCCATCCGAGAATCCCCACCTTTGGAGTTAGTCTTTGCTTTTTCTTTCTTTTACAGTGTTGATCCCTCAGTAAAAGTTGTTTGTTTTGAAACTGTTGCCATCTGAAAAGTAGCTATTATATAAAAAGTTACCCCGTATACGACTACTCGTCTGTGGCAATATTAGTACCGGTATGCATTAGATATATTGCTAATCTCGGGATCGCGGGGTGAATGAAATGCAATCTATTGTTTGACAATCACCTGCGATTGATATTGAGAGATAATTCGCTTTAGTAGAGTAAATACTAGAGGGTTGGAAACTATTATACTGTTAACTAGCAGACCCTCGGGGCATCGCTCCCGTCTACTGGCTACCTACCCCCCTGGCTACCCTGCCTACCTACCTACTATTTTTTATCTTTAAGAATTTTCAAAATCAGTTCAGTAGATCCAGAGATTACCCCTTACAACGTCACAAACTCACAAACCCACAAACTTTACCTCTTTATAATATTAGTATAGATTACCTGCGCTTTACCATCCCATCCTTTTTACACTCTAGGTCTTGTGAAATAAATGGCAAAAATATCCAAGAGGACACCAAAGTTTTCTTTTAATGACAACAAAAAATCATCATGTTTGACAATCGTTAACGTTGCTTCACTTTTCAAAACTGTAAACAAACTTGCCAAGGATATATTTGATGGTAGGGTTTTCTTTTATTAACAACTAGCGGACGCCTCGTGGTTTCACCCGCGTAGTTTCCGTTCCCGTGGGTATACAGGGATAAAAAGTAACCTATGTCACCCGGGGATAGTGTAGCTTCCCAACGGTGAAAGAATTTTTGAAATCGGTTTTTAAGTTTATTCGTTATATACAAATCTTTCCTCTTTGTATTGAACACTTCATTTTAAATCAGGGCGATTAATGTGACTTCAATCTTAAGTACAACATGTACCAAGAATATCATCGATTAAATTAAATTCGCATCAGAAACCACGAACCCAATTACCACTAAATCAAGCCACGCGTTTTATATTCTTGATCCACTTATTTCTTAATATTGATTGTGCACAGGTTTCCTAAGAGTACTTCTCTTAGGAAACCTGTGCACAATCAATATTAGATTAATAATAACAAATAGCAAAAAAAAAATGAAATAAATAAAAGTTATTAAAATACATTATCGATATTTTGTGACTGTTGTCACATCTTCCGAATCATCAGAACGTAAGTACGTAAACTGTCATAGCTCTATCAGCGAATGCATAAAATATTATTATTTCACTAAATAAAATGGGAACTAATAGTAATCTCAAAGACGAGCAACAATGCACTACAATCAAATATTGAAAGTTACTCCAAAGCGCGCGTACATTGCCAATATCACTGCATCACATGCTCTGCAATCCTCCCTGAACACTTAACTCATTTACAAACTCACTACTGCCGAGTCTAGACGTAGGTAAGCTTCCGTGTAGTTTCGAGACTTACAAAGCTTAAGCTCCATATTAGTCCCTCGCTCGCAGACAGTCGAATGTACTAGCATCCCGAGCAGGATGGAGGAGTGTGGGGAGGGAGGAAACCCGGGCAACAGGTGCTCAGAACGTTGCCAAGCAGCCTCCCTACTGAATCAATCTTCAAAAATATCGCCGCTCAGAATTACTTCCTACATTGAGCCGCGCAGCCGAGCGTTAACATTCCCTGCTTATTATCAACAAGCATTGGACAGCGTGCCTCTTGATAATCTCATCACCTTTTCGGGAAATAGCTGTTGTAAAAGTACCTTGGTGTGGAAATTAAAGTAGATGCAATGCCGAGCCAATTAGGGTTACATACTAAAATCTCGGCTTCCGACGCTCTGTTAATTTATTGCTTGTTCAATAACTTTTATTATACTTTGCTTTATTAAATGCTCGTGTTTTTTTAAGTTATTATCCACTATTTGTTATACAGCGGTTTATTATTGGCACGCAAGGGATGTTGGCAGATAATTAATATTATTATTAAACCAGGACTATATTGTTTACGTAAGTTCTCACTGATGTTGTAACAATCGCATTAGCAATAATTAATTTACTTTTGTAGACGCTGCATCTACTGAATAATTGAATTGCGTAGTTATAATTATTAATGAATTTTAATGTTTTTATCTCTACGTGTCTGTATCATCTAATTAATTTAATTGTAATAATAAATAAATAGGTCTCCATATGTTGCAATAGTCCTGCACCAGCCGGGGAATAATGCTTGGATGCACTTGCGTAGTGCAGACAGTGATAATTGTCGGTTGGTGTCACATTTCAAGCTACATGTCTAAAAAGGCATCTACCAGTTGGTTTCGGCCACTGGTACGCCTTTCAAAGCTCCCGGACCCTAGGGTCCCGAGAATTATTTATAAACACTAGATTATTTGATGTCCTGGATCCGGTACCCATGAATCTCTAGTAGGCGACATGCTTTTGTTCTTTTTCAAGTTATAACAACCCTTTCATACTTATCACTTTTCCCAAACTTGTCTTTACGAACGAAAAACAAACAACGCCATGCAAATGAAATCAACATCGAGAGAATCGAGTTGTGAGTGACAATGGTAGCGGTACCGAGTGCAAAAAACGAACAAGAAAGAGGGTAGACCGTTTTGTCTCCTTATAAACACCCACCCGCAATGACTTCAGTTTATCCGTGATCATGGTGCTTGCAACAGCACCGAAATATCGGAAACTCGCTACAAACAGTAAACATGGTAAATATCCCGCTTATAATGTTAATATTAGAAATCAACATAGTTATTTTGCTCTATTATTGAACATGACAACAAAACTTAACTCAACGCTGTCCGTTTTATATCACAGAACAACAAATATGAATATAACTTTTGTCCTAGTGACGGATCTAGGTGAACCATCGTCGTTTACTTATGCAGAATCAATATTTCAAGGCATAAGAACATGCTAGGCGGACATCATCGTTCCAAGAAAATATATGTATACAAGCGGCAGAACTGAATCTAATAATACAGGAACATATTTGTGTATGAATTTATGGGAGACTAAATAAAATTCTACTTCCTTCTTGTTTGGATATTTGTTCAAATCGAATCATTTATTTCCCAGAATGCAAGTAAAAATTAAAATAAGATCGTCAAAATGTTATAATAGTAGTTAAGCCCATGCTGCCTGAAATATGGCATGCAAAAAAAAGTGTTAGCGAATCACGCTTCAACGACTGCACAAATTTGAATGAAGCTTGATATACGTCTAAGGAGCGGAATTCCCTGCCGGAGTCTTTGTTTCCTGATAGCTACAACCTTGGGGTGTTTAAGTCAAGAGTGAATAGGTTACTTCTAGGCAAGTGTGCTTCACCGTCGACCACATCATCGCTTATCAGGCGAGATAGTGGTCAAAGGCGAGCCTATCGACAAATAAAAAAAAAACGTCTAGACCATTACCTGGATTGGAAAAAAGGATACTTTTTACCCCGACGGTGGTACGCTCCCGTGGGATAAAATCTAACTTTCACGCGAACAAAGTCGAAGAAACCTAGAAATTTACTTGTGAAAGAAATTATAGAAAATACATATAAAGTATAGGTACATAAAACTAGTCTCGGGTCTGAAAAGCTCTTTCATGAAGTGACTTCGACAAATGCTTTTGTCGGTATAAAGCTTTGAAAAGGGTCACACTCGAACTTTCACAACGGGGAAATAATTCGGGGAAAATTGGACAAGCTTACCGGCTATACCTATTGTGTCAATGTAAAGTGTATTTTGTTTTTCTTGTCTAAGTAGGTAAACAAAATACAGGTTTATTTGTAAAACATTTTTTCAGGGGATGCAAGTACTTATGATTCAACATCACTACATATTATAAAATAAAGTCCCCCGCCGCGTTTGTACGCGATTAACACAAAACTACTGAACGGATTTAGCCGGGGCGGTACGCTGCTTTACTATAAAATACAAAAGAATAACCTATGAGATGCAATATTTACCCGATGAAGTGAAGTGTATGAAACACCTGTTGTATCTTCGATTTTTCAAGATTGGTTCCATAATAATAAGGTCGTGTCGTGTTTTGTGTCGTGTGAGTACTTTCACCCTCTAAAAAAGTTATTATTTAGTAGTACTAGTAATACTAGTACTCAGATCCGGTCTCTGCGTGAGACCATGGTGGAGCGTTTGAACCTGTCCTTACAGGCAGTCTCCGAATGGGGCGATGCCAATCTGGTCAGGTAGTGAGTAGTAATACTAGTACTTAATGCCGGGGTGCCTCAGGGGTCGGTACTCTCAGCAACATTATTCTTGTTGAACATTAACGATCTGCTAAAACCCTGGGCACTTTTGGGTATGCAGACGACAGCACTGTTGCTGAGAGATACTTGTCTAACGCACGGACTACCAGGCCGCAGATCCGGTCTCTGCGTGAGGCCATGGTGGAGCGTTTGAACCTGTCCTTACAGGCAGTCTCCGAATGGGGCGATGCCAATCTGGTCAGGTAGTTAGTATTTTAAAAAGACCCGGTTTTCCGTTATCAATTTTGAGTAAATTTTTCTTTTTATCTGGTTATCATGTTACAGAAGTTTTTGATTTAAATCATGTGACAACGAAGAGGGATTTGCGCAACTGTGGGACAATACGGACTTAAAAAATATACAAAGATTTAAGACAATAATCAAAACCATGGCTAATTGTGATATGAATGCAAAAACTCATAATTCATCAAAAACAATGAAAAAAAGAAAACACAATGAACTTATGAATTGGTAAGTAAAGATTTAGCAGAGAACACAATGGGACCTGTTGATTTAACGTAGGTAGGATACAACACTGATGGATTGGTACATTTTGATGGATCTATTGTGGGCGTAAGAATGGAGCTTGTGTGGTGCTGAAGATAGTGTTTCAGTTTGAATACTGACTTAATTTTGCAATTTAGTCTTCACACGCTGGGTGAATGAGGGTGGATAGCGCAGGAAGCGGCAGTGACGAACGAGAACGAGTCATTTAAGATGGTGCAGGAAAAAGATTCCTGCAAGAATTTGTGCAGGCTTTTCCAAGCAGCAAAAAATTGTTTGACAAAGTAGGTGAAACCTGAAAAGGTTTTACCTATTGTGGTGTTATCAAAGAAGAAGAAAAATATTTAACGCCGCATTAATACGTATAATATTGTTTCAAAATAAAAAATACACCAGAAATATATAAGAGAAAAAATGGTAAAATACTTGATTATATAAATTTACTATAAAATTTATATAAAAACGCGAATATGGATTTTTCGATATCGCTTGTCAATCTTATATAATTTTGCCTTTTTTCCAATCGCTATTGCCACGCTTTCGATGATCGAATGTTACTTGTCTAGGGCCCCTGACTGGCCCTTGTGTGCCAGTCAGGGGACACACGATAAACGTATGGAACCTCGAACACCAACGGCAGGGCTCAGGTGCTCAGCCCGTACAGTGGAGCCGGAGTACGGCTTCTAATAATTGATATATATAGACAAAGAACCAAGCAATCAAAACTAGATTACAAAAAGAGTCTTTGAGATATCAGAGAAATAGAGAGATATCAAAACTCCAAAGTATAATTAACAAGAAGCCACAATACATACCAGGTTTTCTTAAAAACTTTGCTTAAATTATCTATGCTGTATAAACGGGACGGCAAAAAATCCACACAAGAGAAATTAACCATCAAAACACAAACATTTTGGCTTATCGATTTAACTAAAAATGTTTTTTTTCGTCTATAATTTTTTTCTGTAATGGCATTTTTAGGGTTCTGTACCTCAATAGGTAAAAAAGGAACCATAATAAGATCACTTCCTTGTCCGTCTGTCTGTCTGTCCGTGTGTCACCACCGATTTTCTCAGGAACGGGTGGACCTAGAAAGTTGAAATTTATACCAGATACTGAGGTCTATAGTCCCTATTATCTGTGTAACAACCAAGGTCCTGAGTCACCACGATAAAAAGATATGAGCAAATTTAGTTTTTCGCGAAAACTTGTAAGTACCAAAATCTACCTTATTTTTCTACTTTTTTTATTTTTCGGTATTTTCCCTTTACTTGTGCTGTAAGACCTTGCTTTTAACCAAAATCGACAATTCTAGGTCGACTGGAAGTAACCTATTGGTTTTGGGTCGAAAACCTATATGGTAGTTCCCGTTGACCTAGAATCACGAAATTGGGCAAAAAGTAAGGTACAACACAAATAAAGGAAAAATGCCAAAAAAATTATAAATTTGAAAATGAAGGTAATTTTTTGAAGTTTTCGCGAATATCTACATTTGCATATATCTTTCAAACTTAGCCACCAATAACCAATTTTATTATGGCGGCAAAATTTAAATTCTAAATCTTTAATTCGAGCGAAAACTCTTAAAGGGTTAGTAACAATGTGTATCAAACCTTAACAATGTGCATTAAAACTAAGTATTAGTAAACAACACGATACGGTGACATATGTAATGAAAGCAGTGAACTACGTATATATACGAAGAGTCCACTCTGTCAGCAATAATTTTCAGGCCCCTGTTAGGGCTGTCCATAATTCGGGCCACCATTGATGTTGCGCGCTTGCGCATTATCGCGTAAAAACAAACACGCCTAAAAACTATACGCGTTATTATACTGGACAAGAAGGGCTCCATACGACGCCCGTGAATACTCATCCCACAGGTTGCAAGTGTAGAAGGTTGTACAGAATGTTCTAAAGAGCGTCACATTTATATCTGCAGTACAATGTGCAAACCTACGAGCAATCATATTCGCACGCTCGGAAAGAGTCCACCGTTCCCTTTCAATGTCAGCATTGTCCTTTAAAGCTCATTATTGACACAGACACCGTCAATACAATACAAATTTAAGAGGGCAGGGGAGGTCAATTTCCCCTGTCTCAATCCACACTCCAATTGATGAGGTTCCGACAGCACACCCGCCCACCGAACTCTATTGATGTGGCGTCCATACCAATGAATGAAGATACTTATAAGCTCGATAGGCAAGCTTATAGGTTCAAGTTTCCTGCATAATATATCTTAGGAAATCAGATCAAAAGCCCTAAACCGATCGAGGAAGCAAGCGAAAACAGGTGTTCCTCTTTTTGTGTAGGAGCTGACGGCCTGCTTCAGACACAGAACTGCACTCTCTGTAAAAAGTACTGGCCAAAACCCGAACTGATTGTTGTGCAGCATAAGATGTTCGTTTAGCTGTGTATCAAGCAGACCATCATGCACCTTAGCGACTATGGTTGCTAGAGAAATAGGTCTATAATTTCCCCTATCCGAAAGATCACCTGTTTTACTTTTAACAATGGGAACCACGATGGTCCTCATTAGACATGTATGAATGACGAATTCATCAATTATACAGCAGTGCCAAAACCCTTGGTAAGTGAGGACCGGCGTATTGCAGACGCTCGAGCTACTGAGCCCATCATGTCCATGGGACTTACCTCTAGACGTCTACGTCGCCAAATATGTGGCCAGGATCATCAGGTAGACCTGGACATATTTGGCAATGAAACGTGTGCCCACCTTGCCACAGCGGGGCTCAGCATCCAGCATCTCACAAGAGCTCCCTAGCGATGACTTTAAAACAAAACGATTTCTAAAAAGGTTTGCAATATCCTTCACATCACTCACACCATTCACACTAACAGGCAGGCCTGGCCGAATGCTATGCCAATTTATTAGCGCTCTTCCAGAAACCGCGATGATCACGCTTTGAATGCTTAGAGGCAATTATGTCCATCTTTATCTGTATCTTTGTCTGTATAATGGGTAGGTACGAAACCCTCGGCGCGAGTTTGACTCCCACTTGGCTTCATCAAATATCACACTAATATTATAAAGGCAAAAGTTTGTGAGTGTGTTTATTTGTATGTTTGTTACTTCTTCACGTTCAAACGGCTAGACGGATCTGGATGAAATTTGGCACAGTGATAGATTATAAGCTAGAATACTTAGGATACTTTTTATCCAAGGAATATGTTCTCTTGGGATAATTTTCGACTTCCACGCGCGCGAAGTCGCTGGCAGAAGTTAGTTTCAACATAAATTTGCCAGCCAGTCGAAATTTTTAAATTCGTGTACTGTAACCAGCTTGCTTTTCAAATCATAAAAAAGATGTTATGCCAATAAGTCTTGTAGCGATCTGCTACACTATGAAAAACATCAATATCAAAAAAGCTTTGATTTGATTTCACCTGTCCCGGTGTCTGTAATCAACTATTGTAAATTAAATTTTACCACTTCCCAATGTCTGATTGAGCTAAAATTTTGCACACAAGTTTGTGTCTCGTGACAATGCATTTTTTTAATACAAATGTTTGTTTGAAAAAAACGTTTTAAATGTTAAAGCTTGTTTTTCTAGATTTTATTAGGTTTCTGTTCTTTTTTTAAACGTGAATAGAACTTTTATTGATAATTTTAAAATAATACATCGAAAACCTGGTTTTCATTACATTTGCCGTCAATCAATAATACATTTCTCTTACAACTATATCTACAGTAGACAAAGTGACCTCACCTTGCAACGTTCATAAATGATGAAATGATAAATAAAATACAAGTGCGATGAATCAGCGGTGGTCTGAACGTTAATGGACACAGGAATGAGGGTATTGGTAATAATGTTGATGAAGAGCTTTCTTGTCTGCCAGTGTTATTACGGAACACGTGTGTTTATTTACTACGCTGTTAACGTTGCGTGTAGCTGTATTTTGAAAGAGGTCTTACTAAAAGCAATGTTTGACGCAAAATACTTAAGTTGGTGCTATTCTTAATTTGAAATGTCAATGATACAAACAAGTGACTCCGTGATGATTACAAACAAAATGTTTCTTTCGAAAATGAAATAACCGAGTGCAATGAAGCTTGAAACGACACGGTTGGCGGAGTGATTGAGCGATCGGCTGCTGCGCTGCTTGTCGCGGGTTCTATTTCCGCACGGCATAAATATTTGTGTGGGCCACAGATTTGTTCCGTATCTGGGTGTCTTGTGTATGTGCTTTTAAATATTTATAAACGCACCCACGATACAGGCAGATTTTCCCAGCGTGGGGAAAAGATTTAAAAAAAATCGCCGGGTAGAGTTAAAAGCTGCATGATAATTTTGACATATACCCATACTACATACATACTACAGTGTTTTACGAAAGTACTGCAAGAAAAGCTAAAGCTCGCCGGAGCATTTCATAAAGATGCTGTTAATCTTTACGATTATTCATATTGCACATCTTCTCTTAATGAAATCATACTATTTCATAGAAATAATCGATTTATGTAACTAAACCAACCAAGATTGCTTTTAATAGCTTAAAAATGAGCCAGCGCAATGCAAGTTGAAAATTTAATCCCAGAATTGCAGTTGAAGTTATTTGGAAAAAAATTCAATAAGAAAGTAAACTATTTATATTAAATGAGGTACGGTGGACCGACCGTCGTCGTCGCCCTCAGCCAGGTCTAGCAAATTGAATTACGAGGGAATAACTGTACTAATATTGTCAACGGTATTAGGGATAGCGAATTACTCTGTAGAGTCAACAGCTTGATAGTGGTATAGATAATAATATTTGAACAGATATAGTTAGCAATGGTTATGCACTTTAAGAATCAAATAACTCTTTAGTTCTACTCCAACAAAAACAATAATATGAAAACCTCGCCAAATTGAAATCATACGACTCTTGCAGTCGCAGGATGCCATGTATCTTCTGCGACCTGTCGAAGGCATTTGATTGTTTGACGAAACATTACTTCTGAAACTTGAGCATTACGGGCTAGGTCAATCAGCGTTAAGTTTGGTTAACTCTTATTTGAATGATAGACAGCAATTAGTTCAAATAAATGGTGTGAATTCGTCGGGGTTAAACGTGAAAATGGGGGTACCCCAGGGCACAATTTTAGATCCTTTCTTATTTTTAATATACATAAACGATTTATTTATTTTATTTATTTATTGAAAAACAAACTAAACATGGTGTTATTTGCTTATGACACATCTTTAATTTTTAAAATAAATAGACGTACTTGTCAGGTTGACGACGTAAATAACGTAGCAGGTTCAGGATTGGTCAATAATAGTTTTAAATGGTAAAAAAACCAAGTGCGTAAAATTTTTCCTTGCCGAATGTCAAAAGTACTGATTGTGACTTTATATTAAACAAGGAGAAGCTAGAATTCGTCGATAAAACGGTTTTCCTGGGGATGACGCTAAACTCAAGGTTACAATGGGGTCCTCATTTAATATCACTTGCAGGACGGCTAAGTTCGGCAGCTTATGCTGTTAGAAATATTGTCAATTTAGTGATGTAGAATGTAATAACCGGGAGTCTTTTCTATTTTAGTTACTTTCATAGTATAATGGCTTACGGTATTTTACTATGGGGAAGGGCTGCAGACAGTGAGTCAATTTTTATTCTGCATAAACGAGCCATCAGAGCGATATACAATCTTCGCTGGCGTGTGAACTGTTTAAGGGCATTAACATCATGACGGTTCCTTGTCAATATATTTATGAAAACATCATGTACGTGAGAAAGAATTTACATCTTTTAGTAAAAACGGAGATAGACATAATTACATTACTAGAAATAGGCACCAATTAGTTCATCCAGGTTTCAGACTGGTTAAAGTAGCCTCATCTTTCATGGGGTTCTGTACAAAATGTTACAATAAAATTCCTCCCCACATTCTGGAACTGAATGAGACACAATTTAAAACTTGTATAAAACGCACACTATGCAGGCAGGCATATTATATGTTGGGGGATTACAATGCTAGTCTTGCTCCACAACCACTAGGGCGCAAAAACAAGTGATATGCAGAAAATTACAATTGTTGACCTGCTGAAGACTGTATGAATATATTTGTATTATATAGACTCAATTTCTGTTAGTTTTGTATAACTGCGCAGCACATGTGTGAGTACTATGTACCCAACTGTAAATCTACCATTTGCTGTACCTTTGTGTCGTTCGTTGACTTGTGTGTGCCCGGGCAGTTGAGTGTGTCATGCTCTCTCAAATGTCTCTCTGATGGTGGCGCGTGTGTTGGCTCATTCGGTTTCCTTCATTCGGGCGCCGTCAGTTGGGATTGGTCTTAACTTAACTGCTTCGGATGCTAATATTTTTCTAGTACCTATTATGTAACTACACAGTACATGTGTGAGTACTACTTTGTATCTGTACGTAGCATAGTGTGTAGTGATTCTGGTTTCTGGGTGCATTGTCCTCACACATGAATTTATTAATGTATGTACTTATGTACCTAAATATTATAAAAAAACTTTATTTTTTTGAAAAGAGTAAGTATGGAGTTTCTAGTGCGTTCTTCTCCATAACAAGCTACTTTCCGAATGCACGGTAGAATCAATTTTTATTCCTTGTAAATTTTAATGTATCTAACATTCAAAAGTGCCGCTTGGTGGCTTAGTTGAAATAAAATATCTTTGTCTTTGTCGTGAAAACGTCTTGTAAGTACCAAAATTTACAGATTTTTTTGCGTCATTTGCCCTTTACTTGTACTGTAAGACCTTGCTTTTAACCAACATTGACAATTCTAGGCCAACCGGAAGTACCCTATAGGTTTTGGGTCGAAAACCTGTAAGGTAGTTCCCGTTGACCCAGAATCACGAAATTTGGCAAAAAGTTAGGTCTTACAGCACAAATAGTTGAAAAATGCCAAACAATAAAAAAGGTGTAAATTAAAGGAAGTCCCCATACATACATAGTTGACGCCACCCTGGGAACGGAACAATTCGTGCGCGAGTCCTACTCGCACTTGGCCGGTTTTTTTTAATAACTTGCTAAAGTTTGGCGGCATTTATTCCTCCACATACGAAGTACAAAAAGTTCTGAAGTCACACAAATCCTACATCGCGTGTACAAGGCGAGGTTATCCGTGCGATTTTAACATATACAATATACTGAACATAACCATTGGGCAGTTGCCCATCAGACAACATCCATTTGGTCGAAGGACCCTTACTTTTCAATGGAGTTTGAACTTTACACCCTTCTGCGCACCTCCAATACCTCTATAAAATAAATAAGTTGTTACTGATATCTAACTATTTATTTATTTAGTTTCATTTTGATACACAAACTACATACATCAGCAAAACTCGCATTTGACTTAGGTGTAATAATCAAAGGCGTAACCGACTTCTTAACATTGTATAAACAGTGGACTGTGCATTCGCTTGACATCTGGAAATGTATGATTTTGTACTGTGTTGAGCAATAAGCATTTGAATTTGACTTCAAAGACACTGAACACACTCACATCTTAAGTAAACTTACACTATTTACCTACCCTCCATACTGCACTGCCAGTGCAACCAAACTTTGATAATCAAAGAGGAACGAAGTCCTGCATGTGATGCCTAACGGTTCGTAAAGTGAATTACTCACAAGTTAAGTTTACCGACGAAGACACGTTCTGAAACTAGACCCCAAGGGACGGACGTTCCGATATTTGTCTCATGTCTGTCACAACTCACAACCGAATGCAGTTTTAGTCAGATTTATTATTTTCGTAATGACACAAACTTTTCCTACATTGATTGATTTTATTATTATTATTTTATTATTATATATATATTTTTTTCATTGTTCTCGACAGACTTCTGGGCTGCCCTGAAGTTGGCTTTCCGATGCGCACGGATCGGTGCTGTTTTCGTATGAGATTTACTACTGCGCAGCCATTGTAGCCAACTTCAGGGCGGCCAAGAAGTTTGGCGAGAACTATACATAAAAAGTGAAAGAAAAAAATCGGTATCAATTAAGTTAACTTAAGATTTTACTCTTCCCGTTTTTATACCCGCTTGTACATAATTATTTTTATTAGCTAGTATACAGTTAACCTAAAGCCATACACAAAAAGCCAAAAAACATCGTGATAATCTCAATCTTGCCTGTTGGACAGCGATTGATAAGGTTGTGGATGAGCGAACCCAGAAGATGCTGAATTTTAATGATGTTCACCCTTGCTTAAAAGGCGACTAATAGCAATTATAGGCAACCCAGACGCTGAGAGTTCTTGAAACAGTTTAAATAATGTTGTTAATGACCACAAGATTTTCTCTATAAAATTCTATTTTGCAGGTCTACAAACAGCAAAAAATATTCAAAGCTTTACCTTAGCACTGTTTAAAATTACAAATATATAAGAAACTACTTTCAAAGAAATAGCAACGGTAGAAAAACAGCGAAATTCGACTGTTTCTCATCTGGCGGAAGGTGTAAATGTCGGCTAAAGGAAACTGTTCACTTTGATGTGTAAGCTGATATATTATGTACGTTCTTCTAACCTTAACCTGTAAGTCTGTAACCAGGATGTATAAAGTTAAAATGCAAGATGTGCATAGTCAAGGTTGGTGATGAGACATCACACTAGAATTCCCCGAATGGGTAGATATTATAGAGGTGATAGTTAGTATACGCACAATTGGGCAGTATGTTTAAAAGGCCTGGACTATTGAGGAAAAGACCAGGGAGTGTGGGATTTTTATCTCACTAAAACCTCCCTGGTGATCACCATCACATCATGCAAGGGGGCCCGTTACCTCTTAAAATATCATCCCAGAACCCCCTCTGTTCAATTCCTGTTAGGGCGCATCCCTGAGGAGAATGTTCCTTGAGGCTCACTGTGTACGGTAGTTCGTGACTACTGTGCCACCGTCTTATCTGAGGTCACATTTTGGTCGGTTAGAGTCCTCAGCCGCCCGTGACTGCGGAGTCCCGCCTGCCTAAGATGCAGACGGCATTTATAAGTTGTTCCATAAGGTCATGTTTTGTGAAAAGAAATATTATATATTCTTCTCCGAGCGGGATCAGCCCCCTCACGATTCCACTCGGCGGCCTCCTTCTGGACTATCACGGTCTCACAGAAGGAGGCCATTTGCCTCCAGTTTTCTGTCTCTGCCAGCATAACCCTCACTAAGGGCGGCAGTAATAACTAATAATATAAGTGCCATTTATTTAGGGGTGGATGGTATTTGAATAACTTGTAATTAAAATACGTAATTGATATACAAAAAAGTATTTGGTATTTGTAATTCAATTTCTTCGTAAAAAATATATTTGTAATTGGTATTTCAAATACCTAACGCTGAGTTATTTTGTAGTTACTATTTCCATTACGCAGGCTTTGAAATACATTTGAGCATAAATACATTTAGCGATCATAATAATGGGTGCGTTCTGCAGAAAATAGCGCTCGATAGCTTTCGTAAGCAAAATGCGACCACGTACGTCAAATTGTCAAGTATATTGTCAATTGTCCTTTTCATTTCAAATGGTTATTTTTACGAACATTCTGTGTATTAATTAAGTTTATTAGTACGACTGTCACGACGGATTATCGACTGTATTTTGTATTACACATAAAATTAGTTTAAACTCCTGTATTTTTTAATTATATTTCAAATACACGACTTACAAATATTTTGTATTTCGAATTTTAAATGTACCTATGTGAAATAGTATTTTGTTATTTATATTTTATTATTCCAAAGCATGTATTTTCCGTAAATTGGCAACGGTGGTGTCCTAAGACAAAGGTCTTACAATAGAGGAGTGGGGGCTTGTGACGTCACTTTGTCAGTATTAAATGTAGCACACCGTGACGTCACACGATATTACAATGTACTGTACCGTTGTTTTTTGTTTATGTGCAAAAAGAAAAGGTTGCGTGTACCCCAGCACGCCAGCACTAGCGCAAGCACCGGCACCGGCGCAGTTGGTGCTAGCGGATTCAATCCCCGTTAGGGACGCCAGAGAAGCTGGCTTCCATTTCTCCAGAATGGTCTCGGAGCTGTAAGCACGCTCACCTCTCGAATACAAATCAACGCATCTACCCAATGCCTACAGCTGGGTTGCCGGAAAACTAATCCAACGGGTAGTCCTCTACTTTCTATCCAGGAAAGTGCCGGAGATGCAGCTCGCTCACAGGAGCTCACTTGCGAAAACATTCCGATGTTGTATAGAGCAGTGGTGGACCAGTGGTATTGGCTGCAACTAACAAGTTGTAGGTCGTCGGTTTAACTCAGGCAGGCGCTTTACTTTTTAACCCCCGCCAGAAAAAGAGTGATGTTATAAGTTTGACGTGTGTTGCTGTGTCTCTGTGTATCTGTGTGTCTGTCTGCGGCATAATAGCGTCCAAGCGGGTCTGCCGATTTAGTTTTTTTTTTTGTTTTTAAGGTGACTTAATCGAAAGTGTTCTTAGCTATATTTGAATAAAATCGGTTCAGCCGTTTAAAAGTTATGGGCCTTTTATTGTTTGAATCGGAGTGTTTTCGCAAGATATAGTGTCATAATTACGTGTTCAATAGATTGTCGATCGATGCGTATCTACTATGTACTAGAAAAATTATGTAGCATGAAATAAAAATGTGCCGGCAGTATCTTAAATTTTGAAATTTTACTTGTTGTAATTTATTTCATCACTACTGCTCTCAAATACGGTGAAGGCAAACATCGTGATGAAACCGGCATGTCCTAGAACCAATAATTCGAAGACTTGTGACATTCACCAACCCGCACTGGGCCTGCGTGGTGGATTACGGCCCATCCCCTATGAGAACTAGGAGGCCTGTGTCCCAGCAGTGGGAGATCTAGGACACAATCGTCAGTATCCTTTTTCGTCAGAATAAATTATAGGGTGTTTTTTTGATCTAGGACACATTCGTCAGATTCCTTTTTCGTCAGAATAAATTATAGGCTGTTTTTTTGATCTAGGACACATTCGTCAGATTCCTTTTTCGTTAGAATAAATTATAGGCTGTTTTTTTGATCTAGGACACATTCGTCAGATTCCTTTTTCGTCAGAATAAATAATAGGCTGTTTTTTTTGATCTAGGACACATTCGTCAGATTCCTTTTTAATCAGAATAAATTATAGGCTGTTTTTTTGATCTAGGACACATTCGTCCGATTCCTTTTTCGTCAGAATAAATTATAGGCTGTTTTTTTTTATCTAGGACACATTCGTCAGATTCCTTTTTCGTCAGAATAAATTATAGGCTGTTTTTTTGATCTAGGTCACATTCGTCAGATTCCTTTTTCGTCAGAATAAATTATAGGCTGTTTTTTTTCTGAAGAAAACGGAACTCCTCTTTGGACAGGAAAAAGTTAGGTTAATTTTTACAATATTTATTTGTTATACTTACATCAATGAAAAACTAAATAAGCTTAATCTAACGATAATGTGCCAATAGTCGTAAACGTCGTAGACAGTCGTTAATTGTTATTTTGCTCTTAATGCAGCTTCCTACTATTTATTTTCGACTCTTTATCATTTTCTTATTTTTATTTGATCTAAAACCTTTTGCCTGCATGCAGAGTTTTTTTTTTTAATCTTTACAAGCGATTTCTTTCTGAATGGTGTGAATGGTTTCCAATATGTTTGCCTTATAAGTGACCAGCAATGATTAATAATAAACATATATGTATTAAAACTTTTTCCTCATACTCTCACACGTCTATATGAATGTAATCACATCTCAGTATATGTTGTACCCGTGGCCCTACCCATTTAGCCTACGAATAAAAAACCGCCTAAATATAAGATTCCGCTTTTGTCAGATAAAAACAGCCGACACTTTATTCTGACGAAAGCGGAATCTGACCAACAGTCCGTTTTCGTCAGAAAAAAAACAGCCTATAATTATATATTATTATAACCTAAGTATACTGTTCATACGTGCCACTTTAAATATGAACTTCTAGTTCATACTTTACTAAAAATAAGAATTTACCGATGTCCATTAAAAAGTCATAACAAACTCACTGCGAGGAAAAACACTGTAAATTTCATTCGAAGTGTTAATAAATAAATTAAACAAAAAAGTCCTCTAAAAATATCGTTACAAAGAGAGGCGGGCATTGCACAACAGGTAGGTAGTAATATTATTACGAACAAAGTTTGAAACTCCGTTGTTTCTGTCGGGAACAATCCACCTGACCAGTCAGCTCGTTAAAATAATACAATAAACAGTTTCAATTCTACAGGAAATCTTTTGTACGAAATTGAAGTTGAATTTAATTGGAATATGCAAATGATAATAGTTTTCTGTATTATATACAAAAGCAGTGATAACTTTAATCTATAAAGTAGAGTTAAAAGTACCTACATAAATCTTCTTTCCGACAACCCTTTGTAAACACTGCTGCAATTGTTTAATTTGCCAAACGCGTCATTCTTTTGCTGAGAATAAAGTACGTTACAGTTCTTTCAAAAAAAAAATATTATATATATCATAAACATTAAAGTTAAATAACAAGCCTTTTTTTTATTCATGGCAGCTCTAGATTATCTTGTTGCATAGCTCTTAAATAGATTGATTGAAATCATACTATATTCGAGATGTTAGTAAAAAAATAATCACGCCAAAATTAGACAAGACATGTAAGTTGGGGATCCTTGCAAAGGTGAGACGGTACTTCACTCCTGAACAGCTGCTCAACTTGTATAAATCACAAGTTCGTTCATGCATGAAGTACTGCTCTCACCTCTGGGAAGGATCTGCCAAATACCAACTTGATGCACTTGAGTCGATTTACAGACGGGCCAAGAGGCTGATCGGCAAAGATGCGCTGGTCGACTCAAAGCTCCAGAGCCTTGAACACCGACGCCGAGTTGCCAGCCTGTCGGTTTTCTATCGGTTATATTTCGGGGAGTGTGCGATGGAACTGCACTATTTGATTCCACCTAGCCCTTTTAATCATCGGACTACAAGACGTACGACAATGCGCTATCGGTATATGGTGCCTATCCCACCCATACGCACAAAGCGTTTTGCGAATACTATCATTGTGCGTACAGCTAAGGATTGGCATTCTCTGCCGGAGTCTTTGTTTTCTGATAGCTACAACCTTGAGGTTACTTCTAAGCAAGCGTGCTTCACCGTCGACCACATCATCACTTAACATTAGGCGAGATAGTGGTCAAACGCGAAACTATAACAAATAAAAAAGTTAAAAAAGATGTACCTGGTTACTATAACCACCAAAGATATCGTATACCAAACATCACCAACTCGCAATACGATTACCTACCTATACATCTCAAATATTGTTTCGAAAGCTCGTACACCGAATACAAATCCCAAGTAATCTATCAGACATATTTCAGCCACTATATATAACAGATACACTCAGGTTGTGTTTCAACGACCGATGTGGTTAGGCCACTGCCGTAATTTTATTATTTTACTCTGCGGCTTCGATGTATGTCGTAAAGTCGTGTACTGCAGATCTGTGAAACTTACTTAACAAACTAATATTTCTGAGTCTATCCTCGTACTTTTAGCGTTCGATAACAAATACTACTTTTGAATGTTTTACTGATATTTTTAAAGTGAAACTTCTTAGGGGTTGATTCGATATTTAAAAAATAATTGAGTGTGAAATTTCAAGGACGTGGAACGTCTATTCTTTACATGAGAGATAAGAAAGGTATATCAAACTCCTTGCTCCCATTTTTTTATACATTACCCTACACTTAGCATTTCACCTGTATCGTGGGTGAATTTACAAACATATAAACATACACAAACAACCAGACTGGAACAACTATCTGTAGGGCATATAAATATTTGTTCCGGAAATCGAACCAGCGATAAGTAGTTTAGCAACCGATCGCTCAACCACTACGCCAACTGTGTCGCCAATTCTCTGTTATTCTTTATTTATTGAGAACTAGCTTCTGCCGCATCAAAATCTGTTGCGGAGTTTTAAAGATCTAAGCATACATAGGGACACACAGACAGCGGGAAGTGACTTTGTTTTTTACTATGCATAATATTGTTATTTCTATCGCGATTAGGGCGCTACACCACAGATTACTAAATAGTGAGCTACACGCGCAATTTTTAAGAAGTTTATTTAGTAATTTGAACATTGAATATAAAGCTGACTCTTAGAAAATACCTACCTAATGATCTCACATGGTTCTTCAAATAAAAAAATAAAAGTTAAAATCACGGCTAAACATTTTCAGTATATTCTCACTGGCTGGCTGCCAGCCCACTAACGAAGGCAATTACCTATTATAGTTCCATTCATTCAATCATTTATTCAGTCAATTAACATCATCATGAACCGTGTTCATTTCAGTGAATGTTCGATGAGTTATTGGTCAATCTGTCATTGCGGACATATACGAGTACCTGTTGCCATTGTTGATTAATTGATCTGGAGTATTAATTAAGGTGAATAAGAATAAGATGTTTAGTAAAATGAGTTGTGAGTGAACAAAACTCACATCTACATCATTTTCATCCGACTTAAAAAATTATGGGGTTCTCAATTCGACTGTATGTTTGTTACGTACGCTTCATAATTGCAGGCAAAATCCGCCTGCAATTATGAAGCGATTTTGATGATTCTTTTTTTATTTTATTTGAAAGCTAGTACTTCTCATGTGGACCCATATAAATTCGATCAAGATCTACGAATGATCTACAATTCGTATTTTCATGGTAATAATTTTAAGGTACCAGAACTAAAAAGAAAAAAAAAACTTTTAACATAAAAATTTAATCGTCTTCCAAAACAAAACACTACAAAGCGAAAAATAAACTTTCTTTTCGAAAATCGATGTAAAAACGAAAAATAAAATTGCCAAACACACCGACTTCCTCCCTTCTTGTTTTGTTTTGGATGTCGTTTAATTTTTTTGTTAAAAAGTTTTATTTTTTTATTTTAGTTTTGGTACCTTAAAATTATTATCATGAAAATATGAATTGTCTATCATTCGTAGATCTTGATCGAATTTAAATGGGACCACATGAAAAGTACTAGCTTTCAAATAAAATTAAAAAAGCATCATCAAAATCGCTTCATAATTGGCGGAGAAATCGCGTAACAAACATACAAAAACATACAGTCGAATTGAGAACCTCATCATTTTTGAATTTGGATGAAAATGATTTAGAAGTGAGTTTTGTTCACTCACAACTCATTGTACTAAACACCTTATTCTTATTCACCTTATTTGCATTTTTATTCGCTTTTTTTATTCACTGAAAACATTGAATAAAAAGCACTTTAAATCACTATTTTGGTGTTTGAATTTTAAACACACAAATCTATTCGACCTCCATCTTAATTCTGTACAACTTTCTTGCGAAAAAATATTTTGAACGTTAAAAACCCTTTGTGCTTTTGGCTTGAATCTTTCTTTTTCTTGTAGTCATGGTATAAAGTATAGTATGAATCATTCCCTACGGTCGTGATTCAGACCATAGAATCCTTTAAATCCGTCCTTACTTCACTAATTGCATAATATACTATCCTTGCCCTTATTAAAATTTTCACTTCTTCCATAATACTCTATCAGTCATCATCTCAATATTCATCTTCTGTTTAGACGTAATTATCATCTTTCACACTGTCATTATTTAGTGTCTTAGGTCTTCTTTACTCTTCTAGCCATCCAAGTTCATGACACTAAAACCTTTCATCTTAACAAATACAAAAAAACAAGAGCAAAAAAATTTCTCTGATTTTAGTTGGTGAAATTTTAATCTGAAATCAGAGCAAAATTCACGGCT
This sequence comes from Orthosia cruda, assembly GCA_964057195.1. Lineage (NCBI taxonomy): Eukaryota > Metazoa > Arthropoda > Insecta > Lepidoptera > Noctuidae > Orthosia > Orthosia cruda. The sequence goes on from OZ059825.1 coordinate 8,416,571, forward strand.
CTACAGCTGAGAACAAATTATCGGACGCGACTGACAGCCGCGACTTGAAGAGTATCTGGGTAATGAATGTACATTACATTGTGCAAACTATCGGACGTAAGTCGCGGACGTGACCTTGAGCGTTCGGACGTCCGATAGACATCTGGCCCGCTGGATGTTTGTGTCTGTGCACACATAACAGTCGCGGCTGTAAGTCGCGTCCGTCAGCCGCGTCCGATAATTTGTTCCCAGCTTACCACTCGAGTCGATAAAATATGACACTACATTAACCGTTTGTACATGAATGTGTTTGACATTTACAGAGTGCACCATTATCTATCGAGACACATTATTATCAAGCGATAATTACTCTGTCATGTACATAGTCTATCAAAGGCCTATTTATACGTTTATTTAATAGATCAGTACGTCAAAGGTAATAAACCGCTATGTCCATAACTGTTGATATACTGTGGCAAGGGTTAATGAGGATTGAGTGTTCAATTAATATGCATAATTAACTGTAATGTATGTTAAACTGGTATACTTATATGTATTATGTATGTATTAGTTGAAGGGCTTGTGGCTCTGCCCGGGACAGAGCTGAAAATACCAAAATTTGCGGCTTCGTACTCCTGAATATAAACAACTTTGTTTATGGCATCAACTCGAAAAATTCAACCGCTTCCTACATTTTGCAGAGTGATGCGATTGCAATCATAAGTCGGCTAAATAGTAAGGAGTTGTCAAAAAGCGATACAGCATAAGTGCTCGTTCACACAGAGGTCCGTTTTACGGGTCCACTTTATCGTATACGTTTTTATTCGGCGCAGACGAAGTTGTATGAGCGTGTTCACACACATGCCAGTATTCCGAATCCAGTAAAAATACCGATCCGACAAAATATACAGCAGTCCGTTTTACAGGTCTGCTTTCTCGTATACATTTTTATTCGGCAATGGCGTAGGTAGTTGTATCAGCGAGTTCACACACACAACAGTATTAAAATAATGATCCGTTTTATCGGACCTTCATCCTTGTTGAAAGTTGGTTGGTGTGAACATTACCCCCAGTAGAAACGGATCCGTTAAAATGGTACTGTAAATGCGGATGTTCTGTGTAATCGTATCCTTAGTTGCAAAGTTATCAATTGCCAATTTTAACAGTATATATTCTGTGTAATCGTATCCTTAGTTGCAAAGTTACCAATTGCCAATTTTAACAGTATATAATAATATGCATATCTGTCTAAACAAATTGACATTGTAATCTATCGACGATTATGGATATATATCGTCGATATGATTTTCCTAATTCAAGAGAACCAGGGTTATCGACATAGCCCGAAGAAATGCCATATTTAAGTAGCAGTGGGCAGGGCACTTTGCTCGCATATCGGATGGCCGATGGGGCAGAAAAGTTCTGGAGTGGCGACCGCGAACCGGAAGACGTTGCGTTGGAAGACTTCCCACCAGGTGGACCGATGACCTGGTGAAGGTTGATGGATGCAGGACTCACGGGACCGGTCAATGTGGCGACTCTTGGAGGAGGCATATGTCCAGCAGTGGACGTTTTTCGGCTGATATTATGATGATGATGATGACATGACATTTTGATAGCGTTTTGAGATCCAACACATTACTTTTCAACACTGTGTCGCTGATAGAATATAACATAACCTGGATCAAAATCAAATTAGAACAAATCTCCAGCGTCTGAATAAAATATCTAGAAAGACAGCAATAAAGATACATTTTATTAGCTACCTTATTACGTGCATACCAGGCATGCTTGTAAAATTTTCCGTCATATCATATTCCGAGACGTACCATTATATTGCTGCAGTGATATGTAAGTAGTAGAAAGGTTTGCTCTCGAATCTCATGAGGTTTCTCATTACAGGCACAGACTGAACAAGATACATAACTTTAAGATTTATACAACATTGTAAATGTACGAGTACATAACGACAAGACTTGATTTATTTGTAAAAAATTACTTATAACACAACAAACAATCGTCTACACGGAATCATCGAGGAGTTTTTAAAAGATTGGTTCAAGTACAAAGGTAGATTCAATTTTTTTTTCACAGTAGCAATCCACCCCTGCTTCGCTTGGGTCAAATTATATACACAAACCTTCCTCGTTTATCGCTTCTATTGGTGAAAACCATTTCAAAATCCGTTGCGTGGTTTCGGAGAAGTTAGCGGAGAAACAGAAACGACGACGACAGACGCGGGAAAGCGACTTAGATTTTTAACTCCCGACAGAAAAAGAGGGGAGTTATAAATTTGACGTGTGTACCTGTGTGTTTTTTGTATTTGTTTATCTGGCTGTGACATCATAGCTACTAAACGGATAAACCGATTTTGATTTCGTGTTTTTTGTTTGAAAGGTGACTTTATCGAGTGTTCTTAGATAGCTAGAGCGTTTGATGAAAATCGGATCAGTCATCAGAAATTATTTATTTATTACTGTTTGAATCGGGGTGCTTTCGCAAGATATCGTGTCATAATTACGTTTTTAATAGATTGTCGATCGAAGCGTGTCTATTATTAGATATAATGTAGTATGAAATAAAAACGGGTCGAGAGTTTTTTTTTTATTGTTCTTTTGAAACCTACATGGGCACTTAAAAAATGTCAGTAGCTAGGTGAACGATTCCAATCGGTTGCTTTATTGAGAAAAGCACCGACAAGAAACTCCACGGGTATTCTTTTAAAATAATTTATTGGGCAAAGAGAAAAACAAACTAGAGATTACGTAAACATAAATTTCATAGACATAGTCGTAAATATTTAAATTTATTTTTAAGCCAAACCATAAAAAAGTTTAAATCCAGACCTCAATATTTGAAGTAGATAAATACCTAACCGCTTGCCAATCTAGAAAAACTTTAAATCTCCCTCATTTTAAAATAATGAATGGAAAACAGCTACATGTCTTCTCCCAAAACATAAAACTCTCAACTTCTGTAACTTATTTAAAATGTACGAAAAGTTTCTGAAACGATTCAATGTTTGCGTTCAATTTAGTAAAGTTTATGAATTCATCAAACATTTTTAATACAAATAATGAATAAATAAATATCTAAAAATAGACTGGTTCTTACTTTAAGTATCAAGTTATGCAATTATCATGTATTAAAGAATTATTTCTCTTTAAAAGTTCTAAAAAAACAGAGACAGCAAATGTCTATCTTTTAAAATTGACTCACTTACATAAAAATCTTTTTTTATGTTAATCAAATCTGTTCATTTGCGAAGGAGTTTTATCAACATCTATACTTAATCTATCAATCAAATCTTAATATTATAATGCTGAAGAGTTTGTTTGTTTGTAGGGTAGTAGGTATTGGTAAGTAGATAGATAGCCAGTTGACGGGAGCGAAGCCGCGGGGGTCAGCTTGCTAAAAGTATATTCGCAGGCACAAATTACAGTATTTTATTATTTTCGAAGTTTTTGTTAGGTTTCCGTAGCAGTAGTAAGGTCCAAAATCCAAGTTACTAATGGCCGGTTTCTGAGGTAAGTAAGTATGTACTTATCTCGATTTAAGCATCTGTCACTCTTGAATATCTGCCACTTTAAGTTTTCTGCGATGCTGAGCAAGGTTTGAGTATACGTAGTCAAGTCATGCCAAAGTATACCTTATTGGCCGGTTTCTGAGGTAAGTAAGTATGTGCTTATCTCGATTTAAGCATCTGTCACTCTTGATCATCTGCCACTTTAAGTTTTCTGCGATGCTGAGCAAGGTTTGAGTATACGTAGTCAAGTCATTCCAAAGTATACCTTATAAGTCTCTGTTATCCGACCATCCGTCAGTTTGTCTGACAGTCACAATACTGAATAGTTGAAAATTTCATAGGTAATTCCTTGACAAAAAGCTTATAATTTTTTTGCCGTTGAATCATCGTGAAATTTTGCAAGAAGCAAGGTCCCTCAAGTCATAAGTCATTTATTCATTTGTTTCAACGGTACGGAACCGTTTGTATGCGAGTCTGACGCCCGATTTAACTTTTATTTATTCACTTTTTGAAAGGCCAGCCAAATAGTTTATACAGATTTTTAAATCAGCACTGAACTGAAAATCACTTGATACGCCTCTTCAAATCGTACGCCTGTCTACCCATTACTCGCTCGGGAATATAAGTTGCGAGCAATTACACTAATTCATACGTTCTACATTCAAATAATTATTACGCGTCATCGTGACATTTGACAGCTGTCAGATTATAAATTAATTTGCATTTTACTTTAATTTCCCAAGAGGCAATAACTTAACGCTTTGAATGTTGCAGTACCTAACTGTGACAAGTTAATTTGACGAATACTGCAGTAAGAGAAAAGGTAAGAGTTGGTACAGCTTTTTAGATACTGATGGTGTTTTGCATTTTAACAAAAGTTTCTTCTAAAATTTGTTATCTATACCACAGATAACATAATACTAGCACTACATACCGATGCGTCGTCCAATACAAAGAAACAGTGCAGTCGTAACTAGCGTTTTTCGTCTGATTAAGATGAATATTTATAAGTACTTCGATCAGTTCGGTTTCGTTCCACGGCTATAGATGGTGCTAGCAGCGACTAACAAGTAAAAGGGTTTTCTCGGTTCGTGACAATTTTTTTTATAGTATTTTTTGCACGTTTTTACAGTTTCATTGTACCAAAATGTGTTACAATACAATTTAAAAAATTGAGTGGCATGCCTCAGAAACATTTATCTTTAACTGCGTCATCTTTTGGAATCAATTTTAGATGATCCGTTCAAATAATCTTTGAAATGTGAATTAATAGGCCAATATTTCATAATTTTGTGTTTAGGAGAGTTGATTAAAAATAACATACAATTTTTATGATCAATTCTAGAAAATGTTAAATTTAACACACTTCAATAAGAAATCGATGCATATCGCGCCATCTAGTAACATTTATTTGAACCAAATTTTCTTTGTTAGCGCTGAGATCCCGTGTCTATACTAATATCGATTATTATGAATGTAAATGTGAGTTTGTTTGTCACACTTTAACGGCTGACCTGGATTAGGGCTTGAGATATTTTATCCCGGTTTATCATTCACTTGGAATAATGAACCACTTTCCACACGGGCGCAACCGCGGTCCGAAGATATATAAATGCGGAAGCAACTCTTTCTGTCTGACTGTAACGTTTTCACGCTTAAAACCAATGAATCAATTTTACAAGTTAACTTGCAATGTATGTTTGTATGTATGTAAGTGTGTTCGGGTCAAATCTTGCAACTTAAATTTAAAGCAGTTATCCTCTACCGATTAAGATGTAATTTTGTATACACGTTTAGTTTGGACGGCAATGCATGGTTAGCTAAGTGACGTTATTCTAAATCCAATATGGTGGACGGCCCAAGATGGTGGACTAGATTTTTGTTCACTGACATGACATGGGTATCAAATGGAAGATTTTGCTGAGAAGAATACGAAAAAGGCTTATTTTAAGTAAAAGATTTCTTTAATGCATAATTTTATTTATAAATTATGGTACCTGTAGAAATATATCAAACTTTGCAGAAGGAAAAAGGATACTTTTTATCCCAGGAATATGATCCCTTGGAATAATTTCCGACTTTAACGCAGGTGAAGCCACCGGCAGACATTAGTATTAAAATATAACCAGAGCTTTCTTGAAAACCTAGCAGTAGGTGCATGGCGCGATTAATACAATAGCTAAGCGAAGTTTGTTTATGTTCCAGACGCAATTGTATGTACTTCGCTTGTCAAAAAACGGAGTAAAATTTCGATCACTGATCAATTAGAACATTGAGCTTTATCGACACTGGAAATCCACTGAAATCTAAAAAAAAATGCGTTTTATGCCATATTGAGCTGTAAAGACTGTATTGAAAAAGTTGGCCGAGGCATTAAAAACGTTTTCTTGCATTGGTAAGTAAATTTGTTATTAAATTGTGTGTGAAAAGTGGCACGCTTGGTTTTCATACAGATGGAGGGATTGTGTTATGGAGTTAGATTTATATCTGGGGGTTTAAAGGAAAGGGAAGATTATGCCTTGTATAAGAGACTAGAACAAATAAGGTAACGTGATATTACCAACCGAACAATCATAGTAATCTAGATAAACCAAAGACTGAGTTTATTACCCCACTGCCGAAGGAGGGTAATGTCTTTATCAGTCTATGTATGTATGTTTGTTCCTATGTGGCGTTCCAGAGACCAAACGCGTTGGCCGATTTTAATGATTCGTACATCGATCGATTCGTCTTAACCCTGCGAGTGTCACTAGCTACATTAAAATTGTAAAATAAAAGAAATGGCGGCTTTTGGGCGCCATATTGTGGGGCAACAATTTTTTTTTCTGCCATGCCCATCGTGTGGGGTATCAAAATAAAGGGTTTTAAGAGGTGATTTCAAAAATATACAACACTTATATGTTTATATGTACATAATTCTAAAAAAAAATACTAAAATGTTATAAATAAAAAAAGTTAATTAGAAAAATCAAAAAACCCGACTGCTTAAAAAGCGAACTGAAAAGACGTAAACAATAAGAAAATCATGATGTGCAATTGGAGGATACCTGCTCGTTTTTATATATTATTCCACTTTTACATAAGATGCCTTTATACTTATCAACCAGCTCGTTTTGGTCAACCGGCTCGCGAACATGTATCCTCCGACTGCACAGCATGATTTTCTTCTTGTTATGATACTAAAGTTATTAATAATACGCTTTGAAGGAAATCCGCGGGGCAGGGAAATTGCTGTTGCCCGTAAATACGGATTACACCTTCCTTTGCCGATGTATTCAAAAAAAATAAACAAAGTCGTTTATCTAAATTAATCATCATCATCAGCCTTTTAATGTTCCCACTGCTGTGGACACAGGCCTCCTCTCAGTGAGAGAGGATACGGGCCTTAATACACCACGCGGGCCCAGTGCGGATTGGTGAATGTCAAATGTGTTAGATTTTTTTCATCACACTTGCACGTAAAAAGTATCTAAACATACAGGTTAACTTGGCCGTAATGCCCCATATAAAACCCTCGGGCTTTCTTTTTGTCATGAAGCCCTAGGGCGGTAAGTAATATTTTTTTTAATTTATGGCACAGCACACAGGTCATGCAAGTTCAAGCAAGGAGTTTACACGCAATTGAAAAAATCTTAAAATGTTATCTAACCAGGAATTTCTTTGCAATCTCGCTACATGTTACTTAAATACTCAACTAATGTTCTTAATAATCGATTTTAATAGTTATAGTATGAAAACGTCGAAATTATTTAATTCTTTTTACACTCCGTCATGGCTGTATACCTACGTAAGTATTTGCCCTTAAAGTTTCTGAACGGAACACTGTATAATCTGTGGTGTGGGCAAAAATTCACCAACCGCTTAAAAAGAAGTTCACGTATTTCGTAATAACAGCTGTGCTGACTTGTGTATTAAAACTATAATTCATAATTATTACTCGCAAATGTGATGAAAAACATTGTATGTATTACGGGCGGTACGGGAATTACGAACCTCGACTCAGAAAGCCCTCAGTCTTCGACTTCGGGCTTCTACTAGAGTCTCGATCGTAATTCCTTACATACCGCCCTTAATACACAATGGACTATTGGTTTTCATCCTTACATGTCAAGCGGTTTTCCATATTTCGTGATGAGGGAGTGAGTTACTTTTCGCTTTAAGATATTTATTTAGAAGACATCGATGGATAGGTCTTGACCGCCCAGGTGTTCTTAGTAGATAAGTGACGATAAAGAAACACGCATGGTGGATTTTCGAATCACATCGAGTGGAGTATCAAAATGAAGGACTTTTTGTGGTAATTACAAACATATATACCACTTAAATGTCTAAAAGTAATTCGTAAAAAAATTGATACCTAAATAGTTGTACCTAAATAAAAATCTGTTAAACAATTGATAATCTTGACCAATTTTTCTATTTTTAGTTTTTGGTAAATAAAATACGAATACAAGGTACTAACCATTGATAAATATATAGGCATATTCTGTAAAATTGCAGTAATATACAGAAACAGGTACCAAAAAAATAGACATCAAATAGAATTTCCTTCATTTCCATCAAAGGAAAATGACCTTTAAAAAGCCATCCGCTGTTTGCTGCCAAAAACAAAAATATTCATTTCACTCATTAAAACTAGAACTCGAGTCGACAAGGTAATTGAGCGTCAGTCAAATTATAATTAACCCATAATTAGCGCGGTTTCCTTTCAACCCCGTCAGTAAAGTATTGCTGGGAGTATATATATGTAAATAAAGAGTTGGTATATAATTACATAAATACAGGGTCATTAAAAGGTGATGAATATTAGAAAACAAACCTAGCATGCATTATTGCAATTTATACAGGAAAGCCGAAAAATAAACGGCCCAAAAAAAAATTGTGTACCTCGTATCGTGGGGTATCCGAATCATCCCCACGTACGTGCCGCGACTTTTCATAGTTTTCGAAAATGTTTTTTTTCTGAATTTTAAACCTACCCAACGTAAAAATTTCAAAAAAGAAGTAGAAGACTTTGTCAAGATATTTTTTTGCAACTGAATCTTTATGAGTAGTACTTTTATGCATAAAATAATCAGCTTCGTAACTGTGATGAAAGATGTGTTTTGTTTTTTTTATTTGGCGCTGCGCGCTGTCTTCAGGCCTACTTAGGATCTATGAACTCACATGTTTAGTTTTTAATTTAAAGTTAAAAATTTAAGTCATAGGTACCGAACTTAAATTTTGCACTTTATACCTACATTTTCATTCATTCGCGAATTTACTGAAGACATAGCCCGAAGAAATGCCAAAACAAGTGGCAGTGGGCAGGGCACATTGCTCGCAGAACGTATGGCTGATGGGGCAGAAAAGTTCTGGAGGAGCGACCGCAAACCGGAAGACGTTGCGTTGGAGGCCTCCCACCAGGTGGACCGGACCTGGTGTAGTTTGCGTGGATCCGCTGGATGCGGGACGCACGGGACCGGCAAAAGTGGCGACGCTTGGTGGAGGCATGTCCAGAAGCGGGCGCCTTTCGGCTGATATGATGATGATACATTCGAAAAGCCTGCCAGCCATCCTTAAATGTTGTGTCATTTTAGGTATCAGAAACAATCATAATTAGATATATTGACAACTTGAACTCTAAAACCCACTTGCGCCACAAGTCACTAAAAACGATTAGCATATAATCTTACTTTCAAATAAGTAAGATTATTGACAATATCGTCATCCCCGACAATCGTTTATAATCTACAAGGGCAAAATGATGTTTGAAGCCATAGTAGTAGTTTATGCAATGGTCACATAATAGGGGTTATTAAAACACGAGCGTGGGTTTATCATATAAGGCGAAGCCGAATGTCAACAATCTGCCAAGCCTTTTCACAACTATGTGGGTCGCCTTCCAGTCTAACCGGATTCACCTGGGTGCCAGTGTTTCACATGGAGCGACTGCCTATCTGACCTCCACAACCCAGTAACTGCATACACTATTTTATCTTCACTCATACAGTTGAAATAAAACAAAACTGGAAACAAAAAAAAAATGTGGTATCGCGGGCAATATAGATTCTCATTGAGCATAACTGCGCAGCGCATAAACCTACGCTCGTGTTTTAATAACCGCTATTATATGACCATTGTATAAACTACTATTAAAACATTACTCTGTTTGCCTTTAGAGGCAGATTCAATAACATAGTTCATTTTGTTTATAAAATTTATAAAATTCTTGTGTCACAATGTTAGTTACCATACTCCTCCGAAATGGCTTGACCGATTTTTATGAAATTTTATATGCATATTCAGTAGGTCTGAGAATCGGCTACTATAAATTTTCTACACGCGGGCGAAGCCGCCGACAGAAGCTAGTAATATATATGCGTGTATTAAATTATGTATTTATTACTATTGTATTTTTTTCTGTTGGTCTTTCCAAGGTTTACTGTTTAAAATACCTAAGGCATAGGACATAGGCATACTTAGGCCATTGTACAGCGTTTTATCTCTTGCATAAAGATTTAACAAATAAATAAAAACCCTTCAGGTACAATTAATAAATCAACATCAAAAAGAAATAACAATTCTAAGAGCAAAAGAAATGCCAACAAATCATGTATCAGAATTGCTGTTCTAACAAAATCTCGTAATAATACCGTCTGCAGGGAATGCTCAACGAAAAAATATATTCCTAAAAAGGTGAAAATAGCTTGGCACGGTTCAATGAACATCGGTCCGTTCACAATGGATACCTGAACAAAATTGTGTGAAGCCTCCACATTCTGTTGGTTTAATAATATAAGTCTGTTGTAATAGTAGTTTAGATTATCTTAGTTTAATTAACAAATTATACCGACTTCTTAAACTAAACACCTCAGATCAAATAAAAAGTCAAGATGGAACGTTGCAAACAACAAAGTGAAGCCGGTTCAAACTAAGCCTTGCCGTACAAATACACAATTACACGCACTCACGTACAACGAAATTAGGCCTTAGCTTGTCCTTCGAGCTTACAGATCAATTAATAAAGCTCAACTGACAAGCTAAAGGGTAGTTTCGTTATACGTGTGCGCGTATAATTGTGTATTTATACGGCAAGGCTTAGTTTGAACCGGCTTCACTTTGTTGTTTGCAACGTTCCATCTTGACTTTTTATTTGATCTGAGCTAAACACTACAAAGCGAATAATAACTTTCTTTTCGAAGTCGGTGTCTTTGGTAACATATTGTTTTTCGTTTTTCGACACCCGACTTCGGCAAAGTAAATTTAGAAATTTTATTGTTAAAATGTTTTTTTTTCTCTATTATATTTTGGTACCACAAATTACCATGAAAATCGTTTGTAGCCAAAGTACATCTCATGACGATTCCAATAAGCGCAAACACGACTAGGATACCTTATTTTATTTCAGAGTTCCAGTGCCTGCCTTCTGGCTTCATCTTCAGATCAGTTCGATGGTACCATATTTATCAGTACAATTTATTTTCAAGTATTTGCTTCATCATAGCCGGTTAAATATCTTATACCCGTAATATGCTTATTATTACAGTTTCAGTGGCTATCTGATACTTTCTGCGTGCAAATGATTGCATTGTTGATGAAAATACCAAAATGGCTATAAGTACGCCTACAATATTTGAGGAGTTCCCTCGATTTCTCCAGGATCCCATCATCAGATCCTGACCTGACGACCATGGAACCTCCTGGGAAGTATACCCTTTTAAACAAAATAATTTACTAAATCGGTCCAGGCGTCTTTGAGGAATCGGATAACATACATAAAAAAAATATATTCCGGCGAATTGAGAACCTACTCCTTTTTTTGAAGACGGTTAAAAAACGAAGATATTTTTGAAAATTATCAATGTTGTTGTAGTGGCAGATAATATTCTGATAGATGGAACATCTTCTAAGTTTATCATCGATGAGATTTTCATAGGTTGTCATAGAAGCGCCGGGATTGGCACAAGAAAAGACAGCAGTGCGTGAAATCAAGCCATGGATGATAATGGCGATGGTAGAGAAAATTCGTGTGTAGTAAAAGGAAGGCTTTTGCTAAATACATGGACAAATTATTTATTTATTTATTTACACACAAAAAAAACTTACAGAGAAAAGAAGGAATACAGATGGAAGAGCACAAAAGTACTGCTTATTTTAATAGAAATTTCTTCCAGCAGACCTGCGACAGGAAAGTTGGATGATAGACGAAGACACAGTGTGTAGAAAGAAATAAGGAAACTTAAAATAAACAATATATATATAAATTACACATATACCTTAACTACATCTATAAAAGATAAAAATACATACAACTTATAATATATAAAATTACAAGATCGTGGAAATGTTCTTTGACCTGCTTCTTGAATAAAGATACATTTTTAGAGTCACGGATTTTAGGTGGAAGTGAGTTCCAAAGTCGTACTGCATGAACAGAGAAGGAGTGGGAATAGAAATTAGTATTGTGGGAGGGGAAGTTTAGATGATGCCTTAGGTGGGATCTACACTGGACATCGGCAGCGCGAGTAAAGGAAAAGCGATCGCGCAGATATCGAGGTTATGCAGGGTTAAAAAAAATTATAATCTCGAAGCAAACAATGAATCAAAGGTTGTTTGTTATTCAATGAACTAAATAAAACTTGCTAACAAAGGCTTTCATTTTTCCATAATTCTATTGCCGAATTTCACCTGACCGTTTGCATCAATATTGATATTACAATAGAGACTATTTTAAAACTTTTCCATGATGAATATTATTTACATGAATAAACCTTAACAATCTATTGTTTATTCACGTAAAGTATCGAGGAATACAGCGGAGACTTGCTGTAACAGGAACAGTACTGAACCGTTGAGACAAAGAACGGGTTGATACGTCTACAACTCATGTAGGTCGCAAGTCGCAAGCTTACAGAATATGTTATAATGGGCATGAGACATTATCGCAGAAATGTGTGTGATGTTTATTGTGAAGTGGGTCTATTATTAATGGACATCTAAAGTCATAATCATAATCATAATCTTTATTTCTCCTCACAAAAACATGACCTTATAGAACAACTTATAATTAAATTTAGATGGGAACATTTAGCAGTCAAGTGAGTGTGCGGAGCTGGTGTCTGTTATAGGTTTTAACCTGTATTACAGATCACCAGGTCCTCACCCCATGAACATCAAGTATAACATAACAAAAATTTAATCAAATAGACAAGCGTTTGATGGAACTTATAAATTAAAACTATCTGTTAAATTAAGGAGACAGATACAGCAACGAAAAATAAATATGATTCAGCAACGTAAAATAAATATCATAATGCCATAAAGCACAATATGAGTGTGAGTGGGTGTGTGTTGTGTGTGTATGTATATGGATGTATGTATTACTGTTTGGGTATGTGTATTTATGTGAGTGAGTGAGTGTGTGTGAGTATGTGTGGTGATAATGAAATGAGTGTACGATTATTACCTAGCCATCAAATGATAATTACTACTGTAAAAGTTTCTCTGTGGAAAAGTAGTCCTGTGTCTGCAACCAGTCTCTTACCACAGCGCTACATTTGTTTTTAGAAATAGAGTAGATTGACAAGAACCTATTTATTTTATTATAAAGATTACAGCCCTGATAGCAGAAGAAGCGATGTGCAAAACAGGTTTTAAAGGATGGTTTTGTACAGACTATGTCCTTTCTCCGCCGATTCTCAGTCAACTTAGCATCATATGTCAGCAGAGAATGTTGTTTAGTGACTGTGTGTAAAATATAAAGCTGACGAACTGTTAGAACCTTACTCTGCCTATAAACATCGACGGTTGGGTGAAAGAACGGTAGAAACATACTTACTTTTAGTACAGCTCTTTGAGCCCTTTCAATTTTTATCAAATGGGTTTTCGCTGAACCACCCCATGCAGAAATACAATAACTGAGCTGTGACTGAGCAAGTGCAAGGTAAACTGTTCTTATTAAATCTTTGTTTCCTACATGCCGTAAATTTTTGAAGATATAGATTAATTTTCGTGTTCTTGCTGCCAACATGTCAATATGTTTCTGAAAGGTTAATCCACTATCTAACACTATACCAAGATACTTAACTGTATTTGCCCTTTCAATACTGGGACACATACAGTCAGCGTCAGTGAAGTCGGTGCATTCATGACATATTATTTTATGATTGGTAATATCTGCTAACGGGTTTCTGAGCGAAAATGTTATATATTTAGTTTTAGCCACATTTAGAGTCAGGACATTGTCGTGTAACCACTGTGTTACCAAATTAAAACCTGCTTGTGCATTCGAAAAAGCATCGTCCCATGTTTCTCCACTAAAAAGTAATGCCGTATCGTCAGCAAACGTGACAATTTTAGCTTTTGGAAGATTTAACTTGCAGAGATCGTTGATGTAGGCAAGGAACAATGTGGGGCCCAATATGCTACCTTGTGGAACCCCGAAAAGAACTATGGCATCATTACTTGTCAGGTTATCAAGTTTCACACATTGAGTTCTTTCCGTGAGGTAACTTTCCAACAATTTCAACTGAAGGTCCCTGATTCCTAGACACTCAAGTTTTTTTAGCAGGATAGGAATAGAGACTGTGTCAAATGCTTTAGCAAAAAAGTGTAGTAAGTAAACCTGGGCAATTGCTTGACTGGTACATTTTTGATAATACATCATCATTATCTACCCCAATACGAGTATATATCTAAGCGTCTCAGTCTAACTGAATACAGCTGAACATTTTTGTCAATTACAAGTTTTTTTTAAATATTTGTTTTGTTTACCAAGGTTGCATAATTTGGCTAACGAAGGTTTTATGAACGTGTCTAAACTCTTTATGCTTAAACAAGGCCAAATTAGTGTGACAGGATAGTGGGCATATAAACCTAAACAATGAGTAGAAAGCTGAACTAAAAATATAATAAGTAAGTAAAATTGTTTGTGGACAGTAGTGGTCCAGTGGTAACGGCCGCGACTTACAAGTTGTAGGTCGTGGGTTCGAACCCAGGCAGGCGCTATACTTTGTGTAAATTATTTCATCACCGCTGCTCTCAAAATGGTGAAGGATGTGAATCCTAGAACCAAAAATTCGAAGACTTGTGACTTCCACCAATTCGTACTACGCCCACGTGGTGGGTTAAGGTTCCCCTAGTCAACGGCACGAACAATTTTGTGCGCGGGGTAAAAATGCATGCTAACTCATCTGACAATACTTGCGAAAGAGATAGATGCTTTAATGAGCAGTAAGAAGCTAGTTCGCGTACGATTTAACACTTGCAAGTTTGTAGCGAAAGGGATGATGATTTAGGGCAAAAACGAGCGCGCGTAAATCTATAAACAGACCTTTGGGAATATGGATATCTATCTTGATAATAAAATTCTTTGCATTGTTGATCTACTAATCTATCCCTGTATGGTGGCCGTTTTGCCATTTTCCTTCTTCTTATGGTATTTATTTCCGCCCATAGATGCGTTAAAATTAGTTTTTAAATATTGAACTTTCGGCGCTCATAACATTCAATTTTTTTTTAATTTTACTTTTTTGTTTCCATACAGGACTAGAAAATGATGAGACAAAAGAAATTGATATCATTTTTTATTTAGAAACGTACATCGTAAAACAGTGGAGTAATCGGCAGACTACGTGTGTATAGAAGAATGACTAGTGTAACCTTAAGGTCCATTCCCGCTCACCGGTTTGTAGGTGGTAATCTCTGGCAGTCCGATTAAAAAATGGTTTCAGTGATAGATAGCTACACTATTGCTGAATATTACTAGTAACTACTTATTATTCCATAAAAATGTACAATTCCTGTGGGGAGCAAAACCGCGGGCAAATATTTAATAAATTACAGTCAAAATATATTGTAAAAACCATTACACACTTGCACAGTTAAAACAAACAAAACACACGTATTTCAAATAGGAAACCAACACCAAAGTTTCTGTAATGTATTCTCCAACGTACAATTAATTTCATCTAACAATGCATGCATCGTTGGCGACCATTTTATAAAAGCTAACGAGAACATTTCTCTAATTAAACTAAATGATACGCTGACACACTGTTGCGTGTAATTGCAACACAATACAACATTGTAAGGTTTCATGTTACATGCACGTGGAGTTTTGGGAGACATTCGGTTAGCTTTAGGATTTGGAGACTTTCATTTGATAAAACCTGACATAAGTAGACTTACGCCAAGGTTTTTATCAAATGCAAGTTGAGAACGAAATTTGTATTTAAAAAAATGATTTGTGTTCGTGCATCGTCACAACTCACTTCATGTGAAAAAAAATAATCAAAAGAAGATGTTATGACAAGTACTTAGGTGTATTTCATAGGCTTTGTATATTATTTTAATGATTTTCCTCGATGATATTTTGTAATCAGCAAGCGAAACACCACTTAATTTCTCTTAAGTGTTTAATTTACTTGCCCAATATTTAATACTAACTTTCCGCCCCCAGCTTGCGTGGACTACACGATATTGGCTATTTCGTTTTTTTCAGTTCTGATGGAATATTGCAATTACTATCCAAACATAGATTTCCGCCCGCGTCTTTGTTCGAGTAGACCACAAAATTTTATCAACTTTATTATTTTATAAAATGATTAAAATTACGTGTAAATTGATATAAAATGAGCATAAACTGCACTGCCTTCCTGTTCTTATAGTTAGAGCGCCGGACTTTCATTCCGGAGGTCTCATGGTATCGATTTCCACGGGGAGATACAAATAGTGGAAGACCTCTTTGCTTTTAATTAAAAAAATTAAAAAAATTAAAAGACATTTATTTCAGAATCACTTCCATATTTGTTAGTAAAAATTTAAACTTATAAAATAGTGTTAGTAACATTTTTTTTTTTTTACATTTATTACACGCTGTGCGAGGCACGCCGATCCTGGGGAATGTCTATTTGACTGCGTGCAGTCGTATCCATCGCCCCAAGATCGGAGAGTCCCACCGATCAGCCAACGTTCTAAGAATGGTGTTGGGGCTGGCGCGAACACGGCGTAGTAGAGATGCGCATCTCTTGCGCATGATGGCCGCAAAACTATCAACGTCCGCGTCGGCAAACATGCCGGACGCACTACAAAAACGCGGCAGCCCCATCAACACCCGGAACGTGTTGTTATATTGTGTGCGCAGGCCACCATATGCCCTCTGCGTAAAGTTCACCCACAGGCTGCACGTGTAAAAGGATTGGCAGTAGGCTTTGAAAAGCGTCACCTGTATCACCAATATCTGAATCCTTCTACTGACACGATAGAAAATTTATACAGGGTTGCGCAAAAGTTATCACTCGATGTTCTTTGGCTGTAATTTTTTTTGCAATGCATGTCCTCGAAAAGAGCGTTTTCCAAGCAGCCAAACTGTGCGGAAAGTGTCTGTGCTAAGCTAGTGCTTTTTACTTTACTGTATTTTTTTAATTTTTATCTCCAACGCAGCCCGACGCATAGTGTTTTTATTATTTCAGAAAAGTTTTACAAATTAGTTAAGTACAGATTATCATTCATATAAAACGTAAAAAAAAAACTAATACTTCATTAAAGACGTTTTTAATTACTCTAGATTTAGATTTTGATCAATAAATTAATTTTTCTTCCAACTATGCTTTAATTTCATCACAATCACACTTAAAACTCAGTACAATGCGAGTCTTTAATGCTCTAGAGCAATAAAAATGTATGAAATTTCATTATTGCAAAGTTTATTTTTTAATCGCACCAAAAGGTGCCAATCTCAATGGATTAGCTCTATTCAGCCAGCCCGATATCAATACTTTTTTTTTACGTACGTATTATTTGTTTCTATCCTACTTGTTCCAAATTTAAAAAATTGATTGCTGCTAACTCTGATTTAAAAATGAAAGAAATTTAAAAAAGTGATTTGGCGGGAAATTTGTTAATTTTGCTTGACAATATTTTTGGAAACGATAAAGTGTGATACTATCTGATTTTGAGTGCTTCGGCTCCGAAATAAAATGGAATCATCTAGCGACACATTAACTCCGGAAAACATTCTAAATGAAGCCGACAGTGTTATAGAAAATCTTCTAATTTCAATAATTAAACTTCTATTTTAACTGTTTGATATGAATTTCTTTTATCTACTATTCCTATAGATAATAGTTGAAAGAAACCTCGTGCCTGTTAGATTAGAGCCCTCGCTAACGCTCGGGCTCTAAATCAGGCACTCGGTGCAATTATAAATTACTTTGTGCTCGATGCAATAATCTACTATTAAATATATTAATAGTTTCAATTTGCTTACAAATGTTCTGAATGTAACTAAAAAACGTGATGAAGTAATAATTTTGTGAGCAATTTATTAGTATTAAATAATGAAGATTTAATGATAAATAGAATAATGGAAACAAAACATGTTAAGTATCATTTATTGGCCTTGTTTGTTCTTTCTCCTGCTTGGTATGGAGGGAAGTGGAAATTTGGTTTTTCCTACTCCTCCGTTATTCTTTTCTGATTAATTTCGTTGCGGGATCCAAGACAGTTAAATTCATTCTCCGGGACTTCGTCGAGCTTCATTGCCTCGGCGCTTTTCTGGTGGTCGCCACTGTTGATTCTGGCTTTCGGGAGTTGCAGTGGCTTAAGATTAGCGCGGTGTGATAATACCAAATTTTTTTTTTTATTTTTTTTTATTTTTGCCCCGTTTTGACAGCTATAAAAATACTTAATAATAATTAAACTTGATGCTTGCGAATGATACTCGTTGTTATAGTGTATGGGTAACACAGTAATTAATTATATATCTGCGTAGCCTTTTCCCAACTATTGTGGGGTCGGCTTCCAGTCTTACCGGATTTAGCTGAGTACCAGTGTTTTACATGGAGCGACTGCCTATCTGACCTCCACAACCCGGTAACTGGCGTCATATCTCAATCTTCTGACTACCCGTAACGACTGTCAAAGATCTTCAAATGACAGCCGGGACCAACGGTTTATCTTGCTTTCCGAGGCACGGAGGAAACTCGGTATGTTGAAATGGTCACCCATCCACGGACCGACTTCGTCAAGCGTTGCTTAACCTTGAAGATCAAAAGTAGTAATTAATTAGGATTATGAATTTGACTTTTCAATTTCTTACGTAAAATTTTATCGCGGTATGTAAAATGAGAAACGCCAACGGACTTCATAGATTGTGATGACTATAAGTATCTTAAAATACCTCTTCCTACGTCATCTTCTACCACTATCTGTCTAGAACTGCTCCAAGATAAAACCATAAAAAATGTACAGTACCGATCTTGTCTAATAATATTCAACATGGCTTATCAGCAGTGGTAAAAACGGACCCTAATATATAATATTCACATCAAGCCACACAGCCACATACACATAAATATAAACACTAAAAGTCCCTTAGGGGTGCGGAATAGGTGTATTTATTATATCGAAGGCTTCGTAAGAAATTGTGTCCATTTCTGGCGAATATTATATCAATTTTCCGAAGCGTACGCGTAATGATTGTAGAATGCACGCTTCGCTCGACGAACGAGTAATACCCTCGGCAGTTACCCTTCATGTCATGGCTTTTGGATTACCGTGAGCCAGGGGATTATACGGGGGACTACGTGACTTCATTACATTTCAAAAACGGAACAGGTTTTATGTTCCATTTACAGCTTCAGACCGTAAACTCTAAAGTGGTTTGAAAGACAAACAGATTTAAAACCTCACATCTATCTTAAATCGCTAAAAGTTTCAAAGAGAGCTAAATTAATACTTAAACCAATATTGGACATTTTAAAATAAACTCACCTTAAAATTTACTCTAAAGGTAAAATACAAACAGTGAAATACGCGAGCGAGAATATTCAAATCCATTTTCTGATTTAAATTAACGTACTTCGCTTTGCAGTGATGGAGATAATATTTCAAACAGGTGAGAGGAGGCAAAACATGTAGGTATTCATGAAAAACTACTCAAGTTTCTAAGTAATATAAATCCTACCTATATAACTATTCTACTTATTTACTTAATACTGTAAGCTCGAACCCAGGCAGGTGCTTTACTTTGTGTAAACGATTTCATTACCACTGCTCTCAAAACGGTGAAGGGAAACATCGTGAGGAAACCGGCATGTCCTAGAAACAAAAAATCGAAGACATGTGATGTGACATCCACCAAACCGCACTGGGCCCGCGTGGTGGATTACGGCCCATTCCCTCTCACAGACAGGGGGCCTGTGTCCCAGCAGTGGGAACATTAAAAAAAGCTGATAATGTGATGTGTGATGATGTAAGTGTGAAAGTTTGGGCGTATGAATGAATAGATGATTGTTAATCTTTCAAGCCCAAAACTACTGAACAAAATTGGATTAAATTTGGCACACAGATAGTTTATAATCTGGATTAAAACATACAATATTTTTATCCGGGTAATAAGTTACTTTGGAAAGTTATTTTCAACGAGATTGGGGAGGAGTAAGTTATCTAGGGGACCACAATAGATCCCAATGAGTCGAAGTGTCCGAGTTATTTCTCGGCCCCTCCACAAGATAAGATACTATGGGATAATTTTCGACTTATACGCGACAGCTAGTCACTAATAAACGATATTTAGAGAACATACACAGTCTAAGTTATGCCTTAATTACTAAAACTGCTTACTCGCTGGAAAAACGCCACACTTTGATATATACGGTATAACGATATATTTTTTAAAAGTTCACACTCTCACATTGGGCTCAAGTTTGCTCGCATAATCTAGCTTTTTCAACGACTGTCTTAGGGTTGTCACTTCGCTGAATATATTAAAAACTTTGATAAAATCGAGAATAGCATTACTTTTTTGCTATTTAAAATTTTACGTGCGTGAAAGACCTTGCAGGATGATATATAATATTTTTTTTGGCTGCTATTTTGTGGTCATTGATCTTAAATTTAATTTGCCATCGTATCACTGATTTCTCGATCTATATATCGATATACAAAACACAAAAAAATGAGCTTAAAACTTTCTCACCGCTTTCTGTGAAAGTGATCTAAGCGCAGATTTGTGAATGTTACGTTTATGTTAAGTTTGTTTTTAACCCCCGACGGAAAAAGAGGGGTGTTATAAGTTTGAGGTGTGTTGCTGTGTATCTGTGTGTCTGTGTATCTGTGTATCTGTGTATATGTGTATCTGTGTATCTGTGTGTGGCTTGATAGCGTCTCAACGGATGAACCGATTTTGATTTAGTTTTTTTTTGTTTGAAAGGTGATTATATCGAGAGTGTTCTTAGCTATGTTTGAATAAAATCGGTTCAACCGTTCAAAAGTTATGCGCGTTTTACTGTTTGAATCTGGATGTTTACGCAAGATAAATGTGTCAGGGAGTTTTTAAAATTTTGAAATTTTACTTGTAGTTCTTACAAATACCACATACAGTTTTCCTCACAAATCTGCCAAAACCAAACATTCGACTGCTGCATTTCGATCTGTCTTTAAAACTTTAGAAAATGTATCCATCCTTGTTTATAAGTAGCAAAAGTCGAATGCGAAATCAGCGGTACTTGAGTGGAGAGCCCGAGAGACGCGAGCGTGCCTCCACGCCCCACTTTATCAAACTATGAACCAATATGATTTATCACAAAACCTGTATACTCATACATCTCGTGATCCCTTGTGATGTGGAGTGGTCACTGAGCGATGGACTGCCGTGCGACCCAATCTTATTATGGTGTAAGTGAATCTGGTTACCAAATAGGGTGTTCCAAATTCGGGTTTCGTTTCGTGGGGTTGACATCTTTTTGTCCATGTACAATGGAATATTGAGGAGCGCAATAGAGCGATTGGATTCGAAATTCGAAAACCTGTTATTATTAGGCCATTGGGTCATACTGTATAATTGCTAGTCGCAATGCTGCCAGTGTGCCCTGAGCACTTTCATTATTTATATATTTTCATTAAATCTATATCAATATTATAAAGAGGAAAGATTTTTTGTTTGTACCGAATAGTCTTCGAAAAACTTGGACTGATTTCAAAAATTCTTTCACCTATGGAAAGCTACATTATTCCCGAGTAACATAGGCTGTAAAATATTTTCAAAAAAAAATGAGATCCTTATGAAAATTACAATAATGTAACACAAAGTAGCAATATTTTGCCTACAAAATTCATTACTTGGTAGTGGCAAATTTGGTGGGTAGGCAGGTAGGTGATAGGTGGGTAGATTGCCAGTTGACGGGAGCAAAGCCACGGTGGTCAGCTAGTAAATAATAAAATAGTTAATCCATAGTTACATTCTACTGTCAAGTTAATATAATCATCAAAGGTGAAGCGAAAATGTTATTACTTATTCCAAAGAATTGTACACGATTTTATTTTATTTTACATCACAGTCCCATAGTTTTAACGCTTACCATTACATGTACTCTTGGTAGACAATCCAATTAACCATAACCACAGGATTAATTAGCTTTAGTTCGTGAATAGTGATATTTTTTATTAAACCTACTGAAAAAAATAATTAAAAAAATTGCGTCAAGAAAAAATTACTTGCTTAATTGGTAGGTACGCTTATTTGTTGTTCTTGAAAGCAAAAGAGGAAGTTATATTTTTATCATGTTATTAAACTCTATTTTTATTTCGTACAAAAAAATATACGTCCTAACACTAATACTAACTGATCCGTAGGTGCCAAATGTGGAATAAAATTTTAAATAGCAAATTATTCCACTTACGGCACCTGCGAAAGATATCGATAGGTGCCGTAAGTGGAATACTTCAGGTATGCGGTTATGCGGGTGCCCAATGTGGAATATGTCTATTACGTCACCAAAATAGCAGACAGTGTTTTTGCGGGCATAAAATAGGTTTAAATTTTAATGCAGTATGCATTAAAATTTAACGGTAAGAAAGCCTGTTTAATTTGCTGAAAAAAATTGAAGAACTTTTCAAAAATGATTACTTGCTGTGGAGTTCTGGTAGGCAGTCGCCCCATGCCAAATACTGATAATCAGCATAATCCGCAGGCTTATTATGTATCTTTTGCAAGAGCAAAACGATAGTGATTATTGCGCAATAATTGCTCTTCAATACAGAAGTTTTAGAGTTGTTTGCGGTTTTTTAACCGACTTCGCAAAAAAGGAGGAGGTTCTCAATTCGACTGTATTTTTTTTTTTTATGTGTGTTACCTCGGAACTTGTTACTGGGTGAACCGATTTTGATGATTCTTGTTTTAGTTGAAAGCTGGTGCTTGTCATGTGGTCCCGTTTAAATTTGGTCAAGATCTGATAAAGAACTTCGGAGATATACATCAGAACTCTTCAATAAATGACAGCAGATCACTCGGGATAGCTGCAATCGGATGTCTGTTTATTGTTTAAATCATTTCATAACATAACATCACACTAGCACGCCTTAAAGGGGTACGCAGGTGTGAACAGTTCACCCTGGTATACTCTAAATCTACCGTTTTTGTTTAGGATTCATGTTTCTGGGTTAAACTATTCTGGCTTCACTTTGGAGAATTGATCCGTTATGTACCCACAACTAAAAAGTGAAAAATAAAAATCTTTTGAACATAAAATACAACCGACTTCCAAATAAAAACACTACAAAGTTAAAAATAACTTCAATTTCGGAAGTCGGTGTCAAAAAACGAAGATCCCAAAACAGGAACACCGACTTCCGAAATTGAAGTTATTTTTCACTTTGTAGTGTTTTTATTTGGAAGTCGGTTGTATTTTTTGTTCAAAAGATTTTTATTTTTAAATAAGTGCATTCGACAAACAGCGAGCGATTAGCAAACGATTGTGTAGATCAGGGTTGGCGGACCTATGGCACGCGTGCCTGCGGTGGCTCACGACAAAATATTTTGGGCACGTTAAAATGAAGTTATTTAGAATCTAGGTAATTTGCAACAGCAGAAATGACACCAACTCCTACTTTTATTTAAATACAAAATAAAACTGTAAATAAATATTAGGATTGCTGTAAGAATTTCTGAGTGCAAAAAAATAATTGATTAATTCATAGTATTTAGAATTTTATTTTTTGTCAATTAAGACAATGTCAAAATTTGTGGTGGCACTTCAATGTCACATAAAAAATATATAATTTAAATGGCACGTTTTTTAATAAAGGATCCCTGGTGTAGGTTGATACGGTAGGACCATACCTACACTGAAGGTAATTCCGCTTTTATGGCATAAAGCGTTGTTCGCTATCGTTTTGCTCTTGCAAAAGATACGTAATAAGCCTGCCGGTTAGACTGTAAGGCGATCCCACGTTGACTGATTGGTGAATCATGACAAAGGGATTGGATTGTACAGGTGGCATCTAATATTACTTTGATTATATCTATTAACGGACAATGTATGCCTTGTAATCACGGCATCGATGAAGATCAATCGATTTGATGTCGGAAATAATTGGCTACCTGGATTACTGGCCTGCAATCACTCGTACAGAGGCTGTAATTTAAACCCTTTGTCTACTACGAAAGGTATAATTAAGTTCATTGAATTCGTTTAGAAATTGCAAACTGACTTATCGATCTTGTGGTTGAAATACAAGAGTTAATAATGTTTGTCTACTATCAGTATGTTGGATATAATTTTACTGAGTCGTAGATCAGGAAATTCTTTGGACTCAACCGGCTGGAAGTTTGGAATTGTTTCCGATAACATATTTTTAATAAAACTGAACATCGATATCCGATACCGATTTTTGAAGTATTGTATGAAATACTAGTCCAGTTCCAGTCTGGCTGCGGAAGGTTTCTAACTGGAAACATAGTTTTTTTTTATGTTTAATAGGCTCGCGTTTGACTACTATTTCACCTGTTGGTAAGCGATGGTGTGGTCGACGGTGAGACACGGTTGCCTAGAAATAACCTATTCACTCTTGATTTAAAGACTCCTAGATTGTAGCTGTCGGGAAACACAGACTCCGGCAGGGTATTCCACTCCGTAGCTGTACGCATAATAATAAGTGTTTCCTGAACGTTTTGTGCGTATGGGTGGAATGTCCACCATGTACCGATGGCGCATCGCCGTACGTCTGGTAGTCCGATGATGAAACGGGCTAGGTGGAATTAGCTCGTGCAATTCCATCGCACACTCCCCAAAATGTAACCGATAAAAACCTGACAAGCTGGCCTTGACTTGACCAGTGCTTGATCACCGATAAGCCACTTGGCCCGCTTTTCGATCGACACCAGTGCATCAAGCTGGTATTTGGCAGATCCGTCCTAGAGATGAGAACATGATGATGCATGATCGAACTCGCGCTTGATACAAATTGAGGAGCTTTTCCGGCGTGGAGTTGAGGAGAATCTAAACCTTATTTTTGTATTGTATTGCCTTGATAAACAACACACCTTTGTCGACATATATCTTATGCAACACTACAATTGGAAGCTCAAAGGAAACGGTTTGACAAGAAAAACGGACACGTATGCAGCAAAACGTCTCAGAAAAATGTCACGAGACACGCCCTTACAATTTGCATCGACATGTTTGCGAGAATCGCGCATTTCGTCATAACACTCGATTCAAATGCTGGAGAATATCCGGATTTAGACGATATAATCGAAATTGGATCTTGATCCTTCGAAATCAAGATTGAATTTCCTTTGGCTGCTGAGACGATATTTTTATTGGTATGAATGAAACATGTTTAATATTTTTCCATTTTGAATAAGGAAAAATAATGGATCGGTTAATAGAAACAATTTTTTTTTTTGATTTTTGATATATATATTCCATTACAAAATTTCAAAAAAACATTAATTTATTTTTACCATGAAACAAGGAATACGAATTCGGCTTTTACCTTGTTTTACCACCATTAGTATTGGAAAGATATTTAGGAAGCCGTACGCGTGCTGTACGTGTAAGTGCTCAGTAAAGAATGTGTGTACCGAAATGACTCAGGCAGGAAGGCGCCAACCACTTTTAATGGGCCCAGTTGACCAAAAACTCGTAAACAGAGTGAAAAAAATACAGGTACTTTCGTAGAATTAATTTCCCAGAGAAATCCTCTTTAAAACGGTAAAATTACAGTCACTTTCTCAATTGAAAAAGCCACTCCAATTTTACTGGAAATCTTTATTTCACCCACTCCCAGGAATTATGCACTACAGGACACCAAAGCTTAGTATTTTCTCACTTACCTCCATTTCGCTTAACGCTATTACGGTAATAGTCTAAGATCTAGTCAATATCAATATAGTCAATATCTAGTCGCAATTGTGTATTTGAGAAATTTCTAGTCTAGGGCAAAACATAAAATTAAATAAAAACTAAAATCTAGTTGCAGCTAGATGCGGCCAGGCAACCCTGCACTAATCTATTCTACCAACAATCATTAATAAAAATCTAGTTTTATCAAAAACAAATGACATGCAGATTTTTACAGTGGGATCTCTGGTAATAAGTAGCGTTGAAAATTGCGAAAGTTTTTTATAGAAACTTTGTATCTTGCCTATATAATACATTTAATTTTCGATAAGACAAATTTGACGTTCATCTAAAAATACAATCGTGAAAAATCCAAAGCTTTTGCTTTGGATTTTAACAAAGCTTGCCTCGTGCAAAGCGCCACTCACCAGGTTACAAAGAACAGTGTGTCTTGGCATCACGGGCGCTTTCAGGACAACACCTACGGCAGCGATTGAGAGATATCTCAATATCCCTCCTCTGCATATGATGGTTGAATTCGAGGCAAGGAAGACATTACATCGTCTTGCTGTTGCTGGACAATGGGATGCATCTAAGCCAAAGACTAACCATACAAAGTTCGACGGAAATGAAGGACGGAAAATGGATCGAGTAACAAGCATGCTATCCGATAAAGTGCAAACTATGTTTGTGTTTGAAAGGTCTTTCAAGGTCCAAATCCCTACAATAGAGGACTGGACGAAGGGACCCGACCCACCAGAACAAGATAGCCTGGTATGGTACACTGATGGATCAAAAATGGAATCAGATACAGGAGCGGGAATATACGCAAAAGGTTACGAATGTAGCAAAAGCTTAGGGAAGATGGCAACTGTAAACCAAGAAGAAACATATGCTATAATAACCTTTGCTCAAGAGAATATAGATAGAAGAACCAGAGGTAAAACCATATATATTCTTAGTGACAGTCAGGCTGCAATCAAAGCCATAGCATCCTAAAAAGTAGATTCCGGACTTATCCTGGATACTATCCAAACCCTAAAAAGGCTTGGGAAGCACAACAGGTTAAGACTGATGTGGGTCCCTGGGCACAAAGGAGTCTATGGTAACGAAGTGGCAGATGAACTGGCAAGAGAGGGCTCAGCAAATGATTTTGTGGGTCCAGAACCATGTGTAGGCATTTCGATGTGTCTCGTAAAAGCCGCATTTAGGGAGTTTGCAGATCACAGACAACGAACTTAATGGCTGTCTAATACCGGTCTGCAACACTCCAAGAATTGCCTAGGCTCTACGTTCAAAGCCCGGGAATGCATTTGGAACATGAGCAGGTGGCAAATCCACTACCTGCTTGGGGCCTTTATTGGGCACTTTGGAACCAACGACATGCTCATGAAGATGGGTCTAACTGCGACACCCATGTGCAGGTTGTGTGGGGAACATACGGAACGCATGGAGCACCTTCTGTGCACATGCGATGCACTGGCTGGTAAGCGAATGAGTCTCCTGGGGGTTGGATATCCAAAACCGGAAGACTATAGGCTCATATCTCCAAGTCTCTTTGTAAAACTGATGATAAGAGTTTTCAACGAGATTGGGGAGGAGTAAGTTGTCTAGGGGACCATAATAGAACCCAATGGGTCGAAGTGTCCTGAGTTATTTCTCGGCCCCTCCACAAGATAAGATAAACTTGCGAAAGATTCAACTGAAGATTTGCAAGGAAAGTTTCTGTATTTTATTGAAAATCCAGTGCAATTTTTTACATGTTATTTTCAACGCTAGTTTTAAGGTGTCCTGATCGTTGCAAGAAAATAGAACAAGAAAAGACTTAAGCTAAGCTGTTTCTTGGTAAGACGAAGCCTTATTAACTCAAAACAATTCTCCACCGCAGTAGCTGTGGTCATAAGAAAATTCTATGTAAGTTCTTTGCTGAATTATTTTGTGGAATTTCATTCACACGTCTAGTTTATTTACTTTTAAGAAAGCGGTTCGAAGAAACTACTGCCAACTGTAGTTTGTTAAATAGACTGTGTTGGATTGCAGCATTATGTTTTTTAGATTATCGTGTCTTGTTTCGTTGTCTACCTAATAAATTATGTACCACAAACACTCCTGAATCTAGCTTCAAATTAAGACGCGGAAAGTGATCTTAGCAGAGCGTATGCAAGATACTGAAAACGTCGATTTAAGTGACAATGAATCTGTTTACTAAGAATGCACAAGACTGAGCTAAGTGATATGAAACTAGTTGAAGAGCAGACTTCTAAAGTAATAAGCCTTAATTAAAATAACGATGTTATATCAACGTTTAATTAAGCCCTAAGTTATATAAATTGTACTTATCTTCCACACTGCCAAATAGGCTAATTAATTGAAGGTCTCGTAGACATATTATAAGCAATCAATGGTACCTCTAAAAGTCGTATCTCAGACTTACCCATGGGCGACAGACAAAGTGACTTTTTTGATTACGATTGTCTTAAATAAATTATCATTTTGGCAGGGTTGGGCAGTATGTCACTTACTTCTAATTAAAATACGTAATTGAAATACAAATACGTATTTGGTATTTGTAATTCAATTACTTCGTAAAAAGGTAATTTGTAGTTGGTATTTCAAATACCTGACTCTGAGGTATTTTGTAGTTAATATTTGAAATACTTATAGCTTCAAAATACATTTAAACATTTAACGGTGTTATTAATATGTTCGTTATGCAGAAAATAGCGCTCGTTAGCTTACGCAAGCAAAATGGCGAACGCGTACGTCAAATTGTCAAGTATCTTGTCAATTGTAATTTTCATTAGAAACGGTTATTTTCACGTAACTTCTAAAGTAGTTCAATTACTTCGTAAGCCCTAAGTTAATTAAGTTTATTAGTATGAATGTCACGAAGGATGATCGACTGTATTTTGTATTTTAAATAAAAATTGTTAAATTGAAAATTACTGTATTTTGTAATTTGTATAAACATGTATCGAGAAAGGTTCGGGAGTGGCGACCGTGAACCGGAAGACGCTGCGTTGGAAGGCCTCCCACCAGGTGGACCGATGACTTGGTGAAGGTTGCAGGGATCCACTGGTTACGAGACGCACGGGGCCAGTCAAAGTGGTGACGCTTGGGGAGGCCTATGTCCAGCAGTGGACGTCTTTCGGCTGATATGATGATGATGTAAGCATGTATTTTACCTAGCTGCATTTCAGTAACACGTAGCATGCCGACACGTTTGAAGCTCTATGACAATCGTTATTGTTGATAGAATATTACTTTATCCAAGTCCTCATAATGAACAGCCATTTTCACCTATACAAACTGTATTTTCAAACTCAATCAGATAGCACAAAGAAAATAAAGACAGCAAAGAAAGAAAATAAATTATCTTGATCGACAGGTTGTCCTTCAAAGCCTCCCTAATCTCGGGACTGATCCCTTAAATGTGTTTAACTAGAGCTGCTGAAATTGAAAAGATTTATCGACTATTAAGTGATGCGAAAAGGGTCGCTATCCGAGGTGTTTATCGATAAAATGAAGCGATTGTGATTGAACAAACTCCGGATTTTTGAACGCCGATTGAAAAATAAACTGTTTTCAAATATCATGTAAAAGTGACTTTATTTGTTATTGTTATTTCAGACAGTTAAGAAGTTGACGAGTTACTTCCGATTTCAGAGTTACCATTTTCCAAGGTGTAGTTATTTTCAAATATTTTTCAAGTTTTGTTCATGTTGACGTCATAAAGTAGTCTGAGTGGCATAGGACTTGACATTGAAGCTTGACACGTACAAAACAACGGCCCACTTGCACGAAAGACTTAACTCGGCGTTGGTTGCTAGCGCGAGGTTAAATTGCCAATATTGTATGACGAACTGTCAATTTAATTTCGTGTTGGCGACTAGCTCTGGTTTGGGTTTTTCTTGCAAGTGGGCCTTAATTATTAAATTACAAGAGGCACTGAAAGTTTCCTTTATAGGATACTTTGTGACGTCATTTAGAGGTCAAGTAAATGTCAAGAGACGTGTAAGTATTTTTGACGATTTTAAAATGTTAAGACCTAAACATAGAAAAATAAGGCTGACAAACCTAAAATCTCGAAATGATTTTGGAATCGGCATGGGTTAATTTTTACATACAAGAATTGTTTCAGCAAGTCACAAAACCGATTCAAACTTGTTGAACCGCTGTTTTGTTTCCAAGACTAATTACCTACACACACGGGACACTTGTAATCAGATTGCGACGGATTACGCTTCAATTATGAAGATCATAGAGGCCAATTTAGCTTGCTCGGCGCTTAAGGCCTTTTTTTGCTATAAAACGGAGGATGTTTAATGAAGTGAGGCCTTTGTTTCCGTCTCCGACACGGGTCTATCACGGCTCTGAATATTGAATTGCAATTATTGTTAATTCGTGTCTGTTATATTTATTTCATTTGCGTGAATGATTGAAATTATAAGGTGAAATGAATATAAAGTGTCGTGGACAGATTTTTGTAAATAGTGATATTGAACTGACAAACACGCTCGAACGATTTCGTTAGTCATATCTATACATAACTAACTATTACTTATTACTTACTAAATATTACTTATTACTTACTAACTATTACTTAATACATTCTAACTATTACTTATTACTTACTAACTATTACTTATTACTTACTTACTTACTATTACTTATTACTTACTAACTATTACGTATTACTTACTAACTATTACTTACTTATTTATTGTAACTATTCGTTGTTTCTACATATTCGTAACTAACACGTAGTGTTTCTTTAAATGGTTTTTTTTTTTACAAATGGGGGTTTTTCCTATTTTTAACTCTTTCAATTCTAATGATTGATCAATTTTTTTTGTTGATTGAAACAAAGATTGATCCTGTAAAATACTGGTCAGTCCGGCTTGACTGAAAGCCGACCCTAACATATCTGGCAAGCTCAGATAATGATTATGATATATAACAGTACAGCTACAAGTGATATCTACTACCCATTAATCTGAAAATAATCACTTAGGCCACGTGATCCCAGCGCTAATAAAGAAAATTTGGTTCAAATAAATATCACTAGATGGCGCGATGTGCATCGATTTGTTATTTTTTACAATGAAACAGTAAAAAGGGCATCATATATAAAACAAATCGTTACTGTATTTAAAGAAAAAAGTAGTCACGAACCGAGTAAACCCAAAATTAAATTATCTGTGCTTAGTAATGCCTTCAAATCACATAAAAAATTTTAACACAGCGAGCCCTCAGAAAGGGGCCATACACAGAAATTATCGACAAGAAACATTTCTAAACAAAAAGTATCCAGTCTTCAGCTTCAACAAAATTTCGTAATCAACTCACATGAATGGACGATATTGGCGTTGTTAGCCCATAAAACTTATCAAATCCAACGGCGCACGCGTGCCAATGTAGTGTGTAACGTATTTACGGCATTTACGGCCTTTTACGGCGAAAAGAAACAGCCTTCGCATGTCGGTAATGATCGTGTAGAACATGATATGTGGCACATAACACTAGGTTTCTGGAAATAAATAATCGACCCGAAACAAATTAGGAGCAAATTAAGTGATATGATTAGCTGTTGATAATAATTCAATTCAACGACACAGTCACAGCCACATACATAAATCTAACTAGATAACGCAAGTCCCTCTATCTATATGGAAACCAAGCGTGCCACTGTTTCACATACAATTTGAGAACAAATTTACTTTCCGATCAAAGAAAATATTTTCAATGCCTCTACCAACTTTTTCTGTACAGCACCTGTAGCCAAGTTGACAATCTACAATCGATAACGCTAGTAGAAAACAAATCAATGTATGGGAATGACACATCTGAACGTTAAGTCAGACTATACAAATAGAAGGCGTTAACGATTGTAGAAAGAGATTAAATATTTTTACGGCTCAATAAGGCATAATAAGGCATTTGTCTAGGTTTAGGTGGATCTCCGGTGCCGATAATGCTAAATGAAACATAGCATAACAGTACATTTACTTAATTTTTTTGGCACGCGAAGTACATACAATCGCGTCATCTAGTTAGATTTATGTCTGTGGTCACAGCAGTTAAAGTCCGTTTAAAATTCCATTCGTTTAATAATCTGAGTAAATTTGAGGGTAGGTCTGTGTCTTCCGTTAAACTTTAGCTACCGGGTGACACATAACTTCTGTTGTTTTTTATCTGGTTTTAAAGGGTCAGGAAAATGTAACATTGATTTTCATTTGAATGTCGGTCTTGTATTGTTTACAGCATCTTAAATGTTAATTAAAACAAGGAAAATCAAGTGTAAAGTGGAGACAACAAATTCGAGCGACTAAGACGTAACACGGCACAATTATTCTTTGACTTTAAAATAAAAAATCTGTATACTTAGCCAAAGATAATTAAATTGTCTATGAGATAGTGAAAATTTCATAAAAATACACCCGATGATTTCAGTGTGATTTTAGTTTTCTTTGCCCAATTAAGATTTTGCAAATTAATATTATACAAACATAATTTAAAATATTCTTTTTTAAGTTATAGTTGTAGTTTATTTCCATAAAACGGGACGAAAGTGCATACTTCGAAGGCACAAACATCGGATGCGTCGTTAATTAATTATAAAGGATATTTCCTTATTTTTTTTTTGGGGTAGTATACAAAAAATATATCTATTTAGTCCGTCAATTAAATAACCTAAAAATATTGGACACATATTATTTCTTTAACTACGTAAACAAAAAATTACGACGTTACAGTGCGTTCAAATATCGTGTGACGTCACGATGTGCTACACTTTATACTGACAATGTGATGTCACAAGCCTCCACTCCTGAAATTTGATGCACTTTATCTATGTATTTTTTTATTTTATTTGATAGAGCAATAAATACGGGTCCAATATTATTTGATAATCTCTTTGACGCACTAAATATAATTATATTTTCTCCCCAGGAAACAATTGTCTAGTATAAAATTTTGTTTTTCAAAAAATGATGCTATTTGATGACGTTTAGATGTGATAAAGTCTCATATTTACCCATGATGATGCCGAGAGTCCACCATTTTGCTTTTTTTATGACGTCTTTACTTTAGAAGTCATCATCAACTTAGAATAGTCTCAATCAAGGCCAATCTAACACGAAAATAACGAATGTTTTAAATAAAATATAATTCGGGTCGTTATTATTCACTCTAATATGAGAATTTAGCCAGATGATTAACCAACCTTTCAAAAAAGAGCATTTAAGAAATACCAAGACTATTTCTTGGAGCTGTAACTGAAACGTGATTAATAAATGTTCAAACAGTAATCTGTTCGATCAAAATCGTTCAACCGCCCGATTTCTCATCATTCATCATTATATCGATTAGCGATACCCATCGGTATACATACAACACGAAATCAATGTTTTTACAATCACGCCCATAGTAACTTAAGTTATCTCTCGTAGGCGCCTACGCGTGCCACGGTGCTACGCCGTAGCACCTCTACGAAATATTGCTACGTTGTCTTCTTACCTATTATTTATGCTGTGCTCTTACCATCCAAAAAAATATAACTAAATAAAAAAGATAAATATGATAATATATCAAAGATGATATATCTAGCTAGAAAGGAGGAGGCTGACAAGATGAGGGAAGAACAACATGTAAATTGAGAAATAAAACAAAAAAATTGAAAATATTTCTTGGTGATTTTATTTTGTACCAGCTTGTGCAAACGGCTTCGCTCGCGTGAAAAGTGATTTGTCATCCCAAAAAAACATTATACCGGGATAAAAGGACTATTTGCTATTCCAGGCTGTAATCTATCTCTGTGCCAAATTTCATCCAGATCTGTTCAGCCGTTCTGGCGTGATTGAATAACAAGAATACATCCACAACAAGTTTGGATGGATGGAACTTTCAAAGTTATTATATTTGTAAGATTTCTTTATTAGATTTCATAGGATATTACATAATGCTATGTTACGTGGAGCACTCATACAAATCTAACGACGCCTGACTCATCCAAATCTCATAAAAAGTTTAGGCACACATATATAGACTGTCAAATTTAAAACCATCCCAGTAGTCTAGTAAAAATACAAATTCCACCTCAATAAATAATGACCCACCACAAATAAATTAGAATGAAAGAAACAAAAACATGTATTTGGTACAGTCGAGACTAGGGCATGCAATATTCGCCCGATTTTGGAATTAGAGTTTTATGAATACCTTGCGTGACACTATTCGAGTTATTCAAGTTAAAAGTTTTTTTTTAATAAATAATAATCTTCTGTTTTTAGATAACTTTATTAGGAACATGAAACAGTTAACAGAGTCTACATCTCATTATGACTCAAAATAATATTCTTCTGTCAAAATCAACAATCCTAACTTAATCATTAAACTGAACATAATGTGAAAATTTGTTATTGTATGTGAACAATCTTGACAAAAATCGAAAGGAATGATTATTGTAAACTACTACCATTAAAATTACACTATTTATTTCTGACTGACATAGAATAGTTTCCACTGAAATAATGATATGAGATCAATACCATGCGATGACACCCGCCACCTGGTGGTCAAACATGGAGAAAGAGGTCCTGAAGGAGAACCTGCGCACTCAGACAACCCAGAACAGAGCTCTCTGGCGCAGAGGTACAAGGAGACCCGACCCTAGCTGAACTGGGAAGAGGGTTAGACAAAGCAAGAAGAAGAAGACGCAATTAAATTCAAATTTACCAAACAAACACACCAAAACAAAGATGAAATATAGATAAAACACCCATCTTGATAATAAAATTAAACATACGATTCTATTTTATAAAATTTAACTATTAAAATCTTAAGAAACTCAATGCGTCCAAGGTGTCGTCATTAAAAAAAAACATCTTAAAAGGCTACAAAAAATCTATTGGCTGAAAATACGCGTTCAGATTCCACGCTCGTTGGTGGTACAGATAAAAGAAATTGGTACGCTTGCGACAAGTGAATTGCTCTGGGTCCATCTCTATCGAATTGTGCCATCTCCACCTTCAATGTAGTCTCTATCTTGCGAAAACATCCCGTTTCAAACAGTAAAACGCCCATAAGTTATGAATGAAACATAGTTAAGAACACTCCCGATAATACTAACATTAACATTATAAGCGGGATATTTACCATGTTTACTGTTTGTAGCGAGTTTCCGATATTTCGGTGCTGTTACAAGCACCATGATCACGTATAAACTGAAGTTATTGCGGGTGGGTGTTTATGAAGAGACAAAGCGGTCTACCCTCTTTCTAGTTCGTTTTTTGCTCTCGGTACCGCTACCATTGTCACTCACAACTCGATTCTGTTCTCGGCACACGAAACTCACTGTGTCCGCTCGCGAACCTTTTACGGCACTTTTTCGGGGTTTACACAGCTGAACCACTGGATTCCAAGCTTTCGACAGTTGAAACCCATCCTCCCGGTTGAACCAGCACCGAAATATCGGAAACTCGCTACAAACAGTAAACATGGTAAATATCCTGCTTATAATGTTAGTGACCATGACAGTTTAAAAACTTATAGTCCCGATAATGTCACATTTCAAACAACAAAACAAAACGAAATCAAAATCGGTTCAATCGTTTATGAGCTCAGATGCCACAGTCAAATACAAAAACACACAGATACACACGACAAACTTATAACACCTCTCTTTTTCCGTCAGGAGTTCAAAACAAAAGGATAACAAAGATACAACATGCAACAAAGATATAATGTGGAGATAGTTGTGTGTTTCACAGTCACACAAATCAGGATAAGAACAACAAACTAATAAGTCCCTCACTACACAATAATCAGTAATGGTTCTTTTCCACAAAACAAAAGTAACAACAGCTTTCAAACTTAACGACTACCTATAAACTACATTCAGAGCGTTGATTTATTACTACTCCCTAGGCAATAGTGATTTCTGTCGCCTTTTTCTCTAACACAACGGGCAATATTCCCAAGAGATTTTATCTGGACTAAACTCCAAGTTGGTTTTCTATTGAAACGCATAAATTACTCAACAGGTAGGTTGGGAGGATCTGTTAAGCGGTTAAAGGGATTTTGAGATTGTTTTAGTAAATCTGTAAATGAAATCGGGTTTGGGTTTAGTAGTAAAAAGTTATTCTAAGATAAAAGTGGGCACGCACTACAAAAAGACGGAATATTTTACCACAAAAAATACACAAAAGAGATAAATTGTATATGAACAGTTACTTCAACTGCAAACTTGTCCATCCATCTAAAACTCTTGAACATAGTTGTCAAAAGCAATCGCCTAAACCCTAATATACAGACAAAATGTGTCTGTGTATTAGGAGCTAAAATTTTCCCGCGGCTTCGCTCTTTAGTCTATTCCACAGGAACCGTGCATTTTTTTTAACCCCCGCGGAAAAAGAGCAGAAGCCGTAGTATTATTTGATGTTCATACTATTTTGACAATATCTCACTTTCATTTTTCTTAAATTTTCACATAAGAACGAAGAATAACATTCACGGTTTGCGCTGTTAACGCCATATTTGTTTTGGTGGATACTATAACCGCCGCAGTGGATACAAACTGAACTAAATTCGAGTCTTGGTCAGTCATCTTCAAAAGGCTGACTTTCAATGCGCCAAGTTGTTAAACGTTGAATGATTCTAGTTCAATTAACTATCAGCCTAGGCATCAAATTGGCGTTTAATTAACGGCCGAGGCTTCCAATTATTTGGCTAATTTAAACAGATGACTGCGACACATACATGGGCATTATTTATAAAACCTCCACGGTGTTTACCAACTGCTTAGTAGATTCTAAATTCAAATTCTCTATACAGAACTTGAAAACAGAATATGCTAAGCTTATTGTGAAACAGAAATTGATTTTTTGTATAAATAAAGGTGGAAATGTGTGTAA
Organism: Orthosia cruda; assembly: GCA_964057195.1. Classification (NCBI taxonomy): domain Eukaryota; kingdom Metazoa; phylum Arthropoda; class Insecta; order Lepidoptera; family Noctuidae; genus Orthosia; species Orthosia cruda. Next base: position 8,453,098 of record OZ059825.1, read on the forward strand.
CATTCGAAATCCTCGCAACACGCGTGTCACATTATGACTGACATTATTATATTGAAATATGACGTGATCATATTTTGAGAGCGTGCATCAAATGTCACTGACATTGTTCTCGTAGCCAGGTTCATATTTTAACTTTATATTTGGCAATGTGCGTTTTGTAAGTGTGTAAAAAGCAGTTGAATAGTTTGTTTTTGGTGTATGATTTTGCTTTATTTGACGTTGCATTTTATCAGCTACAACGGTGTAAGGATTATTGATAGAAACATATATGATTGTCTATAATAAAGATAATGTTAGGTGAGAAAAGGTATCTTCATACTACACTAAGGTCTCTACAACTATATTGTTAAATCTCTTGTTTACTAAAATAAATATATATTCGTCACACATACTTTCCTTACCCATAAATGTTGACTACAAATAGTTTTTTATTTTTTTTTTGCTCTTCCACTTGACCTAGTTTTGTCTCATTATTTGGGATCAGTTTTCCTCATCAATAGGGATGGTAATTGAAAATAGTTATTTCTCCATCAGGTAGATAAATAAAAAATATTGCAAATGTATTTTTCTTTTGACACTTAAACATAAAGTGACGACGATATAATGCGTTAAAATATCTTGTGACGTCACGCCGTTAGTACACTTTATATTGGCATCGTGACGTCACAAGCCCCCACTTCTGAACTTTGATGCGCTATATCTTTGTTAATTTTTATTGATTTGGTAAAGCAAAAAATAAATGTCCAATATTAATTAGGGATGTCGGAAGTGAAAAATATATCGATATATCGATATTTATTAAAATTTCAATATCGACCTCGATATATCGAGGAAAAAATATCGATATATCGATATATTGGACCGATTTTCAGAGTTTTTCGGGTTTAAAATAATAATGTATTTAGTTCAGTCTGGCTCAATAATAGGTAGTAGAATTTTTTATACAAAATGTACATTATTTTAATGTATGAGAATCTTAATAAAAATGAAAGTATTTTAATTGTTATTCCTTTTTAATAGGCAAAAATTGAAAATAACAAAAATTAAATAGCAATCTTCTAAATATATTAGAAGATGACACGCACCACACACACACAACGCAAAAGAACTCACATTTGAAAGTGAGTAACGAGTGACTGATGATGACTGCCTCCGCGGCCGCCACATACACACACACGGAACACTAAAAAAACATTATAGTCATAGACAATACAATAATTTTCCGTTCGTTCCTATCTTTTACGGTTTTTAATTCTGTTAAATATTCTGCTAATAAATTAAATTTGAAAAAAATATCGTTTTTGATACATTTTTCGATATTGAATATTTTGTATCGATATATCGATGTATCGGATGAAAATATAACGGCTAAAAATATCGATACATCGAATCAAAAATATCGATATATCGATGAATCGATATTTTATCGACAAGCCTAATATTAATTGATAATCTCACTGACGCACTAAATTGAATTATAATTTTTCTAACCAAGATCCAATCCAATTTGTTGTTTTATTCTAAATTTTAATTCGTACAATCTATGAATCAATATATAATATTCTACCAACAATAATCCCTAACATCCACTTACGAAACAGATCTAATCCCAGCCGTTCCCAGCAAACAATTGATCACACAGCACAATATTGTATTGTGTCGATATATTGACTTGTAACATAACTTCAAAGGGGTGGCCACTAGCCATCATCTAATGATATTACTACACAGACATACATATAAGTATACATAATAATCCTTGATTGCATGCACGCTAGATATGACAAGGTGACATTTGTGTACAATATTAGCCTTAGACATAAGTATAGTATACAGTCAAACGGGGTGAATAGGAACGCAGGATTGAATAGAAACAAAACTTTGTAGGGAATTTTCACGTTATTTAAAAATAGTTTTCAGCATTTTAGTAAGTACTCCAATATATTAAATAATTATTAAAAATAGAAATAAATCTCTTCACAAAAAATACTACCGACTTCCAAATAAGAAAACTACAAAGTGAAAAATAACTTTATTTTTAGAAGTCAGTTTCTTTGCTATGTACAATTTTTTTGCGTTATGGACACCGACTTCTAATTCTTTTTTTATTTTCACGTTTTAGTTTTACCTACCTAATAGGCAAGTAGTTTAGTAAGGTACCTATAGTGCCAGAATAGATTAACCGAATATCATGAAACTGAACATAACCGATGAAATGAGGGTGTATCAAGGTAACCTGAACTCATCTGCGTACCCCTTTAGAGCGTACTGGCGTGATGTTATGTTATGAAATGGTATAAACAATAAATAGACATGCGATTGCAGCAATCCCGAGAGATTTGTACTTACTTTTACTTACTTACTTACTTAAAAAATGGGACCTATTTCAAAACATACTCTTTCAAACAAACAAAGTCGAACATAGAACCTCCTCCTTTTCGGAGAGTCGGTTAAAAAACGATGCTTTGTTTGAAACCAATAAAGTGGTATCACAGTTAAAATTCCCTTCAAAGTTTTGTTTCTATTCACACCTGCGTTCACACCTATTCACCCCGTTTGACGGTAGGTACTATGAAGGTAAGATCAGTTTCAGCTTAGGTCATGAGACTTTAGAGCTAAGTAAGGTCATAGTTATAACCGCCACCCTACGGACTGGTAGAAAGTTAAGAACCTCTTTCAACCTTTGACCATCATCAACATCAGTCTTTTAATGTTCCCTCTGTTGGGTCTCACGCCTACTGTCACAGAGAGGGATTGGGCTATAATCCACCACGCGGGCCCGGTTCGGATTCAAAGTCAAACTCAAATATATTAATTCAACTAGGCCAATGAGCGGCTCTTTTGAACGTCAAACACATTAAAATTTACAAGTAATAAAAGTTGACTCTACCGTACATTCGGAAAAGAAGCTTGTTATGGAGTAGAATGCACAAGAAACTAAGTCTTTTAAAAAAAAATGGTGTGTTACAATATTTACATAAGTATATACATTCATAAATTCATATATGTGTGGACCATGCACCCAGAATAGCACTACACTCGAGTTCGATCATGCATGGAGTACTGTTCTCATCTCTGGGACGGATCTGCCAAATACCAGCTTGATGCACTGGAGTCGATCGAAAAGCGGGCCAAGAGACTCATCAGCGATGAGGCACTGGTTAAGTCAAAGCTCCAGAGCCTTGAACATCGTCGCCGAGTTGCCAGCTTGTCGGTTTTTTATCGGTTACATTTCGGGGAGTGTGCGATGGAATTGCATGATTTAATTCCACCCAGCCCGTTCCATCATCGGACTACCAGACGTACGGCGATGCGTCATCGATATATGGTGGACATCCCACCCATACGCACTAAACGTTTTGGGAATACTTTTATTATGCGTACAGCTAAGGAGTGGAATTCCCTGCCGGAGTCTGTGTTTCCCGATAGCTACAATCTAGGGGTCTTTAAGTCAAGAGTGAATAGGTTACTTCTAGGCAAGCGTGCTCCACCATCGACCACATCATCGCTTACTATCAGGTGAGATAGTGGTCAAGCGCGAGCCTATATTAGATTTAAAAAAAAAAAAAAAAAAAACACTCTATACTACGTACAGGTATAAAGCATTAACAGGTAAATTCATTAATTTTATAAATAGGAACATGGTTCTCACATACTTGCAAATTTTGCAAACATAGGTAAAATACCTAATTCAACTACAACGGAACAGTGTGTGAGTCAATTTCTTAAAAATAAATAAAAAATATGAATATAAATTAACAAATTAGATTTTTTCTACACTAAACATTGCCCTATGGAGCAGGACCAGCATGTTTCCAAGCATTCTTATTTTGAATATAATCATCTAATTTGTAATATGCTTGTTTACAAAGTGTGCTTTTAACTAAAGATTGGTAGATGTCAAATGTCTTTGATTTTTTGTTTCTAGGACATGCCGGTTGCTTCAATATGTTTTCTTTTATTGTTTTGAGAGCAGTGGTGATGAAATAAATAACACAAAGTAAAATGCCTACTCGGGTTCAAACCCACGATTTACAACTCTTAAGTCGGGACCGTAACCGCAGGGCCACTACTGCTCATAACTCCGCTGCTCTTTTTGACCTTTGTGCATGAAGTCTAAACAAATAAATAAATTGATTATGCGTGCTAGTAAGTTCTATGCCAAATTATGACTGTGACCACAGCAGAGAAAGTCACTGGATTGCAATTGGTTATTTCAGGATTGGAGTTATATCAGCGACTGTTCTTTAACATAATGTTACCAACAGCAGCTGAAAAATATCAAATATAATTGCTTCGAAAAATAAATAAAATCACAGTCAGGCAACCATATGTGATAAAAGAGCCGCTTTCCTATTTACATACGAGTATTATATTTCAGTAATTACTTAGATTATCTCAGTGTTACTCTAAATAGTCCTTTCCTAAATAAAACACTACCGAATTTCATAATAAAAAAATAAAACATTTAACAAAAACAAAAAACAACCGACTTCCAAAACAAAACACTACAAAGCGAAACATATTTTCTTTTCGGAAGACGGACTATTTTTTTTTAGCTATTCACATTTTTCTTCTCGTTTTTGTTTTGGAAAGTACCAATCACTATGAAAATACGCATTATTAAGGATAACTTAAAAACTACTCGTCAAATCTTGATCAAATTTGAATGTAGTAGCATCAGCTTTCAAATAAAAAAGAGTCATTAATATCGATTCATAATTGGCGGAATAATCGCGTAACAAACATACAGACGAATTGGGAACCTCCTCGTTTTTGAAGGCAGTTGAAAACAATATTGACACAACGTTGTTGTTATGTTCTATGCATATTTGCTGCCCGTCTTCACGCCCGATATTGTACCTTCTAAACAATTTAATATGTACACAATAAATGATGCATAGCATTTGGTTCCGGGAATATCTCAGTACTACGTTTCTCAATCCGTCTGCCAAGTGAAGTGACATTGTTAAATCGCTTTATATTAGAGTTATACATTTAATAATCCAAGCGGTCGATTTCTAAATGGGCGTTTACATTTTACAAATGAACAAAGATGAGCAATCTACGTAAAAGGGGTCTTACTGCAGTTAACTGCTTGTATAATTAAAGGGAACATGAAAATAGTAGGATTTCTTCCTGTCTGATTAGGCATTTATATACATACATATACTACATTTTTACGTGTCTCACTTTTAGTCTCACGGCTGAACGAATTTGCGCGAATTTCGGCTCAAAGAGATAACAAAAAAAAAAACAAAATAACGACTTTTTTTTTGTCATACTTTCATAAACTACATAATTTATCTAGTAGTCGACACGCTTCGATTAAAAATCTATTGAACACGTAATTGTAACACGATATCTTGTGAAACACAAGATATAAAACAGTAAAATGGCCATAACTTTTGAACGGTTGAACCGATTTTCACCAAACAGCTAAAACACGCCTGACAATGTCACCTTTCAAACATAAGAATAATAGTTTAAAAACTCGCTTTAATAGAAAACCAAACTAAAAAGTAGAAAATTATTTTCAATGAATTTAAATTCACTTGGACGATTCTATATCATTAGGGTTTCATTTTTGTTACGAGTAACATATATACAATTAGAAAATCTAAAAACAAAAACCTATATACAAATACAAAAGGGAGACGGAAAAGAGCTCATTGTGCATTAAAAAAATTCGTCCACATCGATGTCAATGGGAAACGTGCTCAGAACGCTGGCAGCATTGTCACGTTGGATGGCAATGCTGATTCTCTGGCCGAAGAAAAGGCCAGCCTTCTGGTCATGTGAAGAATCGACGAGCTTTGTGCTAATTTCTCGAAAAAATCGATGCGCACTCGGACCCCATGGACCTAATGTTTGCCGCTTTTATTGTATATTTTAAATCGGAAACAGCTGATCGATCTGAAATATGACAAATCACGAATAATCAAAAAAACATTATTATATAATTCCATTCCTTCACTTTCACCCAACCAACATGTATTTACAATACACCTGTCATAATTATACCCTAAACTGGAACTCGCATACCCACAACCATTACGCAAATTGGTTCAAAATTGCTTGCATATCCCCGCAGCCTACAGTTGAAATCCCATATCCCTAATAACCGTACCGAGCTCTACTTCAACCTGAATTCGGTTAGTTGCCGTCACAAACGTAGATGACAACATAATTAGTGCTTGAATTAGCAACAAGAATCCGTTGCCGTGTTCCCGTAATGGGGATGCCAGACGGCTGGAGTTGGTTGTCTGTATTTTACATGTTTAGGTACAACACATTGTTTGTCGTAAGCCAAGTCTAGACTTGTGTAACGTGTGACGAAACGCGAAATCTGTGTGTGGACGCCTCTACTAGGGTTGCATGTAACACTTGTGCTCGGTTCGCGGTGATCCATCGGCGGCGAGAATTACTACGCTCGCAGTGTTCGGTTGTTTCGTTGAGTTCGAATGCCGTCCACACTATTCACGTTACATTTCTCGATACATTACACGTTACATATTAAGACTGCAACAGATTTGAAATTAAGCATGTTAGGCTAGTTTGCCTTTTTTTTTTGTCTGATTGTCATAATTATTATATTGCTGTGACCAAGGTGATAATGATGTAAGTGTCAATTCCCTTTTTCCTGAAAAACCATGCTCAGCAAAAACCATTAAATTAAAAATACTTTTTCAGCTTATGATGTTGAGATCGAATGATGTGAAAGTTGCCGATACCAAAATCGGTAGTTACAAATTACTATGTATGTCTACAAAAAAAACTTCTTTCATCTCGTTTTCGGTAAACCCTGACTAAAACGAATTCATCTCGTTTTCGGTAAATCATGACTAAAAGTAATTTATCTTGATTTTCTCCACAACATGACCTAACATCATAATCTTAAGATCCAATCTCACCTGTGGTGCGAGTGGAGCAGCGGCGTGAGGCGCGGCCGGTCACCGTCGTCAACTTAGCAACATGGCGGCGGCGGCCGACGATTTCGGGCCTGCGACTGCGCACCGCGGCACGGCACTATCACTACACTGCACTCAGAAGCGAATGCGCATTATACACTTGCACACTTATGCTATACCACTGCACTTGTTTGTACCTGGAAAGAGAAAATATTGGTTAGTTTTGAATTGCTTTCTGATTTGTAACTTCTTGGTAACTTCATGGTTGAAGTACTCTTGGGGTGCCACCGATTTATGGTAAAACAAGTCAAACTTTCAATTAATGTCATCGACGATAGACCGATTGATGAACCTTTAAAAATGCAATTAATCCACTGGTATAATATCCGCTTTCTGTGAATGTTTTTTTGATAAACCCCAAAAGTTATTATTATTTAGCTTCTAGGTACCGAGAGAAGTTTATGTTTTGCATATTTTTTATAGAACATATATAATAGTTTTTATTTCCACCGAGTGGCAGACGATGTAAACGCATCGAACCCTCTAGCAAATATTTTTATTTAATTTCGATGTTCATTCGTTACAGCGCTTCGTAAACCAAAGGTTTTATTTAAAACGCGATGCACTGTAACGAAATATGTGTCAATTATTTTGCTATAATAATATGAAGATACGCAACATATTACGTAAAAAATAAAATATTTTAATAAAAACAGTAATATTTTTTTGAGGAATGTTTGTTTCCCGATACCGTTTAATTTGCAGTAGCATCGAGGGTACGAGGGTTTAAGCAGATTCGGATGAGCGATCCTGCAAAAGCGGACGGACCAATCTTAATATTAAAAAACTCGACGTAAGGACGATGAATATTTATTCTTGAAATAACGAACCTACAGCAGTAACTCTTGTTCTTCGTTTGGTACCTACATCGGCAGGACAACTGGTAGGGCGCGGTGATTATAGGAGATATTAAGGCGGTGATTGAGTATCGTCCAAAGACTTGAAGAAGTGTTGGTCGTTCGAAGGTGGAATGGGCAGACGACATTGTTGCCAGCGCGCGTAGAACCTGGATGAGATTGAGCGTGAAGTTTGGATGCAAAATACAAGTCCATGATTGGTTACTCAGCCTCAGTAGCCGTGGCTTTGTTACCCACGATGAAGCAAAGAGGAACACGAGGAGGGGCCGCTCGTCAGCGCTATTGCCGATTAAGCCGACGACATAGCGGCCAACAAGTCGGTTGCGGTACCGCTTGGTATCAGAGCCGACATCGCAATTGAGGTGGGCTGCGATGTCGTATGGAGCGTCCCAAGTCCCATACGATATCGCGGCTGAGGGTTGGAGGCCGGTATTGCTATGCGCCGCTCTCCCTACCTTCCGCGGCCTGGACGGGGTCGCCACCATCTGAACGCCGATGTGGTGGGGTCGCAGGTCAGGTCCCTATCCTCTGTGCTTTAAGTGGGAACACGGTGCTCCTCTCCGCGGCACAGTAGGACAGTAGTGGAGTTTTAGTGGGTTGGAGTCCCACATAACTGCGCTATCTCCCCGTGGTAGCGCAGTATGCATGAGCATTTACTCATGATACAAAAAACAACACTTAAATATAATGAAACTGAAATACTCTTGCAGTTAAGTATTAACCTACATACCAGCACATACATACATACACTCATCATAACATACACACCTTTAGTAACCTTTTAATTTTTTTTAATGATTGGAACCATTGCATTTTGTATTCCAAATTTAAAATCAACCATTTTTGTCGAGAGAGACGGGATCCTGCGACATACGGTATCCTAGTGCAGGATCCCGTGTCATATCATAATATTGTAACACTTTTCATGAAACAATAAACGTATATATTTTTTCAACACACTTGCTCATAAAGTGGCTCTAATTTCACCGCAATTAGGCACATAATGCACCTGTAATCAAACTGTGACTTTTTCATTACTATTATTCACAAGTGAGATAAAGAGTTTTTTTTATTTATTTATTAGTTGAGTTGCTTTGTTCTTAAAAAAAATTCGATACAAAAAAATCGTGCTCAATAGTACAAATAAATTAACGTATCTATTGCTTGCTCATTTCATGCAACTTCGTATTTAAATAGATAATTTCAACTTGTACGTGATTATTAAATAAAACTTTCACTCAAATATAACTTTTATTTGCTCTGTAATAAAAAATACTTTTTCTTCCAACTATGCTTTAATTTCATCACAATCACACTAAAAACTCAGTACAAAGCGAATCTTTAATGCTCTAGAGCAATAAAAATGTATGAAATTTCATTATTGCACAGTTTATTTTTTAATCGCACCAAAAGGTGCCAATCTCAATGGATTAGCTCTATTCAGCCAGCCGATATCAATACTTTTTTTTTTACGTTCGTATTATTCGTGTCTATCCTACTTGTTCCAAATTTTAAAAATGATTGCTGCTAACTCTGATTTAAAAATGAAAGAAATTTAAAAAAGTGATTTGGCGGGAGCTTTGTTAATTTTGCTTGACAATATTTTTGCAAACGATAAAGTGTGATACTATCTGATTTTGAGTGCTTCGGCTTCGAATTAAAATTGAATCATCTAGCGACACATTAACTCCGGAAAACATTCTAAATGAAGCCGACAGTGTTATAGAAAATCTTTTAATGTCAATAATTAAACTTCTATTTTAACTGTTTGTTATGAGTTTATTTTATCTACTATTCCTATAGGTAATAGTTGAAAGAAAAGCAGATTATGCACCTCGCCTTAAGTAATTTATATTGCCCTCGTGCCTGTTAGATTAGAGCCCTCGCTAACGCTCGGGCTCTAAATCAGGCACTCGGTGCAATAATAAATTACTTTGTGCTCGATGCAATAATCTACTAGAAATTCCCCATTTTGTAAGTGGCTAAAACGCTATCCGCGAAATGCCAAAAAAAGAAACCCCATTATTTTAGTCTATGGCCGAACGCTATTGTTAGATGCGCGCGCATACGAAAAAGATTAATCTTGCCCGTCATTGCGAAAAATTTTTCACAACTCGTTTTCACTGTTGAAAATCATTTTTTAGTATTATTTTCTTCACAAATGTGTTGAAAAACTTCGTATGATACACGTGTGTATTGATTATTACCGTCCTCGGCTCTCTTATGACTCTCACCTAGCGGCTCGGGTCTCAATGGCGCCTCAGCGGTAATCACCTACTTTACACACTTGTACCATAATGTACTATTATTTTTAAATTATGCTCAGCAGTAAGCGAAGTTGGCAACGGATGATGATAACCTACATTGTCAAAGAAAATTCTACGTCGTTTTAGTACCTTCGCATGACAGAGTTTCAATCAAATTACTTGATAATAAAAAACAATAATATCGCCTACGTACCTTAATAAACGTCTATTTACAGCAAAAAAACATAACTCTCAATATGACAGTCATAAATGGTTCGTAAAGGTAACAGACAGTATATAGGGACGGACGGCACTAGCCATATGGGGTGGTACTATTAACTCCGAACTCGTATTAACCGTCCACATTGAGACTGCTACAGACAACGTACGACTCTACAATGCAACACCGAGAGACTAATCTAAACTAAATCTAAATAACACTAGAGATATAATCGCCTAGAATAAAATAAAATGTATTTATTTCAGGCTATAAGCACCCGTAAGAAGCACAAAATTAAATTATAAAAAAATAGTCTTCGCATCTTTGTCGGTCGAGACACTGTATGTGGGAGTCTTTACGCGATCGAGTACTTTTATCAACTTTATGGACCACCTTTACGGTCTTAAAATGAGATAACAATCGAGTTTGATGACCGTGGTAGGCTTTCAGGGCAAATCAATAGATGTATAAAGTCGAAATGTAATGTTTTTCCATGAAGGTATAAGGTGGGCCGTCGCGTGGGTAGTTATTAGTGATTTTACAGCTTTATTTACTGTGGCATTTTATTGGTCGATTACGTGTTATTTTTATTCATTAAAAAGAAACTTTATTACGATAGTAATCACAGCTAATAGATTAAAACTAACTCTCAAGATGAGTCACTATCAACAAAATGTATTATTTTTTTGGTAACTCAAAAATAAAGAATAATTTTAGTATGCAAACCCCTAGTTGACACTTCGCGTGGCCCAAGGGCTGTCTTTTACCCTGGTCAGAGAATAAGCATTGCCATACAACGTGGCAATGCTGCCAGTCTTTTGGCTACATTAACAGTGGACAACGATGTGGAGGAATTTTTCGACGCCATATTTTAGTTTAGTATATTTTTAGGTTTAGTTAGTGAGTAGTTTTTGGATAAAGTGTACTTACAAAATACTGAAATAACTAAGACTACAAACATATACTTATATGTTTGTAGTCTTAGGTATTTCAGTATTTTATACACTGTATATACTTCTATATATGTAAATAAAGAAAATTATGTGAGTGAAGCAAAAGTAGTATGTAAGGATCGTAGCAGGTGGCGTTCTGTAGTATCTGCCTACCCCCATGGGAAAAAGGCGTGAGTTTATGTATATACGTATAAAGAGAAATAAAAAAAAATTGTCTTCAGCAGTAAAGTGAATTTGGTGAGTCGTGCAAGCTAGCATAGCAGACTTGAATATTCAGAAGTTTCTATCTATAATTCAACGTTTCTTCTTTAATTAATTTTAGATGGCATGCCACACGAAATGCACCAAAAGTTTGTAATAAAATTAGTATAAAATTGGAAACATAAACTAAAAACTTTACTGATCTCGGCCGAATCAGTCGATAATACAATCATTGTACAAAAATGTTTGCACGGCACTCGTAAAACCGATTTACAGTTGAAAACTATGTAAGAACACTCGGTTGGCGGGCTGCCAATAGGATCAGCTGGAGGATGATTACAACTCACCAAGGTCCAACAGGTCATTACGTATTTCCGATTCTACACCTTACATTTTTTGCGGGCAACATTATTAAATAGGTACTTTGTGTTTTTTTCCAGCGTAGTGGATTACAGCTTACTATCCGTCACATTGAAAATTTTGTGACCCCGCAAAGGGTTCCACCTATACGATCACCATCAGCCGAAAGACGTCCACTGCTAGACATAGGCCTCTCCCAATATGTATATGTCGCATCAAGGGTGGCCGATAGATGCAAACCATCGGGAAGTCAGGATGTATTCCCTTAGGTTAAGACATTGTGTGTGGGCAGGTCAGTGGGTATAATCGTGAAAATGAAACCACACAAGTTATTCGATACACTGGGTTTATTCCGCAATTCCCATATTCTGCTGTCCCCGCCACGCAAGCGGTTAGAAAAAGCGCGCTAATGCGTAGTTGTTTTTGCTTTGCCGCCAGATGGTGTGCTTGCGATTTGTTTTGACGTCCGTACTAATGACTAACCCCGACATATATATATATATATATATATATATATATATATATATTGGGGATATATAATATATATATATATATTTGTTTTATATATATATATTTCCACCTATACGATACGATGGGGTTATGTGCCTGTACAAGTTTGCGCGAGAGCTGAATTTACTTTTCGTTTTCACCAAAAAAAATAAAGATGTCCCCGAATTTAACAAACAGTTAAGCATAACATTCACTGTGAGGACGCAGTTCAATAGTATTCAATAACTTGCAGTTTCTATTAAAGACCGACAAAAAGTTAATAATAAGCAGCCAATATTGTTCCCAATGATATAATGTGAGAGATAATTCACCACGTGATACTGTATTAAAACTCAAATCTACAAAATGATATAAATCTGATAAACTACGTTCAGTTCTAAAATTTGTTAAACATAAAAGATCAATTATTCCTACAGATCGAAAATTCTTTTGTTCCGATTCGATTCTCGGAAACCAAAACAGAACGCACGGTTACTGGATATATGTACGTATGTACGTACTTACGTATCGTAGGTACGTATTGCACTTTGATTTTGCGTAAAAGCTTTTACCGTTGACTCCGGATTAAATTTTCCACGAAAATTCGTATGTTGATTTTTTTTGACATTCGAATAGGGACAACTTTATTCATGAACATACAAGTAGGGTAGGTATTGTAAATAAACCTTATTGCAGCATATAGGCTGGCAGGAATAATTCTGGCTGCTTTTGAAGCGTCATGCGAATTTAAAACAATATTTTTTGAAAATAGAATGGATTTGTCGGCCGCTCACAGACTGTAAAGAAATAAAATCCTATCGATGCATAAATAAACTTATCATTTTACGACCTTAATATAAAAATGATATTCCATGCAAAATGTATTGAAGTAGCAAAACAGTCATATTGATTTTTGTACGAAACCTTCCATGAAATTACGTTTAAATTGAGTCAGAAATAAACCTGGCTTTTACCTGAAATGTGGTACATGAAAAGGGCGTTTTCGATTGTCGGTACTTAAGTAAGTTCTGTGCACTAGTAACTGTACTGACGGCCTAATCGTTAAATTACTCAATTATTCACGATTAACACTTGCCAACGATACGATAAAAAGAGACACGATTACTTGACCAGTGAAGCATTTATAAATTACTAATAGTACCTAAAATTAGCTACACCCAATGATATTCTAGTAAACAGATATGTTATGATCTCGCGTATTGGGAAGACTAAAATATGTCCTAATTGGGACGTATAGTCTTTAGTTTATGTCACGCATGGCGAAGAGCGATACGCTTTGTTGAAAAAAAACAAAACAAAAAAATACCATCTTGTGTATTTAGAAAGTGGACCAATTATGATACGTTATGTAAGTACGCAATACACCTTAATTTACGGTTTTTTAATATTGTGATATTTTGGAGGTTAGAATAAGAAAGAGATGGTAAATACATTGGTGGCCAGTATAATGTTTGTTTACATTCACACGCAAGTGACAAACACCAGCTATCTCTTTTTTCGTTTTGTTTTTATCAAGCCATTCCATTCGACTTGTAGTGAAATGTCAGATGAATGAAAAGTGTGTATGTGTGCTGCCCCTCCTGTGCGGAACACTTTTTTCGGTTGCTTTGTGTGTGTATAACGTATCTGTTTACTAGAATATTATTGGCTACACCCCTATCTACGGTGCACATACCACTTAGAAATTAAATAACTGAATAATTATTTCTCGGGGTGGTCCGGCACACATGTGTTGGTTTGGTCCCTGGGGTGGTCACAGCACACAGTGTGTTCTGGTGCACCGGTGATGAGGGGTACTCCCGAGAGGAGGGTCCGGTGACGGACAGCCGCGGCGGGTTCGCGGTGAGTGCTAACGCGTGCCCGGTTTCCCGCCGAAAGCGGCACAGTAGGACACCATGGCGTTTTAGTGGGTGAGAGTCCCACATAACAGCGCTATCTCCCCGTGGTAGCGCAGTATGCATAAGCATTTCACAAAGCTAAAATAAAAAAGGGCACGCTTGAAGTACCAATAAGCTTACTACTTTGATCTGATTCTCTCAGTCGTTTGTAGATTTTAAAGAAACAATGGTATATTAAATATGGTTTATGTTATGTAAGGGCATAGCATAATAGTAGTTTATGAAACTGTTGCATAATGAGGGGTATTAAAACTTGAGTGTGTGTTTAAAAACCGAGCCGTAGGCGAGGTTTTTATTAGTTTTCACACGAATGTTTTAATACTTAGTTATGTGTTACAGTTACAGTTACATACACTACTTTATCTACACTCATAAATTGGGATTGAACCTACTAAATACCTCTTTCCCCATTTTCCATGCCATAAAATCGTGATAGCATTTGTCATATACTTTTCTCGACTTTGCTCGTAATAAATTAAGAGTAATTTCCTTCGCCGCATCTAAAATATTGGGCGGAGTCAAATTTTCTTCACATTCACTGATATCAGACATTTTTAAACAATAATTTGAATAACTCATGAAATTCAGTACAGCAAAACTTGCAAAACGTACGAATGGCGCCAAAACCCAGCATATCACCGCATTAACCGCGCATGCGCTAAGGCTTAGCATGCACTGCGATCTTTATTCGCGCGATTTTTTTCCGCCCATTCAGCGACCTATGGAATTGTATGAAGTTGCTCGCATTGCGGTAAAGAAATCGTGCGGAAATAATACCGCAAGAAATCCGTGTTTTGCCACAGAATCCACCGCACCATGGCGCGAATTTTATTCGCCCGAATATTTTGAGCTCTATGAACAGGTAGAAGTAAACAAAACACGCGCGAATAAAAATCGCAGTGCGTGCTAAGTCTAAAGCGGGCATTGTCATAGACAATTTAAAATTGGAAGCAAATCTTTTTTAATAGGTACTATAAAATGGCATTATAAAAAAAAAATTGATGGAAACTCCTTAGTGATTAACTTCTTGGATTTGTCCCGTATCG
The DNA here is from genome assembly GCA_964057195.1 of Orthosia cruda. NCBI lineage: Eukaryota > Metazoa > Arthropoda > Insecta > Lepidoptera > Noctuidae > Orthosia > Orthosia cruda. The sequence continues at coordinate 8,468,360 of OZ059825.1, forward strand.
TAATAGAAAAACAATTGTTTTATAGCATTATTTTGTTAGAGAAATAGTGTTATAATAAGATTCTATTTTTAAATTTCGGTATTGTGTTTATAGGAATAAAGTATGCCAATATAAACTCGTTTTGAATTTTATAATTCGAATATTACGATATTACGATATGAGAGCAGATAAAACCATATTTAAAACTGCATTGGCAGGTCTAATGGCCATTTTCCAAGTCATGTCCATTCACTCGGCTCCATTAAATATTAAGCTCCATTTAATCTTAATTTTCTGTTTTAAAGCTTAGCTCCTGAACTACTGTTTAGTGTAACAGACAAGTATGTCGACAACGCCACTTCGAAAGTAATTTTCAGATGATCGCGATCGATTCGAATTAATTAACATGGAAGATGGAAATTAATTCAGAAGGTTTGGAATACTTTCAGAAGTTCGTTGGATTTGAGTGTAATAATATTTTTGTTGTTGAACTTGCGGCAAAATTTACTCAAAACTGTTTAAACGAAATTTATTTTAGGAAACATATCTTTGAAGAAGTTAGAAAGTTGAAGAATTTGTTTGGTTTCAACCTAAACAAAATATATTTCGTAATGTTATTACACGCCTTTGAAGGATAGATGATTTATTTCCTTCTTAATTGTATTAAAAGTTTAAACTAGCACAAAATTAGCCTATTATATATGTATATATTTCTTTAAAAGGAAGACATAAGTCTCACAAAACTAAACGAATGTTCTATTAACAAAAATGTATTAATTTATAATAATTTTTAATAATAATTTAATTTATTTTGCTAACATCTTGTTGATACAATTAATTCTGTTGACATTTAAACTCGTAATATTTTTTTTAAACATTTTAATCTGTAATTTATTTTTAATTGACATTTTAATCCGTAATATTTATTTTTGACATTTAATCCGTAATATAATTTATTTTTTGTATGGAATTAAAACTGTTAAATTATAACAGTTTTAATTACATTTGTTTTTATTATTTTCATGTTCCGTTGTCAAAAAAAAAGCAACACTATCGGTACTTTTTACTTCGGAAAAATGGAGAGAAGTCACGAGGAATGGCTAGCGTTTTATTAATCTGTGGTAATTTACTATTCATAAGTCATCACATCATCATCACATCATCAGCCTTTTAATGATCCCACGGCTGGGACACAGGTCTCCTCTCATAGGGGGAGTGGGCTATAAATATAATCATAAGTAATTTAATAATATTTACAAATAAAATTTCAAAATTTAAAAACCCCCTACACATTTATCTTGCGAAAACACCCCGATTCAAACAGTAAAACGCCCATAACGTTTGAACGGCTGAACCGATTTTATTTATACTTAACTAAGAACACTCTCGACAAAATCACCTTTCAAACAATAAAAACTAAATAAAAACCGGTTCATCCGTTTAGGCGCTATGATCCCACGGACATACACAAAGATGTTGCTGTGTCAACACACGTCAAACTTATAACACCCCTCTTTTTCCGGCGGGGGTTAAAAACCATGTAAAGCTTCGCAATACATCAATGCCAACTAACCTATATTAGTGATTTTGACAGCACACAGTGAAACAAGTTATAATTATTGGTATTTCTGAACTGGTTTGAATTTCCCGATACAAAGTTATAATCGCAATTTGAATGGTGTGCCATAACGGTCATAACGTGACCAGAACCTTGTTTGAAATGTTTTAATAAATCTCGTATCATTTGATTTAAATTTAATCCTCAAATATAGATTAGCAATGTTTTTTTTTATCTCTGTTTTCAGCAGAAGATAATGTAAAGCTACTGCCGCTTGTCGCTACGCCGTAACGAAATCTACAACTATTTAAAAACAATATTAATATTTTTATTAAATAGTTGTAGATTTCGTTCCGTTTGCTAGTAACGTTATAGCCAATAGATAATTTTGTTACGAACCTGGTGGTACGGTTACACATTATCGTTACTTGACTACCTTTATCGCATTTTCGAGTAACGTTTCAAGTCCCTGGGTTCGTCAAAGTCGCCACTCCTGCCGCTGTTTACCCTAACTGGGCTTCTTATGGTACGCCATAAGTTCCACCTGGTGGGGGTGGACCGCCAGGGTGCCGTGAAAAAGCGGCGAACCGTTCATAACAATTTAAACCAAATTCAAACTACCCTCTTTTTTAACACGAGGTAATCCTTATAGATGTCCTTCATCCCGGTATGGGCGAAGGGGTCCATCAGACTCTGACTAAAACCAATTGGTGTTTTGAAACTATCTTTGCTCGGAGCGCTGGAAAAAATTCAAACTACCTATCATGGGTGGTTGCCGCAAATTGCCGTTTTTGAACGTGTAAGCGAAATTCAACCTTAAGGTAAAAAAGAATTATTGTCTCTGATTCAACTGTGAGAAAACAGCCGTGGAAAAGAAATCCAAGAAAGAATCTTGAAATTTAATAAGAAACAATAAAAATACTCTCATATTGAGAATTCACTTGATACCAGCAATACAGATAAATAAAACGAAATACACGCTTTATATTTAAGGAAGATCTGTTTCCTTACATGTCCTTATCAGTCCATCAAACACATTTCAACTTTAACGAAAATAGAAACATAATATTCACATGTAATTATCAATGAATACTTGGATGGATTTGGGGGTGGTCTTTGCCAATCAGAAGGACAGTATAAGCTTATATAAAAAAAAACCGGCCAAATACGAGTCTGAGTCAAACACGAAGGGTTCCGTACCATTATGGCAAAAAATGGCAATAAAATACATGTTTGTTGTATGGGAGCCCCACTTATTTTTTTTTTTGTATTTGTTGTTATAGCGGCAATAGAAATACATCATCTGTAAAAATGTCAACTGTCTAGCTATCACGGTTCATGAGATACAGCCTGGTGACAGACAGACAGATGGACCGCGGAGTCTTAGCTACCGTTTTTACCCCTTGTGTACGGAACCCTAAAAGCGACGAAAATAAGGTCACAAGATTTAGTATTGGTTAAAAAATAAACTCGCTAACTCCTAGACCGTAAAGGACGGTTTCCACCAAAACGGAGAAAAATAAGCTTTCGTAAATAACCAAAAGATTCTTGTGCAACACTAAAAATTTTCGAAGACATGTAAAAACAACTCTCGCCTATTGGTTCCTCTTCTTCTCCTCTTGGCTTGTGGACTTGAGTGACTCCGTAACTAAGCGCAATATGACAACAACGCGTTTTCATACGACTGGTGGACATCCCACCCATACGCACCAAACATTTTTGGAACACTTTTAGTATGCGCACAACAAAAGAGTGGAATTCCCTGCCGGAGTCTGTTTTTCCTGATACCTACAACCTGGGAGTCTTTAAGAGAAGAGTGATTAGGTTTCTTCTAGGCAAGCGTGCTTCATTGTCGACCACATCATCGCTTACCATCAGGTGAGATATTGGTCAAGCGCAAGCCTATTAATAAAATAAAACCGGCCAAGTGCAAGTCAAACTCGTGCGCCGAGGGTTCCGTACCTACCCATTATACAGACAAAGATGGACATAATTGCCTCTGCTTAGACTCACTCATGCTTATTAAATGCTTATTCAAAGCGTGATTTTCGCGGTTTTTGGAAGAGCGCTAGTAAATTGAGCATTCGGCCAGGCCTGCCTGTTAGTGTGAATGGTGTGAGTGATGTGAAGGATATTGCAAAACTTTTTAGAAATCGGTTTGTTTTAAAGTCATCGCTAGGGAGTTCTTGTGAGATGCTGGATGCTGAGCCCCGCTGTGGGAAGGTGGGCACACGTTTCAGTGCCAAATATGTGGCAAGGGTCATCAGGTCTACGTCTAGAGGTAAGTCCCCTGGACATGATCGGCTCAGTATCTCGAGCATCTGCAATACGCCGGTCCTCACTTACCGAGGGTTTTGGTACTGCTGTACAATTGATCAATTGGTCTTTCATACTTGCCTAATGAGGACGATCTTGGTTCCCATTGTTAAAAGTAAAACAGGTAATCTTTCGGTTAGGGGAAACTATAGACATATTTCTCTAGCAACCATAGTTGCTAAGGTGCATGATGGTCTGCTTGGTACTACACAAAAAGAGAAACACCTGTTTTCACTTGCTTCCAGGATCGGTTTAGGGCTTTTGATCTGGTTTCCTAAGATATATTATGTAGGAAACTTGAACCTATAAGCTTGCCTATCGAGCTTATAAGTATCTTCAGGCATTGATATGGAAGCCAGATCAACAGAATTCGGTGGGCGGGTGTACTGTCGGAGCCTTATCAATTGGAGTGTGGAGTGAGACAGGGGGGTTTAACCTCCCCTGCCCTCTTTAATTTGTATATGAATGCCCTGATTGAAGCGCTTAGCAGTCAATATTTCGGTTGTCATATTGAAGGTGTCTGTGTCAATAATAAACTTTAAAGGACAAAGATGACATTGAAAGGGAACGGAGGGCTCTTTCTAGGTACTGCAGAAATAAAGGTGACGCTCTTAACAGCATTTTGTACCACCTTCTACACTTGCAGCCTGTGGGATAAGTACTCGTATTTACGGGCGTCGTATGGAGCCCTTCGTGTCCAGTATAATAACGCGTTCAGAAAACTTATGGTGTTGCCTTGGCGATGTAGTGCGTCAGGGATGTTTGCAGCGGCGCGTTTGTTTTCACGCGCTAATGTGCAAGCGCGCAACATCAATGATGGCCCGAGTTATGGACAGGCCTTACAGGGTTCTGAAATTATTGCTGACAGAGTGGACTGTTCGTATATATACGTAGTTCACTGCTTGCAGTTACATAATTATATGTCACCGTATCGTGTTGTTTACTAATACTTAGTTAAAATGCTATCAGATTGTTACTAACCCATCAAGAGAAATAAAGATTTAAAATTTGAATTTAACCGCCATAATAAAATAGGTTATTGGTGGCTAAGTTTTAAAGATATAGGCTTATCTAGATTTTCGCGCAAACTTGAAAGTGTGTCACCACCGATTTTCTCAGGAACGTGTAAACCTAGCAAGTTGAAATTTATACCAGATACTGAGGTCTATAAACCCTATTAGGTGTATAAAACCAAGGTCCTGAGTCACCACGATAAAAAGATATAAGCAAATTTAGTTTTCCGCGAAAACTTGTAAGTACCATAATTTACCTTAATTTTCGACATTCAAATTCTTTTGGAATTTTGCCTTTATTTGTGCTATAAGACCTTACTTTTTGCCAAATTTCGTGATTCTAGGTCAACAGGAACTACCATATAGGTTTTCGACCCAAAACCTATAGGTTACTTCCGGTTGACCTAGAATTGACAATTTTGGGTAAAAGCAAGGTCTTACTGAACAGGTAAAGGGAAAATTGCGAAAAATAAAAAAAGTTGTAAATTAAGGTAAATTTTGGTACTTAAAAGTCTTCGTGAAAAACTAAATTTGCTTATATCTTTTTATCGTAGTGATTCAGGGCCTTGGTTTTTATACACCTAATAGGGACTTTAGACCTCAGTATCTGGTATAACTTTCAACTTGCTAGGTCCACCCGTTCCTGAGAAAATCGGTGGTTACACACGGACAGACAGACAGACAGACGGACAAAAAAGTGATCTTATAAGGGTTCCTTTTTTACCTTTTGAGGTACAGAACCCTAAAAAACATTAATAAATTTAAATAATATATATATTCTATGAATAGAACAATTTTTAAGAAAACGCGTTGTCGGCTGTCGCATTGTCGTCTCACTGTGGCGTCGCACCTTTCTGTGGGTACCTTTAAGCAGACACTCGAGAGATAATATTTATCACGGTGTTAGAACATTACACGCCCTATCATCTACTTTATTAATGTACTGTGGCGTCACAGACAGATTTCAGTTACTACTCTAGATAAAGCCTTCATTTTGGGTTATCATACGAGTGTATTACAACAACATAACGTCACGCCAGCAATCCCTGAAAGGTCGGCAGAGCAGTGCACCTTTAGTATGTAGGTAAGGTGGGTGGTTGTAGAATATATTATCTGTTACTAGCTTCTGGCAGCGGCTCCGCCCGCGTGAAAGAAGAAAATTAGCCCGAGGGACCATATTGCCGGGATAAAAAGTATCCTATGTGCTATTCCTGACTATAATCTATATCTGTGCCGAATTTCATCCAGATCCGTCCAGCCGTTTGAGCGTGAATAAGTAACAAACACACACACACTCACAAACTTTCACCTTTATAAATTACTAGCTTTTGCCCGCGACTTCATCCGCGTAAATTTCGGTTATCGCGGCAAACTTGATATCTTTCTTAAAAAAATATTTAAAAAAAACAATAAAATGTTGCTATGTTACTTCTAATACCTCCAAGAACGCTTTCACGCAAAAACTACTGAACCGATCATTATGAAACTTTGTACACATTACAAAGTTTCATAATGATCGGTTCAGTAGTTTTTGCGTGAAAGCGTTACAAACAAACTTACATTACATTACATTTTATATATTATTACATACATTACTTACATTTCATACTTAATTATAATATTATAGTATAGTATTATTGTGATTATATAATGCTACTGTATGATCACAATTAGTATTTTGTAATACTTATTGTTGGAAAGTCCAGGGAGAATGAAGTGCTGTTGACGTGTTTTCGTCGAAGTTTAAAAAGTTGGTCATTATTACCTGTAAGTACCATAAATATTGTCAATAGGAGATTCCAATGAGTTCCCACACAATGTTTTTCATGAGAGATTAAAATAATGTTTTTTAGAGAACACATTACAAAAACCAAAATAGTAACAATTCGGTAAAAACATACACACATACTCATGCTTTTGCCCATGGTTGTAGGCAAAAACTACAGAACGCCACCAATCGTTACCAATTCGGTATATAAATTGTAATAAATTATACAATGACAAAAATGTATGCTAACTTTAGTTATCAGAAAATTAACTTTGAATTAAATAATACATTACTAGTTATCAAATTGCAAGACTCTGTTTTGTTTCTAATAAGAAAAAGGTCGCAAGTCAATTATTTTTTCAATGTAATTGCTTGTGACGACATCTTAATGGGGCGAATGAATTCGCCGCTAGAGGCGCTGATGTGGCGTGAGGTCTCCTATATGTCAAATTTCATAGTTTTTTTTTTACTTTTAGCGCTAGTTTATTTATATATTTTTTTATTGTGGTGAATATTTTCCAAATATGGCAATTAAAATAGGTACTGCATTTACCAACCAGTGTTTTAATAAGGTTTTATGTTTCGGAAACTGAAATTCCCCGTCTTTCTAAAAAAAGGTCTGCGCAAAACTGATTTTATGTTTAATAGCACTTCTACAACATTAGAAATGATTTTAATCCAACTTTTGTGCGCGTTATAACAACGTTTAAAAGCTATATTTATGGACCTTAGTCTACGTTCCAAAATTAAACAGACGTTAATTAGTGCATCCTCTTTGATTTCACTTAGTACCTATATACAAGAATATGTAGAGGCCAGAGCAATACATCTAATCAGCCCACTTAGCTTCAATAGTGCATAATAATGACAAGCGATACAAGCACACTAATAACTAGAAGTAGGTTCTATATATATGAGTGCTTTAAAATAACACGCTCTCAAAACACTTGCATGGAGTAACGAAGAATTTGAAATGTTAATTCGTAGAATTTTCCGTTTTTACGTTTCATTAAAAGTAGGTAACTACTTTTTTGTGTTTTGCTAGGGTTTTTTTATGTAATAAAGTAACAAACAAGCAGGCAGTCCATGTGATGAAAATGGTCGCCACCTCCTATGGACATTTACAATACCACGGGTACCACACGTGCGTTGCCTTCACTTTTCAAATGGGACTATTTTCAATTGGATTGAATCGCATGGAATACTGTTCTCATCTCTGGGACGGATCTGCCAAATACCAGCTTGATGCACTAGAGTCGATCGATAAACGGGCCAAGAGGCTCATCGGCAATGAGGCACTGGTAGAATCACAGCTCCGGAGCCTTGAACATCGTCGTCGAGTGCCAGCTTGTCGGTTTTTGTCAGTTACATTTCGGGGAGTGTGCGATGGTATTGCATGATCTGATTCCGCCTAGCCCGTTTCATCATCGGACTACAAGACGTATGGCGATGCGCCATCGCTACATGGTGGACATCCCACCCATACGCACTAAACGTTTTGGAAATACTTTCATTATGCGTACAGCTAAGGAGTCGAATTTCCTGCCGGAGTCTGTGTTTCCAGATAGACTTCTAGGCAAGCGTGTTACATCGTCGACCCCATCATCGCTTACCATCAGGTGAGATAGTGGTCAAGCGCGAGCGAGATAAAAAAACATACTTCATCGCAGAATAAAAACGTATATGATAAAGCGGACCTGTAAAACGGACTGCTGTATATTTTGTCGTATCGGTATTTTTTACTGGATCTGGAATACTGTCATGTGTGTGAACTCGTTCATGCAACTTCATACTTCGGCACTGAATAAAAACGTATACGATATAGCGGACCTGTAAAACGGACTGCTGTATATATTTTCGGATCGGTATTTTTACTGGATCTGGAATACCGTCATGTGTGTGAACTCTGTCATTCAGGTGTTCAGCAATACGGCAAGACCAGTCCCCGTACCTTGAAGCAACAAAGCTGTCATAGTTCGTCTGTAAAAAAGGGACAGATGTATACAAGTCAGAGACATTCGTCCCTTACGCACACTCGAAATTACCTTCCTCTAAGAGCTTATGGTCACCCCACCCGCGGGCCTTATACCATGACGTATTAAAACTATCATAGTGCGACAGTGCAAAAGGGACAGAGCTTTTTGTCTTGTACAGCTCCGTCCTACTCCTGTTTCTAAGATCCTATATAACAACAAATTCCCAAAATATTTTATCAAAGACGGTATTATTCATTTCTCTATATTACATCATCATATAAATATGACTCATAAGTCTAGTCTATCTTAGTATATATGATAATAACCTCTATCAGCTTTTCTTGTTTTTCCAGACACGAGTAATATGAAGTAAAATATTGCCAAACACGGATTAACCTCGGCGAACAATCTAAATATAAACCATATTACTAAAAAAACCGGCCAAATGCGAGTCGGATTCACGCACCGAGGGTTCAGTACAAACCTCAGCTTAAATGTATTATAGACCTGAGTATTTGATATGAATTTTAATTTAATAACTCTACGCGTCCATGAGGAAAGGGGTAGTAATATTAAAATTATTAAAAATATTTTATATTTTTTTTAATAAAAATTTACGGTTTTCGTGCTCCTTTATCTGTGCTATAAGACGTTGCTTCGTACCAAATTTCAAGATACTTTCTTTGATTTTTTCACAGCTTTAAGGGACAGTATTTGATATAAATTTCAGCTTGATACCTCCACGCGTTCCTGAGAAAAAGGGTCTTGACAGAGAGATAAACGGACGGACAGACAACAAAGTGATCCTATAAGGGTGGCGTTTTTTCCTTTCGAGGTACACCCTAAGAAATAAGTAATTTTTCACTTTGTAGCGTTTTTATTTGGCAGTCGGTTGTTTTTTTTTGTAAAAAACATAATGGACCAGTTCTATAGGCTAAGTACCTATAATGCCCAAAGTGATGCAAGAATAGATTAACCCAATAACATCAAACTTAAACAAAACCGGTGGAAAGAGAGTATACCAGGGTGAACTGTTCATACCTGCGTACCCCTTTAGAGCGTACCAGTGTGATGTTGTGTTATGAAATGGTGTAAACAATATACATACATGCGATTGCATCTATCCTGAGTGATTTGCCGTCATTTATTGAAGAGTTTTGATGTATATCCCCGAAGTTCTTCATCAGATTTTGATGAAATTTCAATAGGACCACATCAGCTTTTATATGAAAAAAGAATCATCAAAATCGGTTCACCTAGCAAACATTTCTAAGGAAAGACATTATAAAAAACCGGCCAAGTGCGAGTCGGACTCGCGCACGAAGGGTTCCGTACCATTATCACAAAAAAATGGCACAAAAATCACGTTTGTTGTATGGGAGCCCCACTTAAATATTTATTTTATTCCGTTTTAGTATTTGTTGTTATAGCGGCAACAGAAACACATCATCTGTGAAAATTTCAACTGTCTAGCTGTCACGGTTCATGAGATACAGCCTGGTGACAGACAGACAGACAGACAAACGGACCGCGGAGTCTTAGTAATAGGGTCCCGGTTTTACCCTTTGGGTACGGAACCCTAAAAAATACAGTCGAATTAATAACTTCCTCCTTTTCGGGAAGTAGATTAAAAAAGAACTAATAAAATTATGAGTAGTTAATAATCGTGATAATATTTAAACAGTTACTTGTTTCTTGTATCGTGTAAAAAAGTTAGAGTTTGAATGCACATTTTTAAAGTATTCCGACGGCATTTACTAGTATAATTACTGCACTTTATTTTAACTGGTGCAAAAAAGTTCACAGATTACGTTAGGTGCACCATTATACAGGTTGTGTCGGTTTAGGGAAAATTTGAAAAAAAAAAATATGTGCCTAACATGGCCTTTGCAGTTTTAATTTAACGTTAATGGAACCGCTAGACAGAAAACAGTGGCCTACACCCCGTGTTTTACAATTTTCAGCTCAATATTAAGTTGTATTTTAATTTTGTAAAATCGCACATGCAGCACCGAACATGTAATAAACCGGCCAAGTGCGAGTCGGATTCGCGCACGAAGGGTTCCGTAACTTTATCGCAAAAATCGGAAAACCAATCAAGTTTGTTGTATGGGTGCCCCACTAAAATATTTATTTTATTCTGTTTTTAGTTACCTATTATTTTATTTTGTTATAGCGGCAACAGAAATACATCATCTGAACATTTCAACTTTCTATATATCACGGTTCATGAGATACAGCCTGTTGACAGACAGACGGACACTGGAGTCTTGGTAATAGGGTCATCGTTTTATTTTAGTTTTAGGTTATCATCATCATTATTTCAACCTAAATACGTCCACCTCTGAAAATTTATTTATTTATTTATTTATTCAGGACCTCCAACGAAAGATGTACACAAAAAATACAAAAAATCATCAATATGATGTAATGACAAGTGCACTCCCTCAATTATAGGAGGCCACAGCTTGCATTTTGGATTATCGACTAAATATAAACTAAAATACAAAACTCTTATTGTAAATTTTAAAACATATAAAAAGAAAAAACAAATCAAAACGTGACATACTTATGAAAATAAAAAAGCTCTCCTTATATATAATTAACCTGGGCTTTACCAACATTATGGCAAACCAGACGGCAAAAAATCTTCAAAAGTAGCAAAATTTATATATACTTTTTACAAACACATAATAGGTTAAAATAAAAATATAATGACATAATGGTAAACTGAACTAAAGAATTTACTTACAGAGGGCAAAGCACTTTTAAAATAAACTATAAAATTAAATTTAAATCTGAAACATAAAACTATATAATAACTTAAAAATAAAAACTTAAAAATAAAAACTAATGACTTTTTAAATTTAGGCAATGGCTCACAAATGTCAATGTCACAAGTTTTCGACAAAGTATTGTAATGCCTACAGAATCTGTAGAAAAGAATTAAAATAAAATAGAGCTCCAAAGAGATCTTAACCGATTCAGGCTCTATTTCGAAATATCAAAAAAAGTTAATTCAAAACTGATTTAAAAAATCAAAAAACCCGCCTGCTGACACGAACTAAAAAGACGTAAACGAGAAGAAAATCATGAGGTTAAATTTATTCGCGAACTGGCTGACCGAAACCAGATGTAACCTCCGACTGCACAGCATGATTTTCTTCTTGTTTACGTCTTTTTATTTCGCTTCTTAAGCAGACGGGTTTTTTTATGTTTTTATTTTATTTATAACTTTTTAGCCAACATATTTTTTCGGGTTATGTACATTTAAACATATAAGTGTTGTATATTTTTGAAATCACCTCTTAAACTTCTTTATTTTGATATCCTACACGATGTGTTTGGAAGAAAACAAAATGGGGCCCCCACAATATGGCGCCCAAAAGCCGCCATTTTTCTATTTTCCAAGTTTTAATGTAGCCAGTGACACTCACAAGGTTAAGGCCGTACCCTGACCAAAAAATCAGCATGAGATTTGAGAATTCATATTGGCTTAGCGGCACTGGTGGCGCATGAATTACAGTAGTGAATTCGCCCAGATTTCAGAATAATTTCTTTATAAAATCGAATATTGGTCTTTTGAAAAAAATAATCGACCAAAATGTTCGTTATCAAATTGTCTATCCATTAGTGTTAGTACAAATAATTATTAATGAACACTTTACGAGGAGATGCATGCTATCAATCATTATTTCTCATTTTATGGTTTTGTTGGAAGGAGATTAGTGAAACATTTAAAATTACATTAAAAAAAAAAAACTACAATTTTGGAATCAATAATATGTAGAAATTTAATGTATTTTTATTAGTTGATATTTCATTTTAATTAACGAGTAGATAGCTCCTAAAAACTGCACGAAAAACGGCTAGCGCGGCGTTTTGCTCGGGGTAGCGCCTTAAGATGAATCGATTAACGTAAGAATCATCAAAATCGGCCAACGCGTTTGGTCTCTAGAACGCCACATAGGAACAAAAATACATACATAGACTAATAAACACATTGCTCTCCTTCGGCAGTCGGGTAAATATTTAAGGGATTGATCACGTGATTTTTCGATATCGCTTGTGTATCCCATACAATTTTGCCTTTTTGACAATCGCTATCGCTTCGCTTTCATGATAGGAAGTCATCTAAGGCCTCTGTGCGTTTCGCATCCAGTGGTAAACCAAGAAAAAAATAAACCAACAATATCAAGTAGGAAGGTATTATTGAGAGGTTTTACCGGAAGGTAAATGCTCTTAGTTAAGTGGTAGGTACCTTCAAGCGCATATCATCCGACAATAGATCCTTGTGGGAACAATACGTAATGCTTTGTTCCTTAGTTCGTTATAAGTTTTCCTTCAACAAGACTGAGGGGAAACATTGGCTGGGAAAATCCACAGAATCTTTACGGAACAGAACGGTAACGGAGATGAGATTGATTCTCATCGTCAATCATTTATCTCTATGAATAAAACAAATTGCTACACAAATTTGCATAAAAATAATTGTTGTTCGTTAGTCAACGCATCACTTGAGAACTTCTGGATCAATTTGACACGTTTTTTGTGTTTTAATATGACAAACATAATTTTTAAGGGCGGCAAATTTGAATAGATGACTGGATAATTCGGGAAAACCTTAAAGCTTTTATGGGATTTTAATATGGTTATGGGATTTTTACTACTCCCATTAAATATAACACATGTTAAAAAAATATATGATAATTTGTTACCCAAAATAAAAATCAAAATACCCGACTGCTTAAGAAGCGAACTAAAAAGACGTAAACAAGAAGAAAATCATGCTGTGCAATCGGAGGATACAAATTCGCGAGCTGGCTGACCAAAACCAGACGTATCCTCCGACTGCACAGCAATAACTCTTTTTAGTTCGCTTCTTAAGTCAGGTTTTTTACGGGATTATTAAAAAAAATATTATAACCTTTTAGTTAACTTTTTTTTGTCGAATTAGGTACAATAAATCATATAAAGTATTTTTGGAATCACCTCTTAAATCCTTTATTTTGATAAGATTGGAAGAACAAAATATTGGGCCCCCACAATATGTTGCCCAAAACCCGCCATTTTTCTATTTTCTAATTTTAATGTAGCCAGGGTCACTCGCACGGTTAAGACGAATCGAGAAGAAGCGTTTGGTCAAACATACATACATAGGCTGATAAACACATTACCCTCCTTTGGCAGTCGGGTAAAAAAATTGCATAGCTGAATAAATTGTAACACAAATGGCGATGTAAATAATTTCCCAAGCGTAAACAACCCACAAAGAGGTTTTATTTATTAACCAATCCATGTGGAAATAACTCGATAATCTGTTTTCATACGGAAAATTGTTTATATGTGGGCACACAAAAAATGGAAGTGCTATTTTTAAAATGCAAAGCAAAAGGTGTAGCTATGTCCGGGTCGTAGCAGGTGGCGTTCTGTAGTTTCTGCATACGCCCATGGGCAAAAGGCGTGAGGTTGTGTATGTATGTATGTATGATAATACCTTTTGTTTAAAACGAAAATAATGATCCTGAAAACACAAACCTGGAAACTATCAATGAGGCTAACAACTACAGGTGTATATCCAAACTTATGATTTCTTGAATTAGCTTAGGCTCCGGTTTCTAGAAATAAATTGTCCCAAAATTCTTGAATATTCATTCAGCCAATCACTGTAGTTAACGCACATTTGAAAATGTATCAACTTCAAATTCATTTACAGGGTATTAGATTGAAAGGTTACCCAAAACTCAAATTATTTATTTTAATTTAACCATTTAAAGGTACTTTTGAATTGCCAAGCAAAATATGAAGCTAGTCGCACATTCGTAAGCGTCGGTAACTCTCTCTCTAAGGAAAGAAACTCTACGGACACTCTTTTCAATCAGTACCTAAATAATTATAACAAAGATGGTGTTTATTTTCTTCAAAACTAAAAAAACTGTAACCCGAATACTATTGTTTTTGTGTTTTTACCCAGGCCATAATAACGAATCGATTGATATATTATTCATCAAAATCGGATGAATACTTTAGGCGCTACGGGAGAAAATACTTAAATTAATACAAACATAAATACATAGACTGCTAAAATATCATAACCTGTCCTTTGGCTTCGCCGTAGTCGGGTAGAAATTACTAGTGTACAGACATAAAAAACCAAATTACCGATCAACCAACAGTTTATTAGTTGGTAAGGCAAATGGATTATATGATGATCGTATGCTATGTCACTTACGACTTGGAAAATTATGGTGCCAAGAACACAAAGAAAAATTCTGAATTTTACTTGTCATGTAGTTTAGAGAAGTAATAGTATATTCCAGATCTTTACGAAATTTTCTTGTCAAAGACTCAAAACGTTTAAGTGAAAACATACTAATTAAGTTAACTAATACAAATTTTTTAAATGGTGTAAACCATACGTTCGAAATATTTTGGACATCGGAAAAACCTCTAAAATTATCATAAAATTGCCAACCTTTAACTTAATTTAAAGAAGTTTTTAATACACAATAAGTTATTTAGTACTGGCCACTACACAGGCCTGAAGCATGACATTTGAGAGATTGACACATAAAAAGAGAAAAATCCCAAAACTTTTCAGCATAAGAAATAAAAAAATAAAATACAATTAAAATGTAAGACACCTTTGGTATTTATATTTGTGAAATATTGGTTTAAAAACATACCTATTAAACACACACGAAAGCAAAATCCGTTTTCCAAATTCAAAACTCACAACACATCACTAATAGAAATGGCCGCACTGCACTTATTACCGTTCAAAAATTCAAAAGCATAATCGCTTCTCAATTCAAAAGTCCCGCCATTATGAACTGCATCATAGGGCAACACAGCGCGACGCAGCTGGCAACCTCGCGTCAACAGGTCGCGTCCCACACTGAAGCTTGACGCCCCGATTCATCGTCCCGTTCCCGCTCGCGCCAAAAATAATACTCTCAGAAGGACATCGGAGGTTTCCAGTGGCCCTGTTGCTATTGGAAAATGGCTTTACCTGAACCATCGTCTGTTATTTCTTTGAGATCACATTGATTTGCTACGTGACTTTAATGTTAAGTGATATTAAGCGATGACATTTATCTTTGGAAGAGTTATAGTACCTATATTGCTTTTGTATATAGCTTTTGATACACAAACAACGCAAAGCCAAAAGTGCATAAAGAAAGATGTTTTGCAGTTTCCATCAGATTGGGAAGTGTTTTGATTTTGCATTCCTTTTTGTAAAAATTACTTTGTGCAATCCTGTAACTATAACTGCTGATCACGCTTTTCTCTCTACTCAACTCTTCCACCCCAACTTCTTATCTCATCCCTCACTTTCAGTATCTGTGTACTTCACACGCTAGGAATCTGCATTCGTTTAAGAATCTTCTCTTGCTTTTTTGTTCTCATACTTTTGATTTTATTCATTTTTGCTTTCATATTTATTCCAATCTTCTCTGAATCCCGCCACCAGTCAATATGCATTTAAGCTAAAGTTGCGGCATTATTTTCTACTCCATTAGCAAAGTCGTCTCAATCACCTTTGTATTACTTTATATATGTATATATATAAAAGTATGTATTATAGTAAATATATTGGTAGGTTTATTCTAACTATAATATATATGTTTTCATACAACTTTACATTATTAATTATTTAAATTTTTTTATGCACCTGCCATGTTATCTCTCCACCAAATCAAATCAAAATTTCTTTATTCAATTAGGCCATTAAGCGGCACTTTCAAACGTCAAAAAAATAATTAAATGTAATAATAATTGATACCGTCCATTCGGAAATGTAGCTTGTTATGGAGAAGAACGGACAAGAAACTCCACACTTACTCTTTAAAAAAACGCACTTAAAAGCGTCTAGAGTAAAACAAACAATTAAAAATACAATAAATAGGTAATTAAAAACAGGCGGAGGCAGCTAAGATATGACCAATCCCAACTGATGGCGCCCGTTCACGAACATGACACATGGATCGGCACCACTCAGCTCAACCATCATGAAGGGAACCGAATGATCCAACACATGTGTCACCATCAGAGAGACATTAGAGAGAGCATGACACACTCAACTGCCAGGGCACACTG